>CM038674.1:191684668-192372786 GCA_021605145.1 Aegilops bicornis
CAGGCCAGACATCTAGGGTTTAGCCATTACAGTCTCGAGGTAGATCAACTCTTGTAACCCCTATATTCATCAAAGTCATTCAAGCAGGAAGTAGGGTATTACCTTCATTAAGAGGGCCCGAACCTGGGTAAACATCGTGTCCCTGTCTCTTGTTTCCTTTGATCCTTAGACGCACAGTTCGGGACCCCCTACCCGAGATCAACCGGTTTTGACACCGACAATTGTCAGAGATGTTGAAGTCTTGTGAGGGAAAATAAAATACCCTACTAATTTTCTTGTTCTTGGTTCCCCACAAGATGATTTTAGTCCCATTATATTTGGTAGACCTTTCTTGAACATTGTCAATGGTAATATAGACTGTGAGAAAGAAATTGTTACTTTAAGTTTTGGGGATGTGTCTCATGATTTTAATTTCTCTAAATTTTGTAGACAACCCCATGATAAAGAATTGCCTAGTAATGATTAAATTATTGCTCTTGCTTCTATTGTCATGCCCCCTACCGATCCATTGGAACAATATTTGCTAGACCATGAAAATGATATGTTTATGAATGAAAGAAATGAACTAGATGAAATATTCTTTAACCAAATGCCTGTTTTGAAACACAATTTGCCAGTTGAAATCCTCGGAGATCCTCCTCCACCCAAGGGTGATCCCGTGTTTGAGCTTAAACAATTACGTGATACTTTGAAATATGCTTATCTTGATGAAAAGAAGATATATCATGTTATTATTAGTGCTAACCTTTCAGAGCATGAAGAAAAGAAATTATTGAAAACTCTGAAGAAGCACCGTGCTTCTATTGGATATACTCTTGATGATCTTAAGGGCATTAGTCCCACTCTATGTCAGCACAAAATTAATATGGAGCCTGATGCTAAACTGGTTGTTGATCATCAATGACGATTAAATCGTAAGATGAAAGAAGTGGTAAGAAAGGAAATACTAAAGCTTCTGGAGGCAGGTATAATTTATCCTATTGCTGATAGTATATGGGTAAGTCCCGTTCATTGTGTCCCTAAGAAGGGAGGTATTACTGTTGTTCCTAATGACAAGAATGAATTGATCCCTCAAAGAATTGTTACAGGTTATAGAATGGTAAATGATTTTCGCAAATTAAACAAAGCTACTAGGAAAGATCATTACCCTCTACCTTTTATTGATCAACATGGCAATGGGTACCCGCAACCCGCAAACCCGGCGGGTAAAAACCCTATTAGGGTAAGTGTTTGGGACAAATAAATACCCATGGGTTTATAAATGGGAAAAGTTTGTACCCATCGGGTAAGCCGGGTATGGGTATGGGAATGAAATACTCATAACCGCGTACCCTCGTACCCGCATACCCATATACTACTTTCTTCTAACAGTAGGCTCCATGTGTCATTCTCTAAAGGAACCTAGCAATTTTACCCTAGGCTAACGCAACCGCTAACCTCGACCAAAATCCTCTCTCCTTACGCATGTGCATAATCTTGTTTAATTGCATTGATCTTGTTTTATGAACTTACGGTTTTGTTGATCTTATTATATAGTCTCCTTTGGTTGATTATTTCGAAGTAGGAGTTGCAGAAGTACTTCCAATAAAAGAAAATTAGAGAAAATTGTGTCTGTCTTGTAATTGAAAAAAAGGCTACTCATCCATGTAGATAACTGGACATTATTTAGGGACATCTATTATTTGCTTATTTCTATCCTTTCTGAAAATTAATAATATTCTTTTTATTCCATCACATAAAAAATCATCATCTATATGTGCTCAAATGCTAAAATATGGTCTATATATACTAAAATGTTGTAGTATACATGCTGAAATGTTGTGTGTGTATATGCGTAAATGTTGAAAAATACATGATGAAATATGAATTGGGTAAGGTGACCGAGATGGGTATTTTCACCCGCTGGTATTATCCGCACCCGGCCGGGTATGGGTATGGGAACAATTTGAAACCCGAGGTGCGGGTACGGGTACGAGTACGGCTATGGGCGAAAAATAATGAGACGGGTACGGGTTTGGGCGACCATTACCCGCACCCGAACCCGGCGGGTGCCATGTTGATTTATTGATCAAATGCTAGAAAGACTATCCAAACATACACATTTTTTCTTTCTAGATGGTTATTCTAGTTTTTCCCAAATACCTGTGTTAAAAAAGGATCAACGAAAAACCACTTTTACATGCCCTTTCGGTACTTTTTCTTATAGACATATGCCTTTTGGTTTATGCAATGCACCTGCTACCTTTCAAAGATGTGTGATTGCTATATTCTCTGACTTTTGTGAAAAGATTGTTGAGGTCTTCATGGATGAGTTCTCCGTTTACGAAACTTCTTTTGATGATTGCTTAAGCAACCTTGATCGAGTTTTGTAGAGATCTGAAGAAACTAATCTTGTTTTGAATTGGGAGCAGTGTCACTTTATGGTTAATGAAGGTATTGTCTTGGGGCATAAAAATTCTGAAAGAGGTATTGAAGTTGATAAAGCTAAAGTAGATGCTATTGAAAAGATGATGTATCCTAAAGATATCAAAGGTATAAGAAGTTTCCTTGCTCATGCTGGTTTCTATAGGAGGTTTATTAAAGACTTCTTTAAAATTTCTAGGCCTCTCACTAATCTCTTCCAAAAAGATGTTCCTTTTATTTTTTATGATGATTGCGTAGAAGCATTTGAAATACTTAAGAAAACCTTGATTTTTGCACCTATTGTTCAACCACCTGTATGGAATTTACCCTTTGAAATTATGTGTGATGCTAGTGATTATGCTGTTGGTGCTATTCTAGGACAAAGAGTTGATAAGAAATTGAATGTTATTCATTATACTACTAGTAAAACTCTAGACAGTGCTCAGAGAAATTATGCTACTACTGATAAAGAATTTCCAGCTATCATATTTGCCTATGATAAGTTCAGATCTTATATTGTTGATTCTAAAGTAACTGTTCACACTGATCATGCTCTATTAAATATCTTATGGAAAAGAAAGATGCTAAACCTAGATTTATTAGATGGGTTCTCTTGTTACAAGAATTTGATTTGCATATTATTGGTAGAAAGGGAGCTGAGAACCCTGTTGCACACAACTTGTCTAGGTTAGAAAATTTTCTTGATGACCCACTACCTATTAATGATAGCTTTCCCGATGAGCAATTAGCTGTCATAAATGCTTCTCGTAATACTCCATGGTATGTTGATTATGCTAATTACATTGTTGCTAAATTTGTACCACCTAGTTTCACATACCAACAAAATAAAAAGTTTTTCTATGATTTAAGACATTACTTTTGGGATGACCCACACCTTTATAAAGAAGGACTAGATGGTGTTATTGGACGTTGTGTACCTAAGCATGAATAGGAACAGATCCTACGCAAGCCTCACTCTAAGGCCTATGGAGGACACCATGCTGGAGATAGAACTGCACACAAGGTATTACAATTTGGTTTTTATTGGCGTACTCTCTTCAAGGATGCTCGTAAGTTTGTCTTGTCTTGTGATGAATGCCAGAGAATTGGCAATATTAGTAGATGTCAGGAAATGCCTACGAATTATTCACTTTTTATTGAACCATTTGATGTTTGGGGCTTTGATTATATGGGACCTTTTCCTTCCTCTAATGGGTATACACATATTTTAGTTGCTGTTGATTACGTTACTAAGTGGGTAGAAGCTATTCCAACTAGTAGTGCCGATCATAACACTTCTATTAAGATGCTTAAAGAAGTTATTTTTTTCGAGGTTTGGAGTCCCTAGATATTTGATGACTGATGGTGGTTCACATTTTATTCATGGTGATTTCCGTAAAATGCTTGCTAAATATGATGTCAACCATAGGATTGCATCCCTGCATCACCCTTAGTCTAGTGGTCAAGTAGAATTGAGCAATAGAGAATTTAAATTGATTTTGCAAAAGACTGTTGATAGATCTAGAAAGAATTGGTCTAAGAAACTTGATGATGCATTATGGGCTTATAGAACTGCTTATAAAATCCCCATGGGTATGTCTCCATATAAAATGGTTTATGGAAAAGCATGTCACTTACCTCTTGAACTAGAACATAAAGCTTATTGGGAAATCAAAGAGCTCCACTATGATTTCAAACTTGCCGGTGAGAAGAGGTTATTTGACATTAGTCACTTGATGAATGGAGAACCCAAGCCTATGAGAATGCCAAGTTGTTTAAGGAAAAGGTTAAAAGATGGCATGACAAAAGAATACAAAAGCCCGAGTTTAATGTACGTGATCATGTTTTGTTATACAACTCTCATTTAAGATTTTTTGCAGGAAAGCTTCTCTCTAAATGGGAAGGTCCTTACATTATCGAGGAGGTTTATCGTTCCGGTGCCATCAAGATCAACAACGCCGAAGGCACTAACCCAAAGGTGGTAAATAGTCAAAGAATCAAACATTATATTTCGGGTACTCACTCCCATAAATGTTGAGACAAATATTATTAATACCATAACACCAGAGGAGTACATAAGGGATACTTTCCACAACGTTTCAGACTTTGAAAAGGAATAGGTATGTGGTACGGTAAGTAAACCGACTCCAAAACTGTTCTAATGGTAATTTTTCTCTGTTTTGGAATATTTAAAAAATTAGGAAAATTAAAAGTGGTCGGAAGAGTGCACGAGGAAGAGACAGGGCAGGGGGCGCGCCCTACCCCCTGGGCTCGCCCCTGTGCCTTGTGGCCACCTCGTGTGCCCTCCGGACTTTGTTTTCTTGCACAATACTTCTTTTGGTTGGTAAAAAATCATTATATATTCTCCCGAAGGTTTTGACCACCGTACCACGACGAAATCCTCTGTTCTTGTGTTTAGCTAATTCTGTAGCAGATTTGGAGCAAGATGTCTTTGCAAGAGTCGGCCGGGGAGAGTCGGGTTTCTCACCCGATACCTGGCCCAAGAGCATACAGCGAAGCTGACCACTTTGGGTGGTCAACGGAGGAAGAGATGGAGGCTGACCTGAAAAGAGTGGATGCCACGAAGGAGGACCAAGTAGCTACCTCTCGCCTTCAACCCGGAGCCATGCTTGAGGAACTCCAAAGCTCGGCAATATCGAATTCGGTTATACCTCCCAATGCAAGATTTCTCTCTTATGGAGTGTTGCTTTTTCCCCCGCAGCCAGGAAGCATCCATGGGTGATGGGAGCTCTGGCTGTTACAGGCAAGCTCTGTAAGGAAATAATGGATCTTAAACAGCAAGTCAACAGGCTCGAGGAGGAAAATCACATCCTAAAGGGTATTATTACAAAGAATATTGGATAACCACCTCCGAAGAAACAGACCTAAATACATGGGTATGGGCACTCCCCTTGGCAACTGCCAAGCTTGGAGGAGGTGCCCCGGTATCGTATCACCATCACACCTTTACCTTTATTGTTTTTCTTAGTCCGATCCTTTTGGTTATATCTTAATCTAGTAGAATAAAGTTTTTAGTATGATCTAGCTTTGAGTTTTGCTTTGAGATCTATCTATGTAATCGATGTCCGTGATTTATATAATAAAGAGTAGTTTTGAAGTTGAGGGCTTTGCTTTCTTGCCATGATCTTTAGGGAATCAGAAAAGAGATAGAAAAATAAAAAGAAATAAAAAGATCATATAATGATCCTATGAAGAGTGATGACTTCACATATAAAGAGTTTGACGAATAAAGGTTGTTGAGAGTTGACAAACATAGTTTTGGTCATTGTTGCAATTAATAGGAAGTAATAAAGAAAGAGAGGTTTCACATATAAATATACAATCTTCGACATCTTTTGTGATTGTGAGCACTCATTAGAATATGACATGTTAAAAGGTTGATGTTTGACAAGAAAGACAACATAATGGGTTATGTTTTCTTATATCCGAATAGAACTTATATTGTCATGGATCCTTCAACATGTTGAGCTTTCTTTTCCCTCTTATGCTAGCCAAATTCTTTGCACCAAGTTGATGCGTCTCCAACGTATCTATAATTTATGAAGTTCATGTCGTTATATTATCATTCTTGGATATTTTACAATCATTTTATAGCAACTTTATATCATTTTTTTGGGACTAACTATTGACCCAGTGCCCAGTGCCAGTTGCTGTTTTCGCTTGTTTTTTACATTGCACGAAATCAATATCAAACGGAGTCCAAACACCGCGAAACTTTTTGTGGATTTTTTATGGACCAGAAGACATCCAGTGGGCCAGAGAAGCACCTGGGGGGTGCCCCGAGGGGGGCACAACCCACCAGGGCGCGCCTGGGGGCCCAGGCGCGCCCAGGTGGGTTGTGCCCACCTCGGTGGCCTCCCGCACCGCCTCTGCGCACTATAAATTCCCAAATATTCCAAAGACCCTGGGGGTTAACCTAGATCGGAAGTTCCTCTGCCGCAAGCCTCTGTAGCCACCAAAAACCAACCGGGACCCATTCCGGCACCCTGCCGGAGGGGGAGATCATCACCGGTGGCCATCTTCATCATCCCGGCGGCCACCACGATGAGGAGGGAGTAGTCCACCCTCGGGGCTAAGGGTTTGTACCAGTAGCTATGTGTTTAATCTCTCTCTCTCTCATGTTCTTGAGATGTCACGATCTTGATGTATCGCAGGTTTTGTTAATATAGTCGGATCATATGGTGTTTCCCCCTCTCTATCTTGTTGTGATGAATTGAGTTTTCCCTTTGAGATTTCGTTGTTATCGGATTGAATACTTTCATGGATTTGAGAGCACTTGATATATGTCTTGCATATGAATACGCGTGGGTGACATTGGGGTATCATATTGATTCACTTGATATATGTTTTGGCACTCAACTCGCAGATTCCCGAGGTGACATTGGGGTAATCTATGCATAGGGGTTGATGCACGTTCTTATGTTTGTTTCTCCATTAGAAATCTTGGGGCACTCTTTGAAGTTCTTTGTGTTGGATTGAACATCATGAATCTGAATTTGCTTTGGTGTTATTTTAGTATGAACTCTTGGTTAGATTGATTGGAAAGAGTAGCTTTGAGGTGGTTTCGTACCCTACAAACAATTCTGTCTTATGTTCTCTGCTAGATAGGAACTTTGGAGTGATCCTTCATCGCACTTCGAGGGATGGTTATATGATCCAATTATATTAGCATTTTTGAGAGATTGCACTAGCGAAAGTACGGACCCTAGGCCTTGTTTTCAAGCATTGCAATACCGCTTGTGCTCCGTTTTATCAATTGCTACCTTGCTGTTTTTTATTTATTCAGATTATAAAAATATATTCCTACCATCCATATTACACTTTTATCACCATCTCTTCACCGACTAGTGCACCTATACAATTTGCCATTGTATTGGGTGTGTTGGGGACACAAGAGCTTTCTTGTATTTGGTTGTAGGGTTGTTTGAGAGAGACCATCTTCATCCTACGCCTCCCACGGATTGATAAACCTTAGGTAATCCACTTGAGGGAAAATTGCTACTGTCCTACAAAACTCTGCGCTTAGAGGCCCAACAGGTGTCTACAAGAATAAAGTTGCATAGTAGACATCAAGCTCTTTTTTGGCATCGTCGCCGGGGAGGTGAGTGCTTGAAGGTATATCTTTAGATCTTGCAATTGAATCTTTTAGTTTCTTGTTTTATCACTAGTTTGGTTTATAAAAGAAAACTACATAAAAATGGAATTGAGGTTGCATCATATTATTGATCATCTTTAGAATATCTTTCTTGAAAATGATGGATCGGCAAATTGTGCTCAATTGTTAGAAGAAGAAGTCAATAAAATGTTTGTCACAAAATATTTGAATGATGAGCATGATTGCAATGTTTTTAGTATGAATTCTTTGAATATCCAAATTGCTAATGATGATTGCACAAGTAATGACAAAAATGTTTCTTATAAGCATGTCAATTTTTGTGGAGTGCATAAAGTTTGTGAAGACGTGCCTTATAGGGAAGATAAATTTTGTAAGAAGCATAAACATGATAGAACCAACTCTTTGCTCAAAATGATAGATGAACTTTCTACAAAATTATGTTCTTTTTGTCCCATTACTTGTGGGCTTTGCAATAAGGTTGGTCATCTTAATTTCCAATGCAAACTTTTTCATGATCGAATCATGGCCAAATATTGCAATAACTTTAGCACCCTTGAACTTTATAATGAGCTTTGCCTATTTTTGGGAAGAGAAGAATTGACACATAAAAATAGTTGGTTTGAAATATTCACTCTCACGGATGATGTTGAAACTAATCTAAAGGATATCTATATGTTTTGCATGGTAAATTGCAATGAGAATGCTTATATTGCCAACTATAAAAAGATGGAAACCAATAGAATATAAAAGGAATACTAATGAAAGGGCAAAGATTTCCTCTTACCCTCCTATTGTCTCTCATGATGAAATAGGTGACTAGGAGGAGCTTCCTATCCAATCAATCTCTTGAATAAGAAGCTCGAAAAAATTGATTAAACCCTTACTTGAGGTGGTGAAGAAGAAAAGGGAAAGAAGAAAGAATAGAGGTAAAAAGGTATCTCTCCCAAATAATGTTGCTCCTATTATTGTTGTGCCTCATGAAAATGAATGAAAAATAATTGTGGAAGATGATGCACTTGATGATGATATTGCTTCTATGTCTTATGGCACAATATCCGAGAGCACTATTGATGATGATTTTGTTATGCCTATTGTTTGTTGTGATGATTATGACTGGAAAGATAATGATACTTCTTATAATCTTGCAAATCTTTTTGGCACCAACTTGGGAAATTATGATGATAGCAATCGTTATACCGTTGGTGCTATTCATACTATTAATGATGAGAGTGATTATGCTTATGATATGCCATGCCACAAGCCTCGGGATGCTATGTTTAATGAAAATGATCTTTTTATCCCCCTACTTTGAATGATCAAATTTGCTATGATGATTGCATGCCTCCTATCTACGATGAGAACAAAGTTGTTACTTATGATGATTATTGTGATGATACTTATGTCATAATATATTTATAAGACTTGTCATAGTTATGATTACCCTTTTTCTAAACATTACTCTTTTAATGTGGGAACAATTTATAGTATTCAAGTTTCATATGATACTTCCACCATTGTGAATAAGAAGAAATTTTCTTATGTGGAGAGTAATAGAATTTCTATGCTTGTGGATCACGAAAAGAATGCTTTATGTGATGGTTATATTGATGAATCTATTCATGATGCTACTGAAAATTATTATGAGAGAGGAACTTATGATTCATGATGCTCTCTTTATGTTTCAATCCTTATCTTTTACGTGAGCATCATTGAACTCATCATGCCTAGCTAAAAGGCATTAAAGAAAAGCGCTTGTTGGGAGACAACACAACACTTTAACCTACTGTTTTTCTGTGTTCACATGATTATGCTACTGTGTTAATCATGTTTTATTGCTTTTGTTTCAATAAAGTGCCAAGTAAAGCCTTTGGGATAGTGTGGATGATAGTTGACTGAATCTGTGAAAAAACAGAAACTTTTGCTTCCAGAAACAGAATTGTTTAAATTCACTGGAACGTGATAAAATTCTAATATGTTTATAGATGATTGATATGAAAATTATCTAAGTTGTCCTAATTTTCAAAAAATTTGGAGTAGCAGAAGTATGGTTATTCTGCATATCATTACAGACTGCTCTGTTTTTGACAAATTCTATTTTCAATGCATAGTTTGCTTGTTTTCTAGTTTCTATGGCTTATATAGCTCAATATAAAATGTGGAAATGATAAGCTACAGTAGGCATTGTGTGGAAACAATTATGAATCTTGTATTTGACAGTACCAAAGTGAAATGGTATGCTTTTAATCAAACAAACCCTTCTCATGAAAGTTCTGTTAATTTTGTGTGATTGAAGTTTTCAAGTTTTGGGTGAGATATCAATATGAGGAGAATAAGGAGTGAAAAGACCCCAAGCTTGGGGATGCCCAAGGCACCCCCATTGTCGGTGCACAAAAGGAGGGGTCCTATTTTGTACCCCTTTACTTGTGCGCGGGCAGTTGGAGCCGCGCCTGCGGCCACACTTAGCGCGGCAGAGGAAGGGAGCAAAGCCACAAGACAACTAGAGCAACGCCAAGCCAGAAACACGAAGAGCAGAAGGGCGAGGTGAACCCCCCCTGTCGGTGTCAAAACCGGCGGATCTCGGGTAGGGGGTCCCGAACTGTGCGTCTAGGCGGATGGTAACAGGAGACAAGGGACACGATGTTTTTACCCAGGTTCGGGCCCTCTCGATGGAGGTAAAACCCTACTCCCCGCTTGATTAATATTGATGATATGGGTAGTACAAGAGTAGATCTACCACGAGATCGTAGAGGCTAAACCCTAGAAGCTAGCCTATGGTATGATTGTTGTTCGTCCCACGGACTAAAAACCCTCCAGCTTTATATAGACACCGGAGAGGGTTAGGGTTACACAGAGTCGGTTACAATGGAAGGAGATCTACATATCCGTATCGCCAAGCTTGCCTTCCACGCCAAGGAAAGTCCCATCCGGACATGGGACGAAGTCTTCAATCTTGTATCTTCATAGTCCAGGAGTCCGACCAAAGGTCATAGTCCGGCCATCCGGACACCCCCTAATCCAGGACTCCCTCAGTAGCCCCTGAACCAGGCTTCAATTACGATGAGTCCCGCGCGCAGTTTGTCTTTGGCATTGCAAGGCGGGTTCCTCCTCTGAATACTTCATACAATATTTGAACACAAGGATAGTGTCCGGCTCTGCAAAATAATTTCCGCATACCACCGTAGTGAGAATAATATTTGCACAAATCCAATCTGCTGACGTATTCCGCAATGTGACACCACACCACGGCCAAGCCTTTATTCGAATCGTTTTTACTATCCCACCTCAGCGCACTTAGCGAGGCGGTTTCCTTGGCACGTCTTGTCGAAGCAGAGATCGTGTCCCCTTATTCTGGGATTCTCATCAATACGGGCGTGGGTAACCCAACCGTGCCATTAATTAGGGCGCTTGGGAGATAAGCGAGTTTTACCAGGCTGGTGGGGGCACATAGTTTCGTCCGCCCATATAAGGGGATAAGGATCCACCTTTTCCATCTACGCCCTCTTCCTCCTTTGCTTATCCATTTTCAAAGACCGAGCTCCAGCGCCCAAGTCCGCACATCCCACCTCAACCTTCTCCAGCCATGTACGGAGCGGGAGGCAAGTGGATTGTCTCCTCCGTCACGGAGGGACACATCAAAAAGCTGAGGAAGGCCGGATACTTGTCTAATGACATCGCGCACCGGCTTCCCGACAAGGGGCAGCTCATCCCCACCCCCAGGCCCCATGAGAGGGTGGTGTTCCTCACCCACTTCCTCCGCGGACTAGGTTTCCCACTTTACTCATTTGTCCGGGGACTCATGTTCTACTACGGCCTGGATTTCCACGATCTGGCCCCAAACTTCATCCTCAATATCTTGATGTTTATCGTCGTGTGCGAGGCCTTCCTCTGCATCCAGCCCCACTTCGGTTTAAGGTTGAAGACCTTTAGTGTCAAGCCGAAGGTAGTGGGCGGCCAACAAGCGGAGTGCAGAGACGCCATGGTGGGCAAGATGCCCAACGTTACATGGCTCGAGGGCTCCTTCGTGGAGACCATAAAGGGGTGGCAATCGGGGTGGTTCTACATCACCGAGCCGCGTGACCACTGAATGGGAAGCGCCCCGAATTCGATCTGGCTTCCCTACACGGCTCACCTCCTGGAAAGAGACGGGCTTGTCGTGGGGTAATTCGGAGGAGCTGTCCGGACTCCAAACCTGCGCCCAAAACCTGGTGAGCAAGAAGCTCAAACTCGTTAATGTAGTCCAAGTCATGCTTATCCGCCGGATCCTCCCGTGCCAAGAACGAGCTTTCAGCTTGTGGGAGTTTGATCCGGCACAGCTCCAAACCCTGAGCAGGCTCTTCGACACTACGTACGAAGATGCCTGGAAGGTGCTGTTCAAGGGCGACGAGGCTCCCGCATCCGCTACCGAGGATCGCAGATTCAGCGCGCAGCTTCAAGCCAACGCGGTAAGCTATTTTTGCCCTTTACAGGACACTTGTTTTTCATAGTTTGACTCTATGCGGGATCTAAACTCCCTTACCTTTGACAGGATTGGCAGAGGACGTCCGGGCAGATTGACCGTCTGCCTTTGCCGTAAGACCCAGGACGCCCGCTGACGGGTTGTTGGTTCCGCACCTTACGTGGTGCCGGAGAAGAAGGCCAAGAAGAAGGCCGCGGGAACTCGAAGGAGTTCCGGACGGCAGGTGGTGTCGGACTCATCGTCCGATGACTCCGAGGCGGACTCCTCCCATGAAGACGAGGAGGAGGAAGAAGAAGCCTCTCCCCCTCCAGCGGGGGGAGGAATGAAAAGGAAGGCCGCCCCAACTGGGGGGGCCGGAGGGTCAAAAAAGGGAAGGACTCTTCCTTCGGACTACTCCACCAACACCGACGACGGCGAAGAGGAGTGGCCATCCAGGGCCAAGCCCCTGGCAAGATCGTAAGTATCCGGATACTAGTGTAACTCATGGCGCTTTTTCATTGCACAGTACCTTCTGACGCCGAATATAATCATGCAGTCCGCCCAAGGCCGAGCTCGACGCTTCGTCGAGCGGTTCCCTGGGTTCGTCGGATGTGAACAACACTTCACTACCGGCCGCCTCCTCTCCTCGCGCCGCGGATGATGCCGAGGTGGCATCCCGTAAGGGACTGAACTTTCGGCTGAGGTGGTCTCGAGGCGCCGCAAGGCAACCTCCCGATTCCAGCGCAGCGAGATAAAACCCCAAAGGGCTCTAAGTCCGCCCTAGGTCGACACCGCGCCGAACCTTCAACGGTTCCGCATCCGGCAGCGGCCCCTACTAAGAAGGGCAAGCCTACGATGCCGGTGACCTCCGTCAAACCGGAGGCACTGGATAATCTGCTGGAGGTGCTTAACGGCGCCTCCATCGACGAGGAGCACCGCACTATTATGAGTGTGGTGATACAGAAAGTTCAGTCCGCCAAGAGCGGGCTGACTGAAGCCTGTGTCAGCCTACTAACAGGCTTTGTGGTATGTATTTAAGATATGTAAAAATATTACCGCATAGACAGTAGCCCCTGATGCTCAGTTTGGTGTTCGCAAAGAAAAGCCGAACTGAGGATCAAAAAGATATACGCAGGAGTCTAACATAACTGTGTCAAATGGGAATGCAGGCTGTGTTGCTGACCTCTGACGCACTGACTGTGGAGGTCAATGCATTGAAGCAGAGCCTCGAGCGGTCCGAGAATGAGCTCGGCCTTGCCAAGAAGCAGCTCGAGGACAAGGAAGGTAAGTAATACCTTATGTAAGTGTATAAAAAAGATGTGGTTGCAAAAAATAACAGGACCAACGTGAGTATTGCAGGGGCCAGAGCTGAGGTGGCAACCCTGAAGGAAGAGTTGTCCAAGGCCAAAAATAATGCGGCCGTGGAGCGCACCGAGCGAGAGAAGCAGGAGGCGCGGGTGGCGGCGGTGCAGCAAGAGCTCCAGGCTCTCGTGAAAAAACACAAGAGTTTGGAGCTTGACTCAAAGACTCGAGAGTCCGAGCTTGCCTCGGCGCTTAAGAGCGCCAAATCTGCCAAGGCCGAAGCCCAAAAAGCCCTCCAGGAAATTGAGGCGATGAAGAAGATAACGGCGGGTAAGGCATTCTTTATGCAAAGCAAGCACGCGAAAGTGAATTACTTGTTACTTACCCGAGTTCGGAGCTCTCCAGGAGCATTCACAGATCTTCCCCGGAGTGTGTCCGACGCTGCCGCATTCTACCGAGCCGAAGAGGGGAGCTCGACGGAGAAGGTGTTCTGGTCTCAGTATGCTGAGGCCGGACACCCGATGCACTTGAGCGACTAGCTGAAGTAGCTGGTCGAGCTCCATAAGGTGGCCGAACAGGCCATGAAGGGTCTCTTAGTCCGGCTGTGGCCTGGGGAAGCTATGCCTGGGAGCTACTTCGGGCTGGTAAAGCGGCTGGTGGAGGCCTGTCCAAGGCTTGAAGTCATCAAGCACTCCGTATGCATCGAAGGTGCCCGTAGGGCCCTTGCCCGTGCTAAAGTGCATTGGGGCAAGATGGACGCTGAGAAGCTTGTGACGGACGGACCACCGCCGGGCATGGAGCATCGCAAGCCCGAGATGTATTATGAGGGCGTCCTGAAGGGTGCCCGCCGTATAGCGGATGAGTTCTCCAAAGATGTAATTTTTGAGTAAACTCGCATTTGTAATCCTGTACGCTGAAAACTTGTTCATATGCGCTAAGCAACGCTTTTGAATTTAAAATATTACCTTCTGTGCGGCCGTTTATCAAAATTGAGAGATGGCGAGTCGTCGGCTTCGCCCCCATGCCGCATGAAAGTCAGGTGTTCAGGGTAAACTTGAGCGCTCTTTTTCCCATTATTGGGTCCTTCGAGGGAGGCTCTCAACACAACGAACAAGGCAATCAGACTATAATGCTTGAACACTCTCACTTAGCCATAGAATTCTATAATTTTAAATTTCGGCGAAGCCCCTAGTATTCGGGAGACCGAGTTCGGGGCGCTATCCACGCCTAGGACGGACAAAGCCGGCTCCTCGCTCTAAGCGGCATAAGTCTTTAGGGACTCGAAAACCTCTCGAACAAATGACCAACTCTCGCCCTATCATGACGGTCAGTTTTAGCTTTCTCCACTGAGGTGCTTAGCCCAGCTCAACCAAGGCACAATCGCAGTGGTTCTCCCAGTGCTACCTTAGCCGATATAACGGAACGTAAGGTACCAAAACATGGGAGCCGGGCAAACCCAACTATTGACCCAAGACATGATTCGGAGCTGATGCATATAATGCTATAAGTTCGGGTGCCGCACTCATGAGAGTGTTCGGACTTCTCACACCATATTCGGGGTACGTAACCCCCTGGTGTATTGGCCGTACTAAAGTGTACGGTTGCATAATGTCATAACTGAACATATTTTGATAAAAAGGAATGCAATAATAGACAAAAGCTATGTATTGTTTATTCAAAAGTCTGCGTTAAAAGCGTAATGATACAAATAGTGCGATAAGCAAGAGATGGGACTATTTAACATGTCCCCTCCGAGGCGAGCTATGGATGATATGTGAAACAAGTATACTGCTCGTTATAGAGACCACCGGGACACTCGACGTAGCTTTCTGCCTCCCTGGCTGTTGCATCGTGTGTTCGGCGATTGTACTGCCGGACAGGCCTTCCAGAAAGTGCCTGAAAGTAAGAGAAAAAAAAAGAATGACAAAATCAGGAGCCCCTGGTGCGGTTGAGCCGCATTTTGGGCATGCCGTGGTCGTGCCCCTCTCCCTATGCCCATGGTATTTCCAGAGCCTAGTTATGTACGTGTGGTGCTGGTTTCGCAGTTTCGCGAGGGCTGGGGTTGGGGCCGCATTGCTACACGTGCTCGGAATGTGCCAGGCGATCTTGTTGTAGGTTACTCCGGGCGCGCTTGACGGTGTCCGGTCGTTTAATGGCCGGACTGGAGAATTGCCTTGAGAGGCTGCTTTGTACTTCCGCCGCGAGGTCCGCCATACGCTCCTCCGTTCGGAGAGAGTGTTCGGTGTTTCCATTGACCGTAATGACTCCTCGAGGGCCTGGTATCTTGAGCTTGAGGTATGCGTAGTGCGGCACTGCATTGAACTTTGCAAATGCGGTTCGTCCGGCAAAGGCGTGATAGCCATCGCGAACGGGACTATGTCGAAGATTAACTCCTCGCTCGAAATTATCCGGGATCCGAAGACCACCTCAAGTGTAATCGAGCTCGCATAGCTGGCCTCTACACCTGGTATGACGCCTTTAAGGGTAGTCTTTGTGGGTTTAATCCTTGAGGGATCTATGCCCATTTTTCGCACTGTATCTTGATAAAGCAGGTTCAGGCTGCTGCCGCCGTCCATAAGGACTCTAGTGAGGTGAAATCTGTCAATGATTGGGTCTAGAACCAATGCGGAGAATCTGCCGTGGCGGATGCTAGTGGGGTGGTCCCTTTGATCGAAAGTGATCTGGCAGGAGGACCATGGGTTGAACTTTGGGGCGACTGGCTCCAACGCATATACGTCCCTGAGTGCACGCTTGCGTTCCATTTTGGGGATGTGGGTTGCGTATATCATGTTTACCGTCCGCACTTGTGGGGGGAAACCCTTCTGTCCCCTATTTTTCGGCGGCCGGGGCTCCTCCTCGTCATTGCTATGAAGCCCCTTGTCATTGTTTTCGGCGTTTAACTTGCCTGCCTGCTTGAACACCAGCAATCCCTGTTGGTGTGGTTGGCTGGTTTTTCGGGGGTGCCGTGTATCTGGCACGAGCGATCGAGTATTCGGTCCAAATTGGACGGGCCCGGAGTATTTCTTTTGAATGGATTTTTTCACGACCGGTTTAGAGCCTCGAATCCGCATTAACTGCCAGATCCTCGCATTGTCTCCGTTAATGCAGCGCTTTTGCTTGTTGTGACGCCGACCGCCAATGATGTCCTTGGTATCCGAATTACTGTGGATCTTGGTCATGTTATTACTACGAGCTAGCCAGCTGTCTTCTCCCACGCAAAAGCGGGTCATGAGTGTCGTGAGGGCTGCCATGGATTTCGGCTTTTCCTGTCCTAGGTGCCGGGCAAGCCACTCCTCACGGATGTTATGCTTGAAGGCTGCAAGGGCCTCTACGTCCGGACAGTCGACTATTTGGTTTTTCTTCGTTAGGAACCATGTCCAGAATTGTCTGGCCGATTCCTCTGGCTGCTGAATTATGTGGCTTAGGTCATCGGCGTCTGGTGGTCGCACATAAGTGCCCTGGAAATTTTCGAGGAATGCGGCTTCCAGGTCCTCCCAACAGCCAATTGACTCTGCTGGCAAGCTGTTAAGCCAATGCCGAGCTGGTCCTTTAAGCTTTAGTGGGAGGTATTTGATGGCGTGTAGATCATCACCACGGGCCATGTGGATATGAAGGAGATAGTCCTCGATCCATACCGCAGGGTCTGTTGTGCCATCGTATGATTCGATGTTTATGGGTTTGAAACCCTCGGGGATTTGATGATCCATTACTTCATCTGTGAAGCATAGTGGGTGTGCGACGCCTCTGTATTGGGCTATATCATGACGTAGCTCAAATGAGCTTTGTCTAATGTGTTCGGCCCGGCCGGATTTACCATATCCGGCATGACGGTTATCTTCACGTGTTGTGGGGCGTCCACGCGATCCATAGATCGATCTTGTTTGCCTTGCCCTGTCCTCCAATATGTCTCACACGTCTGGCGCATTTCCCCGTGCCTTGGTATTCTTTGAGCGACGCCGGGGTGCGGCTTGAGTGGAGGGCCGAGAGGCCTCTCTGTCGCGGCCACGAGGTGGCCGGTCGGCCGCATCATGCGCTGGTGACATAGGACTGGGTGCTTCCTCCTCTAATCGGGGTACCAGCCTGCGTTTTGGGTAGCTCTTGGAGGGTCGTTCGAGTTCATACTCTTCGGCCGCAAGGACATCAGTCCATCTGTCGGCTAGCAAGTCTTGGTCAGCTCTAAGTTGTTGCTGTTTTTTCTTGATGCTGCTCGCCGTGGCCAAAAGCCTGCATTTGAAACGCTCTTGTTCGATGGGATCCTCAGGCATGACAAATTCGTCGTCGTCGAGGCTTGCCTCGTCTTTGGAGGGAGGCATGTAATTATCGTCCTCTACCTCTTTGTCTGCCGCTCTCTCATGAGGGCTGGCTTCTCCATCCTCCTGTGCTGAATCCTACTGGAGGGGGTTGTCTTCGGCACTGTCCGGGGTGTAATTGTCTCCGGTGCCGGAATCGCCATTTTTGCTGTGGTGGGATTTAGAGCGGCGCCGCTGACGCCGGTGCTTAGGCTGTTTCTTCGAGGGGTCATCCTCCGTTGTTCCATCGCCGTTCCCTTCTTTTGGGGTGTCCACCATGTATATGTCATACGACGAGGTGGCCTTCCAGTGCCCTGTAGGCACTGGTTCTTGTTCGTCTCCTGCATCGTCATCCATACCGTCGATGTCTTCGGAGTCGAAGTCGATCATGTCGGTTAAATCATCGACAGTGGCTACAAAGTGGATGGTGGGTGGGGTTTGAATTTCTTCGTCATCTGCATCCCAACCTTGCTGACCATAGCCCGGCCAGGGTTCTCCTGATAAAGAGAGAGACTTTAGTGAATTCAGAATGTCGCCGAAAGGCGAGCGCTGAAATATGTCCGCGGCGATGAACTCCATGATCGGCGCCCAATCGGATTCGATTGGCAGGGGCATAGAAGGTTCGGAGTCCGGAGAGGAGTCCGGCACCTTGGGGTCACGAGCTTCGCAAAGGACAGGTATGGTGTTCGGCTCGATCGCCATGGAGATTGCAGCTCCCGAGGCGGTGTCCAGCCACCCGTCCTTGATTGGTGCAGTCGGCTCCAAGCTAAGGGTCGGAGTGGACACTGGTGTGGCCTCCAGGGCACTGTTCGGCGGCAGAGCTAGATCATGCCCATCGTAACAGTGCAGCGCGCTTGGCTGTGGCTCGAACCCGTCGAAGATCAAGTCTCCGCGGACGTCGGCCGTGTAGTTCAACCTTCCAAACCTGACCTGACGGCCAAGGGCGAAGCTTTCGATCTGCTCCAGATGGCTGCTTAATTGCCCGCAGCAAAGCCGCCGAATCTGAAGATCTGTCCGGGAGAAAAGTCTCACCTCGGACCGCATCATTGTTGATGATCGGAGAAGCCATCGGGCCTAAAGGTGACGGCACAGAGGAACTCTCAATAAAAGCACCAATGTCGATGTCAAAACCGGTGGATCTCGGGTAGGGGGTCCCGAACTGTGCGTCTAGGAGGATGGTAACAGGAGACAAGGGACACGATGTTTTTACCCAGATTCGGGCCCTCTCGATGGAGGTAAAACCCTACTCCTGCTTGATTAATATTGATGATATGGGTAGTACAAGAGTAGATCTACCACGAGATCAGAGGCTAAACCCTAGAAGCTAGCCTATGGTATGATTGTTGTTCGTCCTCTGGACTAAAACCCTCCGGTTTATATAGACACCGGAGAGGGTTAGGGTTACACAGTCTGCATTACAATGGAAGGAGATCTACATATCCGTATTGCCAAGCTTGCCTTCCACGCCAAGGAAAGTCCCATCCCGGACACGGGACGAAGTCTTCAATCTTGTATCTTCATAGTCCAGGAGTCCGGCCAAAGGTCATAGTCCGGCCATCCGGACACCCCCTAATCCAGGACTCCCTCACCCCCCCCCCCCGGCATGGCCCTTGCCGGGGCGGCCTCCACAGCCCCGGAAAGAACCTTGCCGGGGCAACTTGCCCAACGCCAGCAGGGCTGCCACCCTTGAGCCTGAGAGTTCCGACGCCCTCAACCACATTGGAACCAAAGCTCGGGAGGCGCCTCCGTGGTGGCATGCAGATCTTTGTGAAGACCAAGAACAATCAAGACTAGATGAGAATCAGAAGACGAAGATCCTCGGCAGGATCCTTGCCGAGGATACCCACGAGACCCCCCCCCAGCAAGATCCTTGCCGGGGACGCCCACGACACCGTGGCAAGACCCTTGTCGGGGCCCCGGCAAGACCCTTGCCGAAGATATCCGCGGGGCCGCAGCCAGGCCCACATGTGCCAAGACTCCACCACTGTTCCCATGCAGCTGCCAGCCCACCAACTAGGCAAGCACCCGCGTGGCGACGTGCGGCCTCTAGGCCAACTCAGCAAGCACCTGCGTGGTGGCATGCAGATCTTTGTGAAGACTCTGCCACCACACCAACTTAGCACCCAGCCAGCCAGCGTGGCGCTACACGCCTCGTCAGCTCGGACGCGCGTCGAAGCCAGGCGAGGCGGCGACAGCTGGGACGAGCTTCCTTGCCATCCCCGATAAAGCAAGAAGGACACGTTGGCAGCGCATTAGCACTACAAAAAAAAGACACATCCGTGACATTTTGGGTCGAACGAATTTTTTTTTCTGTCATACATATGACACTTCTATGACGATAATTGTGACAAAACCCGGTATCATCATAGATGTGGTGGGATCCTACTTCTATGACAAAAAATCATGACAGAAAATGGGCTTTTCATCCTGGGCGGGCCGGAGACGCAGCTGCATGACATTCTTTGGGCCGTCCATGATGGAAAAAACCGTGGTAGAAGCGAGGGGAGGAAATTTTCCGGGAGTTGCCGGTTACGGTGGGTGGTCGGGGCGGAGCGATGCGCTTCTCTTGTACATACGCTGCAGCGTGTAGTAGGCGTTGGCTCTAACTAAAGCCGAAGCGAGGCGTTGGGCTCTAATCAACCCGGCGACAGACCGCAGGTTACGCGTTACTGAACCCGAGCGATCAATCGATGGCTGTTAACTGAACCCGCTGGAGCGATTCCTTCGCTACTGCTGCTAACTGAAGCCGATCGATGCTGTCTCTAGGATGAACAGTGAGCATTGCGGGGGGGAGGGGTTGGATTAACAGTGAGCGGTGGCGTTGCCACTGGATGAACAGAAACCCGTGGTGTGTAGGGCTGGATGAACAGTGGACGGTGGAGGGGTGGCCATGGAGGGGTGGTTGAACAGGACCCCGTGGTGTGGAGGGCTGGATGAACAGTAGATGGTGGAGGGATGCCCGTGTTGAGGGGTGGTTGAACAGTAGCCCGTGGAGTAGCGCGCGGTGGAGGCTGGAGGAGGTCGACGGTAGCCCGTGGAGGCTGGAGGAGGTCGACGGTGGAGATGAACAGTATCCCGTGGAGTCCCGTTTTGCGGTACGCCACACCCCTCCCCCCCGTTTCGACCGTAGCGCTCCAACACAAGTCCGTTTCGTCCGTTTTGCGGTACCCACACCCCTCCCGATGAACAGGACCCCCGTTTAGACCTTAGCGCTCCAACACAAGTCTGTTTCGTCCGTTTTGCGGTACGGCACACCCCTCCCGATCAACAGGACCCCCGTTTCGACCATAGGAGGTCCGTTTCCTCCATTCTGCGGTACGCCAGGCCTCGTTTCCATCGCCTGTTCCGTCCAAGCCGGTTGGCTCCCACGCATTCCGTTGCCTCCCGATGAACACGACGCATTCTGTTGCCTCCCCATGAACACGACGCATTTCGTTGCCTCCCCATGAACATGACGCATTCCGTTGCCTCCCCATGAACACGAGCCCTCGCCGTACGTATGCGCGACTAGGCGTTCGAGACCCCGCCCGTGTGTACACATACGTGGCCGTATTTTCTTTCTTGCACCCTGGCCGCTGTACGTACGTGTACATGCTACGTGCGCGCCTCTACTACGACACGTGCGCACCTCTACATCGACCAGTATATATGTACGTACACGTTCGTGACCAGAATGACAACGCTACATACGCTTTGACCAGGTGGGTCCCGACCGCCGTGCGATTCATTGCGTCTGAAATGTAGCTGGTGGGTCCCAGCAATGAGGGGCGAATCATTTTTTGCTCAGACTCACTTCCTTTGCGTGCGAAGATGTAGCTGGTGGGTCCCAGCAGTCAGGGGGGCGAATCGTTTTTTTTTGCCCGGACGCACTTCCTTGCGTGCGAAGATGTAGCTCGTGGGTCCCAGCAGTCAAGGGGGCGAATCATTTTGTTTTTTTTTACCCGGACACACCTCCTTGCATGCGAAGGTGTAGCTGGTGGGTCCCAGCAGTCAGGGGGAAATGTTTTTTCGCTAAATATGGTGGCCCGTCTGGTGGGTCCCCGCTGTCAGGTGGAGGAATAATTATTTTGCGCGTAATAAGGAGGCACTTCCTTTGCGGCCGTGGACCCACCGTCGCCTCTCCACGTCTGAGCCACGTCTGATGGAAGCCGTTCCTTGACCATGTTGACCACGCCGCACCGAGAGCACCAGGCGGTGGACGATGGCGAGGCCTAGGAAGGGACGACGCAGAGCCGGAAAGACGCGCAAGGATGCCCACGCGTGAGGAGTACGAGGGTTCACCGGTTCATGCGGTGTGAGGCTACGATCGCCGAGAATAACAGGGGTGTGGGTGAGTAGAGGGATGGCCCGCCAGCGGTGGGAGTAGTAGGGCGGTGAGGCCTCCGCCGCATCGCAGCCGCCACGGGAGGCAGGAGCACGAGGCACGACCGGCGCTGGTTTGGGCGGCCGGAGCAAGAAGACCAGAGGTTGAAGAAGCACTACGGCCGTTGGATGGACATCGTCACGGTCCTTTGGAGCTAGAATCATGCATATTGACTAAGTTGATAAAGCCCTCCATCCCGTCAACTTAGTAGGCCCACAAGTCACTGCCACTATACGGGTCCCAACTAACGGGGAGTATTCATTTTTTGTGCGTAATAAGGAGGCACTTCCTTGCGTCTGAAGATATAATCGTGGGTCCGAGCTGTCGAGCCGGCCATGGGAGGAGGGAGCAGTGCAGTCCCGGGCGCTTGTTTGAGCAAATGGAGCAGGAAGAGCAGAGATTGAAGAAGACGACGGCCGTTGGATGGCCATCCAACAGATCCTTTGCTTAAAGGCCAACCTTTTTAGGAATGCCTCAAATCTGTGGAAAACAACATACAACCCATCTGCTATTATTTTTAATAATTTACAGCCCATTTGCTAATTCTTAAGGTTTTTTTGGAGCCCATATTCTTTTTGTTAGCATTACAGCCCATATCGTGGTCACGGTTAAAAACTTATACGAAATTTTACATATTTCGGTGCGGTCCGAACTGTTTTTAATCCCGAAATTTCGACTAACATTCAAACTGATTTTAAAAATAAATGTATATCAATATAAAATCCAACAAATTCTCCACGTATAAAAATTAATGTAATTTAAAATCTCGAAATGAAAAAAAGATATTTGAAACTAACTGCCGGTTTGATGTGTTTTAAAAATGTACAACCCATTTCTCATTACTGATGGGCCATTTTCTCGGCCAGCCGAATGAAAGCTCTCCTCGTCTTGAAAGATTTGCAGCCCAACAGGCCTGACAAAGCGACTTACTTGGCAAATCACAAAAAACTGGGCTGTGGCCGTGGACCCAGCTGTCGAGGCATACACGTCAAGATTACTCTCCTGATGGAATGTCGTTGACCACATTGACCATGCCGCGCCGATAGCACCAAGGCGATGGACGACGGCGAGGCCTAGGAAGGGGACGACGCGGAGCCAGGGAAGACGCGGCAGTGGATGCCCACGCGGAGAGGAGTACCAGGGTTCACTGATTCGGCTGCGGTGTGAGGCTGCCGTCACCGCAGGGCCTGGCTAGCGGTGGAAGTAGTAGGGGGCGATGAGGTCTCAACGGCAAGACCGCCTTTGGAGGCGAGGCGGCGGTCTCCCGGCGCTGGTTTGGTAATTTGGTGCAAGAAGAGCAGTGATTGAAGAAGCAGCAGGACCGTTCGATTCAAATCCAACGATTACCGCTGCTAGAATCGCTTGTTGACTAAGTTGACAAGCCTGCGTCACAGACGTCAACGTAGTAGGCCCACAGGTCAGCCTCCCAACCAGTGCGCCCCAGATGTTAGAGGGAGGAATCATTTTTTTCGCGTAATAAGGAGGCAGTTGATTGCGTGTGGCTAGGCCAGCGGAGGGAGTAGGGTGGGCCGGGGAAGCCTGCCCGGCATCACAGCGGGCCACAAGAGGAGGGAGCAGGCAGTCCCACCGGCGCTTAGTTTAGGCGGCCGAGCAGAAGATCAGAGATTGAAGAAGCACAGCGGCTAGAATAGTGTGTTCACTGACAAAGCCTTGAGTAAACAAGTCAGCCTCGAAATATGTGGCGTGTACAGCCCATTTGCTATTATTTTTATAATTTTTTACTCATTTTCTAATTCATATGGAATTTATTGCAGCCCGTTTTCCATTTTTAGAATTGCCGGCCATTTTCTCGTCGCAGTGGTCAAAAATTAACTAAATATGTGGGAAATTTTTGTCAGAAACTAAATATTCTTCATCCAAAATTAATAGCCATACTAAAACAAATTTAAAAAATAAGTTAGTACTATGTCATGTTAAATCCAATGAAATACGATAAGATATCGATGAAGAACAAAATTAAAAAAACTAATATCCCATTTGCTTGTCTTGAAAGATTTGCAGCCCAAGATTCGAGAAAACAAATAGGCCTAGCTTGGGTATTCTTCAAAAAGAAATACTTGGGCTACCTATTTTCCCAAAGAACTGGTGCATGAGCATTTAGCTTTATTTATTTATTTACTTATTTATGTTTAGGGACCATGAGCATGTACCGGGCGGATTCATGTGAGAGCCGCCCCTTCCAGTTAATTATGGGCTTCTCTATTGGGCCTTCATCAAGGCTGCATGTTATCAACAAGTGGAAAATGTGTTCCGTCACGAAAAATAGTATGAGCTACGTGCAGTGCACGGGGCACTAAAGGATCAAACCATGCAACGACTTCCAAAACATTGTGTTTGTCGTTCTAACAACACATTTATATTCAACCAATGCATTTAAATATACTACTGATTGTACATTGAAAACAGCAGAAGCAGAACCAGTATCGGGGTGCAATGTAAGCGATAAGCAGGCCAGAAGAGTGAAGACGCAACTCTCTCCTCCAAACCAAACATTAGCCATCATTACAAAAGGGCTACCAAAAAAGAACAAGTGTATGCATCAAACTAAATAAAGATCCTACTACACCAAGTGTATGCGCATCTAACTAACTGCCTCGCTTAGACGTTACTATTTATTAAGCTGTGGAGATTGGTGACGGCTTGAACCAGATGGGTGCTCGACGGGGAAACTCCAATGAAAGGTGTCGAAGTCTGATACTTGCGACCCTCTCTCCTACTTTGGGCTGCAGAGCATGGCGGCACATATCAGGGTATGGTGCATGCAGAGACGCATGGTACGTTGTGTAAACACAGTTTTGCCTGATGAACGAAACCGCACTGCCATCATGATCCTTGTCGTCGGTTATCTCCTGGTTAATCGGATAATTCAGTCCGACAAACAGAGAGCGTATGCCAAGGCTACTTACCAGCCTCCAGTCAAAACATCCTGAAGGCCCAGAGAAGCTGGGATCCTGCTCAAAGACCTTGCAGTGACTATGATTGTATTCCACGAAACAACACGTCCGGTACGTGCGAACGGTCATCAATATTTCGATGTCGTCTGATCGAGCCAGGAACCACCTACAACTACCATGCTGCTTTTCTTTGAAAGGTTCTGGGATTAGGAAGGGTAGGGACACCTGGCGGCCTACAACATCATATCAAGTTGGAGTCAAATAAAAAAGGGCTCTTGATTTAGTCAATCTTAAGAACAGCATGTTATGAGCATGAATATTTTTTCAAGAATGTTGATGTAAATATAAGCAAGCCATCATGATATCATAGGAAAGTAACATACCTTTATAACGATCGTTTGTAGCGATGATCGGAGTAGGCCAGCAATACGTCCAGCCATAGAGGGAGTCGACAGCGTAAATGAAGCCCTTGTGTTCAATGGCATCAGAGAACCATGGAGGATGTATGATCCTGCGATGGACATGCAGATTTATCCACTTACCGCAGTGACCTGTCAGATAGGCGAGACCGCGGTTGAAGAACGCAATTAGCCTGAAATCTTTATAAGTCCTAGATCTTGTGGGCACTTGGCAGATTACAACCTTGAGCAAATCAAACTTGGTATCATGTTGGCTACTGTAAGATTCCGAGTATTCTGGGCCACAGTGCCAAAGCAGTGCAGTGTTAATCGAAGGAAGGGGGATCAATCGCCGGGTGTAGACCTCCACGAGCATCCAGCTGCCGCGACCATCGACGAACACCATCCAAGACGTGTTCATGCCGACCCAGTACATACCGTTAATGTAGCTGAGGCTGACGGGGATCAGATCGCAGTGAAGGGGGTTGATGCTCGCCACCCTACGATCGTTATGCTGCATGACACGCCGTTTCTGAAGATCAGGCGGCATCAACAAGCAAGGAGCTGGCTTAAAAAGCTCCGGCCTGAGGTCTTTGAGTAAAGGGTACAGCCCCGACGAGCATCGCTGGCGAAGCGGCATGGTATCGAGATTGTCCACACGAAACAATGAGCTTGATTACCTCTATGGGGAGCGAATTCTAGCCATTCTTCGGTGGACGCTGCTCGCCTCTGCCATGGTTAGTGCTTGGGTTTTGACGAGGGGGAAGGCGCCTTAGCGGGGATGGAAGCTTGGACGAGATTATGTGCGGACAAAGATGGAGAAGCGAATATGTGCTGCGGGAAGTGGACAGGTGATGATGACTACAACACGCCGCTTGATTTACGAGACACATACCAGCAGCGTAGGGTCATATCGATGCCAGACAACTTGCTTGAGTGATCACAGATCGATACTCCCTACAAGACCTACTACAGTACTATGCCCTAGCTTGCTAGAGTAGAGTAGAAGAGTAGGACTCTGCTCTACTACTAGCACCGGTGGAGTAGTATATTCTAATCTAAAATAGTTACAAACTTCGATGCCTGGTCGTGGAATGACTACGAACCATGTTCAAAGACCGTGTCTACGTGGTGTTTGGACTTATATGCAAAAAAATAGCAAGATGCCCGTGCATTGCACGGCACACCATCATCACCAACTCGGTTTTTTCTCTACTCCTACTCCTGTAAAAGACTTAGTTGGTGATGATGGAGGCGAGGAGGCGTGTTCAGCCGGGCGTGCAGCGGACGGCGCAGCACTATTCGATTTGTTATAAAAAAGTACTTGTAGAGATAGAGACATAGGGAGGAGCACGAGGTAAGGCCTTATCTGTAAATGTGGAGAGAGGTGCGGGTATCTTTTGTAAAATTGTCATAGTTGGCTTTATATCCGTCAGATATAGATCGAACGGTCTATATTACAAGATTGCAGGCAAACCATCATCACCAACTCGGTTTTCTATAAGAGTAGATATATATAGATATAGATAGATAGAGACTAGGGAGTACTAGTATGGACACCATCTACTGCTTCGTGTGCTACTCCTGCGCTCCATTCAAGGTAGTATTTGTTGAAATCTGGGAGCGCACTCTCGCACGGGCAGCCACGACTTCACCGACGACGACTTCTTCCCCAACCTCGGCAACCTCTTCCTCAATGACATGGGCGACAACCTCAACGCCAACGGTGCTGCTCCTGTTGCACCGTATGTGTTTCTGTCCTTCCTATTCGAAATCATGGTAGAATTCATGTTTCTACTCTGTATCCTACTACTATGCTAGTCCACATGATTAGTTTCGTCTCTGTTATAGCCATCATAATTTATTTTGTGCTTATTCGGATTAAATCTCGTAGTAACTTGCTCACATATTCAACTGGCGCAACATCCCCTACAGCCACTCCCGTTTCATGGACGGCCTAGTCGATGCCTCCAAGGAGCCCTTCGTCCACTGCTATGAGTGCCCGATGCCGTTTTGTGGCTCGCCGGCGGACATGGTGCATCACCTCACGGATGCGTGCAGCGGTCACTGCTGGCCCTTGGCGGAGAACATCAAGTACGACATGTGCTACCGGTTCACCATGCCGGAGTCGCTGGAGGATCACCGCCGCCTGCTAGTCTCGGAGGAGGACGGCAGCGTCTTCCTCTTGATCGTGGGCACCGGCGAGGCCCGCGTAGGCCGCCGCCCCATCTTTGTAGCGTGCATCAGGGGCGTCGCCGCTGACGCTGACACTGACACGAGGCAGATGTACGGGTGCGAGGTCAATGTTACTACCCCTTCGGGTCATGTGGGCGGCGAAACCGGCCTCATCGAACCAGACCTGAATCGAGGAGCTGGGACTATCCTGCCAATGTGGACTTGGAAAACCCATGGCATCCGTTCTATCCTTTACCCATGACTCGGTGCACGGGACTCCAAGGAGGTTCACCTGGACATACGCATTATCAAGTGCACTTAGAAAACATGTAGTGTGTGTGTGGGCGCTTATGGCCCGTGTCTTTGCTGCTTTTGATTCTGTAAGCTTGTCGTTAAACTTGAGTGGCTTTCGCCGCAGTCCTTCCTTTAAACTTCTCCTCCCGGTGTGCTGATGTAAGTCACTTCGGGTTTCATTTGATAATGGAACCGGGGAGGAGCCTCCCTGTTCTTCTAAAAAAATACGCATTATCAAGTTAAATGTTGATCATTAGTCTTCGCTCAATGTAATCCGTTGTCTAAGCATGTGGAGACTTCCATGCAGGATCTTGCTCTATTGGAGTATCGCGCATGAATAAAAAGTGTATCCGTTTATGGTTTAGTCTAGAATCTTCCATGTATGAATTTTTACTACAAAGATCGGGTGAAAGACTTACGATGAACCATTTCTTACATCTCCTCTGCCCCCTTGCAAGTCATCCTGATTTAATCCCTCCGTCTAGGTGTATAAGGGCATGGTTAATATTACTTAATAGTATAGCCAACTGTTGACTATAAGAGTGCCATGTCATCTGTAGCCAACATGTATAACAATCGATACTCAAAAACTAATTCTTAAAGATCATTTCTTGCAAAGCACAATAAGTGTTATTTCCTCACAAGTTTTGGATGCAGGTTGAACAATTGAACGCTTTTGTTTGCAAAAGATACCTTTTATCTATTTCACCCGGATGTTTGTGAGCTCTAGAGATGAGATAATATCCCAAGAAACCTATCAATACCCGTTACACATGAGATGACCCCACATCCTTTGTCAAAATAAACAACTCCCCGATCAATGCATTTCACTCTTGATTGCAACGCACGGGCACCTTACTACTATAGATTAGTACGACCAAAAATTGAACTAACATTATATATAGTAGGATAAATACTGATGCATGTCACCTAAAATTATATCATTCAAAACTATGTTCAAATCTGAATCCAACGATATAGTTTTTGTTGACATGCACTAACATTTTGTCGATTAAATCTTGATCAAATTCAATGGGGACTAATAAACCATGACCGATGTAGTACAAGTGTAGAGGGCGGCGCTGCACGGGAGTCTCACCTCTCACCCGCTCGTGGCGCCGGGCAAAGAAAGCCGTCATATCACAAAACCCAACCACTCCCAGTAATAAATGGCCTGGTAAAATAAACGCACAAGCAACCATCACATCCCTCCGTATTTTTTGCATTTCATCTCTCTGCATTTACTTTCTCTGGTTCATCTCCGATGCTCGATCCCTAGCTACTACTCCTAGGGCCAGTTCTTTTGGCGGCTTCCCCAGCTTTTCCCACAAGACTAGTCACAGTGGAGAGTAACAATAAAGGCGCCTCACTCATTTATTTGGGCTTCTAAACTACTACTCCGTCCTGGTTTATTCCTCACCATTGTAATTTGTGCTAAATTTTGACCAAAGATTTAACTGATAAAATGTTACTCAAAACACTTAGGCACGGTGCATCTAGGTGTGTAAGTCATCTCACGAAAACCAAATAATCCGAAAACACTTAGGCACGGTGCATTAACTTCTACCTCGTTTCTTGTTTCTTGACATATCAACCAATAAGAGATAAAGAGTGTGCATGCTTTTAATGACTTGAGATATCAAACACGACATGAAGTGGTTAGTTCATTGCATGCAATACTATTAATTAGCAAATAAACATTAACGTTTCTCGTTTTCTCCTCTTCCTTGGTCACGGTGCACAGAGAAATAACCACAGAGAAGGAAGCTAAAAGTAAACAATCGAACGAGCATTTTTGCATTTGTATTGCATTGAATCGTTTCACAAGCTTGACAAGTGTTGTTTTTTCACTTTTACAAAAACCGCATCGTAATGTTCAAACGTGAATTTGCACGTACATAAGTAATAGTAGTACTCCCTCCGTCTAGGTGTACAAGTCTTCCCTCCTTCTTGGTCACCGTGCACAACCAAAGATGACTTATTGACCGGGCGGAGGGAGTAGCACAGTCTGCAAGCATATATCGAGAGAGACGTGTAGTCCGATAGTATATAGTAAAGTTTGTGCTATATGCACGTACTTGCAAAATGCGTAATAATAGACAACGTTTCCAAACTTTCCCTTTTACATACTTAATTAAGGACGCTAAAAATTCATGAGCGTTAAGGGATTTATCATTTGCGTCCCAAAACTAATGAGATCGCCTTACGAAACAAAAATTATACTCCTCCTAAAAGCCACGGCGCTCGCAGAGCACTTGCGCGCGCCACGAGTGCCCCGTGCGCGTTGCTTCCCAGCACACCGACACAACGCCTCTTCCTCAGTCTCGCAACTCGCGAGGTGATGATTGGCAGCTTGCCGGCGGGCGAGAGCGATCTCACCGGTGTGGTGATCCGGCGCCAACAGGTACTCCTCCTGGCTGGAAGCGTGCACCCGGTCCACGTACCGCCAAACGTAGATGAGGCGCTTGGGCCTGACTGCACTCAGGGCGTCGGCACGGGCGTCCTTCGCCACCCTCACGGCCCTCGCACGAGCCTTCTGCCAAAGAAACAATCGCTTGACTCTCTCGGACGCGACATAGATCTCCCAGAAAGCTTGTTGCGCTGTGCGCTTCTCTTCCTCGGCCTTCTTCTCCGCCTCTATTTTGGTGCGCTCTGCTGGAGGCAAAGCCTCTCACAAGGCGACATCCATTTCTTTCCAAATATCCTCAAGACTGGGGGGCTCGGCGAGCAGCGCGGCGTTCTCCTCGTAGCGGGGAGCCGACGCGTCCTCCGACGCGCATGCCGGCGAGATTGAGAACGCTGACGCGTCCACCTCGACGCGTCGCGGCGAGGAGCGGAACACCGACGCGTCCTCCTTGACTAGTGGTGGCGAGGAACGGAACGGCGACGCGTCGCGTCGCGGCGAGGAGCGGAACACCGACACATCCTCCTCGACTAGTGGCGGCGAGGAACGGAAAGGCGACGCGTGACCGTTCGCGCGGTGCAGCGAAGGGCTCCTAGGGCTTGGGAGGGGAGGTGCCGTGGTGGTCGACGTGAGAGGGAGGGGGAGGAGATAGCGATGAACGTGAACATGAGGGGAAGGAGATAGTGATGTCGTGGGAGGCGTAGTATTTATAGCGAGCAATGGCACACCTGCGTAAGATATGGATCGAAGCTGCATCGACTTAATCAGCAGGTCAGTTGCATCACCGACATGTGGGCCAAGACACCGCCGGGCCCGTATGTCAGTGACCCAATGCACCTAAAGTTAAGTAAAAGCTACGTGGGCATATTTGTTGGAGTAAATTACTGGGGAGCGAAGGGGTGGAAATATTGCTGGTCACAATGGATTGGACGAGCATGGGGGGAGGAGAGTCATGCATGCAGATTTTTTCACACGGGGTGGAGTGGTGGGACCGCCGGAGGGAGAAGGAAAGTCTGGCAGGCATATTGTTTCCACACATGGAGAGGAAAAGATTTGGAGACGAACGGGCTTCCTGCAGGTATGGGGAATGGTGCATAATAAGTCATCTTGCATGCCAGGCTAGGTATAGTCTCAAGTCATTAAAAACATACACGCCCCACACATGTTCATATTTCAAGGTGCACTAAATTATCCTGTAATTTTAGAGACCGGTTGCGCTTTTGTGGTAGCGTCTCTTGCATCGGGGGACTATGACAGGTCTGCTATGCGTGACCTGAAGATGAAAGCATTGAGCATCTCGAAGTTGATCAACAATCTTCAATAGTCAAAGATTAGCCGTTCGGCCAATAAGGTGGCACACTTAATCGCTAAGTATAGCTTTGACAATAGATTAGATGGTATTCTTGTAAATAACATACCGCCCTGTGTGGTGAATATTGTATCAAATGAGTGTACTGGTGTGGCTGGTTAATTAATATAAGGTGTTGTTCAAAAAAGTATAAATTTGGTCAAACACTTTGCAAACGGTTGACGGGAGTAAAAAGGACCAGAGGGAGTATCATGCATGCGGGGTAGGCAAAACAAATTGCTCATTTTTAGCCGGTCGAAGTCTCAAAGGGCGCGACCGCGCGAGGGAGGCGAAGGTCATGGGAGGCGCGACGGTTGACGGAATTAAGTGAAGTTACATCCACGCGCGCATGGCGTGCGAATAGGCAGAAGCTATACCGTCAGGCCTACGATATGGGTCTAGTAGACATGACATCTAGTGGGTCCCGCATAGTTCTTGAGAACTCTTTGGGGGCTTGCAGCCGTTTATCCACCGGGCAAGCCAGCAACCCCACGCCGTTCGCACGCCCTACTGTCCCGTCTTCTACCTCACAACAGTTTGCTCAATCGTCCCGTCCTTTCACATTAGTTCGCTCCCGCTTTTGCGGGTACAACAGTTCAACTTCTCCTAACCCTCCTCCAAAATCCATGGCCTCCCAAATCTCCATGGTCGCTTGAGTACCAGCTTAGAGCCATCACCGCGATCAGTTCATCGTCATCTACACACGTGGATCCGCTGACGGTGAAAGCATGGCTTGCTCGCTTCCTATGCATGTTCAACAGTTCAACGGATGAGTGGGTCATTTGGGCTAGATGTTGAGTACACCACAGTCTGGGACGAGAGAAGGATCTAAAGGACGAAGAGAGGAAGAAGCCTGCCGTGATCCGTGTTTGCGTACATAACATTTGCTTGGTCTACCACATATACCATGCCGATGTTGAGTGCCGTGGATTTTAAGAACTTCCTCAAGGACAAAAGAGTGAAATTCATTACTGAGGGCTTTAAGAACGACAAAGAAGTCCTGCGTCGGATAGGTCTCGTTGTATGCCAGCCCTTCGATCTCCGGTAAGGCAAGCCTGGTGTCCTCCTCTCAACCTTCAATGTTGACCCTGGCAGCAGCCATGATTGATCCTTCGTACGCTAAACTGAAGAAACCTCATCACGAGTTTCATCATGCATGGGAGTCGAAGACATTAGATGAAGATCACATCCTGTACGCAGCAATGGATGCCTACCTTTGTTTAAATATCTACATGGGTTGGATGAAGAAGCAGAGCCCAGTGTCCGGTTCAAGCAAAGAAGTGTCGACGAAGAGGAAGAGGAAGAGGAAGAGGGACGAGGACGAAGTCGAGGACGTGGACTCGGACTCCGAGTAGGTGGCGATGTAAATACGCTCATGCTGGTTCTCTTTGTAGTGTCAAGTCGACTAGTTGCTTAGTTTATTTTCAAGGGTGTGTTGTCTTTGAGGCCCCAAAGCAGAACTATGTTTATGTTCTTTCTCGTTATTTGATCTGTTTAGTACGTAGAGTAGTACTAGTACTATGTCTTACTATCGTTCTTCTTGCGTTAGGTAGTACTGCTTCGTACCTTTGTGTTCCCACTGCATTTAATACGTTCGTACTAGTAGTATAATTTGGGTCGGTCGATTTGTGAAAGAAGTTCGACGGAGCGAAGGAAGAAGACGGCGTAAGAGGTGGAAGAAGCCCTTCTAGCCATCCATGTTGCATCAAACGGCTCACATGAGTCGACTGACCCAAATTGCTCCTTCAGATTGCAGGATCCACGTGGCATTCAAGGTCTCGAAGGTAGATTCCGCGTCCGCACCCGGTTTGCGGGCTCGACGCGCGCGTGACCGGCTTCCGCCACGACAGCCACCATGCACGCCTCCTCCGCGCGGGCGGAGACGACAATGACACGCTAGTTCCTCCTCGCTGGCGTGCTGGAGCATGCGCTCGTCCTCCTCTTCGTACGCTGCGTGCATAGACGCGGCTCCACCAGCTGCTCGCGTGCTTGGCAGTGTGGCAGCCCTGCGAGGAGGGACTGCAGACGACGTGAGCGGGCGAGCCTTCGGCTTCATGGCACAGGGATGGCGGCGACACGGCGGTGATGGGCGAGAAATTGTTGGCGAAGCGGCGCCCGGCATGCTGTGGCGGCGGCATATTGATCGGTCTTGCGTATGGGAGCTTACTTTAGTTTTATATGAGGTTGGTCAAACTTAAAAGAAAACCGTACTAGTACACGTAAACATTAGACTTAGGTAGCGTTTTTATTATTTATTTTTTTGAAGTTAGTACCACAGCCATGATACGGAATCCTGTGCAAGCGCGTGAACCGCGGCCGTGCGGTCGATCAAACGGTGCGTCTCCGTGTCGCGCTCGAAGGACATCCACCGAACCTTTTTGTGTGTGAAAACAATCCGCGAATATTACTCAACTTTTTTCCTGGGAAGTTCTTGACGCTGCAATATTTCCATATATTTGAATTTAGCTCCGATTTGTGTTTATTTGGATTTGGACGTTTTAGGTGCGCCCTAGATTTTTTAATACTTATTTTGTGTGTGTGACTGAGAGAGACCGTGTGTATGTGTCCATATGTGTGTTGTGGCGGAAGGGCAATGTGGAGACGGTGTGCGTGTGATACAGACATAGAGAGGTGTGAATGTGCAAATGATCATGCATGAGTGAGACATAGACAGATGCCGATGCGTTGTGTATACATGAGAGAACGGTCTTCTAGTTTACTTGTGTGTGTGTGTGTGTGTGTGAGAGGGAGAGCGAGGGGAGCATCTGTAACACAACAACCATCTCTCTCGATTCGTCCGTCCCTCGCATGATCGCATGCAACATATGCATCAACGCACACATTTTGACACCCTCACTCGGCCCCTGCCCACCTCAAGGCCCGCGCAATCTCTTCGTGAATACCCATTTCTCTCCTTAGGTTTGTTTTTGCTCAATATCACACACACACACACACACACACACACACACACACACACACACACACACACACACACACACGCGCGCGCGCAGCACAACACACACACACACTCCCCCGAGAACACAATTCATCCCCATCCAAGGTTATACGGCGACCACTCTCGCTTGTGCTTATTTGCACCCCAACATGCACAACACCTCAATCTTCAAAGAGGGCATCGAGCAGATCAAAGACGGCGACGACACCGCGCTAGAGAATGCGGGGTTGTTTGGAAGCAGGGTGATGTGACGACGGCTGACTGACTCCTCCCCCCCCACCCTCTCTCTCTCTCTTGCACAAAATTACCAATCCCTCTCTCCCCCGCACAAAATTGTCAATCCCTCAACCCATGATATCCTTCCCCTCTCGTCCAAGTTTTTACAGCTATCTCATCAAACATGTTGTATCTTCTCCTTCCACGATCTGAGAATCACGTATATTACATGTCTCCATCTTTCTCTAAGACCTAACTTCTTCCTCTCTCTTTCTCTCTCTCTCTCTCTCTCTCTCTCTCTCTCTCTCTCTCTCTCTGTGTGTGTGTGTGTGTGTCTCGTTAGGTTTGTCTCCTACTCTCTCGTCCACATACATACAATCTTTCCCGCCCTATCTGCTCCATCTTCAAAAGCTCTCTCTGCACGTTTCATTCACACAATGGGATATGTCAAAATGTTGCTTCTATAATGGCCGATGTAGAGTTTTGGTTGTTTTTGTTGCATCCTACAAAGTAATGACTATGAAATGCATTTAGATTCTCATTTGACTGGGATTATGTGAGTTTGAGCATGTTGTGAAGTACTATAGACCTTGTATACATCTTGGGATTCGACAATGATTGTAACTATTGAATTGTATAGACCATTACATTCAAGTCAATAGCCTAATATATTTATTTCACAATTTCAACAAATGATTAGTTCACTACAAACTAAGAAAACAAATGTGTACTCCCTCCATTTTTATTTAAGTCCGTGTATTAGCATTGGTCAAAGTCAAGTTTTGTAAACTCTCGAAAGCTTATAACAAAAAATATTAACATATACAATAACAAATAAGTACCATTAGATTCATTATTGAATGTACTTCCACATCATACATATTTGTTATGGTAAATGTTTGTATTTTTATATAAACTTGGTCAAACTTTAGGAAGTTTGACTTCGGTCAAACCTAATATGCAGAGTTTACTACTACTACTCGCTAGTTGCTTAGCGGAATCACTCAACACGCCACACGGGAGTCCGGTGTCACAAAATTTTGAGGTCGGCGGAAAATCTCCGCGACCCTGATTCGAAAGCAAAGGAAGTTACCATCATAGCCTTCGGAACAGGCCTACATATGACGCTTGGTAGGGGGCTGTTTTCGTAAGTTCAAGTTCACCCTACCCAGCCAGCCCCACCCCGGCACCCAGAGTAGTACACCTGAATACTCCCATTTTCTATCCCCACATAAAATAGACTTCTCCACGGCACCGCAGCCTTCGTGCTCCTCCCCTTTACATCGGGCGCACTCGTCCACCGCAGAGCGCATCTGCCTCATCGGCGACACAGTACGCCCGCCGGAGACGGTCCACCGTCGTCGTAAATGCGTAAACGAGCCTCTTCCCCGGCATCGTCTTCCACGGTCTCAGATCTGCTTCCTGGAAGCTGACGCCAAGCGCAGAAGTACCATCGTCGTGGACAATGAACTGACTCCCGTTGCCGACCATGACTCATAGAGGCCGCCGTGACCATCGTTCTCCTCCTCGATTGGTAATGTGTGTATTGAATCACTTAGCAGTACATGTGCAGTTCCAATTTTGTTCATACCTACCCTTCAATTTTCCTGGGTGCTATTGTTCCCGTAAAAGTAATTGGTTATAGCCTCCATTGTCCAACAGAATATCAGCTTGTAATTGTGCGTCGCTCCTGTATCGCGCTGTGCATGGGTAGGTTTTTCATCTGCAACCAGCAGTGTGGGAAATGATGGAAAGGTTTTTAGAACTAGCAAGATGCCCATGCGTTGCACGCATCAAGATGCATTTGTATGAGTAATTTATCTTGTGGGAGAAAAGGATGAACGAGGGAAGGCCTTATTTGCAAATTTGGAGAGGGGTATGGGTATCTTTTTGCAAAATTCCCATTTGTTTCCTTCCTATCTGTCAGATATAAATCGGACGGCCTATATTGCAAAAAAAGTATAGAGAAAAAGTAGACAGTAAAGGAAGAAGCGATAAATATTAAATATTAAATATAAAATAAATATAACCATAGAGAAGAGAGTAGAGATAGCAGAGACGTCGGAAAAGGATCGGCCTTGTGAAAAAGCGGCAGGCGTGCGCTAGTTTTGGCGCGTGGCGTCCGGCGCGCTTTATAAATTCCCCGCCCTCCCACCGCTCTGTGCCTTGCCACCGCTCTGCGCCTCGCCACCGCTCTCTCCCCGCTCTTTTTCGCCTCGCCGCCGCCGCGCCACCATGCCGCCGCGTCGCTGGGGAACTTGGGGATACCGCGACGTCCGCGCGCTCCCCTTCGGCGGCTTCTCCGCCGAGATCCGGTTCCGCGGGATGCGCCTCAGCCTTGGCAATTTCGACACCGCCACCGAGGCCGCCCGCGCAGCCGCCCCGGCGGTGTGGCGCCTCCGGTGGCCTCATAGAACATTGAACTTCCCCAACGTGCCGACGCGGGAGTGGGCGCAGGAGCTCGCGCCTCTGCCGCGGCTTAGCACCGACGAGGATCGTCGCGACAACCGGAGGCGGGAGCACCGTCTCGGCATCACCGAGATGGACGAGGAAGCCATTGCGTTGTGGCGCCAACACTTCCCGCAGGACATCATCAGCGGCGCGAAGTTCTCTGCGCAAAGGAGGCGGAGAGGGATAAGAGGAGGGCGGAGCGAGCCTCCTATCGCGGGGACAAGCGTGCAGCAGCGGACGCTCAATTCAACATGAGGCTAGGAGCAGCGTCGCCACAGGAATCCGGCGACGATCGGTATCTTCACGCCTACTCGGGCGTCGGAGGAGGACATCACCGAGGAGCAGTCGGACGACGAGGAGTAGTTGAATTATCTTTTTTGTATCTATCTATGCTGAGAACTATCTTGTACTCTCTAGTATCCACTTCTCGATCTTAGCACTGTAAACGCTTTTTTTAAAGCGTCGCGCGTTGCAATTCTGTTGGAGATGCTCTAACATGGCAGACGAGTGCTTTAATGTTGCCCACAAGATGCGCGAGTATTACTAGTAGTATTTTTCTTGCCATGTTGGGATTTTGAAACCACGAGTGTGAACATGCAGAGGAGCAATGAAGACCAAACACGGGATATTCGGGACATCTTCAAGGAGCGTGGCAAGTTAAAGAGGAGCTGCACCGAACCTGTAAAACGAGCTTTGGTAAGTAACATCCTTTCAATTACTTTCGTTTAGCCTCGTGTTCTTCGATGTGTATATGATATAGTTTCTGTTTCTCTTAAGTGTGGTGTTCTTCGATGTGTAATAAGAAGAGTCTTAATCGTCCTAATGCTTTCGTTTTTAACTTGATGTAGGAAGTGGGTGTTCTCACCGTGTAGTCTGTTTTTATATTTCTTTTCCTTTTGAATTCACTTCTCCGAGTTACATTTATCTGGATTCTACTAAATGGATCTAGGTTTCTCTAAGTATTGATCTAAAAGAAGTAACTTCATGTCGGGATGCGGTTCTGCAAGGAGGGAAGTATGGTCAACCTCGAGATCATGTTTCCAAAATGAGGCTGGATTACACACAAGGTGCCGTTCCCTAATGATGCCGGATTAGACACAAGGTGCAAATTCGAGATGGATTACACACAAGCCGTGGAGTCGGCTGTTAGGTGTCCTCGTGGCATTAGTAAAGGCTGAAAGAAAGCGTGCAACAGCCCTTGAGAATGTAGCTGAGTTCTGAAGAAGTGAAAAGAGCAATCGGATGATCTCTTCACCCAAGCCAAAGAAGAGATGGAAGAAGCGAGAAATAAGCTAGCGAGGCAGAAGCGGGCTAGGCGTCTCCTGCTATCTAAAACTGTTGTCAATACAAAATTTCCTTCATAATAGCTAGGTTCAAATGTTTATCCAGTCAACATGCCTGTTGTGATGTCTGTGCATCTACTGATGTGGCACAAAATGTTTTTTTTGGTCATGTAATAACAACAATTACTTTCCAGACAATAACAGACGAAGCATTGGACATGGTATAGTTCACACGCAAGCCCGACATTCCAAGTCCAACTTCCACATCAAACTCATGTTCACAGATATCTGCACATTCATACATAATGTCCACAACCATGATTCACTTCAAAGCCAAAAAAATGTGAGGAGAGTTATAAATAAAGAAAAACCTCTACTAGTTCCTGCTACCAGTGCGAGCACAACAAGTCAAGACCATGCGTAAATTAATTATATTTTAGTCATTTTTTGTGTTCTAAAATGCCTGCCGGCTCGCGAAAGGACGTGTTGCCGGCACACGCGCTGATTCAATGAAGGCAGGCGGGGCAGTCTTAAGCTGGTTGCACGCGGCGAGGAGGCGTGCTCAGCCGGGCCTGCAGCGAGTGCGCGCCAGTTCAATGCATGTGCTATGAGAGGTCGCGTCCGTGTTAGAGCAATCACTCCCTCCAGTCCTTTTTTGTTTGGGTATAACAAAATCTCGTTTTCCATTCACATTTTACAAGTAAAATTCATGGACAAACTTTGACCCAAAGTACGATGGGGACTAGTAAACCAGAATGGAGGTAGTAGTTTTTTAATCAAAGAAGGGTTTCCCCTTCCGATTACTGAAAACCAGCATCTAAATCTAAACCATAGTATTTGCCCTAGAACTACCAGGTTCAACATCTCGTAACATAAACCCATACAACCGTACGCCAAGGAGGTACGTAGTACTATGATTTCCATTTTCGCTCCATACCAATCGTTCTAAAAACTACTTACTACTTATAACGTGCCATTTAAAACCGGAACTCTTAACCCCGCTGAAAAAATGATATTTTAAACGTGGCTACTCGATGCAGCAACTGGCGAGCCACCGCGCTCCAAGTCGTTCACCTGTGGTCCCGACCATCAACTCCTACAAAGGTGCTCCACCACGTACCCGGTACCCGCAAATGCAGCAATCATGCACCTAAGGTTTTAGGGTTTATTTGTTAACGTCGCCTTTACGTACACTCATGTGTGCGAGACAGCGAGAGGCCGATTGCGTGCATGCGCCTCTTCTCTTCGTATATGTACTCCACCGTTTGTCCGGTGTCCAAAAAATTATAATAACTACTAGCAATGTGCCAATGCGTTGCCACACGATCAAAGTAGATTAATACATATTCACCGATTTGATAGAAAAAAAGTCTAGTTTTGAAATCATTATATCACTAAAAATATGTTATGTTTCACTCAAAATATATTCCTTTGGCGGTTTTGATGAGATAAGGGAGGCATGTTGTTGGTTTCAAGATTCGAGAAGTGGTATATGTCTAATTTCTACTCTTACTAGCAAGATGCCCGTGCGTTGCACGGAACATCAAAATCTCGTGGGAGAAAAGGATGAACGAGGGAAGGCCTTATCTGCAAATGTGGTGAAGAGTGTGGGTAAATTGCCATATTTTCCTTCCTAGCTATCCGTCAGATATAAATCAGACGACCTACATTGCAGGATGGCAGGCCCACCATCATCACCAACTCTATTTTTTATCCCTACTCTTATAAAAAGCATTGTCGGTGATGATCGTGTGACTGCCATCCTGCAATATAGGCCGTCCGATCTATATCTGGCGGATAGGAAGGAAACTATGGCAATTTTGCAAAAAGATACCCACACCCCTCTCCACATTTGCAAATAAGGTCTTCCCTCGTTCATCCTTTTCCCCCACAAGATAAACTACTCATACAAATGCATCTTGATGTTTCGTGCAATGCATGGCATCTTGCTAGTTGTTGCAAAAATCCCATGTGTGTGTGAGAGAGAGGGGAGTGGAGGAGGGAGTGCATGTGTGACAAAGACACAAGTAGTGTGTGTGCGATAGGTATCGGCTTAAAATGAGGCGATAGTGTGTGTGTGAACGATCGAGAGGGCGTGTCTCAAGAAGGGAAGAAAAAGCTACATAGATACAAGGAGCGAGAGAGAGACATGTATGCAATGGTGGAAGCATGAGTGTGCGGGTGTATAAACCTATCTAGAGGCTAGCTAGTCTATAAATGCTTGTGAGAGAAATACGAGTCGGGGTGCGAAAGCGAGAGTTTTCTGTGTGTGAGAGAGAGACGGTAGTCGGGAAGGGGGGTGGAAGCAGGAGTTGTGTGTGTGTGTCAGAGAGAGAGAGAGAGAGAGAGAGAGAGGAGACGGTAGTCGGGGTTGTCTGATCGGTGTCAGTCTGGGATGGAGACGAAAAGGAGACCGCAACAAATGTTGTGTCTCTGAGAGAGAGAGAGAGAGTAATTTTAGTGGTATGAGTCATATGTAGAGACATATAGGGTGTGTGAGTGAATCCCATAGAGAGAAAGACAAAGTGAAAGACGAGTGGAGACTGTGTGTGTGGCGGTGAAAAAGAAAGCTTAGGTACCGAGTGATACCAGAGAACAGTATAGACGTGAGAGATAATGAAAACCGTGTAATGTATAATGATAGGGAGAGTGTGACACTTCTCAAGGGAGACGTCGAGAGACCATGTTTGCGAGGATAGGAGAAACATGACGTGAGCGTCTTGGTGAGCTGGAGAAAAGAGAGTGATGGCTACCTGAAGGAGCATGCATGCGAGAGAGATGGGCGTGAAAGGAGTGAACAAAAAAGGGATTCAGATATTCGAATTCGAGATGATGATACATGTAATCCATACTCGAACCAAAATTGATCTATCAAACATGCATGCTCATATGAATTCACGCACATCTATGTTATTTAATATGTAGATATTACTGATCCATACATTTTAGTAGAACATAATTTGGTTAAATTTTTTAGAATTCAACCTTAAGATTTCGAGATCATTGTATTTGTAAATCATATTATACATATAAAGGAGCAGAATTCTTTGTTGTGCTTTTGAAAGTATATACGTAAAAAAATGATGTATATAGAATGTAATTCCAATTGAAAATGGATCCCTTGAAAAAATAGTAGAATACAAACGGGATTCGAATTGAGTTGGTACGGTAAACATGCATTGTACAAAATTTGAGCAAGCGGGGAAAAGTCGCGATAACCGCGAAACCAAAATCTGCGAGATGGAAATCACTACTGCCTATCCTCGCGCATAAAGCCTATCTGCTGGATTTCTATAGGTTTCGATAGGGGTAGGTTTGTAATTTCACCCAAAGCGTGACGTAACCGCCTCTCACCCGGATTCATACACGGTGGGCGCCAAAACACAGTGTGCCCTCGGCGAAATCGACCCCCTCCCGATTCATATTCATACACGGTGGGCGCCAAAACAAACTCTCGTCGGCAAATATTCGGTGTATGCGAGATTACCGTCCTATCCCCAACCGACTAATGTTGTTGTGATGTAGTAGAAATTTGAAAGCAGGGGCTAAGTTTGTAAATTTCCTCGCATTTGAGACAAGCGCCACGACTACATGGTTCCCCTTCCTCTCTACCTCCCTTTTCCCCATTAGGTACTCCGTGGGCGCCAAAACAACCTCTCCACCCCCCACCTCCTCCGTCCGCCGTCCGCCACCCCATCCACCGCCGTCCTCCTCCACCATGCCGAGCTGATACCCCGACGCCTTGCCGTCCATTACAAGAGATCGACCTCTCTCATCCACGCCTTGCACCGGGATCCTTGCAGCCCGTCCTCTCGCTTCATCCCGCCGTCGTCCACCTTGCCGGGCGCTGCTCCTCTGACCGTCTCGTCCACAGCGCTTGCCGCCACCGTCTACCCTCCTAGATCTGCTTCCACACCGCCGACAGCCATCGCTACATAACACCATCAAATTCTCACCAGATGTGTACAGCGCCGCACTGTAGGCGGTACTCTTTCAGATGTCTGCTCAACTTATTTATTGCAGCAAGAAAATAGATCGCCACTTTGCTTTACTCTGATTTCTTGTCTTGGTTGTGAAGTTGCCTTTGTCCGGTTTGCACCTTCAGATCCGCCATGGCACGCTCAACACTATACTCCCAATGCTTATGGTTTTCCCCTTTTATATTCCACACTAGTTAAATCACAGTAGACTAAATTTCAAAATTGGGTCAGTCGATTTTTGAGCTCGCGGAGTTCGCCGGTGCGATCCAAGGGCTCGGGTGGTTGTGGGGCCTCGCCCGAGCGAAGAAAACTCGGCCGGGTGGGGGTGGGGGTGGCGGAGGAACACAGGCGGTGGGGGCCGGTGGTCCTGCCGGCGGCCCGTGCGGTGTTCTGTATGGGAAGAATCACAGACGAGGAAGAAGAAGGGTTAGGAGACGTACGATCTTCATCCAACCGCCTAAAATGGTCGAGAGACAGCTGGGAGTTGCATTCTTAATGCGCTCTGGTTCATCATGTGTGGGCACTGCGCAACCAACATTTTATTATCCAAAATCTGCTTGCTCTTCTTTACCATGTTCGATAGAGCTGTGACACAAAACGTAGGACCGACTCCAGCAGACTGTACCCATACTTCACTGGTCACACCACTAGCCCCACCACACAGGACCTGCACTCCAGCAAAAGGTATACCGATCTCATTTGCCATAGCACCAGCTATACCACAGAAAAATCCCACTCCAGCAAAAAGTACAGCAAGTCCACCGGCCGAACACCTATTCCAACTGCAGAGACGGCCAATTCCTGTAGATTGGAACCCCATTCCATTTATTCCTAGTTTAAAATACAATGCTTTCAATGTTGTTAGGGACTACGTGCATATATTTCCATCATGGGAAGATTATTGTGAAGACAAACATCATTTTCACATTTTCCTGTCCAACTTATGTGTAAGTGCTATTATTCATGGTTATTATTTTCTTGTTTTCTGCTGATTGAACACATCAATGATTTACATTACATTGTTGTAACTAGGCGAGGGTCAATATGGATAGTCATGACGAGGAAAGCTTGCTTGTGCTTTTCAAGGAAGCATTGCGGCGATGTCGGTGTTACACGAGGAAATCACACTTTGGTGGCAAATCTATAAGCAATTTCCGGTGAAGTCTCATGTGCTAAATTTAGAAGACATTGAATGGAAAAACATTGTTATGCACTGGTCTCGTTCCCAGGATGTGGTACTGTCTATGAAATCACATGACAATTTGAACTTCTACTTTTCCGCATGTGCCTTACGGATCTTGTTTGCAGGAAATCTGCTCGAAGAAGAATTCCGGTTTGAAAAGAACGACGGGATATCGCAAATATGCTGCCCGCTGCTTTTCTCTTGTTAGTACTGTTGTCAGTATCACTGTACTTGCATACATACCTGGTTCATTATGTGACAGCAGTATGCATGATAGCTTGCTTATCAATTGTTTGCTCCAAATTCTTCAGTATCCAATGCCAATGTTTTTTTAGCTCTGCATTGTTCTTGTAAGTACATGATGTCCTTTATCAGTGTACTTATAATGACATGTAGTTGTTCATGTACCATCACTCTGCAGCTTATTTTCCTTTGCCCTCCATTTTCTACACATCAGATCTATATTTACTCTTACCATAAGGTTGGTACTGAAGAAGTTTAGCTGTGCATTGCTCTTGGCTGTACCTTTTGCATGTATCACTGCACTTACATTTATAGCTACTTGCTTATGTAGCATCACTCTTCATCTTATCTTAAATATTCTCCATTTTTTCGTATATTATCACATCTATATTTACTCTTAACAAAATGTAGAATAAAGGCAATGCTTGTGAAGAAGATTCTGTGGCAAACTTCTTGAATTGCCCCCCATCAGCATGGACAAGGCCTTTATAGAGCATGTCTTCACCAATAATGTAAGTTTGTCCATCTCAAGCCTTCAAACTTTGTTGTATATATTTGGTTAGGCATGGCTGCAACAGCTGTTTATTTTTGGTGTTTGCATCAAACTGCATGTTTAAAGTTTATTATGTACTCCCTCCGTTCCAAAATAGATGACCCAATTTTGTCTTTGAAGTTAGTATAAAGTTGGGTCATCTATTTTAGAAACGGAGAATAGTTCATAAACAAATGTTTGTCCTTTCTCAATTTAAGTTTTCAGTTGTACAACCAAGTTCCTTATTCATACCATGTAAATTAAAGTATACAGAGCAAGTGATCTTCTTTTTGCCTTTGCATGTATGCTTCATTTTCATCCGTAATCCGGTGGTGTGGTGAACCTACCCACTACAAAGACAATGTCATATTCTGCAATGTCTTAACTATGAACAATGTCATATCATTCTACTACTCCCTCCGTCCGAAAATACTTGTCATTGAAATGGATGTATCTAGATGTATTTTAGTTCTAGACACATACATTTTGATGACAAGTAATTCCGGACGGAGGGAGTATTATTTAAACCGTCTCTTTATTTGCCAATCTGAAATGGGATAAATTGACACAACACTAACCATTGATACTTATGAGTTCTTGATCCGTAATCCGATTGGTGTCGTGAAGCTGCCAACTCCTTCACAATGTCATTTCCTGCCATGTCTTGACCTGAACAATACCATATTGTGTTGATGAAATTTTAAACTGTGTCACTTTATTAAATCGAAGAAATGTGATGAATTGTCAAGACTTGATACTTTTATGTGCAAAACTTGTCATCTGTCTGCTTGTTTATCTTTCAGAGTGAGGAAGATTTAAGTGTTGAACAAGCGCAATCTCAACATCTTGCTCAGCTGCTTGCCCTGCAGCTCCCCAGCAGCGCTAACCTATCTTGAACTCTATTGAAGTCTTTGTCGGTTTTTATATTATTTTGTCGGCGTGTTTATTTGCACTGGTGGCGATCTTTGATGCCCAGTGTATGTAATCTGTTGTCTGCTTGTGCTTTATTATCATAGTGGCGAACTTTGATGCCCAGTGGATGTAATATGATGTAATTTCTTTATTGTATAGTCTAGGTTTTTTCTTATTCATGATGCTGCAGTTATTTTACTGTCTTCGCAGTAAACCGGCCAAACCGTAAAATTACGGTACATAATCGGGCCGTCATGCAATCACGATGTAGGTTGGGCCTGAAACGTGTCGAATAGCTAACGGGCCGGCAGTAGCCCGAAATGAACTCTGGCCCATGATTGTGCGAATCAAATCACAGGCTTTTAACAGGCCAAAATTGTCTCGGTCCTTGTTTGGCCCAATCAGATATCGGCTGCGAGCAGGCCGGATGCAAACCGGGCCGTAGTTAGGCCCAACTATATGACGGGCATTTAACAGGCTGAAATTAATATAGGGCCGAAATGTTAAACGGGTCCTTAAGAGGCCAAAACTAATGTCAGGCCGAATTACTAAGTGGGCCTCTAGCAAGTGGGCCCAAAAGCATAGTGTCCAGTTGACGGGCTGAATCTGATATGGGCCATAATTGAGCCCATAGCCTCTTAAAGGGTCATACCTGATCTAGGCCGTAATTTGGCCCAGAACGTGGTAGGCTTTTAACAGGCCGGATCTCATATGGGCCACTATTAGGCCCGGAACGTGGCAGGCCATTAATGGACACCAGATCAAATATGGGCCGGCATTTGGCCCAAAACATGGCAGCCAGTTAATGGGCCGGCCTACTAGGGCCCTCAAATTCTTGTGGGCCTCTCTGGTGAAAGCCCGTTAATGTCGGCGAAATCTCGTGGGCCTTTAGCCGGGCTGGCCCATTATGATCCGGAAGAATCTTGTGGGCCTTTACTTGGGCCGGCCCATTATGGCAAACAAACATCTTGTGGGCCTTTACCTGGGCCGGCCCATTATGGCCCGCAAAATCTTGTGGGTCGTTAGCTGGGCCAGCCCATTATGGCCCGCAAAATCTCATGGGCCTTTAGCTGGGCCGGCCCATTATGGTCCACAAAATCTTGTGGGCCTTTAGTTGGGCCGGCCCATTTAAACTTGATGGGCCGGTCCACGTGTCAACATATCATAGGCGTGTCTCGCCCATTGGACGAGTGACACTGTGCGGTAGCGGACGACATCGTGTTTCCTCCAGCCAATGATGATTTTACACGTGGAAAATCCCCATTGGTCGGGGCTGTTAACGGGTTATCGGATCCAAAACCCGACCCGATAGCTTAACGGCGTTCCGTTACGGTGGATGCCATGTGTCGGTCACCCTTGACGAAAGCACTTCTGTGACGCGCGATTTATCGTCATGGAAGTGGACACTTCCGTGATGATAATTTTGGTAATGTCATGGAACACTTCTACGACAGCACAGGTATGACTATCTTGATTCTGTCATAAATTTGTCATGGATGTACATGCATGACAAAAAATGCGACCTACTGTGACAAACACGTATCATCACGGAAGTGTATTTTTTTGTAGTGTAAATGTGTTTGTCCCATGGTGCCAGGAGATAGACTCGACTACTGTACAAATTTCCACCTCCCGTGTGCCACTGTGGCAGCCCCTTTTGACTATAAAAGGAGGCCCGCGACATACTGAGGAAGTATTTGGACTTTTTGGACCTTGCACGCTTTGTAGCTAGTCCAAGAACACCAGATAAACATAAACCAGCAGGAGTAGGGTATTACGCATCACTTGCGGCCCGAACCTGGATAATCCCCCTGCGTTGATCTTTCAATCCCGTTCTTTCCACATCCCCACGCCCACCAACCGTAGCAAAAGGGATTCCTCGTGATCCCGTAGGTGTCGTTTTCCCCGACATCTTTGGCACGCCAGGTAGGGGGCGCAAGCCGTGGAAATCTGGTTTTGGAGCCGACGCGTCGACTCTTTCATGGGGATGGCTTGAAGGGAGAGAGCGACATTGATCAGCCGCCCTCTGGTGTAGTCCGCAGCTTCGACAGCCATCCGCGTGGCCCCGAAGAGCTAAGTCATGCAAGATTTTGGCTAATTTCATTTATATAAGTATGTCTTCCTCGGAAGATCTCGTTCCTGGTATGGGAAACCTGCACGCAATGGGACCCTTCCGCTATTGGCAACGCCCTTGTCTCTATCTCGAGTCCGCTCGACAGTTCATGCAGCCGCGCTGAGGGCCGCAAGGTGGCCTACCCGCTACTAGCAGCTCTCTTGTCCTGTTCCGAGTCCGCTCGATAGTTCAAGCAACCGCGCTGGGGCGGCAAGGTGGTTTGCCCGGCAGCAAGCGCCCTCCCGGCAGGGTGCTAAGGATCCATCCTCAAAGCACCACGGCATGGGTTTACGCGCCGGCAGCCTTATCTCATGAAGCGTAGGGTGCAAACATACAAGGAAAGATCTAACGGGAAGATAGCATGCATGATATTGAAGTACTGCAGAGTTATATTACATCAAATAATCGCTACGGTTCTAACTTAAGATAAAATTGGCTTGGTCTTGAACTCGCAGCGGCGACGAGAAACAAGGTGCCTAGTCCCGGTGCTGGCCCTCCACCCTCTCAACTTCGTCGATGCAGTCGATGATGGGCTTGATACGCTCCTTGAGTGCCGCAGGTCCGCCTCCTCCGGCAAGCTCTGCAACGCATTGGCAAAGTTGACGGTGGGGTTCTAGAATGCCACCTTGGTGAGCACCTTGATCAGGGCACCCTGGCAGAGCCTCCGGGACTCGTTGGCCAGATAAGTTGCCCGGTTGGAGTGGAGCTGCTCCAGGGCTCCAAGAATGCCCTCGAAGAATAGGGTCAGTTTGGCATTGTGACTCACATTCGGCTCCGGGGCGTACCTCACGTTCGGCATCCCCATGGCAGCCAGCTTCATGGTGGTCCTGCCGGCGACGCCGGCGAGGCGGCTGACCCAACTGTTTATGCCCTCCGCGTACTCCTTGTATTCGTCAACTCATCCCTCCGCAGCTACCTGTCCTCCTCCAGGTCCTTAGTCAGGGTCTTTTCCCGGGCCCTGACCTTCGAAAGCGTCCCCTCAAGACCGTCCAACTTTAGCTTCAGGTCTTTGATGGAGTCGTTGGCCTTGGAGAGCAGCTCGGCCTTGCCGAGGACTGCGGCTTGCGCCTCCACCAAAGCACCGTTGATCGTGTCCTTCTCCTTCGCCAGCTCCAGGACCTGTTTCTTCAGCCCTTCCCGCTCCACCTCCAGCTCCTTCACCTTGTCGTCATGGACCAGGGCTTGAGCATTGAGTGCCTCCTTGTGCCTCTGCTCCAGCTCCTGAGTCTGCTGCGCGGCAAGCTTCTCAACCTCCTCATCCTTGCCGCGGAGTGTGGCGGTGAGCGCCTCCTCAGGAGCGGCAAGGTCCTCCTCCTGGGAGTTCAGCTCGGCTGGTGCCGTGCCGAGCGGCCTCGCCCTTGGCGGCCTATTCGCCCGCCGCCTCCACAGGCCTACTCGACATCAGCCTACTTCAGGACAAGCTCATGTTTGCGCTCAGCCAGCAGATCCTGGGCGACCTTCAGTTCCTCGTGGGCCTGGCGGAACTAGGCCTGAGTCTCGGTGACGCACCCCTCGAGATCCCCCTCCGCCTTGTCCACTGATATGTCCATTTTGTATCATGCTTTTATATTGATATTTATTGCATTATGGGTTGTTATTACACGTTATGCCACAATACTTATGCCTATTCTCTCTTATTTTACAAGGTTTACATGAAGAGGGAGAATGCCGTCAGCTGGAATTCTGGGCTAGAAAAGGAGCAAATATTAGAGACCTATTCTGCACAACTCCAAAAGTCCTAAAACTTCACGGAAGTCATTTTTGGAATTTATAAAAAATACTGAGCGAAGAAATTACCAGAGGGGGCCACACCCTGGCCACGAGGGTGGGGGCGCGCCCTACCCCCCTGGGCTCGCCCCCTGCCTCGTGGGCCCCCTAGCAGGCCTCCGGTGCCCATATTATGCTATATGAGGTCTTTTACCCTGGAAAAAATCATATGCTAGCTTTCGGGAAGAAACTTCGCCGCCACAAGGCGGAACCTTGGCGGAACCAATCTAGGGCTCCGGCGGAGCTGTTCTGCCAGGGAAACTTCCCTACGGGAGGGGGAAATCATCGCCATCATCATCACCAACGATCCTCTCTCATCGAGAGTCGATCTCCATCAACATCTTCACCAAAGCACCATCTCCTCTAAAACCCTAGTTCATCTCTTGTATCCAATCTTTGTCCCAAAGCCTCAGATTGGTACCTGTGGGTTGCTAGTAGTGTTGATTACTCCTTGTAGTTGATGCTAGTTGGTTTATTTGGTGGAAGATCATATGTTCAGATCCATTATGCATATTAATACCCCTCTAATTATGAACATGAATATGATTTGTGAGTAGTTGAGTTTGTTCCCGAGGACATGGGAGAAGTCTTGCTATTAGTAGTCATGTGAATTTTGTATTCGTTCGATATTTTGATGAGATGTATGTTGTGTTTCCTCTAGTGGTATGATGTGAACATCGACTACATGACACTTCACCATTGTTTGGGCCTAGAGGGAGGCATTGGGAAGTAATAAGTAGATGATGGGTTGCTAGAGTGACAGAAGCTTAAACCCTAGTTTATGAGTTGCTTCGTAAGGGGCTGATTTGGATCCATATGTTTCATGCTATGGTTAGGATTACCTTAATACTTCTTTTGTATTTGCGGATGCTTGCAATAGGAGTTAATCATTGGAGGGATGCTTGTCCAAGAAAGGACAGCACCCAAGCACCGGTCCACCCACATACCAAATTATCAAAGTAACGAATGCGAATCATATGAGCGTGATGAAAACTAGCTTGACGATAATTCCCATGTGTCCTCGGGAGCGCTTTTCTCTATATAAGAGTTTGTTCAGGCTTGTCCTTTGCTACAAAAAGGATTGGGCCATCTTTCTGCACCTTATTTACTTTCATTGCGTGTTACCCGTTACAAATTACCTTATCACAAAACTATCTGTTACCGATAATTTCAGTTCTTGCAGAGAATACCTGTCACGACCGGTTTTTCAATAAAACACTTATTGAGAAACCGATCTTTTTGATTCCAGTATAGGAAGAATTCTCCTTACTGGTAGACAAATACTTAATACAGAAGTCCAGTAGCATCAATATAATACAGGGTTGAGCTGAGGTTGCTCAACAATTTATTACAAACACGCCAATATTGTACATAAGGGCGGCTATGATACAAGGGTGTGGTGGCATACTTCTGACTCGAGATAAAAGTGGTGGTGGATATGTCACAGTGGAGTGATCGACATGACTCCTAATCTGGCAGCTCATCGAGCGTCGAGGTGAGGCTCGATGCATTCATTCGGGTAGCGGAAGCGGATATAATACAACTGACCAAATCCAGGGTTGCACGGGACTGACTGGGACTCCTCTAGGCGTCGGACTCGCTATCGAACTCTTCATCCATGAGATCGCCTTAAATCGACATCTGGCCAAATCAACAAGCCAGGTGAGTACTTTGAAAGTACTCGCAAGACAGTTCGGACATAAGATATAACAAATGCAAGCATGAATGCACCATGAGCAAATAGCAATGCACACTCAAATAATGAATTTTTGCACGACATGATAAGTAAAAAGGAAGTCAGGCGGTAGTCCTCCCGAAATCCCAACAAAATAACTGAAAACCGATCGGGTGTCTGGAGCGACGACTCGAAGGGTAAACAAATAAATTATCATGCCGCTGTCGGGCGTCTAAGCGACACCACATAAAGGACTTATATTGAAAAGTAAATGACAAGAGTGCCACAGTCGGACGTCTGAGCGACATCACATAAAGGGCTTATATTGAAAGTAAATAACAAGCGTGCCACAGTCGGACGTCTGAGCGACATCACAGAAAGGGCTTATGTTGAAAGTAATTAAAAAGCGTGCCACAGTTGGACGTCTAAGCAACATCGCAGAAAGGGCTTATATTGAAAGTAAATAACAAACGTGCCACAGTCGGACGTTTGAGCGACATCACAGAAAGGGCTTATATTGAAAGTAATAACAAGCGTGCCACAGTCGGACGTCTGAGCGACATCGCAGAAAGGGCTTATATTTAAAGTAAATAACAAAGCGTGCCCGCGATCGAGCGTCCGGCGACATCACAGAAAGGGCTTATATTTCATATTTCATATCCGATAAATTCACGAAGATATAACACTCACAGGAAATATTCAACACATAATAATAAACGGGTTAGTCCATCCACAGGAATAATCATTTAGCCGGACTTAACACTCATGTGGTTCACCGGAGTTTTGTCACTAAGACTGATACTGACAAGGATGAGTTGAACACAGTACTCGGACATGGATAAGATTATTCGAAGGATTTTGACTCTGTAGAGTTTGTACTAATTATCCACAGCTAACGGATTTCCGTAGTCACGAAGGACTAGTTCCGTTTACGGTATTTCGGTAGAAACACATCTAACCAGTACACACCCATCCCACCCCACGATGCTAGGAATCACCCTAGACAATTTTCAAGAAAAACTTTGAGACGGGGAGGTCACAGCCTCGAATAGCATGTGATCAAATTTATATACGCGCGCTCTAAGGGGTGCCCCCCTCTCGGTCCCAACCGGAAACACCCATGCCCCCTGACCGGATGACTGGCTTTAATCCAGGGCCATGGAACCCTCATCACGACCTCTCTATTTGGTGTGTACCAGGAAAGAGGTTTGCAACTTACTAAGCCATATCCCTTGCGGAAAACAGGTGGTAGTACAGGAAGGGAAAACAGATGAAACGTGACTTGATTCACTTGACACTGGAGTCAAATAGTCTGGCATAAGACTGGCATGCTACAGCACTGCCATCTTACCCCTTCTCATGCCATCACATGGTCATGCAAACTCATCTCCAACAACATATGGAATTTCGAAACTCACTTGCCTCAACTTTGCATGTAATATAACACTTATAAAAATGCTCATAAACATGCCATGAAACTACTCAATGCAAACATGCAAAAACACTCATCATATCAAAAGTTCAAGCATGTTTGCCTGGTTCGGAGTAGTCGGAGTCTAGCTCGGTGAAGTTCGTGGTTCCGTCACCTCCTCCGGTATCTATGGTATAAGAAAATACGTACTAACGTAAATACCGTGTGTGCACAAAAAAAGTGTTCCAAATATTTTTCAAATAAATATGATAAAAAACTAGACAGAAAAATAAAGGTGACAGAAAAATAATCAATCAAAAATCATTTTCTGTTTAAAAGTTATTAAAGATTTAGCCTAGGGACTTGTCTGTAATGAAACAGAAAGTTTCGAGGCTAGTGATAAAAAGCACGCCTTGACTAAAAACCCGCCAACTTTAAGGGAAGCGTATTCTGCCCAAGGCGTTTTCAGAAAAATGGTTCAAGAAAAGGGAAAAAGTCGACGAGGGTCCCACCGTCAGTTTGAATTTTCAAACGGGGGGGGGACAGAGCCACGGCGCCGAGAGTGTGGTGGCCGCCAGATCCACGGCGAGTTAGGAGGAGCGGAGGGTACCTACGTGATCAGTGTGCCCTCCCATGTCTGTGGGTGGTGGAGGTGGTCGTCGGCGAGCACCACGTCGACGGCGGCCCTTACTCCGGCGGACGGTGGCTCAGGTGATGTTGGATCTCGCCGGGGAGAGCTGCAGAGGTTAAATTGGAGCTCGGGTTATGGTACTAGGTGCATGAGACGGCTACTGACGTGGTTTGGGAGGCGGGGATGGCCTCACCTGAGTGAATCGAGCTGGAGCCCGAGGCGGATCGGGGCGGCCGGAGTCGGGGGAGGAGACCTCCTCGAGGTCCTCCTGGTGGCTTGGCGGGGCTCTAGTGAGGTGGAGTGGTGGTGCGGGCTCGAGAACGAGCTCAGGACCTCCTTTTATAGGTGATCTGAGGCGGTGGCCGTGAACGGAAATCTCCGTGACAGATTCTGGCGGTCTGGTGGTTGGTCGGGCGGTTTAGGGGTTGGGCATGAACGTGGAGATCCCCTGGTTCCATTCAGAGGCTAACCTAGGTTGGATTAGGCGTGCTTGGTGGTTTCGACAGAACGGGGCTTCGCGGGCCCGTCGGCGGTAGAGGGCGCGCCTTGTGCTTGCCGGGCCACGGCGACGGTGTTGCGGCGTGCGCTGGCAAGAAGACAGCCACGCGGAGGCCTCGGGTGCATTGGGCGGCGCTGGACGGCGCAGAAGTCGGGCGCTTAGCTCGCGAGCCGCCACGGGTGGTTTCTGCCGCCATCACAGCTGTCGGCGTCGGCGAGGTTTCGCCGCCATCGACACTCGCGCTTCGCCCAAGAGAGCGTCACGAGGCTCTGATAAGGACGACAGCCCGCGCAACGCGCCAGAGCGCGTATCTTGGTGATCGATGACAAGTCTCATTTAAAACGACACCGATCGTCGAATCAGAACTCTGAATTTCATCAATATGCACAAAACAAAGGCAGGCCAAGTGTCCGATGAAATGATTTAGGCATGAGGAGAGTTTATCTGGGGCTGATCTTTGGTGTGGTAGCCTCTCAAAGCACCTGGGGCCTGCCTGATTTTTGGTGGAATTTTTGGAGGAAAGAAAATATGAATTTCACCAAAAATGATGAATCTGGTCCAAACTTGCAGTGGCTGAAACTTGAAAATTTGAATTGTGGAAGAGTGGATCTTGATGGATCTAGGTTGGGGGTGCTAAGGACTATCCAGAGGAGTTGGTTTGAGATCAAAACTCAAAGGAAAACAGGTACTTCCTTTGTAAATCATCTAGGCTTAAAATAAAAGACAGAATTGTTTTGGGGATAAAATAAATGAAATAAAATTCAAAAATAGGTTGAACTTGTTGGAACAGAAAGTTTGGGTTGCCCCAAAGTGGAGGGAGGGGTTTTGGGAGAAATTACCACATGAGGCATGGTAAAACAATGGGTGGTTTCAAAACAAAAGAATAGCCCCAAAACTCATAGGGTTTCTTTTTAATAGAAAATAAATTCCAAAAATTTATTTGAGATGGGTAAAGAAATCAGAAGGAAGGTTTTTAATAACCAAACACCAAGGTTGAAGAAGATACAAATTAAAATCCTTGCCATGGGGAAATTTTTTGAGAAGGAGGGGTTTTTGGAAAGATTTTAAATGGCCTCCTTCAAATCAAACAAAGTTATTGTTGAAAACCAAATTAAATTTTTTTTGGAGTGTCACAACACCTACCCCCTTAGGAAAAATCTCGTCCCCGAGATTTCATCTGATCCTCAAATAGGTGTGGGTGCTCTGTCCGAAGAAAATCCTCTCTTTCCCAAGTTACTTCATTCTCGGTGTGATTGCTCCACTGAACTCTGAAAAACTTGATTGTTTTCTGACGGGTCCTCCTTTCAGACTCCTCCAATATTTTTATTGGACGTTCTCGGTAGGTGAGGTCTGGTTGCACGTTAACGTCTTCATGGGATACTTTCTTCTCTGGGTTGCTCACGCACTTCCTCAACTGCGAGACGTGGAACACGTCGTGGACGTCGGATAATTCTTCGGGTAAGTCTAGCTGGTAGGCTACCGTGCCTCTTCGTGCCACTATACAGAAGGGTCCGATGAATCTTGGTGCTAGCTTTCCCTTAACCTTGAATCGTTGTAGGCCCCTCATAGGAGATACTCGTAGGTACACATACTCACCGGGTTCAAAACTGACTCCCCGATGCTTTTGATCGTAATAACTCTTACAGCCGGCTTTGAGCTGTCTTGAGTCGATCCCTAATTATCTTAACTTTCTCCTCACCTCCTTGAGCATGTCTGGGCGAAGATACGGCTGTCTCCGGTTCGACCAATTTAGCGGGTACGACATCTCCGCCAGTACAAAGCTTCAAATGGTGCCATTTGCAGTGGCTTGGTAACTGTTGTTGTATGCGAACTCAGATATGGCAAGCTTTCTTCCCAACTGGTTCCATAGGTAAGGACACATGCTCTCGGCATGTCTTCTAGAATTTGGTTTACGCGTTCGGTTTGTCCATCGATGCAGGGGTGGTATGCGGTACTAAACGCCAGTTGAGTTCCCGAGCTTGTTGTAATTGATCCCAAAATCGGAGACGAATTGAGTGCCTCATGCGATATTATAGTCTTTGGAACTCCATGCAGGCAGATGATACGGGAAAGATAAAGCCTGGCAAGCTTCTGAGTGGTGTGGGTTGTCTTCATGGGGATGAAGTGTGCCACCTTAGTCAGTCTATCTGTGATGACCCATATGGCATCATTCCCGTGTCGTGACCGAGGTAGTCCAACAATAAAATTCATTCCAATTTCGTCCCATTTCCACTCGGGTATCTTGTTTGGTTGTAATAGTCCGGTCGGTTTCTAGTGCTCGGCCTTGATGCGTTGACATGAATCACAACATGTAATGAACGTGGCTATGTCCCTTTTCATACCGTGCCACCAAAAATTTTCCTGAAGGTCCTTGTACATTTTTGTTCCTCCAGGATGGATTGAATACGGAGCGGTGTGGCCTTCAGCTAGAATTTGTTGTTTAAGGTCCTCGATATTTGGTACGCAAAGCCTATCTCCGTACCACAATATTACCTGCTCGTCGATGACGAATTCTGAGGCCTTGCCCAAACTCACTTTCCTTTTATGCCTTCAATGCTGGGGTGTCCATGCTGAGCCTCCTTAGTCTTTTCTATCAGGGTAGGCTGTATTTCTAAATTCGACACGCTGCCTTCGGTGACCATTATCAAGTTGAGTTTAGCAAACTCCTGCCGAAATTCAGGTATCATACTTGGTAGGTTGTCGTTGTCCGAGCTGGGGTTCCGACTAAGAGCATCCGCCACTGCATTTGCTTTTCCTAGATGGTAGTGAATACCAACATCATAATCCTTCACTAATTCCAACCATCGTCGCTGTCGTAAATTGAGTTCCGGTTGTGTGAAAATATACTTGAGGCTTTTATGGTCTGTGTATATTTCACAACGATTTCCAAGTAGAAAGTGTCTCCACTCTTTGAGTGCATGGATGACTGATGCCAACTCCAAGTCATGAGTAGGATAATTTTCTTCATGCTTGCGAAGTTGCACAGAAGCATCTGTGACTACCTTGCCTTCTTGCATTAATACGCATCCGAGGCCTTTCCGGATGCGTCACAATACACCTCAAAATTCTTGTGTATGTCCGCACAATTAATACTTTGGTCTTTGTCGTTAATTTCCTTTTTAGTTCTTGGAAACTTTTCTCGCAAGCTTCAGTCCATTCAAACTTCTTATCCTTCTTGAGTAATCGTGTCATTGGCTTTGCTATGGTGGAGAATCCTTCAATAAATCTTGGTAGTATCCTGCCATTCCCAAGAAACTTCGCTGCGTCACATTACCGGCTGGTGGTTTCCAGCCAAGTACATCCTTGACCTTTTCCGGGTCTACGGCAATACCTTCTTGGGTTAGTACGTGGCCCAGAAAACCCACCTGTCTTAGCCAAAATTCACATTTGCTGAACTTGGCATACAATTGATGTTTCCTTAGTTCTCCTAGTACAATTCTGAGATGTTCAGCGTGCTCTTCTGGTGTCTTGGAGTATATCAGAATATCGTCGATGAATACCACAACAAACTTGTCCATAAACTTCATAAATACTTTGTTCGTGAGGTGAACAAAATATGCGGGGGCGTTTGTTAGTCCAAACGGCATTACTGTGAACTCGTACAGTCCGTATCTAGAGGTGAAGGCTGTCTTGGGAATATCTTCTGTTCGTACTTTTAATTGATGGTATCCCGACCTTAAGTCATTTTTTGAGAAAACCTTGGCTTGAGCGAGCTGATCAAATAAATCATTTATCCGTGGCATCGGGTATTTGTTCTTGATTGTGACCATGTTAAGTGCTCGATAGTCTATACACAATCTCAGTGTCCCATCCTTTTCTTGGCAAATAAAATTGGTGAACCCCAAGGTGAGGAGTTGGCTCGTATATATCCTTTGTCCAAGAATTCTTTTATTTGCTTCTTTAATTCTACCAACTCGGATGGTGCCATTCTATATGGTTTCTTGTAAATGGGGGTGGTTCCGGGTGCTAGTTCAATGCTGAATTCTATTTGCCGGTCTGGTGGCATGCCTGGTAGTTCTTCGGGAAATACGTCTGGAAACTCACACACTACTGGAACTTTGTTCAACTCTGAAACGTCCACCTTGTTCAACCTTGGTTGTCGGGATATTTGTCTCTCTTGAGCTGAAACATTTATTGTCTTCCCGTGATGATGGGTGAGAATTACGGTCCGGTTGAAGCAGTCAATAAATCCTTTGTTGGTGGTTAACCAGTCCATTCCTAGGATAACGTCCAGTCCCTTATTTTCCAATACAATAAGGTTGGCGTGAAACTTCAATCCTTCAAACTCAATAACCACACCTTGGCAGTAACTCTGAGTAACTTGCTTAATCCCAGGGGACTTGATGATCATGGATTTTTCCAAGGGAAGCATCGAAAAATCATTTTGCAAAGCAAATCTCTTAGAAATGAACGAGTGAGAAGCTCCAGAATCAAACAAAACCGTGGCAGGTATTGTGTTGACAGGGAACGTACCGAGTACGATATCCGGGGCATTCTTTGCTTCCTCTCTGGTCACGTGGTTCAAGTGACCCTTCCTGTGGTTGTTATTGGGGTTGAAGTTGTTTCGCTTGGGCGCTGAATTATTGCCACCGTTGTTTGGCTTTGGGGTCGAGTTCCTTGGCTTGGGGCCTTTGCTTGGCATAGTGTCCTTCTTCTCCACAAGCGTAGCAAGTAACGACTGGGAGATATGTGAACTCCATGTCCCTTGCATGGAAATTCTTGATTGGGTGTGAAACATTTGTCGTGGGTTTGTGTGCCCCACCTTTCTGAAAATCCATCTTGCTTCGGTGGTTGCGAGCAAGAGTAGTCTGGTCCCTTTTGCGCTTGCGGAAATCCTCCAAGCTGCGTCGCTTATTTTCGAAGGTAATAGCCTTATCCACCTGTGTTTTGAAATCTGGGAAGGTGTGCACGACCAGCTGGCATTTAAGCGCGGGTGCCAGACTGTCCAGGAATTTTTCCATCTTCTTGCTTTCAGTCATACGCTCTTCGTTGGCGTAGCGAGTCAATAGAGTAAACTGATTGTTGTATTCTATCACCGTCATGGTCCTATGCTTGAGGTCATCAAACTCCATCTTCTTGATCTTCATAACACTTTTAGGAATGTGCGCCCCACGAAAACCTTCTTTGAACTCCTCCCAGGTTATATCATTTTCGTTGGGGTGCATGTGTAGGAAATTTTCCCATCATGATGCAGCCACTCCAGTGAGATAGTGCGGTGCATATAGTACTTTCTCATGGTCTAAACACTGTGCAATAATTAATTTTCTTTCCATGTATCGAAGCCAATCATCGGCCTCCAGAGGTTTGTCAGTATGAGAAAATGTTGGGGGACGCGTCTTTTGTAGCTCAGACAATTTGGATTGCTGCTGATACGGTCCATGGTGATTTCCCATATTGATGACTTGGTTCATCATTTCCTGATGTTGTTGCTGACTCTGTTCATAAAGGCGGCATACTTGGGAAAATGTTGTTTCAACGCCTGTTGACTTGATCGCCCCTGTGTGAAATTGTTGCTTGTCTGGTGCCATAATTTTCTTCTCATGGATTTGGCATGGAGCGAGTCCAAGGACGAGACATTTTCCGCTCTAGGGATATATTTTGTAAAACTCATAAGAAAAAGAAATTGAGTCGCAAAATCAATAAATTTATAAAGACGGAAATTTTTAAATGCTCCAAGATTTTTCAAGAGAATAATTGATTGCGCATGGAGAAGGACTACTCAGCACATATCTTACACGCAAGCAGTAATTATACAATACACCACTCAGGATGTGTGTACACATTCCTGACATGTTATTTAGGCTAGTGCACTTCTCCCAGTTCCTACATGATGCGCAAACAAGCTACTTATCACAACCTATGTACATATAAACATATTGCACAAGCCGGTACATCGCATGGCAGCTAAGCGCACTCAGTCGGAGATGGTAAGGATCTCCCTTGGCCTGCCGAGGGTGAGGCGCAGTGAGGCTGGGGACTCAACCTCCTCCTCCCTAATAGGCTCCAGACGTGAAGTGCTACGCTGAGTCGATGGAGCGGGCGCCATAGGTGGAGCAACACTGACTGGAGTGGGCGCAATAGGTGGTGCAGTACAGACTGAAGTGGGCGCAATGACTTGGTCGAACTCCTCAGTGGTAGGCAGGCGACGAGCGGTGGCGAGAATGGTAGGTGAATAAGATGTCGAGGACGAGACGAAAGTCAGTGGTGGTGCGGTGTGCAGAAGCTCCCTCCTGTTGGCGGCACAGCCATGAACTGAGTCCATGCGGGCAGCCACAAGGTTGTCGAAGGCTGCCTCCAGAGCCTGGAGGTATTCAACAAGCATCTCAATAGCCTCATCTCGCTCTCCTCTGGGGCAAGCGAATGCATAGTGACAGGTGTATGGCACGTGGCATGGAAGGTAGCGGTAGTGACGAGTCTTCATCGAAGGAAGAATATCTCGGAGACGAGCTATCGCCTCACGGGCAGCCATCTGCATAGCATGCCTCTCGGTAGGCATGGCTCTCCCCAAGAACCGGAAGCGGCGTAACTCAACACGCCCTCCCTTGAATTGCACCGCGGCCTAGTGCATGGACAGACTGTCGTTGATCTTGTGCTGGTAGAGTGTGAATACTGGGCTTACTGATGGCCCAATCACGATCTTGACGATGAAGGAGAGGAGCTTGACGAACCCCTCAGGCACGTTGGCAAACACCTGTGACTCACAGTCGTTGCCAGCCATCTATAAAAGTAGGCAAAAATTCTGAATGGTCAGATCATAAATTTATTCTGACTGTCAAAAAATGACTACATTGGCAAAAAAATACTATTATGCTAATAATCGATTAGCGATCGCACCTAGTGGCTTCCTACAGTCAGCCTGGCTCTGGTACCAAGTTTGTCACGACCGGTTTTTCAATAAAACACTTATTGAGAAACCGATCTTTTTGATTCCAGTATAGGAAGAATTCTCCTTACTGGTAGACAAATACTTAATACGTAAGTCCAAGAGCATCAATATAATACAGGGTTGAGCTGAGGTTGCTCAACAATTTATTACAAACACGCCAATATTGTACATAAGGGCGGCTATGATACAAGGGTGTGGTGGCATACTACTGACTCGAGATAAAAGTGGTGGTGGATATGTCACAGTGGAGTGATCGACATGACTCCTAATCTGGCAGCTCATCGAGCGTCGAGGTGAGGCTCGATACATTTATTCGGGTAGCGGAAGCGGATATAATACAAGTGACCAAATCCAGGGTCGCACGGGACTGACTGGGACTCCTCTAGGCGTCGGACTCGCTATCGAACTCTTCATCCATGAGATCGCCTTCGTCAGCATCTGGCCAAATCAACAAGCTAGGTGAGTACTTTGAAAGTACTCGCAAGACAGTTCGGACATTAGATATAACAAATGCAAGCATGAATGCGCCATGAGCAAATAGCAATGCACACTCAAATAATGAATTTTTGCACGACATGATAAGTAAAAAGGAAGTCAGGCGGTAGTCCTCCCGAAATCCCAACAAAATAACTGAAAACCGATTGGGTGTCTGGAGCGACGCCTCGAAGGGTAAACAAATAAATTATCATGCCGCAGTCGGGCGTCTAAGCGACACCACATAAAGGGCTTATATTGAAAAGTAAATGACAAGAGTGCCACAGTCGGACGTCGGCGACATCACATAAAGGGCTTATATTGAAAGTAAATAACAAGCGTGCCACGATGGACGTCTGAGCGACATCACGAAAGGGCTTATGTTGAAAGTAAATAACAAGCGTGCCACGCTTGGACGCCTTTGGCGACATCGCAGAAAGGGCTTATATTGAAAGTAAATAACAAACCTGCCATACCGGACGTCCGAGCGACATCGCAGAAAAGGGCTTATATTGAAAGTAAATAACAAGCGTACCCGCGATTGGACGTCTGAGCGACATCGCAGAAAGGGCTTATATTGAAAGTAAATAACAAACGTGCCATAGTCTGACGTCTAAGCGACATCGCAGAAAGGGCTTATATTTCATATTTCATATCCGATAAATTCACGAAGATATAACACTCACAGGAAATATTCAACACATAATAATAAACGGGTTAGTCCATCCACAGGAATAATCATTTAGCCGGACTTAACACTCATGTGGTTCACCGGAGTTTTGTCACTGAGACTGATACTGACAAGGATGAGTTGAACACAGTACTCGGACATGGATAAGATTATTCGAAGTATTTTGACTCTGCAGAATTTGTACTAATTATCCACAGCTAACGGATTTCGTAGTCACGAAGGACTAGTTCCATTTACGGTATTCCGGTAGAAACACATCTAACTAGTACACACCCATCCCACCTCATGATGCCAGGAATCACCCTAGACAATGTTCAAGAAAAACTTTGAGACGAGCAGGTCACAACCTCGAATAGCATGGGATCAAATTTATATACGCGCGCTCTAAGGGGTGTCCCCCTCTCGTTCCCAACCGGAAACACCCATGCCCCCTGACCGGATGACTGGCTTTATTCCAGGGCCATGGAACCCTCATCACGGCCTCTCTATTTGGTTTGTACCAGGAAAGAGGTTTGCAACTTACTAAGCCATATCCCTTGCGGAAAACATGTGGTAGTACAGGAAGGGAAAGCGGATGGAAACGTGACTTGATTCACTTGACACTGGAGTCAAATAGTTCGGCATAAGACTGGCATGCTACAACACTGCCATCTTACCCCTTGTCATGCCATCACATGGTCATGGAAACTCATCTCCAACAACATATGGAATTTCAAAACTCACTTGCCTCAACTTTGCATGTAATATAACACTTATCGAAATGCTCATAAACATGCCATGAAACTACTCAATGCAAACATGCAAAAACACTCATCATATCAAAAGTTCAAACATGCTTGCCTGGTTCGGAGTAGTCGGAGTCTAGCTCGGTGAAGTTCACGGTTCCGTCACCTCCTCCGGTATCTACGGTATAAGAAAATACGTACTAACATAAATACCGTGTGTGCACAAAAAAAGTGTTCCAAATATTTTTCCAATAAATATGATTAAAAATCAGAAAAAAAAGTTAAAGGTGACAGAAAAAGAATCAATCAAAAATCATTTTCTGTTTAAAAGTTATTAAAGATTTAGCCTAGGGACTTGTTTGTAATGAAACAGAAAGTTTCCAGGGGGCTAGCTGATAAAAACAGAAAACGCTTCGGCTAAAAACCCGCCAACTTTAAGGGGAAGCGTATTCTGCCCGAAGGCGTTTTCAGAAAAACGGTTCGGTAAAAAGGGAAAAAGTTGACGAGGGGTCCCACCCGTCAGGTTTGAATTTTCAAACGGGGGGGGGGGGGGAACAGAGCGCGCCGGCGCCCGAGAGCTGCAGTGGTCGCCGGCGGCGATCCACGGCGAGTTAGGAGGAGCGGAGGGTACCTACATTATCAGTGTGCCCTCCCGCGTCTGTGGGTGGTGGAGGTGGTCGTCGGCGGGCACCACGTCGACGGCGGCCCTTACTTCGGCGGACGGCGGCTCGGGTGATGTTGGATCTCGCCGGGGAGAGCTGCGGAGGTTAAACTGGAGCTCGGGTTAGGGTACTGGGTGCATGAGAAGGCTACTGGCATGGTTTGGGAGGCGGGGATGGCCTCACCTGAGTCGATCGAGCTGGAGCCTGAGGCGGATCGGGGCGGCCGGAGTCAGGGGAGGAGACCTCCTCGAGGTCCTCCTGGTGGCTTGGCGGGGCTCTGGTGAGGTGGAGTGGTGGTGCGGGCTCGAGAACGAGCTCGGGACCTCCTTTTATAGGTGATCCGAGGTGGTGGCCGCGAACGAGAAATCTCCGGCGACGGTTACGGCGGTGCAGTGGTTGGTCGGGTAGTTTAGGGGGTTGGGCATCAATGTGGAGATCCCTGGTTCCATTCAGAGGCTAACCTAGGTTGGATTAGGCGTGCTTGGTGGTTTCGACAGAACGGGGCTTCGCGGGCCCGTCGGCGGCAGAGGTCGCGCCCTGTGCTTGCCGGGCCATGGCGACGGTGCTGCAGCATGCGCTGGCAAGAAGACGGCCACGCAGAGGCCTCCGGTGCATTGGGCGGCGCTGGACGGCGCAGAAAGCTGGCGCTAGCTCTCGCGGGCCGCCACGGGTGGCTCTGCCACCGCAGAAGCTGCCGGCGTCGGCGAGGCTCGCCGCCACCGACACCGCGCTTCGCCTAAGAGAGGCGTCGAGGCTCTGGATAAGGACGACAGGCCGTGCGCAATGCGCCAGAGCGTGTACTGGTGATCGATGACAAGTCTCTGACGAAAACGACACTGACTGTCGAACTGTAACTCTGAATTTACTGAATATGCACAGAAACAGTGCAGGCCAAGTGTTCGATGAAATGATTTAGGCATGAGGAGAGTTTATCTGGGGCTGATCTTTGGTGTGGTAGCCTCTCAAAGCACCTGGGGGCTGCCTGATTTTTGGTGGAATTTTTGGAGGAAAGAAAATATGAATTTCACCAAAAATGATGAATCTGGTCCAAACTTGCAGTGGCTGAAACTTGAAAATTTTGAATTGTGGAAGAGTGGATCTTGATGTATCTAGGTTGGGGGTGCTAGGGACTATCCAGAGGAGTTGGTTTGAGATCAAAACTCAAAGGAAAACATGTACTTCCTTTGTAAATCATCTAGGCTTAAAATAAAAGACAGAATTGTTTTTGGGGATAAAATAAATGAAATAAAATTCAAAAATAGGTTGAACTTGTTGGAACAGAAAGTTTGGGTTGCCCCAAAGTGGAGGGAGGGGTTTTGGCAGAAATTACGACATGAGGCATGGTAAAACAATGGGTGGTTTCAAAACAAAAGAATAGCCCCAAAACCCATAGGGTTTCTTTTTAATAGAAAATAAATTCCAAAATTTTATTTGAGATGGGTAAAGAAATCAGAAGGAAGGTTTTTAATAACCAAACACCAAGGTTGAAGAAGATACAAATTAAAATCCTTGCCATGGGGAAATTTTTTGAGAAGGAGGGGTTTTTGCAAAGATTTTAAATGGCCTCCATCAAATCAAACAAAGTTTTTGTTGAAAACCAAATTAAATTTTTTTTGGAGTGTCACAATACCTTACTGAAAATTGCTTATCATTTCCTTTTGCTCCTCGTTGGGTTCGGCACTCTTACTTATCGAAAGGACTAAGATAGATCCCCTATACTTGTGGGTCATCAAGACTCTTTTCTGGCGCTGTTGCGAGGGAGTGAAGCGCCTTTGGTAGGTGGAATTTGGTAAGGAAAAATTTATATAGTGTGCTGAAATTTACTGTCACTTGTTACTATGGAAAACAATCCTTTGAGGGGTTTGTTCGGGGTATCTTCACCTCGTCAAGCCACAATTAGCTACCCTCAACCTCTTGAACCTACTGAAAATGTTTACTTTGAAATTCCTTGGTATGATAGAGAAACTGCTAGCTAATCCTTTTGCGGGAGATGGAACATTGCATCCCGATTTACACTTAATCTATGTGGATGAAGTTTGTGGATTATTTAAGCTTGCAGGTATGCCCGAGGATGTTATCAAAAAGAAGGTTTTCCCTTTATCTTTGAAGGGAGATGCATTGACATGGTTTAGGCTATGTGATGATATGGGATCATGGAACTACAAACGATTGAAATTGGAATTTCATCAGTAGTTTTATCCTATGCATCTTCTTCATCGTGATCGTAATTATATATATAATTTTTGGCCTCGCGAAGGAGAAAGCATCGCTCAAGCTTGGGGGAGGCTTAAGTCAATGTTATATTCATGCCCCAATCATGAGCTCTGAAGAGAAATGATTATTCAAAAAATTATGCTCGGCTTTCTCTCGAATCGCTCCGTGCTCGATACTTCTTGTCTTGGCTCATTTATGATGAAGACTATTGAATTCAAATGGGATTTATTGGAAAGAATTAAGCGTAACTCGGCGATTGGGACCTCGGCGAAGGTAAGGAGTCGTATAACACCTAAGTTTGATTGTGTTAAATCTTTTATGGATACCGATGCTTTCCGTGAATTTAGCACTAAATATGGACTTGACTCTGAGATAGTAGCTTCTTTCTGTGAATCATTTGCTACTCATGTTGATCTCCCTAAGGAGAAATGGTTAAATATAATCCTCCCATTGAAGTAAAAGTAGTTGCACCTATTAAAGTTGAAGAAAAGACTATCACTTATAATGATCCTATTGTTCCTACTGCTTATGTTGAGAAACCACCTTTCCCTGTTAGAATAAAGGATCATGCTAAAGCTTCAACTGTAGTCAACAAAAGTAATATTAGGACACACAAACCCCCTGAGCAAGTTAAAGTTGAACCTAAAATTGCTATGGTTAAAGATCTATTGGCTGATAATATATATGGGATGTTATTTTCTTCTGTGATGAGACTGCTAGAATTGCTAAACCTGGCGCTAAAGATAAACATAGACCTATGGTAGGCATGCCTGTTATTTCTGTTAAAATAGGAGATCATTGTTATCATGGCTTGTGTGATATGGGTGCTAGTGCTAGTGCAATACCTCATTCTTTATCTGAAGGAATTATGCATGATATTGCACTTTCTTTGAGATAGAAGATATCGATGTTACTATTAAGCTTGCCAATAGAGATACTATCTCACCGATAGGGATTGTTAGAGATGTTGAAGTCTTGTGTGGGAAGGTTAAATATCCTGCTGATTTTCTTGTTCTTGGTTCCCCACAAGATAGCTTTTGTCCCATTATATTTGGTAGACCCTTCTTGAACACCTGTTAATGCTACGATAGATCATGCGAAAAGGATGTTGTTACTATTGGTTTGGGTGATATGTCTCATGAGTTTAATTTTGCTAAATTTAGTAGACAACACCGTGATGAGGAATTGCCTAGTAAAGATGAAATTATTGGTCTTGCTTCTATTGTCGTGCCTCCTAATGATCCTTTAGAACAATATTTGCTCGATCATGAAAATGATATGTTTATGAATGAAAGAAGGGAAATAGATGAAGTATTCTTTAAACAGGGACCTATTTTGAAACACAACTTGCCTGTTGAAATTCTATGGGATCCACCTCCACCCAAGGGTGATCCCGTGTTCGAGCTTAAACCATTACCTGATACTCTTAAATATGCTTATCTTAATGAAAAGAAGATATATCCTATTATTATTAGTGCTAACCTTTCAGAGAAGGAGGAAGAGAAATTATTGAAAACTCTGAAGAAGCACCGTGCTACTATTGGATATACTCTTGATGATCTTAAGGGCATTAGTCCCACTCTATGTAAACACAAAATAAATTTGGAGAAAGACGCCAAACCGGTTATTGATCACCAACGACGGCTAAATCCTAAGATGAAAGCAGTGGTAAGAAAGGAAGTATTAAAGCTCCTTGAGGCAAGTATAATTTATCCCATTGATAATACTCAGTGGGTAAGTCCTGTCCATTGTGTCCCTAAGAAGGGAGGTATCACTGTCAATCCTAATGATAAAGATGAATTGATCCCGCAAAGAATTATTACAGGTTATAGGATGGTAATTGATTTCCGCAAACTAAATAAAGCTAATAAAAAGATCATTACCCTTTGTCTTTTATTGATCAAATGCTAGAGAGATTATCCAAACATACACATTTTTGCTTTCTAGATGGTTACTTTGGTTTCTCTCAAATACCTGTGTCAGCTGAGGATCAAGAAAAGACCACTTTTACTTGACCTTTCAGTACTTTTGCTTATAGATGTATGCCTTTTGGTTTATGTAATGCACCTGCTACCTTTCAAAGATGCATGATGGCTATATTCTCTGACTTCGTGAAAAGATTTGCGAGGTTTTGATGGATGATTTCTCCGTTTATGGATCCTCTTTTGATGATTGCTTGAGCAACCTTGATCGAGTTTTGCAGAGATGTGAAAAAACTAATCTTGTCTTGAAGTGGGAGAAATGCCACTTTATGGTTAATGAAGGCATTGTCTTGGGGCATAAAATTTTCGAAAGAGGCATTGAAGTTGATAAAGCTAAAGTTGATGCTATTGAAAAGATGTCGTGTCCTAAGGAAATCAAAGGTATAAGAAGTTTTCTGGGTCATGCTGGTTTCTATAGGAGGTTCATTAAGGACTTCTCAAAAATTTCTCGGCCTCTGACTAATCTATTACAAAAAGATATTCCTTTTGTCTTTGATGATGATTGTGTAGAGGCATTTGAAATACTTAAGAAAGCTTTGATTTATGCACCTATTGTTCAGCCACCTGATTGGAATTTACCCTTTGAAATTATGTGTGATGCTAGTGATTATGTTGTAGGTGTTGTTCTAGGGCAAAGAGTTGATAAGAAATTAAACGTTATTCAATATGCTAGTAAAACTCTAGACAATGCCCAGAGAAATTATGCTACTACTGAAAAAGAATTCTTAGCAGTTGTTTTTGCTTGTGATAAGTTCAGACCTTATATTGTTGATTCTAAAGTAACTATTCACACTGATCATGTTGCTATTAAATACCTTATGGAAAAGAAAGATGCTAAGCCTAGACTTATTAGATGGGTTCTCTTGCTACAAGAATTTGATTTGCATATTATTGATAGAAAGGGAGCTGAGAACCCGTTCTGCGAACAACTTGTCTAGGTTAGAGAATGTTCTTGATGACCCACTACCTATTGATGATAGCTTTCCTGATGAACAATTAGCTGTCATAAATGCTTCTCGTACTGCTCCATGGTATGCTGATTATGCTAATTACATTGTTGCTAAATTTATACCACCTAGTTTCACATACCAGCAAAAGAAAAAGTTTTTCTATGACTTGAGACATTACTTTTGGGATGATCCACATCTTTATACAGAAGCAGTAGATAGTGTTATTAGACGTTGTGTACCTGAGCATGAACAGGAACAGGTCCTACGCAAGTGTCACTCCGAGGCTTATAGAGGGCACCACGCTGGAGATAGAACTGCACATAAGGTATTGCAATCCGGTTTTTATTGGCCTACTCTCTTCAAGGATGCCCGTAAGTTTGTCTTGTCTTGTGATGAATGTAGACGTAAATAAATGCCTATGAATTATTCACTTGTTATTGAACCATTTGATGTTTGGGGATTTGATTACATGGGACCGTTTCCTTCCTCTAATGGGTATATACATATTTTAGTTGCTGTTGATTATGTTACTAAGTGGGTAGAGGCTATTCCAAATAGTAGTGTTGATCATAACACCTCTATTAAGATGCTTAAAAAAGTTATTTTTCCGAGGTTTGGAGTCCCTAGATATTTAACGACTGATGGTGGGTCACATTATATTCATGGTGCCTTTCGTAAAATGCTTGCTAAATATGATGTTAATCATAGAATTGCATCTCCATACCGCAGTCCAGTGGTCAAGTAGAATTGAGTAATAAAGAGCTCAAATTAATTTTGCAAAAGACTGTTAATAGATCTAGAAAGAATTGGTCCAAGAAACTTGATGATGCATTATGGGCCTATAGAACTGCATACAAAAACCCTATGGGTATGTCTTCATATAAAATGGTTTATGGAAAAGCATTTCACTTACCTCTCGAACTAGAACGTAAGGCATATTGGGCTATTAAAGAGCTCAACTATGATTTCAAACTTGCCGGTGAAAAGAGGCTATTTGACATTAGCTCACTTGATGAATGGAGAACCCAGGCCTATGATAATGCCAAACTGTTCAAGGAAAAGGTTAAAAGATGGCATGACAAAAGGATACAAAAGCGTGATTTTGATATAGGTGATTATGTGTTGCTATACAACTCTCGTTTAAGATTTTTTACAGGAAAACTTCTCCCTAAATGGGAAGGTCCTTACGTTATCGAGGAGGTCTATCATTCCGGTGCCATAAAAATCAACAACTTTGAAGGCACAAATCCAAAGGTGGTGAATGGTCAAAGAATCAAATGTTATATCTCAGGTAATCCTATAAATGTTGAAACTAATGTTATTGAAACCGTAACCCCAGAGGAATACATAAGGGACACTTTCCTGAACGTTTCAGACTCCAAAAAGGAATAGGTACGTGGTATGGTAAGTAAACCGACTCCAAAACAGTTCTAATGGCAATTTTTCTCCGTTTTGGAATATTTAAGAAAATTGGAAAATAATAAGTAGTCCGGGAAGGACACGAGGCTTCCACGAGGGTGGGAGGCGCGCCCTACCCCCCTGGGCGCGCCCCCTGCCTTGTGGGCACCTCGTGTGCTCTCTGGACTCCGTTTTCTTGCACGATACTTCTTTTGGTCGGTAAAAATTCACTATATAATCTCCCGAAGGTTTTGACCAACGTATCATGCAAATATCCTCTATTTTCGTTTCGAGCTGTTTTTCTGACAGATCTATGTCACCATGACGTCTCCAAGCGCCCCCAAGGACAAGTTCTTGGAGAAGGTCATCAACGCCTACCTCGGGAAGTGTTGCAACACCCTCAAACCATTAGATGCGTGATGGGTTGCTGCACATCCACGATGTTGAGGGACCAAGGAGGACCGGAAGCATGGAGACAAGGCTTGAAGCAATGGAGCAACAAGTCTTCAAGTGTCAGGAGATGGTGGAGCGTGGACTCGACACCAATCACATAATGATCACGGAGTTCACCAACAACCACAAGCTGGACGCCAAGGACATTGGGAAGGCCATCTTCAAGCTTCACGAGAAAATCGAGCACCTCTAAGCCCAGATCTATGACCTGCAAAACCAAAACTGTGAGTATGAATATAGATTCAAGAGGATGAGTTTGGCTACAGATTTGAGGATTCCGGAGACTCGATCATCTTTCTATGATGGTGAGCCTATGCCTTGGATGATGGACGACAAGCGTACATCATCAACAACTCCATCATCACCACCTCCGAAGAAGGAGACATAATCACATGGGTATGGGCACTCCCCTTGGCAACTGCCAAGCTTGGGGGAGGTGCCCCGGTATCGTATCACCATCACACTCCTATCTTTACCGTTTTTCTTAGTTTGATCCTTTTAGTAATATCTTGATCTAGTAGAATAAAGTTTTAGTATGATTTAGTTTTGAGTTTTCCTTTATGATCCCTCTATGTAATCGAGTCCGTGAGCTATATATAATAAAGATTAGTGTTGAGTCAAGGGCTTGATTATCTTGCTATGATCTCGACAGAATTAAAGAAAAGAGAAAGAATAAAAAGAAATAAAAGAGATCATGTTGATCTTATGGAGAGTAATGACTTCACATATAAAGAGTATGATGAATAAAAGTTGTTGAGAGTTGACAAACCCGGTTTTGGTCCTTTGTTGCAATTAATGGAAGTAATAAAGAAAGAGGGGTTTTCACATATAAATACACTATCTTGGACATCTTTTATGATTGTGAGCACTCATTAAAATATGACATGTTAAAGAGTTGATGTTGGACAAGGAAGACAACGTAATGGTTATGTTTTCTTATATCTGAAATTAAGTATATTGTCATGGATCATCCAACATGTTGAGCTTGCCTTTCCCTCTCATGCTAGCCAAATTCTTTGCACCAAGTAGAGATACTACTTGTGCTTCCGAATACCCTCAAAACCAGTTTTGCCATGAGTGTCCACCATATCTACCTATGGATTGAGTAAGATCCTTCAAGTAAGTTATCATCAGTGCAAGCAATAAAAATTGCTCTCTAAATATGTATGATTTATTAGTGTGGAGAAAATAAGCTTTATACGATCTTGTGATGTGGAAGAGATAAAAGCGACGGACTGCATAATAAATGTCCATATCACAAGTGGCAATATAAAGTGACGTTCTTTTGCATTAAGATTTCGTGCATCCAACCATGAAAGCGCATGACAACCTCTGCTTCCCTCTGCGAAGGGCCTATCTTTTACTTTTGTCTTATTCCTTATGCAAGAGTCATGGTGATCTTCACCTTTCCTTTTACGCTTTTATCCTTTGGCAAGCACATTGTGTTGGAAAGATCACGATATATATATATATATATATATATATATATATATATATATATATATATATATCCAATTGGATGTAAGTTAACATGAATCATTATTGTTGACATTACCCTTGAGGTAAAAGGTTAGGAGGCAACACTATAAGCCCCTATCTTTCTCTGTGTCCGGTTAAAACTCCACACCCATAAGTATTGCATGAGTGTTAGCAATTGTGAAAGACTAAATGATAGTTGAGTATGTGGACTTGCTGAAAAGCTCTTATATTGACTCTTTCCGATGTTATGATATATTGCAATTTCTTCAATGACTGAGATTATAGTTTGTCAGTTCTCAATGAAGTTTCTGATTCATACTTTACATTGTGAATAGATTATTACTTGAGCGTAAGAAATCACATGACAATATATATATATATATATATATATATATATATATATATATATATGTTGCTGTTGTAAGAATGATCATGATGCCCTCATGTCCGTACTTTATTTTATCGAGACCTCTATCTCTAAACATGTGGACATATTTATCGTTATCGGCTTCCGCTTGAGGACAAGCGAGGTCTAAGCTTGGGGGAGTTGATATGTCCATTTTGCATCATGGTTTTATATTGATATTTATTGCATTACGGGCTGTTATTACACATTATGCCACAATACTTATGCCTATTCTCTCTTATTTTGCAAGGTTTACATGAAGAGGGAGAATGCCGGCAACTGGAATTCCGGGCTGGAAAAGGAGCAAATATTAGAGACCTATTCTGCACAACTCCAGAAGTCCTGAAACTTCACGGAAGTCATTTTTGGAATTTATAAAAAATACTGAGCAAAGAAAATACCAGAGGGGGGCCACACCCTGGCCACGAGGGTCGGGGCGCGCCCCCTGCCTCGTGGGCCCCCTGGCAGGCCTCTGGTGCCCATCTTCTGCTATATGAGGTCTTTTACCCTGGAAAAAATCATAAGCAAGCTTTCGGGAAGAAACTCCGCCGCCACGAGGCGGAACCTTGGCGGAACCAATCTAGGGCTCCGGCGGAGCTGTTCTGCCGGGGAAACTTCCCTCCGGGAGGGGGAAATCATCGCCATCGTCATCACCAACGATCCTCTCATCGGGAGGGGGTCAATCTCCGTCAACATTTTCACCAGCACCATCTCCTCTAAAACCCTAGTTCATCTCTTGTATCCAATCTTTGTCCCAAAGCCTCAGATTGGTACATGTGGGTTGCTAGTAGTGTTGATTACTCCTTGTAGTTGATGCTAGTTGGTTTATTTGGTGGAAATCATATGTTCAGATCCATTATGCATATTAATACCCCTCTGATTATGAACATGAATATGATTTGTGAGTAGTTACGTTTGTTCCTGGGGACATGGGAGAAGTCTTGCTATTAGTAGTCATGTGAATTTGGTATTCGTTCGATATTTTGATGAGATGTATGTTGTCTTTCCTCTAGTGGTGTCATGTGAAGCGTCGACTACATGACACTTCACCATTGTTTGGGCCTAGAGGAAGGCATTGGGAAGTAATAAGTAGATGATGGGTTGCTAGAGTGATGTAAGCTTAAACCCTAGTTTGTGAGTTGCTTCGTAAGGGCTGATTTGGATCCATATGTTTCATGCTCTGGTTAGGTTTACCTTAATACTTCTTTTGTAGTTGCGGATGCTTGCAATAGGGGTTAATCATAAGTGGGATGCTTGTCCAAGAAAGGACAGCACCCAAGCACCGGTCCACCCACATACCAAAATTATCAAAGTAACGAACGCGAATCATATGAGCGTGATGAAAACTAGCTTGACGATAATTCCCATGTGTCCTCGGGAGCGCTTTTCTCTATATAAGAGTTTGTCCAGCCTTGTCCTTTGCTACAAAAAGGATTGGGCCATCTTGCTGCACCTTATTTACTTTCATTGCTTGTTACCCGTTACAAATTACCTTATCACAAAACTATCTGTTACCGATAATTTCAGTGCTTGCAGAGAATACCTTACTGAAAACTGCTTATCATTTCCTTCTGCTCCTCATTGGTTCGACACTCTTACTTATCAAAAGTACTACGATAGATCCCCTATACTTGTGGGTCATCATCCACCGCCGCCATCCTGGATTTTGCCTTGTCCAGGTGGGCACGGTGAAGCGCCGTGAGCTTCTGGAAGTTGGCGCTCATGGCCCGAAGCAGCTGCTCCTCTTGGGAACCGCCGCCACCGGCGCTCGGTTCGTCAACAACCTCGAGCCCGGCGGCGGCGAGCACCTCGTCGTCGAACACCTCCCCCTCGGTTGGCGCCCTGGTGCTCCCGTTCCCGGGAGGTGGACGAACAGGTCGTCGGCCACCTTCATGTATTTGCCCGAGCCAGAGGCAGCAGAGGAGGAAGGTTGGTCGTCGACCACCCCCTCCTCGATAGCTGCCTTGCCGACCTCTCTGGTAGGCCCCTTGCTGGCCTCCCCGGCAGGCCCCTTGGCGGCATCCTCAGTGGCAGTCTTGGCGGCCTCCTCGGCGGTGATCTCTTCGGCCTCAGCCTCGGTGTCCCTGGTGACCTCCTCGATGACGGTGTCAATGTCCCCCCGGTCCGCCGAGGAAGGGTCTGGATACCAAGATGGGGAATGAGGCGGAGCCAACGTCGAGGTTCAAAAAGAAGAAGAAAGAACAGGGACAGAAAGCAAATAACTTACCCACACCGGGCTGGGAAGAAGTGGCGCCCTCCCCGCCAGCATTCGTTGCCGGGGTAGAACCACCGGCACCCAAGTTTGCCTCCTCCTCCATATGCGTGGGCTCGGTGGTGGATTCCCTTGCCGGGGACGCCGCTCGGGGAGGCATAGTCGAGAGGGGCGGCGTGTTGGGGGTGGCCCTCGGCGGCTCCTCCTGCTGCCGTTCTTCTCCTGCAAACCCGGCAAGATCAGCATCAAGGATTCACACCCCAATGATCATCAGTGGAGGAGTGAGTGATGGACTCACACTGGGGGCTGAAGCGGGGGCTACGTTGGGGGCTGCTATCCGGCCTGCTATCCACCAACACCGGCGTATGCGGAGTGCCCGCCGGGGGCTTGTCGCCCATCGAGGCTTTGGCCCTCTTCGCCGCCCTCTGGGCCAGCGTCTCCGTGTGTAACGCCCGAATAATTATGCTACAATGAACCTATGCTAATGATGCCATGTCATCTGTGATTACTCTTGCTAATCTTTAGTTAGTTTAAACCAATTCAAAAATCAATTAAAAATATGGCAAACAAACAAATGTCTTCAAACATTGAAACAAAAATGTTCGGGCAGTGCCAAAAATGGCATGGGTAATTATAGTGCAGCAAACATCTTTTTAGAAAATGCCTAAATACATTAAAATGAAATAAAACAGAAAAGTGAAATAAATAAAAGAAAATGCAAAACAGAAAATAAAATAAAATAAAAGAGAGAACTCCCCCCCACTGGGCTAGTTGGCCCAGCTGCTAGCCAGGCCGGCCCAACTGGCCCCACTCCCCTATATCCCCCCACTACCCAAACCCTAACCCCACCGACACCCACTCCCCCCGACTTGCCCCCTCCCCCCCAATCCAGATCGGATCGGGGCTCGTCGCCCACCCCCGCACTGGAACCGAACCACGCTGCCCGACGCCCGTTAAATGCCGCCGAACATGACCTCTCCGGACGCCATCGCCGGCCTGCATCCTCTTTGCCGCACCGTCCCGTCTCCCACCTCGACCCCGCTGCCCCGTCCCTACAAATCGCGGTGAGACCCCGCCCCCCTCCGCTCCCCCCCGCTCACCGTGCTCACCTCCCCCTGCCCGCTTTGGCCGGCGCCCCGCGCACCCTTACTGCCTTGCGCCTTGTGAGCCGAAGTCCACCTGAACGCCCGTGCTTCCAGCGGTCGGGCAGCGCCACTGGCCAGCGCCGCCCGCCGGTGTGCCACCCAGCGTCTGCGCCGAGCCCGCCTCGCCTTTGCCGCGATCTTTGCTTGCCGCTCCCGACCGCCCGACGAGCTCTCCGTCATGTCGCGCCCCGATCATCGTCCTTCTTTGCGCTCGGCCTTGCCCGTGTCGTTCGCGCCTCGCGCCAGCCGTCCCTTTGCTCACCCGCGCCCCTTACCCCCCCCCGCTCCCCTCTGCCTTCGCGCTCACTTGTGTGGCGACCGCCGCTCGTGCCTCTCTGCACAACCGCCGCCCGCAACCTCCCAGCTGCGACCGACCCTCGCTCATTGGCAGCTGCGGCCTTCCGCGCCATTCGCATGCGCCGGCCGGTGGCCTTGTTCGGCCGCCGGAGCCCGAGCCGCCCCTGGTGCCGTGCGTGCCCAGGTCCGGCCTTCATGGGCGCCAGCGCCCAGGCACCCGCATGCCCGCGCCCGAACCCGCTATGGCCCTTAGGGCCTATGACATATGGGCCTCGCCCACAGAACGATATTAAAAAAAGAATTAAAATAATAATAATAATAATAAAATTAATTAATTAATTAAAGAATTAATTAACTTAATTAATTCTGATTAATTAAACTAAACTAATTAATCATGATTAGTTAGTCTAGTCAATGACGAACGGGACCCACACGTCAGTTGACCAGTCAACACCCCTGTTGACTGCTGACGTCAGCATGCACTATTCTGGATAATGTTGAATTAAATTAATTAAACAAATTCTAAAAATGATTTAAAACTTTAGGAAATCATATAAAATAAACCGTAGCTCAGATGAAAATACTTTCTACGTGAAAGTTGCTCAGATCGACGAGACGAATCCGAATACGCAGCCCGTTCATCCGCCACACATCCCTAACCTATTGAACTCGCAACTTTCCCCCTCCGGTTCATCTGTTCAAAAACGTGAAACGCCGGTAATACTTTCCCGAATGTTTTCCCCCTTCGCCGGTATCACCTACTACCGCGATTGGGCACACCTAGCATCACGCTTTGTCATGTCATGCATCGTCATGCATTTGTTTGCATTGTATTTATTGTTTCTTCCCCCTCTTCTCTCGCTAGACTCCGAGACCGACGCCGCTGCTACCCAGTACGACTACGGTGTTGACGACCCCTCCTTCTCGGCTGAGCTTCCAGGCAAGCCCCCCCTTGATCACCAGATATCGCCTATTCTTCTCTATACTGCTTGCATTAGAGTAGTGTACCATGTTACTGCTTTCCGATTAATCCTATTCTGATGCATAGCCTGTCTTTGCTACTACCGTTGTTACCTTTACCTTCAATCCTACATGCTTAGTATAGGATGCTAGTATTCCATCTGTGGCCCTACCTTCTTGTCCATCTGCTATGCTATACTACTGGGCCGTGATCACTTCGGGAGGTGATCATGGGTATATACTATATACTTTATACATGATACATGTGGTGACTAAAGTCGGTGAGCAGTACCCGCGAGTGATACACAGATTGGGAGCTGAAAGGACCTTTGTCCCGATGACCCTCTGGGTGGATCTTTGTGGCGGAGCGATAGGGCAGGTTGAGACCGCCTAGGTGAGAGGTGGGCACAGCCTGGTCGGTGTCATGATTACATCAATTAACACACTTAACGAGATCTTGGTATTTGATCCGAGTCGGCCATTTGGTCTATACGCACTAACCAACTACGCGGGAACAGTTATGGGCACTCGACGTCGTGGTATCAGCCGAAGCCTTCGTGACGTCAGCGACTGAGCGGCGCGCGCCAGATTGGACCGCGTAACGTGACTTCCTTTGTAATGGAGGTTGCTAGGTGCGCTTCCGGCCACCTCGCATAGCGTCTTGGTGTGCAATGGGCGATGGGCCCGGACCCTGCGCCATAGGATTTAGGCTGGCGTCTTGACCTCTCTGTTGTGCCTAGGTAGGGCTGCGACATGTTGATCTTCGAGGCGGGCATGACCCAGGAAGAGTGTCCGCCAAATGGGATCGAGTGTGTTGGGTAATGTGGTGCACCCTGCAGTGAAGTTTATCTATTCGAATAGCCGTGATCTTGATGTGAGACGACTTGGAGTTGTACCTTGACCTTATGACAACTAGAACCGGATACTTAATAAAACACACCCTTCCAAGTGTCGGATACAACCCGGTGATCGCTCTCTAACAGGGCAACGAGGAGGGGATCGCCGGCTAGGATTATGCTATGCGACTCTACTTGGTGAACTTACCATCTACTCTCTTCTACATGCTGCAAGATGGAGGTGGCCAGAAGCATAGTCTTTGACAGGATTAGCTATCCCCCTCTTATTCTGGCATTCTGTAGTTCAGTCCACCGATATGGCCCTTTACACATATACCCATGCATATGTAGTGTAGCTCCTTGCTTGCGAGTACTTTGGATGAGTACTCACGATTGCTTTTCTCCCTCTTTTCCCCCTTTCCCTTCTACCTGGTTGTCGCAACTAGATGTCGGAGCCCAGGAGCCAGACTCCACCGTCGATGACGACTCCTACTACACTGGAGGTGCCTACTACTACATGCAGCCCGCTAACGACGAACATGAGTAGTTTAGGAGGATCCCAGACAGGAGGCATGCGCCTCTTTCGATCTGTATCCCAGTTTGTGCTAGTCATCTTATGGCAACTTGTTTAACTTATGTCTGTACTCATATATTGTTGCTTTCGCTGACTCATCTATGATCGAGCACTTGTATTCGAGCCCTCGAGGCCCCTGGCTTGTATTATGATGCTTGTATGACTTATTTATGTTTTTAGAGTTGTGTTGTGATATCTTCCCGTGAGTCCACGATCTTATTACATTGCGTTTGCGTGCATGATTAGTGTCTGATTGAATCGAGGCGTCACCTACATCCTGCGAAGACAACATCAAATCAAAGAAGGATAACACAGGAGTAAAGTCAGGAGATGATGTGGGGGCAAAATACTCACTCTTCCTCCACCTCCTCCTCCACTAGCTTCCTCTTCCTCGCCGGGCTAAAGGGCCCAAGATCGAAGTCGGCCTCCGGGTCGGCATCTGCGGGAGGAGGGGAAGGAGATGGGGTCCGGGGACGCTTGGACGAAGAAGAGGCAGTCGCCTTCTTCTTCAGCACCGGGACCTTCACCGCCTTCTTTGTTGTTGCGGCCTTCATCGCCCTCGTCTTGCGCACGAGCTGCTCTTGGGGTGGTTGCCGCTGCGTGATCATGCCGTGCCGGACCGGCTCACCAGAGCTGGCCCGCCGCAGGACGCGCTGCCTCCCGTGACCGGGGGGTCGTTCACCTCGACCTCCTCTTCGGACGACTCGTCACCCGCGTCTTCAACAAGGGGGTCTCGGCGTTGGCGTCGTTGGCCTCCCGGGCAGACTCTGCCCGCTGGCCGAGCTCCCTCTCCTCCGCGGCCGTGTCAGCCTCGTCCTCCGCAGCGCCAGCGCTACCGTCCTCCCTGGCAAGCGCCGCCTCCGCCGCCCTGGCGGTGATGTAGTCCAGCTCCGCCTTGGTGGTGTCTTGGATGAGCAATGGCTCGTCTCAGACATAGCTCTCCGACAAAGTGTCGAAGAACTCCTGCACCTTCTCCGCTGGCGGCTCGGCCCAGGCCGGGTCAAGGCCATGCGCATTGAAGTCCGGCATCATGGCGATGATGGCGGATTGGCAAGAATTGTTGTTCAGTGGGACCACTCCTGCCGGCAACCCAAACACGGGCCCCTTGACGGCCTTGTCGGCCTTCACGGCCTGCCGGTCCTCTCAGCCCTGCCGTCGCCATCCACGTCGAGCTGAAAGAGCCTTTGGCAGAAGTGGGCGTGCCCCATCACCATAAAGTTGTGCTTCAGACCAGGGCGGAGCCTCATGATGTCGGCTCGTTCCTGAAATCCCAGGCCGGCCTCCCCTTGTTGTGCAGCGGAGCGATTCGGCGCCTGATGAAGTCGGCCCCGATCATCTTGAGGGTGAGCCCAGCTATGGTGAGGCGATGGATCCTGGTGGTGGCGACTGTGAGCTTCTCATCGTTGGCGCCAAGGTCGCTCCAGTCCCCGCGGCGGGTCGGCGGCCTCTGACGAACCCGGCAGAACTCCTGCGGGTCCTTCTCCTCGATCCAGCACCATCGGCCCTGCCACTCCTCCCACCTCTCCTTCTAGGAGCCCTCCGGGTACGTGCCTTTCTCCTGGGTCCTTGGGATCCAGGCGATGCTCCCAGAGATGGCGCCCCCTGGTTGGAGGCGAGGATAGAAGTAGTGGCGGAAGAGCGCCGTACTAGGGAGCACCCCGGCAAAGCCCTCGCAGAGGTGGGAAAAGAGAGCCATGCACACCACGGCATTCGGCGTGAGATCCAAAAGATGGAAGCCGTAGGTGTGCATGACGTGGTTGAAGAAGTCAGAGAAAGGGGGGCAGAGCCCGCAAGAGAAGAAATCGACGAAGAAGGGGTATCAATTTGGGCCGTCCTTGGCAAAATCGGCGGGGACGACGCGCGTAGCAGGGTGCCCCGTCGTCTTCCTCCCCCACAGGGGCAAGAAGAAGTTCTTAAGGTGGACTGCGTCGACCGTCGACGGGAAGTAGGCGAGCTGCGTCCGCAGCACCGTCGACTCGCTCTCCGGTGCCTCCTTCCCCCTGGCATCCTTGGCTGCTCCCTTGCCCCTGTTGGTTTTGGGCGCCATGGCAGCTGGGAGGGGGCGAAGGATCAAGAGCAATGGGGGCGCAGCGGCAACAAGCAGAGGCAAGAACTTCAAATCTTTCGCCTGAGGAAGAAGAGAGGAACAGCGGTTCCGAGATTGGAAGAGGCGCAGAGTGTAAATGAGCAGCGCGCCTGTGGTTTTTCCTTTTTATGGGGAAGACGCAGGCTGCCTCTTTACCATTTACTATGATGTGACGCATGAGGGCAGCAACCTCCCCACGCATGACCCCCACGTCACGCACGACCCCCGCGTCGCGCATTCAACGCGGGTCGTGGTGAAGTGTAACTGGTGAGGGAGTTACTGTGGTAAAACTCGGCCCCGCATGCCCGTGCACCTGTTTGGGCCTAGCCCAACAATGCGTCGCCCTTATGTGTGGCCCAGGCCCGGGGGATCCTGTCGGTGCACAAAAGGAGGGGTCATATTTTGTACCCCTTTACTTGTGTGCGGGCAGTTGGAGCGCTGCGGTACACTTAGCGGGCACTGGAAGGAGCAAAGCCACAAGACAACGAGCAACGCCAAGCCAGAAATCTGAAGAAGCGAAGGCGAGGTGAACCCCGGCAAGGCCCTTGCCGGGCGGCCTCCAGCCCGGCAAGAACCTTGCCGGGCAACTTGCCAGCGCCCGGGCTGCCACCCTTGAGCCTGAGAGTTCCGACGCCCTCAACCACATTGGAACCAAAGCTCGGGAAGCGCCTCCATGGTGGCTTGCAGATCTTTGTGAAGACCAAGAATATGCAAGACTAGATGAGAATTAGAAGACGAAGATCCTCGGTACGATCCTTGCCGAGGATACCCACGAGACCCCCCGGCAGGATCCTTGCCGGGGACGCCCACGACGCCGCGGCAAGACCCTTGCCGGGGCCCCGGCAAGACCCTTGCCGAAGATATCCGCGGGGCCGCAGCCAGGACCACATCTGCCAAGACTCCACCGCCGTTCCCATGCAACTGCCAGCCCACCAAATAGGCGAGCACCTGCATGGCGACGTGCGGCCTCTAGGCCAACTCAGCAAGCACCTGCGTAGTGGCATGCAGATCTTCGTGAAGACTCTGCCACCACACCAACTCAGCACCAAGCCAGCCAGCGTGGCGCTACATGCCTCGTCAGCTCGGACACGTGTCAAAGCCAGGCGAGGCGGCGACAGCTGGGACGAGCTTCCTTGTCGTCCCCGATAAAGCAAGAAGGGCACATCGGCAGCACATTTAATGCGTTTGTCCCATGGTGCCACGAGATAGACTCGACTACTGTACAACTTTCCACCTCATGTATGCCACTGTGGCAGCCCCTTTTGACTATAAAAGGAGGCCCGCGGCGTACTGACGAAGGATTCAGACTTTTTGGACCCTGCACGCTTTGTAGCTAGTCAAGGAACACCAGCTAAACATAAACCAGCAGGAGTAGGGTATTACGCATCACTTGCGGCCCGAACCTGGATAATCCCCCTGCGTTGAACTCTAAATCCCGCTCTTTCCATAGCCCCGCGCCCGCCAACCGTAGCAAAAGGGATTCCTCGTGATCCCTTAGGTGTCGTTTCCCTCGACACCCAAGGTAATATTCAAGGTAGATCCAAGCAACTAAGCTTGGTGATGCCCCAGAAGGCATCCACTCTTTTGTCTCCAACAATATCGGTAACCTTGCTTGAAGCTATATTTTCATTCGTCACATGATATGAGTTTTGCTTGGAGCGTCATTTTATTTTATTGGTATTTGCTTGGTGTTATTTATAATAATGTTCCGCATCTTTCATTTGAATAAAAATGTCAAGGATAGCCTTTACCTTGCTTATTTTGCAAGTATACATGTTGCTGTTTCAAAACAGAAAGTTTTTCGATGTTGCAAAAATTCCCTAGAAAAGTAAGAATGTGATAAAATGCTGAAACTTTTTGCACAATAAGCTCTGGTAAATTTTCTACAATGTGGTAAATTTTCATAATTTTTGGAGTTAAAGAAGTATAGATACTCTTGCATTCTTTACAAACAGTACTGTTTTGGCAGATTGCCGTTATGTTTGCATATGTTTGCTTGTTTAATGATTCTATTTCAGGATAGGAGTATTAAATATGCAGAGGTATTTAGTATGCAATGTTGAATAATAATTTTAGTGATTTGCTACAATAGAGAATTATAAGGTTTTTGCATTGGTTTATACTAACTTATCTCACGAGTTCTTGTTGAGTTTTGTGTGGATGAAGTTTGTAAGATTTAGGGAAACCGTGATATGAGAGGAATTAAGGAGACACAAAAGCTCAAGCTTGGGGATGCCCAAGGAAAATCAAGTTAATATTCTAAGAAGTCTCAAGCATCTAAGCTTGGGGATGCCCAGTAGGCATCCCACCTTTCTTCTTCAACAATTATCGGTTAGTGTCGGTTAAGCCTAAGTTTTTGCTTCTTCACATGATGTGTGCTATTCTTGGATTTTAATTTTATTTTGTTTTGCTTGCTTTTTAATAAAATACTTAGATCTGAAAGTTTTAAATAAGAGAGAGTCCTCACATAGCTATCTATTTACTTAACTACTCGATTGATCTTCACTTATATCTTTTTGGAGTAGCTTGTCATTTACTCTTGTGCTTCACTTATATCTTATGAGTAAATTGTTGAATGAATTGAATATCATGAAGTTAAAATTATATCATGCCCAGTGGTAGCTTCACATTGGGTTTAGAAAGTAAAATCTTTTGAAGCTTGACAATCACAATTTTGATCATACAAGCAATGCATGAATGATTACTATAAGGAAGAGAACTTTCACATGCAAATACACTATCTTGGAAATCTTTTGTGATTGTGAGCCCCCATCAAAATATTATATGCCAAAATTGTTGACGTTGGACAAGGAAGAAAACGTAATGATTTGTGTGTGTTCACATTCACATAGAAGTTATATTGTCATAGATCCTTCAACATGTGGTGCTTTCCCCCATCTTTGCTAGCCAAAAATTCCGCACCAAGTAGAGATACTACTTGTGCATACAAAAACCCTTAAACCCAAATCTTATTTTGAAGAGTCCAGCATACCTACCTAAGGATTGAGTAAGATCCTTCAAGTAAAGTTGTCATCGGTGCACTAAGGCAATAAAAATTGCTTCTAAAAGTGTTAGATCATTTAGTGTAAGAGAAAATTGAGCGTTGTACGAACTTGTGATGGCAAAGAATAAAAGTGACAGACTGCATAATAAAGGTTGCTATCATAAGGGGCAATATAAGTGACGTTCTTTTGCACTAAGGGGTTGAGAATACAAACAATAATCATGGCACCCTCTACTTCCCTCTGCGAAGGGCCTACCTTTTACTTTTATGTATTTACTTCCATGCAAGAGTCAAAGTTTTTCCCTCTATTCCTTTTTATTTTTCTCTTTTGGCAAGCATCATGTGGTGAGGAAAGATCTAGGCACATATATCCAACTGGATATGGGTAGCATGAGTTATTATTGTTGACATCACCCTTGAGGTGAATATGTTGGGAGGCGAAATTATAAGCCCCTATATTTCTATGTGTCCGGTTGAAATGTTTTGATCATGTGTATGCGGTGAGTGTTAGCAATCATAGAAGACTATATGATGGTTGAGTATGTGGAACCCTTGCTTAGAGTCTGTTGAATAAGTTGAATTGCAGTTGTTTGGTGACTGAGAACATAGGTTGTTGAGTTTTTCATTGTTTGAACCTTAACATGTGAATTGGTTGCTACTTTAACATGAGAAGTTTTATAAGACCTAACTGATGTTATGATGCTAGGAAAAGTGATGGAAATTATCATTGATCAAAGTTATGCACTTTGCTAGCATTCACACTTCATAAATTATTTCTTTTATCATTTACCTACTCGAGGACGAGTAGGAATTAAGCTCGGGGATGTTGATACGTATCCAACGTATCTATAATTTATGAAGTATTCATGCCATTATATTATCATTCTTGGATGTTTTACAATAGCAACTTTATATAATTTTTTGGGACTAACCTATTGACCCAGTGCCCAGTGCCAGTTGTTGTTTTTTGCTTGTTTTTTACATTGCAGGAAATCAATATCAACCGGAGTCCAAACACCGCGAAACTTTTTGTGGATTTTTTATGGACCATAAGACATCCAGTGGGCCAGAGAAGCACCTGGGGGGTGCCCGGAGGGGGGCACAACCCACCAGGGCGCGCCTAGGGGCCCAGGCGCGCCCAGGTGGGTTATGCCCACCTCGGTGGCCTCCCGCACCGCCTCTGATATGTCTCCGACGTATCTATAATTTTTGATTGTTCCATGCTGTTTTATTATCAATCTTGGACGTTTTATAATCATTTTATAGTCATTTTATATCATTTTTTGGTACTAACCTATCGACATAGTGCCAAGTGCCAGTTGCTATTTTTTCCATGTTTTTTACACCGCAGGAAATCAATATCAAACGGAGTCCAAATGCCACGAAACTCCATGATGATTTTTTATTGGCCAGAAAAAGGAAATGGGCCCTGGTTGCACCTAGGGGTGCCCGAGGGCACAACACACCGAGCACGCCAGGGGAAGGCCAGCATACAGTGGGTTGTGCCCACCTCGGGTGCCCCCCGGGCCGCCTCTTTGCTTTGTAAATACCCCCAAAAATACCAGAACCCTAGAAGTCGACGAAATATTCATCCAGCCGCCCTTGAGTCCGAGAACCACGGATCCAATCTAGACACCATCACGGAGGTGTTCACCACTTCCATTGGTGCCTCTCCGATGATGCGTGAGTAGTTCTTCGTAGACCTTCGAGTTCGTAGTTAGTAGCTAGATGGTTGTCTCTCTCTCGCTGAATTCTCAATACAATGGTCTCTTGCAGATCCATATGATGTAATTCTTTTGTGATGTGTTTGTTGGGATCTGATGAACTTCGAGTTTATGATCAGTTATATCTTTTCATATCCATGAAAGTTATTTGAGTTTCCTTGATCTCTTATATGGATGATCTCTTATAGCCTCGTATCTCTTCTCCGATATTTGGGTTTTGTTTGGCCAACTTGATCTATTTATCTTGCAATGGGAAGAGGTGCCCGGTAGTGGGTTCAATCTTACGGTGCTTGATCCCAGTGACAGAAGGGCAACCGACATGTATGTATCATTGCTACTAAGGATAAAAAGACGAGATCTATATCTACCGCCATATAGATAAACGGATCTTGTCTACATAATGTCATCGTTCTTATTGCATTAGTCCATTTTTTTCATGAACTTAATACACTAGATGCATGCTGGACAGCGGTCGATGTGTGGAGTAATAGTAGTAGATGCAGGCAGGAGTCGTTCTACTAGTCTTGGACATGATGCCTATGTAATGATCATTGCCTGGATATCGTCATAATTATTTGAAGTTCTATCAATTTCCCAACCTTAATTTGTTTACCCACCATTTGCTATCTTTTTCAAGAGAAGCCACTAGTGAAACCTACGGCCCCCGGGTCTTCTTTCTCATATATTTGCCTTGTGATCTACTTTTCCTTTGCGTTTTTATTCAGATCTATTAAACCAAAAATACAAAAATACCTCGCTGCATTTTATTTCTATTTTTTTTATTTGGCGTTCGATCTATCAATCTACTACAATTTATCTCACGTCTGTTTGCCAATTTCTGGCGCCGTTACCCGAAAGGGATTAACAACCCATTTAACACGTCGGGTTGTGAGGTGTTGTTGTTTGTGTGCAGGTGCTGCTTACGTTGTGTTGCTTGGTTCTCCTACTGGTTCAATACCTTGGTTTCATAATTGAGGGAAATACCTACGGTCACTGTGCTACATCATCCCTCCCTCTCCAGGGAAATACCGACGTAGTTCCAGCTACCATCAAGGAGAATTTCTGGCGCCGTTGCCGGGGAGGATCTTCAACATAACCAGGTTCCTAATCACAAATCTCATCTCCTCGCAATTTACATTATTTGCCATTTGCCTCTTGTTTTCCTCTCCCCCACTTCACAAAAATTTTCCGTTTATTCACCTCTCTTCGCTTACCGTTTTTCCATTGCCATGACCGATTCTAAAAGGGCTAGGGGTTTACTCCCAAGTTTTAATGCTTTGGATAGCCCCTCCGTCCTCTCCAAGCTCATAAACAATGATGTTGTGGAAGGACTTACCGAGGTTGTTAAGGAAAATCTTAAATATTTTGATGAAGATGATCTCAGAATTTTTCATTACTTACTTGATGAATCTTTGGAAGATGCTTGGGATAGGCTGTTAAGAATTCGAGCTAGCTATGTGCCCCAATATCAGATAGAGATATACTTGAAAAGTTTTTATGCGGGTTTGCCTTCCTCCTTTAATATAGTTTTGGATTCTATATTTGAAAATGGTTTTCTTGAAGGGGATGCCGTTGATACTTATGACAAGATGAAAACCATATTAGGGCATCCCAAGGGAGATCATGTTGAGCCAACTACCCTTCTATGCTTTTATCAAAATGAAACAATCAGCGAGATGAAGGCTAGTTTGGATATGAATTTTCGCAACATGCTTAATCTTTCTTCTGATATCAATGGTCATGTGCTTTCACAAAATAGAAGATTAAATACCATTGATAGAAAATTAGCTATTTGCCTTCAAAAGGACAAGGATGACAAAACTTAGATCCTTGCCTTACGCCTAGCTAAGGGCGTAAAACTATAGCGCTTGTTGGGAGGCAACCCAATGAATAAAATTTATTTTTGCCTTTTGCTTTATATTCTTGTGTGTTTACACAATTATGCTACTGGTATGATTGTGCTTTTTATGTTTTAATTAGTGTTTGTGCCAAGTAAAGCCTATAGGATCTTCTTGGGTGATAGTTGTTTGATCTTGCTGAAAAAGACAGAAACTTTGTGCTCACGAAAACAATTGTTAAAAATCACCAGAACGTGATAAAATGCCAATTCTTTTTGCATGAGATTAATATACAAATTACCAGGCCATCCTATTTTGGTAGAAGTTTTTGAGTTACAGAAGTACTCGCCAAAGTCAAATTACTACAGTTCTGTTTTGACAGATTCTGTTTTCTTTGTGTTGTGTGCTTATTTTGATGGCTCTATGGTTTTCTTTGATGAGTTTTTGCCATAGAAAAGTTGGAATAAATTACATATAATACAAAAATAAAATATGAATCGGTTTGATACAACACTTATAGTAGTGGTTTGCTTTCTTATACTAACGGATCTCACGAAAGTTTTGCTGAGTTTTGTGTGATTGAAGTTTTCAAGTTTTGGATTATCTTACGATGGATGAAGGAAGGATGTAAGAGAATAAGCTTTGGGATGCCCTCGCATCCCAAGCTATTATCCAAAAATGAGCAACCAACTAAGCTTGGGGATGCCCCCGAGTGGCATCCCTGCTTTCTTCCAACAACTATCAGTATTTTATTCGAGACTATATTTTTATTCGTCACATGATATGTGTTTTTCTTCGAGCATCATGTATGATATGTGTCTTTGCTTGTTTTATTTTGTGTTTTAAGTCATCAATCCTTTCTGGACACACCTATTTGAGAGAGCCAAAATTATATCATGTCTTGTTAGAATTGCCCTCTGTGCTTCACTTAAATGTTTTATGAGCTAGGACTTGCTCTAGTACTTCACTTATATCTTTTTGAGCACGGTGTGCTTGTTATTTTTGAATAAATTCTCTCTTGCTTCGCTTAGATTTATTTGAGAGTTAGTAAATTTTTAAAGAAATTCTCTCTTGCTTCACTTAAATTATTCTTTGAGAAAGAAAATTTGTTATGCTCATGATCTTCACTTATATTTGTTTGAGCTTATGAAAAGGAACACATAAAAGTTAGTCCCAAAGTGATAGATATCCAAGAAGGATAAAGTAAAAAAATGTCATGAAGATCATTGGAGAAAATAAACTTGATTCTTAGTAATAGTTTTGAGATATGATGATGTGATACGTGAGTTATGTTGATGAGTAATTGTGCTTTTGTAAGAATATTGGTGTTAAGGTTTGTGATTCCCTATGCATGCACTAAAGTCAATAATCATGCAATGTAAATTATATCCTACTTGTGGTGCATTATTTTATGTTATTTATGCTTCATTCTTGCTTTACGAGATTATCCGTTTCTTGGTTGGTCGCTCCTCAATCTTTTTGCTAGCCTTCATTTTGCACCAAATATGATCTCTACTTGTGCATCCAAAATCCTTTAAACTAGTTTTGCCACATGAGTCCACTATATCTACCTATATGCGGTATTCGTTTGCCGTTCTAAGAAAATTTGTATGTTCCATCTCTAATTTTAAAAATAAACTTCTCTTTTGTGTGTTTGTTTCGCTCGTGGAACGGTAACGGGTGGCTAATATTTTCCATGCTCGATATGTTATTCTCACAATGAGTGTTTATTCACTTATCATTACGCGAGAGTAAGGCAAAGGTTTTAGGGATTCCCAGTCCCGAAATGCAAAAATGAATTTACTTTATGTTGTCAAATAATAAATTCCTTGGGAAGTGTTGGTATGGAAGGCACCCATGGATACGGCTAGCCATAAAAAGTGAAAGAATGGTGGAAAAAGGAATAAACTTTATTTTATATTTGGTAACCGTCTACGGCATATCTAGCATGGAAAGTGTTCGTAGCTCTACTCATTTTTGTTGGTGGGATGGATACACCTCCCAAAATGTTTTTATCTCAAATTTTTCTCTTTGAGCTCTGGTACCTCTACAAATCCCTACTTCCCTCTGCGAAGGGCCTTTCTTTTACTTTATGCAATTTTTATTTTTGAATTTGAGTCTCCATCTTCTCTTACAAAAGCACCAACTAAGAGGCAATATGATCGTACTTAAGTATTGGGTGTAGCTAATATTCGAGTATGTTTCATGAATGGATCAATGTTTGAGCATGATGGGCTAGGGATAACTTGTTTTAGCATTGATATTTTGAAAGACATGGTTGCTTGTTGATATGCTTGAGTATCTAAATTATTATGTCAAACTAGACTATTGCTTTGAAACATATAAAATTCCAAATGTCCATGCTATAAAGAAAAGAATATGATATGACTTGATGAACAACACTCCACATCAAAATTTCTGTTTTATCACTTACCAACTCGAGGACGAGCAGGAGTTAAGCTTGGGGATGCTGATACGTCTCCAATGTATCTATAATTTTTTATTGTTCCATGCTGTTTTATTATCAATCTTGGATGTTTTATAATCATTTTATAGTCATTTTGTATCATTTTTTGGTACTAACCTATTGACATAGTGCCAAGTGTTAGTTGTTGTTTTTTTCATGTTTTTTACATCGCAGGAAATCAATATCAAACGGAGTCCAAATGCCACGAAACTCCATGATGATTTTTTATGGGCCAGAAGAAAGGCAATGGGCCCTGGTTGCACCTGGGGGGTGCCCCGAGGGGGCAAAACCTACCAGGGCGTGTCGGGAGGCCCAAGCACGCCCTGGTGGGTTGTGCCCACCTCGGGTGCCCCCCGGACCACCTCTTTGCTCTATAAATACCCCAAAAATACCATCTAGGGGATTCGACGAAATATTCATCCAGCGGCCGCAGAGTCCAGAACCACCAAATCCAATCTAGATACCATCATAGAGGGGTTGACCACTTCCATTGGTGCCTCTCCGATGATGCGTGAGTAGTTCTTTGTAGACCTTCGGGTCCGTAGTTAGTAGCTAGATGGCTTTCTCCCTCTCGCTGAATTCTCAATACAACGGTGTCTTGGAGATCCATATGATGTAACTCTTTTGCGGTGTGTTTGTTGGGATCTGATGAACTTCGAGTTTATGATCAGTTATATCTTTTTATATCCATGAAAGTTATTTGAGTTTCTTTGATCTCTTATATGCATGATCTCTTATAGCCTCGTATTTCTTCTCCAATATTTGGGTTTTGTTTGGCCAACTTGATCTATTTATCTTGCAATGGGAAGAGGTGCCCGGTAGTGGGTTCGATCTTCTGATTGCTTGATCCCGATGTATGGGGAACCGACACGTATGTATCGTTGCTACTAAGGATAAAAAGATGAGATTTATATCTACCACCATATAGATAAACGGATATTATCTACATCATGTCATCATTCTTATTGCTTTAGTCCGTTTTTCCATGAACTTAATACAATAGATGCATGCTGGATAGCGGTCGATGTGTGGAGTAATAGTAGTAGATGCAGGCAGGAGTCGGTCTACTAATCTTGGAAGTGATGCCTATGTAATGATCATTGCCTGGATATCGTCATAATTATTTGAAGTTCTATCAATTGCCCAGCAGTAATTTTTTTACCCACCGTTTGCTATCTTTTTCGAGCGAATCCACTAGTGAAACCTACGGCCCCCGGGTCTTGTTTCTCATATATTTTCCTTGCGATCTACTTTTCCATTGCATTTTTTCAGATCTATTAAACCAAAAATACAAAAATACCTCGCTGCATTTTGTTTTTATTTATTTTATTTGGTGTTCGATCTATCAAACTACTACAATTTTTCTCACGTCCATTTGCCAATTTCTGGCGCCGTTACCTGAAAGGGATTGACAACCCCTTTGACACGTTGGGTTGCGAGGTGTTGTTGTTTGTGTGCAGGTGCTGCTTATGTTGTGTTACTTGGTTCTCCTACTGGTTCGATACCTTGGTTTCATAATTGAGGGAAATACCTACCATCGCTGTGCTACATCATCCCTCCCTCTCCAGGGAAATACCGACGTAGTTCCAGCTACCATCAGCCTCTTCACCCTATAAATTCCCAAATATTACAAAAACCCTAGGGGTTAACCTAGATCGGAAGTTCCACTGCTGCAAGCCTATGTAGCCACCGAAAACCAATCAGGACCCCGTTCGGAGGGGGAGATCATTACCGATGGCCATCTTCATCATCCCGGCGGCCATCACGATGAGGAGGGAGTAGTCCACCCTCGGGGCTGAGGGATTGTACCAGTAGCTATGTGTTTAATCTCTCTCTCTCTCGTGTTCTTGAGATGTCACGATCTTGATGTATCTGAAGGAAATATGCCCTAGAGGCAATAATAAAGTTGTTATTTATATTTCCTTATATCATGATAAATGTTTATTATTCATGCTAGAATTGTATTAATCGGAAACTTAGTACATGTGTGAATACATAGACAAACAGAGTGTCACTAGTATGCCTCTACTTGACTAGCTCGTTAATCAAAGATGGTTAAGTTTCCTAGCCATAGACATGAGTTGTCATAAGGCCCTGTTTGGTTCAGCTTTTATCAACGGATTCCGCTGCCGCGCAGCAGAATCTGAACCAAAGGGCAAACCCAGCAAAATCCGATTCCAGAAATCCGCTGCCAAAATCTGAACCAAAAGCGGAAGCAGCCCAGGACGTGCTTTCCAAAATCTGATTCCGTTGCGGGCCAAAATCTGAAAAAGCTGTATCAGCTGGTTTGCCAAATGACCTATATCATCTCACATCAGATTTTCCACAGCTATTTTTCCACAACAGATTTTTCACAGCTGCTTTTAGAAATCCACAGACGAACCAAACAGGGCCTTGATTAACGGGATCACATCATTAGTGAATGATGTGATTGCCAAGACCCATCTGTTAGCTTAGCATGATGATCGTTTAGTTTGTTGCTATTGCTTTCTTCATGACTTATACATGTTCCTATGACTATGAGATTATGCAACTCCCGAATACCGGAGGAACACTTTGTGTACTATCAAACGTCACAACGTAACTTGGTGATTATAAAGATGCTCTATAGGTGTCTCTGATGGTGTTTTTTGAGTTGGCATAGATCTAGGATTTGTCACTCCGATTGTCAGAGAGGTATCTCTGGGCCCTCTCGGTAATGCACATCAATATAAGCCTTGCAAGCAATGTAACTAATGAGTTAGTTGCGGGATGATGCATTACAGAATGAGTAAAGAGAATTGCCGGTAACGAGATTGAACTAGGTATTGAGATACCGACGATCGAATCTCGGGCAAGTAACATACCGATGACAGAGGGAACAACGTATGTTGTTATGCGGTTTGACTGATAAAGATCTTCATAGAATATGTAGGAGCCAATATGAACATCCAAGTTCCGCTATTGGTTATTGACCGGAGATAGTCTCGGTCATGTCTACATAGTTCTCGAACCCGTAGGGTCCACACGCTTAACGTTCGATGATGATCAGTATTATGAGTTTATGTGTTTTGATGTACCGAACGTAGTTCAGAGTCCCGGATGTGATCATGGACATGACGAGGAGTCTTGAAATGGTCGAGACATAAAGATCGATATATTGGAAGGCTATGTTTGGACACCGGAATGGTTCCGGATGAGTTCGGGCATTTTCCGGAGTACCGGGAGGTTACCGGAACCCCACGGGGAGTCAATGGGCCTTATTGGGCCTTAGTGGAAGAGAGGAGGAGGCGGCCAGGTGGAGGGCGCCCCCCAAGCCCAATCCGAATTGGGGTGGGGGTCATCCCCCCTTTCCTTCTCCCTCTCTCCCTCTTCCTTCTTCTCCTACTCCAACTAGGGAAGGGGGGAAACCTACTCCTACTGGGAGTAGGACTCCCCCCTTGGGCACGCCATAGAGAGGGCCAGCCCTCCCTCCTCCACTCCTTTATATACGGGGGAGGGGACACCCCATGGACACACAAGTTGACAGTTGTCTTAGCCGTGTGCGGTGCCCCCTCCACAGATTTCCACCTTGGTCATATCGTTGTAGTGCTTAGGAGAAGCCCTGCGTCGGTAACTTCATCAACACCGTCACCACGCCGTCGTGCTGACGAAACTCTCACTCGGCCTCAGCTGGATCAAGAGTACGAGGGACGTCACTGAGCTGAACGTGTGCAGATCACGGAGGTGTCGTGTGTTTGATACTTGATCGGTTGGATTATGAAGACGTTCGCCTACATCAACCGAGTTACTTAACGCTTCCGCTTTCGGTCTACGAGGGTATGTAGACACACTCTCCCGCTCGTTGCTATGCATCACATAGATAGATCTTGCGTGATCGTAGGTAAAATTTTTGAAATACCGCGTTCCCAACAGTGGCATCAGAGCCAGGTTTATGCGTTGATGTTATATGCACAAGTAGAACCCAAAGAGTTGTGGGCGATAATAGTCATACTGCTTACCAACATGTCATACTTTGATTCGGCGATATTGTTGGATGAAGCGGCTCAGACCGACATTATGCGCACGTTTACGCGAGACTGGTTCTGCCGACGTGCTTCGCACACAGGTGGCTAGTGGGTGTCAGTTTCTCCAACTTTAGTTGAATCGAGTGTGACTACGTCCGGTCCTTGTTGAAGGTTAAAACAACACACTTGACGAAAAATCGTTGTGGTTTTTGATGCGTAGGTAAGAACGGTTCTTGCTAAGCCCGTAGCAGCCACGTAAAATTTGCAACAACAAGTAGATAAAGTCTAACTTGTTTTTGCAGGGTATGTTGTGATGTGATATGGTCAAGACATGATGATATATAAATTTTTGTATGAGATGATCATGTTTTGTAACAGTTATCGGCAACTGGCAGGACCTTATGGTTGTCGCTTTATTGTATGAAATGCAATCGCCATGTAATTGCTTTACTTTATCACTAAGCGGTAGCGATAGTCGTGATAGCAATAGTTGGCGAGACGACAACGATGCATGTATGGAGATGAAGGTGTCAAGCCGGTGACAATGGTGATCATGACGGTGCTTTGGAGATGGAGATCAAAGGCACAAGATGATGATGGCCATATCATATCACTTATATTGATTGCATGTGATATTTATCCTTTAGGCATCTTATTTTGCTTAGTTAGGCGGTAGCATTATAAGATGATCTCTCACTAAATTTCAAGGTACAAGTGTTCTCCCTGAGTATGCACCGTTGCGAAAGTTCGTCGTGCAGAGACACCATGTGATGATCGTGTTGGAGATATGCCCTAGAGGCAATCATGTATGATGATATTTCCTATGTGTTTATGAATAAAGATAGTCCTTGGACATTATCAATGATGTGTATCAGCAAGTATGTGACTTGTTTGTGGGACTATGCATTGTATGATGACTGTCCTAAAAGGTCCCTAGTCAAAAGGGCTGTGTGGACGCCAAGCCGACTAGATGGCATATGACACGGTCGATGGCTTGGTCTCACTAGCCATGGAGCATTGGATGCTAACCGGATAATATGGACTTGGAAAGGTCTGGTCGGATTCGACATAGTCGGATCCGAGTCGAGATAAGGTCTGAGTCGGACGGACCCAACTATGAGACGCAGCGATATGTCATCTGTGAGTCTCTAGTACAACATACGTTCTATGTCCTAAGACTTGAGCCGACACATGTACTCTGGATGGTGACAGACTTGCTTTGGGCCGACCAAAGCGCTACTCCGTGGTAGGTAGTTACAAAGGTAGGTTTCGGGTTTGTCCGGTCCCATCTTTGCGAGACACGGTCGAGCAAGATGGGATTTGCCCCTCCGATCGGAGAGATATACTCTGGTCCCCTCGTGTGATCGACCGAGAATAGCATGGCCATGCGACAAGGATTATGAGATAATCCGGATTGTGGTCGGTATCCTTTGGAACGAGAAAGAGGTCGGGTTAGCACAAGGATGTGATCTCGCCTTGAGCCCGACAACATATATCGTCGTGCGGCAAAGGGAGCGAAGTGTGACATGTTGTATGCAGGTTACGCTTAACCAGCTTCATCGTCTGCTTGGTGGTTGGCACGCCTTGCTAGAGGCCGCTACCAACCGTCTGGTCGGAGGTGATCCGAATCGTGACCAAGCCGACTTGAACCTAAGGGGTCGCGGCAAGGGAAGGAACCTATGAGGTCGATTCGTAGGACCTGGTCGGATGTGATCCGAAATGGACTAGGAACGTGACCGAAGAGACTTTGAGCTTTAGGGTCCGTTAGAGGCCTAAGTGTTGAGCCCATGACGGGCGCCTATATAAAGTGGAGGTGCAGCACACTCGGCGGTTGATCGCCCGGTGCTGCGACTAGGGTTTGCATGTGTTGCGAATAGCCACCTCCACTCGCCGCCGATCGTGTGATCGGACCTAGCGATCCGCCGCCGCAGCGTTCCTCCCGCACGCGGATACCGTTAGAGGCGGTGCACTTGCGCCCGCTCGGCGAACTTCGTCACGTGGGATCGGACGACCGGCGCTCGAGGGAGATCGAGCGAGGAGGAGGCGATCCACGCAGACGCCGCTGCCCCAACTCTTCTTCCGCTGCACGACCTGCTGGCGTCTAGTGGTAATGAACTGTGATCCATCTCCCGTAGCATGTTCCTGGATGTTCTGCGCGTAGGAATTTTTAATTTGCAGTCGACGCACCCTACCGTAGAACCCAACAGATCGGGTGTGATAAGCTCTACGTTCACATACAACGGGTGTAAGCCAGTTTTGCACGTGCAGAATACTCGGGTTAAACTTGACGAGCCTAGCATATGCAGATATGGCCTCGGAACACTAACACCGAAAGGTCGAGCGTGAATCGTATAGTAGATATGATCAACATAGTGATGCTCACCATTGAAAACTACTCCATCTCACGTGATGATTGGACATGGTTTAGTTGATTTGGATCACGTGATCACTTAGAATATTAGAGGGATGTCTATCTAAGTGGGAGTTCTTAAGTAATATGATTAATTGAACTTTAATTTATCATGAACTTAGTACCCGATAGTATTTTGCATGTCTATGTTGTTGTAGATCAATGGCCCGTGCTACTGTTCCTTTGAATTTTAATGTGTTCCTAGAAAGCTAAGTTGAAAGATGATGGTAGCAACTACACGGACTGGGTCCGTAACGAGGATTATCATCATTGCTGCACGGAAGAATTACGTCTGGAAGCACCGCTAGGTGCCGAACTCTTCAGAATGCTTCTGATGACGTTAAGAACGTCTGGCAAAGCAAAGCTAATGACTACTCGATAGTTCAGTGTGCCATGCTTTACGGCTTAGAACCGGGACTTCAACGATGTTTTAAACGTCATGGAGCATATGAGATGTTCCAGGAGTTGAAGTTAATATTTCAAGCAAATGCCGGATTGAGAGATATGAAGTCTCCAATAAGTTCTACAATGCAAGATGGAGGAGAATAGTTCTGTAAGTGAGCATATACTCAGAATGTCTAGGTATAACAATCACTTGATTCAACTGGGAGTTAATCTTCCGGATGATAGTGTCATTGACAGAATTCTTCAATCACTACCACCAAGCTACAAGAGCTTCGTGATGAACTATAACATGCAAGGGATGGATAAGATGATTCCCGAGCTCTTCGCAATGCTAAAGGTTGTGGAGTTAGAAATCAAGAAAGAGCATCAAGTGTTGATGGTCAATAAGACCACAAGTTTCAAGAAAAAGGGCAAAGGGAAGAAGAAGGGGAACTTCAAGAAGAACAGCAAACAAGTTGCTGCTCAGGAGAAGAAACCCAAGTCTGGACCTAAGCCTGAGACTGAGTGCTTCATAACCCACAAGTATAGGGGATCGCAACAGTTTTCGATAAGTAAGAGTGTCGAACCCAACGAGGAGCTAAAGGTAGAACAAATATTCCCTCAAGTTCTATCGACCACCGATACAACTCTACGCACGCTTGACATCTGCTTTACCTAGAACAAGTATGAAACTAGAAGTACTTTGTAGGTGTTTTTGGATAAGCTTGCAAGAAAGTAAAGAACAAGAAAATAAAAGCTAGGGGCTGTTTTAAGTAAAGAAGCAATAAATTAAATATAGCGAGTGTGGAAAAGTGGTGGTAGGAGTTGCGAAATTGTCCCTTAAGCAATTGACTACTTTACTAGACCGAGAGCAAGTATTACGTGGGAGAGGCCACTGCTAGCATGTCATCCCTTACTTGGAATTCTATGCACTTATGATTGGAACTATTAGCAAGCATCTGCAACTACTAATGTTCATTAAGGTAAAACCCAACCATAGCATTAAGATATATTTTTCCCCCTTCAATCCCGTATGCATCAATTTCTATGCTAGGTTGAAGCTTCTGTCACTCTTGCCCTCCAATACATAGTCCTATCAACATACAACTAACCCTAAGGTGTGGTCCACGCGCGCGCTCATATGATGGGCACCAAAGGAAAGCAACATAACCACAAGCAAATTAAATCAATCATAGCAATTCATCAACCACCGATAGGACAACGAAAATCTACTCAGACATCATAGGATGGCAACACATCATTGGATAATAATATGAAGCATAAAGCACCATGTTCAAGTAGAGGGTACAGCAGGTTGCGGGAGAGTGGACCGCTGTAGATAGAGGGGGGAAGGTGATGGAGATGTTGGTGGAGATGGCGGAGGTGTTGGTGAAGATCGCGGTGATGATGATGATGGACACGGCAGTGTTCCGGCGCCACCGGAGGAGAGGGGGAGAGGGGCCCCCTTCTTCCTCTTCTTCCTTGACCTCCTCCCTAGATGGGAGAAGGGTTTCCCCTCTTGTCCTTGGCCTCCATGGCATGGGAGGGGCGAGAGCCCCTCCGAGATTGGATCTATCTCTCTGTTTCTCTCTGTTTCTGCGTTCTGTTCTGCTGCCCTTTCACCGTTTCGTATATATATATGGAGATCCGTAACTCCGATTGGACTGAAACCTTCGCCGTGATTTTTTACCAAAACTTAGCTTTCTTGCGGCAGAAGAAGGGCATCAACCGCCTTACGGGTGGACCACGAGGGTCAGGGGCACGCCCTGGGGGGGTAGGGCGCGCCCCCTACCTCGTGCCCACCTCGGACTCTGTTTCGCGATGATCCTTCTTCCAGACTTTCCAAATATTCCAAAAAAAATCTCCGTCCGTTTTTATCCCGTTTGGACTCCGCTTTATATGGATATTCTGCGAAACCAAAAACATGCAATAGATGAGGCGGCACTTTGGGCAATCGGATCAATATGTTAGTCCCAAAAATAGTATAAAAATTTGCCAAAAAGTATATGAAAGTTGAATAATATTGTCATGGAACAATCAAAAATTATAGATACGACGGAGACGTATCAGCATCCCCAAGCTTAATTCCTGCTCGTCCTCGAGTAGGTAAATGATAAAAAAGATAATTTTTGATGTGGAATGCTACCTAGCATAATCTTGATCATATGTCTAATCATGGCATAAATATTAAGACACGATTGATTCAAAGCAATAGTCAATCCTTTGACATAAAAACAATAATACTTCAAGCATACCAACCAAGCAATTATGTCTTATTGAAATAACATAGCCAAAGAAAGCTCATCCCTACAAAATCATATAGTCTGGCTATGCTCCATCTTCACCACACAAAATATTCACATCATGCACAACCCGATGACAAGCCAAGCAATTGTTTCATACTTTTGACGTTTCTCAAACCTTTTCAACTTTCACGCAATACATGAGTGTGAGCCATGGACATAGCACTATAGGTGGAATAGAATATGATGATGGGGTTATGTGGAGAAGACAAAAAGGAGAAAGTCTCACATCTCGCGGCTAATCAGCGGGCTATGGAGATGCCCATCAATTGATGTCAATGTGAGGAGTAGGGATTGCCATGCAACGGATGCACTAGAGCTATAAGTGTATGAAAGCTCAAACTGAAACTAAATGGGTGTGCATCCAACTTGCTTGCTCATGAAGACCTAGGGCATTTGAGGAAGCCCATCGTTGGAATATACAAGCCAAGTTCTATAATGAAAATTCCGACTAGTATATGAAAGTGATAACTCAAGAGACTCTCTATATGAAGAACATGGTGCTACTTTGAAGCACAAGTATGGTAAAAGGATAGTAACATTGCCCCTTCTCTCTTTTTCTCTCATTTTTTTTTGTTTTCCTTTTTTTATTATTTTTCTTTTTTTTTGTGGGCTTCTTTGGCCTCTTTTATTTTGATAACCTCACATGGGACAATTTTCTAATAATGATGATCATCACACTTTTATTTACTTACAACTCAATATTACAACTCGATACTAGAACAAAGATATGACTCTATATGAATGCCTCCGGTGGTGTACCGGGATGTGCAATGATCTAGCGTAGCAATGACATCAGAAAACGGACAAGCCATGAAAACATCATGCTAGCTATCTTACGATCATGCAAAGCAATATGAAAATAAATGCTCAACTCATGTATATGATGATGATGGAAGTTGCATGGCAATATATCTCGGTATGGCTATGCAAATGCCATAATAGGTAGGTATGGTGGCTGTTTTGAGGAAGATATAAGGAGGTTTATGTGTGACAGAGCGTATCATATCACGGGGTTTGGATGCACTGCGAAGTTTGCACCAACTCTCAAGGTGAGAAAGGGCAATGCACGGCAGAAGAGGCTAGCAATGATGGAAGGGTGAGAGTGCGTATAATCCATGGACTCAACATTAGTCATAAAGAACTCACATACTTATTGCAAAAATCTATTAGTCATCAAAACAAAGTACTATGCGCATGCTCCTAGGGGGATAGATTGGTAGGAAAAGACCATCGCTCGTCCCTGACCGCCACTCATAAGGAAGACAATCAATAAACACCTCATGCTCCAACTTCCTTACATAACGGTTCACCATACGTGCATGCTACGGGACTTGCAAACCTCAACACAAGTATTTCTCAATTTCACAATTACTCAACTAGCATGACTCTAATATCACCACCTTTATATCGCAAAACTATTGCAAGGAATCAAACATATCATATTCAGTGATCTACAACTTTTATGTAGGGTTTTATGACTAACCATGTGAATGACTAGTTCATGTCATCTCTCTAAATAGATATAAGTGAAGCAAGAGCGTTTAATTCTTTCTACAAAAGATATGCCCACGCTCTAACAAATATAAGTGAAGCAAAAGAGCCTTCTACAAACGGCGGTTGTCTATGTAAAGAGAAACAGGCAATCCAAACTTCAAATGATATAAGTGAAGCACATGAAGCATTCTATAAAGCCATACTCAAAAGATATAAGTGAAGTGCAAAGAGAATTCTATAAATCAACCAAGGACCATCTCATACCAGCATGGTGCATAAAATAAAAAGAAAAACTAAGCAAAAGACGCTCCAAGGTTTGCACATATCGCATGAACGGAACGAATCCGAAAACATACTGATATTTGTTGAAGAAAGAGGGGATGCCTTCCGGGGCATCCCCAAGCTTAGACGCTTGAGTCTCCTTGAATATTTACTTTGGGTGCCTCGGGCATCCCCAAGCTTGAGATCTTGCCTCTCTTCCTTCTTCTCACATCAAAACCTTCTCGATCATCGAACACTTCATCCACACAAAACTTCAACAGAAAACTCGGTAAGATCCGTTAGTATAATAATGTAAATCACTACTCTAAGTATTGTTGCAAACCAATTCATATCTTGTTTTTGCATTGTGTCTACTGTAATATAGCTTTTCCATGGCTTAATCCACTGATATAAATTGATAGTTTCATTAAAACAAGCAAACTATGCATCAAAAACAGAATCTGTCTAAAACAGAACAGTCTGTAGCAATCTGAACATTCACCATACTTCTGATACTTGAAAAATTCTGCCGAAATTAGGAAAAATAAAACATTTGTATAGAAAGACAGCGCAAAAAGAATCAGAAGCATTTGACGTTCCAGTAAAATATTAAATATCGCGCACTACAGCCAAAGTTTCTGTCATGCACCGCACAAACCAACAAGCATTGTAAACATCCTAAAGGCAAACCTTGGCACATTATTCTTATAATACAATGGAATTGTACAAGGGGATAATTATTTTTATTGATAAGTTTCTGTAATTAAGATTCACAAAGTTCCCATGGGCATGAACAAAGTTCAAGGACGTCCCCCACTTTCACAATGCTCGTCTCTCTCACTTTCACTTTTCTTTTTGAAAAGTTTTGGGTTCCCCTCTTTATTTTTTTTGTTTTTAAACTATATGAAAGCACTCAACAGAAATAAATGACTCTAAAACTTCCGGATTGTCTCCCTGACAGCGCTTTCTTTAAAGCCATTAAGCTAGGCATATAGTGCTCAAGTAATGGATCCACCCGGATCCCAAGGTATATCAAAGCCAATTTTAATTAACAATGATTTGTAATTTAGTAGTGAGCACAAAGAAACATATATCAAGCAATGACGAAGTCTAACTCTCTTCCTATGCATCGGCATGTCATAAAAGAACAATTCATGCACACCTACTAAAGGCCAATGCATAGTATAAACAGTTTCTTGCAATTTTATCATGTTGGAAACATAGAGAGGTGGAGATATAGTTCCTCTCTCATAATAATTGCAAGTAGGAGCAGCAAGAGCATGCATATTATATTTATCAAAATCATCATGTGCAATGGTAGAAGGCAACCCATCAATATAATCCTTAATAAGGGCAAACTTCTCCGATATAGTATATTCGGGACAATTCAAAAAGATAATAGGACTATCATGCGTGGGTGCAATAGCAAAAATTTCATGAACTATAGCAAGTTCATATCCATAAGAATAATTCATATTGGCATCTTGGCCACAAGCATAGCAAGCATCATCAAAAAGGGATATTTCAAGAGAATCAACGGGATCATAACAATCATCATAGCAAACATCCTTCGGTAAGCACGAAGGGAAATTAAACAATGTATGAGTTGGAGGGTTACTCTCATTAGAAGGTCGGCATGGGTAGCTAATCCGCTCTTCCACCTTTTGTTCTTCGCTCTCCTCCTCATCTTTTTCATCCAATGAGCTCACAGTTTCATCAATTTCTTCTTCCATAGATTCCTGCAAAATATTAGTCTCTTCTTGGACAGCGGAAACTTTCTCAATAAGTGCATTAATATCGGAATTGTATTCATAATTCTCATAGCAATATTTAAGGATAGCTAAATTTTCAGGTCTATAAACAACATCATAAAGAATTTCAAACTCTTTGAACATAGATTCAATTTCATAAGCACCCATAAAAGCAACGAATTCTTCTATTTGTTCCACATCATAGTAATCATATATACCATTAGCATAAGAAGCTAAGGTTTTATTATCATTAAATATGCATGAAAAGGGACGGTGTGGAGACTTCATCCTAGAGCAACAAGTATAATCATATCTCAAGCATAGTTGCCTAGCATACCACTTCAATATATGAATTTGATCCCATAATAGTTTCCCTTTTTGTGTCAAGCGGTAATCCCTAAAGTATTCATGTTGATCCAACGTTACTCCCATTACATAATTGAATGGGGTTTTCTCAGGATTATTAAAGTAGTACATAATATCTTTCACATAACCAACATCGAGGGTTTTAGGAGGTTCCCCATCTCCATGAGCAGAAAGTACACCTAATTTTTTTGGTATTTCGTGTTCCATATCCATAACTAAAGATAAACAACAACTAAGAACATCAAATAAAAATTACTTAGTGATAAAGCAAACAAGCACACACGAGAATATTCACCCCACGCTATTGGTCCCCGGCAACGGCGCCGGAAAAAGGTCTTGATAACCCACAAGTATAGGGGATCGCAACAGTTTTCGATAAGTAAGAGTGTCGGACCCAACGAGGAGCTAAAGGTAGAACAAATATTCCCTCAAGTTCTATCGACCACCGATACAACTCTACGCACGCTTGACGTTCGCTTTACCTAGAACAAGTATGAAACTAGAAGTACTTTATATGTGTTTTTGGATAAGCTTGCAAGAAAGTAAAGAAGAAGAAAATAAAAGCTAGGGGCTGCTGTAAGTAAAGAAGCAATAAAGTAAATATAGAGAGTGTGGAAAAGTGGTGGTAGGAGTTGCGAAATTGTCCCTTAAGCAATTGACTACTTTACTAGACCGATAGCAAGTATTATGTGGGAGAGGCCACTGCTAGCATGTCATCCCTTACTTGGAATTCTATGCACTTATGATTGGAACTATTAGCAAGCATCCGCAACTACTAACGTCCATTAAGGTAAAACCCAACCATAGCATTAAGATATATTGGTCCCCCTTCAATCCCGTATGCATCAATTTCTATGCTAGGTTGAAGCTTCATCACTCTTGCCCTCCAATACATAGTCCTATCAACATACAACTAACCCTAAGGTGTGATCCACACGCGCGCTCATATGATGGGCACCAAAGGACAGCAACATAACCTCAAGCAAATTAAATCAATCATAGCAATTCATCAACCACCGACAGGACAACGAAAATCTACTCAGACATCATAGGATGGCAACACATCATTGGATAATAATATGAAGCATAAAGCACCATGTTCAAGTAGAGGGTACAGCAGGTTGCGGGAGAGTGGACCGCTGTAGATAGAGGGGGGAAGGTGATGGATATGTTGGTGGAGATGGCGGAGGTGTTGGTGAAGATCGCGGTGATGATGATGATGGACACGACAGCGTTCCGGCGCCACCGAAGGAGAGGGGGAGAGGGGCCCCCTTCTTCCTCTTCTTCCTTGACCTCATCCCTAGATGGGAGAAGGGTTTCCCCTCTTGTCCTCGGCCTCCATGGCATGGGAGGGGCGAGAGCCCCTCCGAGATTGGATCTATCTCTCTGTTTGTTTCTGCGTTCTATTCTGCTGCCCTTTCACCGTTTCATATATATATGGAGATCCGTAACTCCGATTGGAATGAAACGTTCGCCGTGATTTTTTACCAAAAATTAGCTTTCTTGCGGCCGAAGAAGGGCATCAACCGCCTTACGGGTGGACCACGAGGGTCAGGGGCGCACCCTGGGGGGGTAGGGTGCGCCCCTACCTCGTGCCCACCTCGGACTCCGCTTCGTGATGATCCTTCTTCCAGACTTTCCAAATATTCCAAAAAAAAAATCTCTATCCGTTTTTATCCCGTTTGGACTCCGTTTGATATGGATATTCTGCAAAACCAAAAACATGCAACAAACAGGAACTGGCACTGGGCACTGGATCAATATGTTAGTACCAAAAATAGTATAAAAAGTTGCCAAAAAGTATATGAAAGTTGAATAATATTGGCATGGAACAATAAAAAATTATAGATACGACGGAGACGTATCAGTGCTTCTACTGCAAAGGGACTGTTCACTGGAAGCGGAACTGCCCCAAGTATTTGGCGGATAAGAAGGATGGCGAAGTGAACAAAGGTATATGTGATATACATGTTATTGATGTGTACCTTACTAATGCTCGCATGATGGTGCACTGGGTATTTGATACTGGTTCTGTTGCTAATATTTGCAACTCGAAACAGGGACTATGGATTAAGCAAAGATTGGCTAAGGATGAGGTGACGATGCGCGTGGGAAATGGTTCCAAAGTCGATGTGATCGTCATTGGCACGCTACCTCTACATCTACCTTCGGGATTAGTTTTAGACCTGAATAATTGTTATTTGGTGCCAGCGTTAAGCATGAACATTATATCTGTATCTTGTTTGATGCGAGACGGTTATTCATTTAAATCTGAGAATAATGGTTGTTCTATTTATATGTGTAATATCTTTTATGGTCATGCACCCTTGAAGAGTAGTCTATTTTTGTTGAATCTGGATAGTAGTGATACACATATTCATAATATTGAAGCCAAAAGATGCAGAGTTGATAATGATAGTGCAACTTATTTGTGGCACTGCCGTTTGGGTCATATTGGTGTAAAGCGCATGAAGAAACTCCATACTGATGGACTATTGGAACCACTTGATTATGAATCACCTGGTACTTGCGAACCATGCCTCGTGGGCAAGATGACTAAAACTCCTTTCTCCCGAACAATGGAGCGAGCAACTGATGTATGTGGTCCGATGAATATTGAGGCTCGCGGCGGGTATCATTATTTTCTGACCTTCACAGATGATTTGAGCAGATATGGGTATATCTACTTAATGAAACATAAGTCTGAAACATTTGAAAAGTTCAAAGAATTTCAGAGTGAAGTGGAAAATCATCATAACAAGAAAATAAAGTTTCTACGATCTGATCGTGGAGGAGAATATTTGAGTTACAAGTTTGGTCTTCATTTGTAACAATGTGGAATAGTTTCAAGAACTCACGCCATTCGGAACACCACAACGTAATGGTGTGTCCGAACGCCAGAATCGCACTTTATAAGATATGGTGCGAGCTATGATGTCTCTTACTGATTTACCGCTATCGTTTTGGGGTTATACTTTAGAGACGGCTGCATTCACGTTAAATAGGGCACCATCTAAATCCGTTGAGACGACACCTTATGAATTATGGTTTGGCAAGAAACCCAAGTTGTCGTTTCTTGAAGTTTGGGGCTGCGATGCCTATGTGAAAAAGCTTCAACCTGATAAGTTAGAACCCAATCGGGGAAATGTGTCTTCATAGGATACCCAAAGAAGACTGTTGGGTACACCTTCTATCACAGATCCGAAGGCAAGACATTCGTTGCTAAGAATGGATCCTTTCTAGAGAAGGAGTTTCTCTCAAAATAAGTGAGTGGGAGGAAAGTAGAACTTGATGAGGTAATTGTACCTGCTCCCTTATTGGAATATAGTTCATCACAGAAATCAGTTCCTGTGACTCCTACACCAACTAGTGAGGAAGCTAATGATGATGATCATGTAACTTCAGATCAAGTTACTACTGAACCTCGTAGGTCAACCAGAGTAAGATCCGCACCAGAGTGGTACGATAATCCTGTTCTGGAGGTCATGTTACTTGACCATGATGAACCTACGAACTATGAGGAACCGATGATGAGCCCAGATTCCGCGAAATGGCTTGAGGCCATGAAATCTGAGATGGGATCCATATATGAGAACAGAGTGTGGACTTTGGTTGACTTGCCCGATGATCGACAAGCCATAGAGAATAAATGGATCTTCAAGAAGAAGACTGACACTGACGGTAATGTTACTGTCTACAAAGATCGACTTGTTGTGAAAGGTTTTCGACGAGTTCAAGGAGTTGACTACGATGAGACCTTCTCACCCGTAGCGATGCTTAAGCCTGTCCGAATCATGTAAGCAATTGCTGCATTTTATGATTATGAAATTTGGCAAATGGATGTAAAAACTGCATTCCTGAATGGATTTCTGGAAGAAGAGTTGTATATGATGCAACCCGAAGGTTTTATCTATCCAAAGGATGCTAACAAAGTGTGCAAGCTCCAGCGATGCATTTATGGACTGGTGCAATCATTTCGGAGTTGGAATAAACGTTTTGATAGTGTGATCAAAGCATATGGTTTTATACAGACTTTTGGAGAAGCCTGTATTTACGAGAAAGTGAGTGGGAGCTCTGTTGCATTTCTAATATTATATGTGGATGACATATTGTTGATTGGCAATGATATAGAATTTCTGGACGACATAAAAGGATACTTGAACAAGAGTTTTTCAATGAAAGACCTTGATGAAGCTGCTTATATATTGGGCATTAAGATCTATAGAGATAGATCAAGATGCTTAACTGGACTTTCACAAAGCAAATACCTTGACAAAGTTTTGAAGAAGTTCAAAATGGATCAAGCAAAGAAAGGGTTCTTACCTGTGTTACAAGGTGCGAAATTGAGTTAGACTCAATGCCCGACCACTGCAGAAGATAGAGAGAAAATGAAAGTCATTCCCTATGCTTCAGCCATACGTTCTATCATGTATGCAATGCTGTATACGAGACCTGATGTGTGCCTTGCTATTAGTTTAGTAGGGAGGTACCAAAGTAATCCAGGAGTGGATCATTGGACAGCGGTCAAGAACATCCTGAAATACCTGAAGAGGACCAAGGATATGTTTCTCGTTTATGGAGGTGACAAAGAGCTCATCGTAAATGTTTACGTCGATGCAAGCTTTGACATTGATCCGGATGACTCTAAGTCACAAGCCAATACGTATTTATATTGAACGGTGGAGCTGTCAGTTGGTGCAGTTCCAAGCAAAGCGTCGTGGCGGGATCTACGTGTGAAGCGGAGTACATAGCTGCTTCGGAAGCAGCAAATGAAGGAGTCTGGATGAAGGAGTTCATATCCGATCTAGGTGTCATACCTAGTGCATCGGGTCCAATGAAAATCTTTTGTGACAATACTAGTGCAATTGCCTTGGCAAAGGAATCCAGATTTCACAAGAGAACTAAGCACATTAAGAGACACTTCAATTCCATCCACGGTCAAGTCAAGGAGGGAGACATGGAGATTTGCAAGATACATACAGATCTGAATATTGCAGACCCGTTGACTAAGCCACTCTCATGAGCAAAACATGATCACAACCAAGACTCCATGGGTGTTAGAATCATTATTGTGTAATCTAGATTATTGACTCTAGTGCAAGTGGGAGACTGAAGGAAATATGCCCTAGAGGCAATAATAAAGTTGTTATTTATATTTCCTTATATCATGATAAATGTTTATTATTCATGCTAGAATTGTATTAACCGGAAACTTAGCGCATGTGTGAATACATAGACAAACAGAGTGTCACTAGTATGCCTCTACTTGACTAGCTCGTTAATCAAAGATGGTTAAGTTTCCTAGCCATTGACATGAGTTGTCATTTGATTAAAAAGATCACATCATTAGTGAATGATGTGATTCACAAGACCCATCCGTTAGCTTAGCACGATGATCGTTTAGTTTGTTGCTATTGCTTTCTTCATGACTTATACATGTTCCTATGACTATGAGATTATGCAACTCCTGAATACCGGAGGAACACTTTGTGTGCTATCAAACGTCACAACGTAACTGGGTGATTATAAAGATGCTCTCTGAGGTGTCTCCGATGGTGTTTGTTGAGTTGGCATAGATCGAGATTAGGATTTGTCACTCCGATTGTCGGAGAGGTATCTCTGGGCCCTCTCGGTAATGCACATCACTATAAGCCTTGCAATCAATGTAACTAATGATTTAGTTGCGGGATGATGCATTACAGAACGAGTAAAGAGACTTGCCGGTAACGAGATTGAACTAGGTATTGAGATATCGACGATCGAATCTCGGGCAAGTAACATACCGATGACAAAGGGAACAACGTATGTTGTTATGCGGTTTGACTGATAAAGATCTTAGTAGAATATGTAGGAGCCAATATGAGCATCCAGGTTCTGCTATTGGTTATTGACCGGAGATGAGTCTCGGTCATGTCTACATAGTTCTCGAACATGTAGGGTCCGCACGCTTAACGCTCGATGACGATCGGTATTATGAGTTTATGTGTTTTGATGTACTGAAGGTAGTTCGGAGTCCCGGATGTGATCACAGACATGGCGAGGAGTCTCGAAATGGTCAAGACATAAAGATCGATATATTGGAAGGCTATGTTTGGACACCGGAATGGTTCCGGATGAGTTCAGGCATTTTCTGGAGTACCGGGAGGTTACCGGAACCCCCCGGGGAGTCAATGGGCCTTATTGGGCCTTAGTGGAAGAGAGGAGGAGGAGGCCAGGTGGAGGGCGCGCCCCCCAAGCCTAATCCGAATTGGGGTGGGGGTCGGCTCCCCTTACCTTCTCCCTCTCTCCCTCTTCCTTCTTCTCCTACTCCAACTAGGGAAGGGGGGAAACCTACTCCTATTGGGAGTAGGACTCCCCCCCCCCTTGGGCCGCCATAGAGAGGGCCGGCTCTCCCCTCCTCCACTCCTTTATATACAGGGGAGGTGCACCCCATAGACACACAAGTTGACGGTTGTCTTAGCCGTGTGCGGTGCCCCCCTCCACAGATTTCCACCTCGGTCATATCGTTGTAGTGCTTAGGCGAAGCCCTGTGTCGGTAACTTCATAAACACCATCACCACGTTGTCGTGCTGACAAAACTCTCCCTCGGCCTCAACTGGATCAAGAGTACAAAGGACGTCACCGAGCTGAACTTGTGTAGATCGCGGAGGTGTCGTGCGTTCGGTACTTGATCGGTTGGATCGCGAAGACGTTCGACTACATCAACCGTGTTACTTAACGCTTTCGCTTTCAGTCTATGAGGGTTCGTGGACATACTCTCCCGCTCGTTGCTATGCATCACATAGATAGATCTTGCGTGATCGTAGGTAAATTTTTTGAAATACTGCGTTCCCCAACAGTATCGCGGGCATTGTTAATATCGAATCGTATGGTGTTTTCCCCTCTCTATCTTGTTGCGATGAATTGACTTTTCCCTTTGAGATTTCGTTGTTATCGGATTCAATACTTTCATGGATTTGAGAGCACTTGATATATGTCTTGCATATGAATACTCGTGGTGACATTGGGGTATTTTCGGTGTACAAAAAGAGGGGTATGCTTTTTGTACCCCTATAACTGTGCACGGGCAGTCTGAGCCACGGACACAGCCACACTGAGCAAGGCGAGGGAGGTGAGCCAAGGTAAGGCCAAAGCTCAAGAGGAACAGAACAATGCCAAGACCAAGACCACAAAGAGCAAAGGGGACGGAGCGGACTCCCCCGGCAAGACCCTTGTCGGGGGGCAGTTTTAGCAAACCCGGCAAGACCCTTGCTGGGGCGGCTCGCCTCACACCTACGGAGCGAATCACCCTTGAGTCCACTGCCCCATGGGGCAAGGATTCGGGAGACATCCCCGTGGTGGCATGCAGATCTTTGTGAAGACATTCAAGATCAGATACACACTATAGAAGACGACGACCCTTGGCGGGATCCCAGCCAAGGAGGACCACAAGACCCCCGGCAAGAGCCTTGCCGGGGATGACAGCAGGCGCCACAGGGCTACGAAGAGGCCCTCGCCAAGGGCACCCGTAGGACCACCATCAGGCCCACGCCAATCAAACCTCCACCGCCATTCGCATGCAGTTGCCGACCCAACCAGTTGGGCGGGCACCTGCGTGGCGGCAAGCGGATCTTCGTGGAGACCCACCATTGCGCCACCTCACCGCTGCTGCCTACATGGCACCACAGGCACCGCTGGCTGTAGCGTGTCAACAAGAAAGGGAGCAGCAACGGACGAGGCTGGGCTCTCCCCCGTCACCGATAAAGCAAGGACACCTAAGCAAGACGCATTAATGGCGCCTTGTCATGTAATGCGAGGGATAGACTCGCATCACTATACCCCTTTCCACCTCCTGTGTGCCACTGTGGCAACCTTTCCCTATAAAAGGAGGCCCAAGGCGACCAGGAGGGGATTCGCTTTGGAGCTCCTCACGCCCCTTTGCTAGCTCAAGAACACAGATAAACAAACCACCAAAGCAAGAGTAGGGTTTTACGCATCCTCACGGCCCGAACCTGGATAAAGAGACCGTGTGCTATCTGTTTGATCCGCTCTTCTCACGACCCCCGCGCCCCGCAACCGTAGTAGGGATTCATGTGATCCCATAGGTGTCGTTCCAACACCGACATCTGTGGCGCGCCAGGTAGGGGACGAAGTTGTGAGAATCGGCTCTAGCAGTTAGTTCGACGCTTCTTCATCGTCATGGCGCCCGAGAAGAAGACGACGGTGGCGGTTGGCCCGTCGGAAGCCGGACATCCCGTCCCGACGCGGGTGAGCAGCGGACCGGTCGCAGAAAGGACCCGGGGCTCCGTTCGCGAACACCAACACCGTCCCAGCAGCCAAAGTTTGGGAGGCGGCGATGTTCGTGCGCCTGGCAACGGGCCGCACACCACCAAATCCAAAGACGGAGCCAGGCTCTCCGCGGGTGGCGCGGGGCCTTCCAAGATCGCTGCCACCCCACTCGCAGGCGACGCGAGGGCTTCCAAGACTCCCACGTCGGCGCCGACGGCGCGTTCTTCTCAAGCGACGCGTGGTGAACGGCGTAATCACGCCGAGGACCCCGGGCATCATCGCGGAAAGAGTCCCTAGCGCCACTCCCGGGATTTAGAAGACCTGCCCGCTCGCCGAGGCGCTGGAGAAGGTGGCGTGCAACCGCGGGGTCGTGATAGAGCTCCTTTTGACATGGTCAGAAGTCGAAGCGCGTCGCGATCCGTGCAGGTTTCGCTGCCACCAACGCCAGCGGAAGCCACAGCAGCAGCGATTGCTCCTCGATTTTCCTCCCACTACGGGGAAACTCGACGAATGGAGAGCCACTATCCGAAGCCTTGTTGCAGTGGCCAACAAAGACGAACCAAGTCTGGTGGAGCCCCCGGGACGACGCTCCGATGGAGTCCCACGCACCAGTGGCGGGAGAGCCGGCGGCGCCGCAACCACGTTGCACTCGCCTCCTCCTCGCCCGGTACCACGGACGCCAGCCCGTCGCGATTTTACGGGCGACGAGATCTCCGTAGCATCGTCCGACCCGCAGGCCCACCGTGACCAGCGCCAAGTTCTTCGGGAACGAGAACATGAAGACGCCCGAACCACTATCGAGCGCCGGCGCGGAGCGCGGCACCAATCGAACAGCGGCAGGGCCTGCTGAGCCACCCGGCACCGGGAGCCACGAGGCTTACCTTACGAGGTAGGCTGCCCGGCTTTACCCGTGAGCTGCGGCAGTTCCGGTGGCCCACTCACCGCACCTTTAAACCCGATGTGGGCGAAGTACAGTGTCAAGACCCACCGTCCGAAGTTCCTCGGCGTCTACACCATCGCGATGCAAGCTGCCGGAGCCCGCGACGATAAGGTGCTTGCGAATTACTTCCCGTTGGCTCTTAAACCCAACGCCATGTCGTGGTTGATGCACTTGTCGGTAGACTCTATTTCCTCCTGGTCGGATTTGTGCCACGAGTTCGTGGGCGCCTTTACTGGAGGCCACCAAGCCCATGGCCAAGCCAGCGACCTGCATGTCATTCCCTAGAAGGGAGGCGAGAGTCTCCGCAAGTATATTCAGAGGTTCGGTCGGGTACAGTACAATATCCCTGATGTTCACCCTGCCGCCATCATCAGCGCGTTCCATCAGAACGTGCGCAACCGCAAGATGCGCGAAGAGCTGGCAATGAACAAGGTGAGAGATGTAGCAGAACTCTATGTTCTTGCTGACAAATGTGCCCGAGTTGAGGAGGGAAGGAAGTACCCCGGCGAAGATGCCGGTGTGGAAACCGACTCCTCAGATGAGGATATTGCCGCCCCGGCGAAGAAAGGCCGGCACCGCAACAGGAAGCGCAAAGGAAAAGCCGTGCTTGTCGTCGAGGGATCTGATGACGCCGGCTCCACCAAGAAAACCAAGGCAGACGACCCCGGCAAGGAGGTTGCCGGATGTGTCGCCTGCAGGGCCTTTGCGGCTGCCGAGAAGCCAGGAAACTCCGACAAGCGATACTGCAAGATCCATCACACCAAAGGCCATGCTCTCTAGGACTGCCGACAGGTTGAGATCCTCGTTGAGAAGCAGAGGGCTGAGTATGAGAGGCGAGACAAGGAGACGGGACCAGACAGTGCTGAGGGGTCCGGCAAGAAGCGTGACGGCCAGGCGGGCCGTCGCGGCAAGGATAAGCAACAGGAGAGGCCCGCCCGGGGCCGTGACAGAAAGCCGGAATACGACGATCACGAAGAGGACGACGAATCCGGCGACCAAGAGTTTCGGAAAGCTACAGAGGCCATGTGCGTCGATGCCGCACCTCGCTGCATACTTCTCACCGCCGGCTTAAATAGTGGGCGCGAGAGATTACAGCGGCAGAGCCGTCGTTTGATGCCCAAAGGCCGCTGAAGTGGTCCAGCACACCTATCATTTTTGACACTGAGGATCACCCTGATCGCACTACTGCGGTCGGGTGCTTGCCGTTGTTGGTTTCACCAACAATACGCAACCTCAAGGTGACGAAGATGCTAGTCGATGGCGGGGCCGGTCTGAACCTGATCTCGCCTGCCATGATCAAGAAACTGCAGATTCCTGATGGAGACCTCGAAGAGACGGGCATGTTTCAGGGGGTCAACCCGGGAAGAAGCCAACCCAAGGGAAAGGTCACACTGCCCGTGACTTTTGGAAGCGACCTGAACTTCAGGACGGAGAGGATCGTGTTCGATGTTGCCAAGATCCCCTTGCCCTACAAAGGGATCCTTGGCCGCATATGAGCCAAGTTCATGGCGGCGCCACACTATGCCTACAACACCACGAAGATGCGAGGACCTGTGACGATCATCACCATCCTCCGACAAGAAGGATGCGCTGATTTGCGCCGACCAACTATACCAAGAAGCGATTGCAGCTGCCGCCGCCGCTAGGGCACTTGCTCCTGCCGCTGGGACCACAGGAAGGAAGAAGAAGAAGAAGACCGGTGAGACCCGCGACACCCACTCCGCAAGCGCACCTCTTGGTGCAGCGCTACCGTCAGGACGTGCAGAGAGCTCCACCGGCGGAAACAAGAAGCCCAGGGCCATACCGCCAGAACCAAGAAGGTTTACATCAATGAGGGCAACGGGAGGAGCTTTCACCATAAGCTCCACCCTGGACGACAAATAGGAAGACGCGCTCATCACCCTCCTGCGGGCGAATGTCGATGTGTTTGCATGGCAAGCTTCCGACATCCCCGGTGTTCCCAGGGAGGTGATTGAGCACCACCTTGTTGTCTGCCCTCATGCGCGGCCCGTCAAGCAGAAGGTCAGAAAGCAAGCTTTGGACCGACAAGAGTTCATCACAGAAGAGATCCGGAAACTGGAAGCAGCGGGTTTGGTAAGAGGAGTGCTCCATCCAACGTGGTTGGCCAATCCGGTCGTGGTCCGCAAGGCAAATGGGAAGTGGAGACTGTGTATTGATTACACAAATATCAATAAGGCTTTCCCTAAAGACCCCTTCCCGTTGCCGCGCATCGACCAGATTGTTGACTCCATGGTTGGGTGTGATCTGCTGTCATTCCTCGACGCCTACTCCGGCTACCACCAAATCTTCATGACAAGAGAAGACGAAGAGAAAACAACATTCATCACCCCATGTGGTACGTATTGTTTCATACGGATGCCCTTCGGGTTGAAGAGTGCTGGTTCGATGTTTGCAAGGGCGGTCCAGATTGGTTTTGAACCCCAGCTCCACAGAAATATGGAAGCTTATATGGATGACATAGTGGTCAAAACCAAAGACAGGGCAACCCTCATACCGGATTTGCAAGAAACATTCGCAAACCTGCGCAAGATCAATCTCAAGCTGAACCCTGAGAAGTGCGTCTTTGGCGTCCCGTCCGGCAAGCTTCTCGGGTTCTTGGTGTCACGGCGTGGGATAGAGGCCAATCCGGACAAAATCAAAGCTATAGAGCAGATTGAAGCACCCAAGCGAATCAAGGATGTGCGTCGGCTTGCTGGTTGCGTCGCCGCCATGGGCAGGTTCATTTCCAAGTCTGCCGAGCACGCCCTTCCCTTTTTCAAGATCCTGAAAAAGGCGGGCCCAATGGAGTGGACGCCAGAAGCCGAAGCAGCATTGCAAGGTTTGAAGAAATACCTCTCTTCCGCGCCAATAACAGTTGCGCCCAGGCCACAAGAACCGTTCTTTGCTATACAGCGACAGCGGACCAAATAATCGGCGCGCCAGACCGGTGGCGCAGAGAGGTTGAGGATGAGGAGATGGCAGCGGCGGAGCCCGACACCACCAATGCGAGACGACACAGCCAGTTGGAGTGTCGCGAAGAAGAAAATGATGCAGCACCCGGTCTACTTTGTTAGTTCCCTCCTGCAGGGGGCTAGATCAAGGTACTCCGGCATGCAGAAACTGCTCTTCGGCCTCCTTATGGCCTCGAGGAAGCTGCGTCACTACTTCCAGGCGCACGAGATCACTGTCATCACTCGCTTCCCTCTCGCAGCGGATATTGCACAATCCGGATGCAACGGGAAAAATTGTGGAACGGGCAATCGAGCTGTCCAACTTTGGCCTCAAGTTTGAAAGTACTTGACGATTGAGCCGAGTCCTAGCGGAGTTCATTGCAGAATGGACCGCAACGCCTGACGAAGAAGCCCAAGAGACTGCTCTCCCCGGCAAAGAGGCAAGTTGCGATTGGATCATGTACTTTGATGGAGCCTTCTCCTTACAAGGCGCAGGGGCTGGCGTACTGCTTGTCGCGCCCACCGGAGAGCACCTCAAGTACGTGATCCATATGCACTTCCCCAGGGAGGTGGCAACAAACAATACGGCAGAGTACGAAGGGCTGCTTGCCGGTCTTAGGATCGCGGCGGACCTCGGAATCAGGAAACTCATCGTCAGGGGAGACTCACAGCTTGTCGTCAAGAAAGTCAACAAGGATTACCAGAGCCCGTTGATGAAGGCCTACATCGATGAAGTGAGAAAATTTGGAAGAAGCGTTTGACGGGATACAAGCTGAACACGTTCCCGAGCGGAGAACGATATCGCCGACTACATCAAAAGCGCTGCTGCCCTCAAGCTACCTGTGGAACCAGTACCTTTGTGCTTCAGCTAACTCAGCCATCCGTTGATCCATCAACAGGCGAGAATACGAGGAGGAAATCAGGGCCCGGCAAGTACTTTCCCGCCGAGCTCCCCGGAGCCGCCGGCAAGGATGTTGCCAGGGATACTGAGCCCGCCACGAGATGACTGGCTCCGGCGGAGCGTCAAGCTCTTGTCGTCGAGGCAGCCGCCCCTATAGCGGAGGAGATGCCTTTAGTCCTCGCCGTCGAGCCCCAGGCTCCAGCATGGGCACAGCCTACCGTCCGATTCCTCCAGACAAGGGAACTTCCTGAGGAGCAGGAAGAAGCGGAAAAAGTAGCCCGTCGCTCTACCATGTACCAGTTCGTCGATGGCGTTACATGCGAAAAGAGGCCGAACGGTGTGAAATTGAAGTGTATCCCTCGGGAGGAAGGACCGGAGCTGTTGGCGAGATACACGGAGGCATATGTGGATCCCACATTGGTTCAAGGGCCCTTGCCGCAAGGTATTTCGGCAAGGCTTCTTCCGCCCACCGCCCTCCAGGATGCGACGACACTAGTCACCGGTGTGAAGCGTGTCAATTCCATTCAAAGAAGCTTCATCAGCCAGCTCAAGCCCTTCAAACCATTCCTCTCTCTGGCCCTTCTCGGTGCAGGGGCTCGACATATCTTGGGCCCTTTCCCCGCGCCGGGGCTTTGAGTACTTGTATGCGTTGCCATCGACAAGTTCACAAAGTGTCCGGAGGTGGAGGCAGTGAGGAAGGTCACAGCTCGGTCACCGTCAAGTTCTTCAAGGGACTAGTGTGCCGTTTGGCGTACCAATGAGGTTATCACCGACAACGGCACCACAGTTCTAAGCCGCACCTTCATGCAATATACCCAAGACCTCGGCAGAGTCTGCATTTCGCCTTCCGCACCCGTGAAGCAATGGTCAAGCTGAGAGGGCAAATGCTGAAGTACTGCGAAGATTAAGGACCAAGACCTTTGACAGGCTACACAAGAGTGGAAGGCGTTGGATTGATGAGTTGCCCGCGGTTCTTTGGTCGATCAGGACGACGCCAAATCGAGCCACCGACCAGACACCTGTTGCCCTGGTATACAGGCGTAAGCGATTCTCCCATCGAACTCATATACGGGTCACCTCGAGTGCTCGCTTATGACGAGCTCGAGCAAGAGCAACTGCGGCAAGATGACGCGATGCTCCTTGAGTCTTCGAGCGGTACGTGAGAGCGGCACTACCGACAAGCCTTGCGCCGCTACCATAGCCGCAAGGTTCATGCCCGAAGCCTTGAGGAAGGCGACCTTGTCCTTGGCGAGTTCAATCGGCCAAGAATTCCAACAAGTTGGCGCCAAAGTGGGAAGGCCCTTATCGGGTAATACGAGTCACCAGGCCCGTAGCGCCTCCTGCAGAGACCGAAGATGCTGTTCCGGTGAGTAACTCCTGGAACATTGAGCATCTTCGCAAGTTTTACCCATAAGGCGGCTCGCCGGGCCCCCCGGCAAGCCACCTTTTGTACAAGCATTGCTGATGATGCATGTAATCCTTTGTACAAAGCCAGGCGCAGACCCTGAGCGTAAATAAATGAAGCGCTGGCGCCCTAAGTTATAGCATGCATGCTAGGTCAAGTCTTGTCCTTGGTTAGGGTTGATAGTGCTCAGCAGCGACTAACCCCTAGCTTAGAGGTCGAGTGTGCGTCTCTTTGCCGTCCTTTTGTCTTCTTTGGTTCGCATGACTCACAGATATCCTTGCCGGATCACTTGAGGACAAAAAAGAAAAGAGGGACAAACTTGCATCTAGACCCCGGCAAGCCAGTATTACCGGGGGCTGCGAGTACAAAGATTCACCCACGGCAAACCAGAGTTGCCGGGGGCTACAACTTCAGATAAGTCTTTCACCCCTTATCATGCATTTCCTTATGGACTGAGGTATGTGAAACCTCGTTTTTTCCCAAAGCTATTGTGCTCCCCTGAAACTCTAGGCCCTAGGGCTCGTTCCTGGGGCCAAGTTTGGTCGTAGTCACGACAGCAAAAGGATGAAACGAGGAGCCTGAACCCACCTCATCCCTGCCTCCGCCGAAAGCGTGAGAAAGGTCGAGCGAAGTGGGAAGACGGCGGGGCCTGTTGCCGGGCAAGGAAATGTTTATCTTATGGATATCAAGGATTTACTCCTTGTCGTGGGTTCTACCCGCAAACAAATGACCCGGCAAGCATCCCTTTTTCATTAAAAACATTCCACTCAGGTACAGTCCATAGGGGATGAAAAACATGAATGATGGGATTACAAGTTTTAAATTCAGCTAAGGCCCGAAGGCTTACAAATTAAAAAGGGATAAGGTGCCTGTAACCCCTCTCTTGCCCCTCTCCTCAGAAGGCAGGTCAAGGAGGCGAAAAGGGCGAAAGGGACGCCTAGACGAGCTACGGGTGGCAGAAGACACCAAGAGAACATCTCGGTGGCCGTCCGAAGGCTGGATGGTGATGGCGGCGCCGGAAGCAGAGCTCAAGACGGCGGCGGCAGGCGTCACGCTGGCCGAAGGCGTCGTGTCCGTGTGCTCCGATTGGACGGCCTTGCCGCCCGCCCTCTTCCTCTTTTGCAGCCTTCCAACGCCAGCCGCCCAAGGAGACGACCCCGAGAAGTTCAGAAAGCCGGCGACACGGATGATGGGGTCGCCGGTGCCGCACGGAGCGGCGCCCGACACCTAGTCGGACCGGTGCCGCATGGAGAGTTCATCCTCCCGCCTGCTACCCTCGTCGTCGCTGCCGCTGTCCTCCTCGCCACTCCCGCTCGAGGAGGAACCTTCGCTATCAGAAGAACTCTCCACGCAGCACCTTGCCCGAGTCCCGAAGCACCCGAAGACCTTGACGGAGAGGAGGCCGCCCTCCATCAGCTTAAAATGGAGAGTGAGCCCCGCCGTCAAGCGGTGGATATGAGCGAACGTCTTCCACCCTCGACCAAGGTACATCACGTGAGGGGCTGGAAAGTCGACGCGAACTCGCGTACCGCTGATCCAATAGCCCCTCATGTGGAACCGCAATGACTCCGGCGGATCCAGCTCCATCTCGCTCGCGAATGGAGTCGGGAGGCGAAGGCGACGACGAGGCGGCCGGCGTAGCCTGACGAAGAACTCGCAAGGATCATCACGAACATGGCCCTCCGTGGGGGGGGGACTACTGGCGGAAGCGGGACCGGCGCGCCGCCCCGTTCTCCTCTTCCCTAAGCGCCTCGGCCTCGCCCACGGCCTCGCCCGCGGCCTCGCCCCCTCCCCCTTCCCCTCGCGGCTGGCTCTGCCACCACAGGTGAAGGAGAAGGAAGGACGCATTGTCGAGCGGCGACCCTTGCCGCCACCGTTGAAGAACCAGGATTCCCTCTCTCCATGGCGGATGGAGGGAGGGGGAGCAGAAGCTGAAGGAAGGAGAAGATGGAAGAGTGCGGGACGCCGTCCGCCCACCCGCCTCCTTATAAAGGAACAGGGTGGGGCACGGCCGCCCCGCTCAGCCAATCAAGACGCAGAAGGCGCAGGGAACTGGGACCAACCCGCTGCCCCGGCCCGCGACGGCCCGGTTTCCCACCTCCACCGTTCGCCACCCCAAACGCATGAGAACCACGTGGCGGGCGGGCGGGACCGAGGCGGCGGGTGAGGCGACCTCCCCCCACCCCGTGATCGTGGGGAGTGGACGCCTTGAAGACCACGCCCCAGCCCCGTCCAGTAAATGGGCCGCGCCTCCACGCCTCCCTCTGTTTATGGGGAAGGCGCGAACCGCCCCCTTTTTACTGCGACGTGACGCATGCGCGCGGAGCTCAGCCCCACGCATGCCGCCCACGTCACGCACGCCTCCCCACACCGAGCCACGCGCGGGAGGCATGGGAAGCGCAGCGCGTGAAGAAACTTACCACGGTAAAAACTACCCCGCCTGCCCACAAGACTGCTTTTTGGGCCTAGCCCGACGACGCAGCGATGCGCTTACGTGTGGCCCAGCCCGGGGGCTCTGTCGGTGTACAAAAAGAGGGGTATGCTTTTGTACCCCTATAACTGCACGGGCAGTCTGAGCCACGGACACCGCCACACCGAGCAAGGCGAGGGATGTGAGCCAAGGTAAGGCCAAAGCTCAAGAGGAACAGAACAACGCCAAGACCAAGACCACAAAGAGCAAAGGGGACGGAGCGGACTCCCCCGACAAGACCCTTGCCGGGGGCATTTTTTAGCAAACCCGGCAAGACCCTTGCTGGGGCAGCTCGCCCACACCTACGGAGCAAATCACCCTTGAGTCCACTGCCCCATGGGGCAAGGATTCGGGAGACATCCCCGTGGTGGCATGCAGATCTTTGTGAAGACATTCAAGATCAGATACACACTATAGAAGACGACAACCCTTGGCGGGATCCCAGCCAAGGAGGACCACAAGGCCCCCGGCAAGAGCCTTGCCGAGGATGACAGCAGGCCCACGGCAAGACTCTTGCCGGGGCCCCGGCAAGAGCCTTGACGGGGCTACGACGAGGCCCTCGCCAAGGGCACCCGTAGGACCACCATCAGGCCCACGCCAATCAAACCTCCACTGCCATTTGCATGCAGTTTCCGACCCAACCAGTTGGGTGGGCACCTGCGTGGCGGCAAGCGTATCTTCGTGGAGACCCACCATTGCGCCACCTCAGCTGCCTGCCTGCCTACATGGCACCACGGGCACCGCTGGCCAGGGCGCGTGTCAACACGAAAGGGAGCGGCGATGGACGAGGCTGGGCTCTCCCCCGTCCCTGATAAAGCAAGGACACCTAAGCAAGACTCATTAATGGCGCCTTGTCATGTAATGCGAGGGATAGACTCGCATCACTATACCCCTTTCCACCTCCTGTGTGCCACTGTGGCAACCCTTTCCCTATAAAAGGAGGCCCAAGGCGACCAGGAGGGGGATTCAGCTTTTTGGAGCTCCTCGCGCCCCTTTGCTAGCTCAAGAACACAGATAAACAAACCACCAAAGCAGGAGTAGGGTTTTACGCATCCTCGCGGCCCGAACTTGGATAAAGAGACCATGTGCTATCTGTTTGATCCGCTCTTCTCACGACCCCCGCGCCCCGCAACCATAGTAGGGATTCGTGTGATCCCATAGGTGTCGTTCCTACACCGACAGGTATCGTATTGATTCACTTGATATATGTTTTGGCACTCAACTCGCGGATTCCCGAGGTGACATTGCGGTAATCTATGCATGGGAGTTGATGCACGTTCTTGTCTGTTTGTTCGATAGAAATCTTGGGGCACTCTTTGAAGCTCTTTGTGTTGGATTGAATATTATGAATCTGAATTTGCTTTGGTGTTATTTTAGTATGAACTCTTGGTTAGATCAATGGGAAAGAATAGCTTTGAGGTGGTTTCGTACCCTACAAACATTTCTGTCTTATGTTCTCCGCTAGATAGGAACTTTGGAGTGATCCTTCATCGCACTTTGAGGGATGGTTATATGATCCAATTATATTAGCATTGTTGAGAGATTGCACTAGCAAAAGTATAGACCCTAGGCCTTGTTTTCAGGCATTGCAATACCGTTTGTGCTCCGTTTTATCAATTGCTACATTGCTGTTTTTATTTATTCAGATTACAAAAATATATTTCTACCATCCATATTACACTTTTATCACCATCTCTTCGCCGAACTAGTGCACCTATACAATTTTCCATTGTATTGGGTGTGTTGGGGACACAAGAGCTTTCTTGTATTTGGTTGCAGGGTTGTTTGAGAGAGACCATCTTCATCCTATGCCTCCCACGGATTGATAAACCTTAGGCCATCCACTTGAGGTAAAATTGCTACTGTCCTACAAAACTCTGCGCTTGGAGGCCCAACACGTGTCTCCAAGAATAAAGTTGCATAGTAGACATCACAAGTAGAGATACTACTTTGTGCATCCAAACATCCCTTGAACCAGTTTTGTCATGAGAGTTCACCATACCTACCTATGGATTGAGTAAGATCCTTCAACTAAGTTGTCATCAGTGCAAGCAATAAAATTGCTCTCTAAATATGTATGATCTTTGGAATTTTTACATCCGTGCCCCTGGTTCCTTATCTCTACTCATTCATCCCAGCGCTCTTAACTTTTGCTCAATTTTCCCCACTCCCTTGCCAGAAACCCTCATAACTGGGCACAACGGACGTTGCCATCGGGTCAAAGGCTTGACCGTTAACTCTGACTAGTGAGACCATGTTGGACTGTGTCGTCTATTCGACCTGACAAGTGGGGCCGCGTTGGGTGGTGTCGCTGTTCGACCATTGGGCCGTGGTTTCGTTGGGCCGTCCCTTGCATTAAACATCTATGCGCGCCGCCAGGACAGAAGCCTGCTATGCATGCACCAAGCAAAGCCTGCCTGCACGCGTCGATCGAGCCTGCATGTGCCGATGCCACAATCCCACGATGCATCGACCGAGCCTGCATGCGCCGATGCGTCTACCATGATGCATTGATCGAGCAGCTTTCTTGCACGCCAGCCGCCACGGATGCAGCGATGTTCACTACCGCTGGTTCCTCTCTTCTAGCTAGGTGGCTACATATTTGTGGCTTGTGTAAAAAAAGAGCCACTCCCTTGCTTAGCTCTACTCATTCATCCCTACTAACGAAGCTTGCTTGCATGCACTAGGTGGTTACTAACAAGGGAACCCTACTAACAAGCCGAGCTCTCTAAGAAAACAATCAACAAATATGTAGTCCCAATATGTAGATAGGGCCAACAAGCCCATAGCACGATCACATAGTTCAAACTAGGAAGAACTTAATAACATAATAGATAGAAAACTTAAGCCAACAAGCCCATAGCAACTCCAACATAGTTCAATTACAACTTAACATAACATAGACTAAAAAAAGATAGAGGGTTTAGAACCCTATCCGCTGCCTACTCCACCTCCCTCCTCCTCCCGGGCGCCTTTTCACCGCTCCTCTGGGCGTTGTTGATGGGAGTGCGGAAGAGTGTGCATCTTGCAGCGTTCTTGATGGGGAAGATGTTGGTGTACTCCGTGAACCTGTTGTGGGTGGTGAAAGCGATGAACTCGGAGCCACACCAAAACACCCGGTCGAGGAGGTAGAAGGCGTCGAATGTGTTGGTGAAGTGGGCAAGGAGAGCAACCACCACCCGGTTTTGGATGACCTCCTCGATGTAGAACATCGTTGGAGATCCCCTCGGGAGGTGGTGGTAGCCGGATGCGAGGAAGAACTCGATGAAGTTCCTTGCGGTCCTCAGCCTTGATATCACCCACACACGTAGTGTGCGATCAACGTACACGCCGGTAGGGTAGATCCTCTCCGGCACGGTGGGTGGGAAGAGGTAGGTTGGTCCGGTGTACTGCATGGCTGAGGGATGTGCAGAAGAAGGAGAAGGGGTCGAAGAGCAAGAAGGGCAGATGGATGAGGGATGGCAGAGGCAGAGGGAGCAAGATGGCAGAGCAGAGGGTGCGAGATGGCAGAGGCAAAGTGTGGCTTAAATAGCCGTAGTGCTACGTGTTATTTGGCCGTGGCAATAATGGGGTCAAATGTGAAGTTAGTAGCCCGTTTGTCAAACCCACCGCAGCATCGGGAGTGTACACACATGGGAAACGGTGGTTTGAAAAGAAGAAGAAAAAGAATTGCACGCGTGGGAATCCGTGGTCATATATATATATATATATATATATATATATATATATATATATATATATAATGGATAGAAAGAGATAATTTTGAAGGGCTTGTGGCCATTTTGCATGATAAAAATAAATTTAAAGATTTGGTCATTTTGCATTTGTATAGAACAAAAAGAACTAAATTTTCTACGCAATGTCAATTGATGTGTAATTTCAAACGATGAAAAAAAACAGAGCCAACACGTTCACAAAAAACAGAGCCAGCACGTTCACAAAAAAACGACGCAATTCGACGGCCCAAGCAGAGCTTGGTTTCCTTTTGGGCCCAATAACAACGTTTTTTTGCAACGAATCAGTGGTGGGTGAGCAGCCGGGCACAACCAACAGGATCGCCTCTCGCAGATCGCCCCATGATCCAACGATGCGAAGCCGTCCTTGTGATCCAACGGCCCAGAGCTTGCATGCAGCCTGCCCACCGAATCCTTCTAGAAGACCACATCTGAGGGTTGTCGCTTGGCGCCAGGGTATGATCGGACGGCTGACGTTCGGAGCTAGGGTTAGGCGAAACCCCACGGGGTTTAGAGGGGTTTTGAGCTGGTCAACGGGGTTATGAAAGCTTTGACTGAGCATAACTAATTTTAAAAAATCGAAAAAATATGAAACCTTCGCCGTTCGTCGTTTTATAAGACACACTAACGAGGAAAATACTAAAATTGGTCGATCGTCATTTTCATGAAAAAACCCTAGCTGGCACGATCGAGGTCAAATGAGCACCATTAATTTAAAAAAAACAAAAAAAATATGAAACCTGCGCACAATGTTGTCTTATGTGACATGTTACCAACCAAAAATCATAAACTTGGTCTATGGTCATTTTCATGAGAAAACCTTCACACATATGAGCTATCACCTACAAGATTTCATATAGTTCAAGGAGATGTGGTAGGGTTACCTTCTGTTTTTGAAAAATAAAAAAATCAAAAAAATCATCAAAGCTTCATTTCTAAGTGAATAAGAAGGATCTGAACTTAGTTTTCCATTTTCATATTTTAAACGTGTTTTTTAATAGTTTCTATATTAAAGCATATTTTTCAAAATAAAATGTAAAAATACGAAGATTAATTCAAAAAAAAGTGAGACTTCGAATCTACACTATATAGGTTGAATAGGTGTTAATAAAAAACATTTGGCTCATTTAGAGTAGGTCCAAAAAAACTTGATTAGAAATGGGCTGTTTACCCTAGCCTGGGAGCTCATTTGGAGCACATTTCTCAACTTCAAATTTCTTTAAATCACCTCAAATTTTGCACACATGATCTCCTACACAAACATAGATAGTTTGCCAAGGTTTTTTTTTCTTGAATTTACACAAACATACATAGATAATTTGCTGGTGGAAAAATCATGCATTTGATTTGATTAATAAACATGAGACCAGTAACATGTATGATCAGTGAAGCAACACTGAAACAACATGTGTGACGAGTGAAGCAACACTGAAGTGATCAGTGAAGCAACAGTGAAACAACATGTTTGATCATTGCAGCACCTAAACTCATAGTTCACAACATCTAAACAGAACTAACCATACACCACAAGCAAATATAAGGACAGACAAATATAGATAGAATAATACGTTACTAGCATCACCATAGATTAATTTCACACCGTAAACTGCCACATTAAGTTTACCATAAGTAACCGGACCCTAAGTACCCAAAAGATTAAGATTCAGTTCACAGCATCACACCATCACAACATCATCACATCAGTTCATGCCGGAGTCACGGCCTTCGCGAGTGCAGCATGCTGCCCCCTAATCATGTAGTCCTCCCCGCGGATCACTACATCCTCTGCATGAGACAGAAGGTGATCGAAGCGGCCATCCTTGGGCTTTGGCTTGGTGGTGCGATGAGGCGGTGCCACTTCTTGAACTTGCGGTTGTAGAAGGAAGCAACTCCCTTGGCCTTGATCTTCTCCACCTCCTTGGATGTGAAGGACGCGACGTTGCCCTTGTACACATCATCTCCAGAATCATACTGCACACATGAATGAATTGCATTAATACATTATAGATTCATATACACCATGTCAAAGAAACTAAATGAACAAGGGATAGGCTTACCACATATTCAGAATCGTCCTAAACGCCCCCTCATACGCGTCGTAGTCGGCCAGCTTCCTCTCCCCCCCCCCAACCATCATCCTCCTGAAAATACAATTACATCCATTGATCAAAAACCCCAATATGACATTCAAATAACACATTGATCATTGGTCATGCACACACATTGAAGAACAAAGCTAATATAACTACATATTGTGGACAAATTTATATACTAATAAATCAAATAACTTCTTAGTCAATGGAGGGCATATGACATTCAAAACCCCAATCTGAGTAGCATTCAAGAAAAATCTAATAGGGACTCAATCTCCCAATTTAATAAGCATACATGTATGTAGCATTAAAAAACCCAATCCGCGAGCATTAAAAACAAATCTAATAAGCATACATCTGTGTAGCATTGAAGCACATCTAATAAACAGATCTATCTACCATTTTTGCAACGAATTTATCCAACAAACCCTAGTACAAAAACCCCCATCCCCCCAATACAGAAAACCCCGGCCCATCCGTCAAACGACTACTCTAACCATCTGAACTACGGTATGAATCCACAATCTAACCAATCCAACTAACTCTACAAGCTAATATCCTAAAGCAAAGCAAGTGCAAATACCTCCTGCTCCTCGCCAGGCTGCACATGGGGGTATCGGGATTGACTGCGCTGCTCGACGTCGTCACCTTCTGCAGCGCTGAGGCGAAGACCGCCACCTCCTTCTCCACATCCGCAGCGATTGCGAGTTTCTGCGCACTGCCGTGGACGCCGCCGACATCCGCGGTCACTACGCCTTGCAGCTCGACCACATCTCCGGCCACTGCACTGGCGTCGCCACAGGCTTCGGCCATCTCCGGGTGAAGGCGATGAAGGTGAGGAAGAGGATGCGGTGGGGGGAGGCGAGGCAGTGCGGTCGAGGCGGTGGAGGAGAGCGAGGCGACACGGTGGGGAGAGGAAGGCGATCTGGCGGGGAGGGATTTGGGGGAAAATGGTAGGGGAAATGGAGGTGGTTGCCCTCTTTATACGATGGGGACGTTTGAGCACACGTCCCATGGACACGTCTTACCCACGCACCGTGGTCCGTTGCATGCGCCCACATATACGAATACACATGCGGTCGGCCTCTGGAACAACTATCTGAGTAACGATCAAAGGTGTACTCAGCCCTCTGCGGCCCCACTCATCGAGTTAGCAGTCAAAGGCATTGACCGTGACAACGTTCGTTGTAACCTGTTCTAAGGGTTTTGGGCAAGGGAGTGGGGAAAAGTGAGCAAAAGTTAACAGTGGGGATGAATGAGTAGAGTTAAGGAACCAGGGGCACAGAAATAAAAAACCCCATGATCTTTTAGTGTGGAGAAAATAAGCTTTATACGAACTTGTGATATGGAAGAAATAAAAGCAACAGACTGCATAATAAATTTCTTTATCACAAGCGCCAATACAAAGTCATGTTCTTTTGCATTAAGATTTTGTGCATCCAACTATAAAAGCGCATGACAACCTCTGCTTCCCTCTGCGAAGGGCCTACCTTTTACTTTTATCTTCTACCCTTATACAAGAGTCATGGTGATCTTCACCTTTCCTCTTTACACTTTTTCTTTTTGTCAAGCACTATGTGTTGGAGAAAGATCCAGCTATGTATATGTTGGAAATATGCCCTAGAGGCAATAATAAATTAGTTATTATTATATTTCCTTGTTCATGATAATCGTTTATTATCCATGCTATAATTGTATTGATAGGAAACTCAGATACATGTGTGGGTACATAGACAACACCAAGTCCCTAGTAAGCCTCTAGATGACTAGCTCGTTAATCAATAGATGGTTACGGTTTCCTAACCATGGACATTGGATGTCATTGATAACGGGATCACATCATTAGGAGAATGATGTGATGGACAAGACCCAATCCTAAGCCTAGCACAAAGATCGTAGTTAAGTATGCTAAAGCTTTTCTAATGTCAAGTATCATTTCCTTAGACCATGAGATTGTGCAACTCCGGATACCGTAGGAATGCTTTGGGTGTACCAAACGTCCTGGCGTAATCGGGTGGCTATAAAGGTGCACTACGGTATCTCCGAAAGTGTCTGTTGGGTTGGCACGAATCGAGATCGATTTGTCACTCCGTGTAAGCGGAGAGGTATCTCTGGGCCCACTCGGTAGGACATCATCATAATGTGCACAATGTGACCAAGGGGTTGATCATGGGATGATGTGTTACGGAGACGAGTAAAGAGACTTGCGGAAGCGAGATTGAACAAGGTATCGGGATACCGACGATCGAATCTCGGGCAAGTACAATACCGCTAGACAAAGGGAATTGTATACGGGATCGATTGAGTCCTTGACATCGTGGTTCATCCGATGAGATCATCGTGGAACATGTGGGAGCCAACATGGGTATCCAGATCCGGCCGTTGGTTATTGACGGAGAACGTCTCGGTCATGTATGCGCATGGTTCCCGAACCCGTAGGGTCTACACATAAGGTTCGATGGCGCTTAGGGTTATAAAGGAAGTTTGTATGTGGTTACCGAATGTTGTTCGGAGTCCCGTATGAGATCCCGGACGTCAGGAGGAGTTCCGGAATGGTCCGGAGGTAATGATTTATATATGGGAAGTCCTGTTTTGGTCACCGGAAGAGTTTCGGGTTTTTTGATAGCGTCTGGGACCACCGGGAGGGTCCGGGGTCCACCAAGTGGGGCCACCAACCCGGAGGGCTGCGTGGGCCAAGTGTGGGAGGACCAGCCCGGGTGGGCTGGTGTGCCCCACAAGGGGCCCAAGCGCGAGGGAAGAGTGGGGCGGCAAACCCTAGGGCAGATGGGCCCTAAGGCCCACCCCAGTGCGCCTCCCTCTCCCCCTCTGGCCGCCCCCTAGATGGCATCTGGGGGCTGCCGCCACCCTTGGGGAGGGAACCCTAGAGGGGGCGCAGCCCCCTCCCCTCATCCTATAAATACATGAGGTCTAGGGGCTGCCCAACACACCAGAACCTCTCCCTCTTGGCGCAGCCCTACCTCTCTTACTCCTCCTCTCTCGCGGTGCTTGGCGAAGCCCTTCTGGATTGCCATGCTCCTCCATCACCACCATGCCATTGTGCTGCTGCTGGACGGAGTCTTCCTCAACCTCTCCCTCTCTCCTTGCTGGATCAAGGCGTGGGAGACGTCACCGGGCTGTACGTGTGTTGAACGCAGAGGTGTCGTCCGTTCGGCACTAGGATCTCTGGTGATTTGGATCACGACGAGTACGACTCCTTCAACCCCGTTCTCTTGAACGCTTCCGCTCAGCGATCTACAAGGGTATGTAGATGCACTCTCCTTCACCTCGTTGCTGGTTTCTCCTTAGATAGATCTTGGTGACACGTAGGAAAATTTTGAATTTACGCCTACGTTCCCCAACAAATGGCATCATGAGCTAGGTCTATTGCGTAGATTCTTTTGCAAGTAGAACACAAAGTAGTTGTGGGCGTTGATTTTGTTCAATATGCTTACCGTTACTAGTCCAATCTTGTTTCGACGGTATTGTGGGATGAAGCGGCGGACCGACCTTACACGACATACTTACGTGAGACAGGTTCCACCGACTGACATGCACTTGGTGCATAACGTGGCTAGCGGGTGCCAGTCTCTCCCACTTTAGTCGGAACGGATTCGATGAAAAGGGTCCTTATGAAGGGTAAATAGCAATTGTCATATCACGTTGTGGTTTTGCGTAGGTAAGAAACGTTCTTGCTAGAAACCCATAGCAGCCACGTAAAACATGCAAACAACAATTAGAGGACGTCTAACTTGTTTTTGCGGGGTATGCTATGTGATGTGATATGGCCAAGAAGAATGTGATGAATGATATGTGATGTATGAGATTGCTCATGTTCTTGTAATAGGAATCACGACTTGCATGTCGATGAGTATGACAACCGCAGGAGCCATATGAGTTGTCTTTATTTATTGTATGACCTGCGTGTCATTGAACAACGCCATGTAATTACTTTACTTTATTGCTAACCGGTAGCCATAGTAGTAGAAGCAATAAGTTGGCGAGACAACTTCATGTAGACACGATGATGGAGATCATGGTGTCATGCCGGTGACGATGATGATCATGGAGCCCCGAAGATGGAGATCAAAAGGAGCAATATGATATTGGCCATATCATGTCACTATTTGATTGCATGTGATGTTTATCATCATTATACTTCTTATTTGCTTAGAACGACGGTAGTAAATAAGATGATCCCTTCATTAAAATTTCAAGAGAGTGTTCCCCTAAGCGTGCACCGTTGCGAAAGTTAAATGCGTTTGAAGCACCACGTGATGATCGGGTGTGATAGATTCTTACGTTCACATACAGCGGGTGTAAGCCAGATTTACACCATAAAACACTTAGGTTGACTTGACGAGCCTAGCATGTACGGACATGGCCTCGGAACACAAGAGACCGAAAAGGTCGAGCATGAGTCGTATAGTAGATACGATCAACATGAAGATGTTCACCGATGATGACTAGTCCGTCTCACGTGATGATCGGACACGGCCTAGTTGACTCAGATCATGTAATCACTTAGATGACTAGAGGGATGTCTATCTGAGTGGGAGTTCATGTGATGAACTTAATTATCCTGAACATAGTCAAAAGATCTTTGCAAATTATATCGTAAGCTCACGCTTTAGTTCCACTGTTTAGATATGTTCCTAGAGAAAATATAGTTGAAAGTTGACAGTAGCGATTATGCGGACGGTAGAAAGCTTATGTCATAATGCGCTCGGTGTCTTTGAACCCCAAACGTCGTCTGTGGATGTTGCGAACATCGGACATACACGTTTTGATAACTACGTGATAGTTCAGTTAAATGGTTTAGAGTAGAGGCACCAAAGACGTTTTCGAAACATCGCGGAACATATGAGATGTTCTGAGGGCTGAAATTGGGATTTCAGGCTCGTGCCCACGTCAAGAGGTATGAGACCTCCGACGAGTTTTTCTAGCCTACAAACTAAGGGAGAAGATCTCAATCGTTGAGCTTGTATTCAGATTGTCTGGGTACAACAATCACTTGAATCGAGTGGGAGTTAATCTTCCAGATGAGATAGTGATGTTTCTCCAAAGTCATTGCCACCAAGCTGCTAGAGCTTCGTGATGAACTATAACATATCAGGGATAGATATGATGATCCTTGAGGTATTCACGATGTTTGACACCACTAAAGTAGAAATCAAGAAGGAGCATCAATTGTTGATGGTTGGTGAAACCACTAGTTTCAAGAAAGGCAAGGGCAAGAAGGGATACTTCATGAAACGGCAAATCAGCTGCTGCTCTAGTGAAGAAACCCAAGGTTGAACCCAAACCCGAGACTAAGTGCTTCTGTAATAAGGGGAACAGCCACTGGAGCAGAATTACCCTAGATACTTGGTAGATGAGAAGGCTGGTAAGGTCGATAGAAGTATATTGGATATACACTATGTTAATGTGTACTTTACTAGTACTCCTAGTAGCACCAGGGTATTAAGATACCGGTTTGGTTGCTAAGTGTTAGTAACTCGAAATAAAAGAGCTACGGAATAAACGGAGACTAGCTAAAGGAGAGGCGGCGATATGTGTTGGAAGTGTTTCCAATTTTGATGTGATCAAACATCATACGCTCCCTCTACCATCAAGATTAGTATTGAACCTGAATAATTGTCATTTGGTGTTTTGCGTTGAGCATAGACATGATTGGATTATGTCTATACTTGTCTGATTTATTCATTTAAGGAGAATAATGGTTACTCTGTTTATTTGAATAATACCTTCATTGGTATTGCACCTAATAGGAATGCTTTATTGAATCTCGATCGTAGTGATACACATTTTCATGCCAAAAGATATAAGATAGTAATGATAGTACCACTTACTTGTGGCACTGCCATGTAAGTCATATTGGTGTAAAAGCATGAAGAAGCTCCATGTTGATGGATCTTTGGACTCACTCGTTTTGAAAAGTTTGAGACATGCGAACCATGTCTATTGGTGTATACGCATGAAGAAACTCCATGCAGATGGATCGTTTGGACTCACTTGATTTTGAATCACTTGAGACATGCAAATCATACCACATGGGCAAGATGACCGAAAAGCCTGCGTTTTCGAGTAAGATGGAACAAGATAGCAACTTGTTGGAAGTAATACATTTTGATGTGTGCAGTCCAATAAGTGCTAAGGCACGTGATGGATATCGTTATGTTCTTACTTCACGGATGATTTGAGTAGATACTAAGTATATTTACTTGATGAAACACAAGTCTGAATTATTGAATGGTTCAAGTAATTTCAGAGTGAAGTTGAAGATCATCGTGACAAGAGGATAAAATATCTATGATATGATCATAGAGATGAGTATCTGAGTTACGAGCTTTGTACGCCGATTAAGACATTGTGGAAATTGTTTCACAATTAATACCGCCTGGAACACCATAGTGTGATGGTGTGTCCGAACATCATAGTTGCACCCTATTGGATATGGTGCGTACCATGATGTCTCTTATCGAATTACCACTATCGTTCATGGGTTAGGAATTAGAGACAACCGCACTCACTTTAATAGGGCACCACGTAATTCTGTTGAGATGACACCGTGAGAACTATGGTTTGGAGAAACCTAAATTGTCGTTTCTTAAAAATTTGGGGTTGCGACGCTTATGTGAAAAAGTTTCATCGTGATAAGCTCGAACCCAAAACGGATAAATACATCTTCATAGGATACCCAAAATGGTTGGGTATACCTCCTATCTCAGATTCGGAAGCAAAAGAAATTGTTTCTTGAAACAGGTCCTTTCTCGAGGAAAAGTTTCTCTCGAAAAGTTGAGTGGGAGGATGGTGGAGACTTGATAGGTTATTGAACCGTCACTACAACTAGTGTGTAGCAGGGCACATGAAGTTGTTCCTGTGGCACCTACACCAATTGAAGTAGAAGCTTATGATAGTGATCATGAAACTTCGGATCAAGTCACTACCGTACCCGTGAGGGTAACAAGGATGCGTCTTTGCTTGAGTGGTACAGTAATCCTGTCTTGAAGGTCATGTTGCTAGACAACAATGAACCTACGAGCTATGGAGAAGCGATGGTGGGCCCATATTCCGACAAATGGTTAGAGGCCATGAAATCCAAGATAGGATCCATGTATCAGAACAAAGCATGGACTTTGGTGGACTTGCCCGATGATCGGCAAGCCATTGAGATAAATGGATCTTTAAGAAGAAGACGGACGTGGACGGTAATGTCACCGTCTATGAAGCTCGACTTGTGGCGAAGAGTTTTTTCACAAGTTCAAGGAGTTGACTACGATGAGATTTTCTCATCCGTAGCGATGCTTAAGTCCGTCGGAATCATGTTAGCATTAGCTGCATTTATGAAATCTGGCAGATGGATGTCAAAACGAGTTTCCTTACCAGTATTCGTAAGGAAAGGTTGTATGTGATACAATCAGAAATTTTTTGTCGATCCTAAGGATGCTGAAAGGTATGCTAGCTCCAGTGATCCTTCCATGGACTGGAGTAAATATCTTGGAGTTGGAATATACTCTGATAAGATGATCAAAGATTTTGGGTTTATACAAAGTTTATGAGAAACTTGTATTTCCAAAGAAGTGAGTGGGAGCACTATAGAATTTTTGATGAGTATATGTTGTTGACATATTGTTGATCGAAATGATGTAGAATTTCTGGAAAGCATATAGGGTTATTTGAAAAGTGTTTTTCAAGTGAAAACCTGTATTAAGCTACTTGAACATTGAGCATCAAGATCTATAGGGATAGATCAAAACCGCTTAATGGTACTTTCAAATGAGCATATACCTTGACATGATCTTGAAGGTGTTCAAGATGTATCAGTCAAAGAAGGATACCTTGCATGAGTTGTAAGGTATGAAGTTAATACTTAAAGATCGACCACGGCAGTAGCAGAGAGAAAGGGCGAAGGTCGTCCCTTATGCCTTAGGCGTAGGCTCTACGGTATGCTATCTTTGTGTACCACACGGAAGTGTGCCTTGCCATGAGTCGGTCAAGGGGTACAAGAATGATCCAGGAATGGATCATTGGATAGCGTCAAAATTGTCCTTGGAGTAAATAAGGACATGTTTCTCGATTATGGAGGTGATAAAGAGTTCGGCGTAAAGGGTTACGTCGGTGCAAGCTTTAACACCTATCCGAGTGACTCTGGGTAGCAAACCGGATACGTATAGTGGAGCGACCATTTGGAATAGCTCCAAGTGGAGTGTAGAAGCAGCATTTACAATATGACCTAGAGATTTGCGAAGTACATACGGATCTGAATGTTACAGACCCGTTGACTAAAACCTCTCTCACAAGCAAAACATGATCAAACCCCAGAACTCATTGAGTCTTAATCACATGATGATGTGAACTAGTTTAGTGACACTAGTAAACTCTTTGGATGTTGGTCACATGGCGATGTGACGTGTGAGTGCTAATCACATGACGATGTGAACTAGATTATTGACTCTAGTGCAAGTGGGAGACTGTTGGAAATATGCCCTAGAGGCAATAATAAATTAGTTATTATTATATTTCCTTGCTCATGATAATCGTTTATTATCCATGCTATAATTGTATTGATAGGAAACTCGGATACATGTGTGGGTACATAGACAACACCAAGTCCCTAGTAAGCCTCTAGATGACTAGCTCGTTAATCAATAGATGGTTACGGTTTCACGACCATGGACATTGGATGTCATTGATAACGGGATCACATCATTAGGAGAATGATGTGATGGACAAGACCCAATCCTAAGCCTAGCACAAAGATCGTGGTTCGTATGCTAAAGCTTTTCTAATGTCAAGTATCATTTCCTTAAACCATGAGATTGTGCAACTCCGGATACCGTAGGAATGCTTTGGGTGTACCAAAGCGTCACAACGTAATCGGGTGGCTATAAAGGTGCACTACTGGTATCTCCGAAAGTGTCTGCATTGGGTTGGCACGAATCGAGGCTGGATTTGTCACTCCGTGTAAACGGAGAGGTATCTCTGGGCCCACTCGGTAGGACATCATCATAATGTGCACAATGTGACCAAGGGGTTGATCATGGGATGATGTGTTACGGGACGAGTAAAGAGACTTGCTTAGGAAGCGAGATTGAACAAGGTATCGGGATACCGACGATCAAATCTCGGGCAAGTACAATACCGCTAGACAAAGGGAATTGTATACGGGATCGATTGAGTCCTTGACATCGTGGTTCATCCGATGAGATCATCGTGGAACATGTAGAGCCAACATGGGTATCCAGATCCCGGCTGTTGGTTATTGGACCGGAGAACGTCTCGGTCATGTATGCATGGTTCCCGAACCCGTAGGGTCTACACATAAGGTTCGATGGCGCTAGGGTTATAAAGGAAGTTTGTATGTGGTTACCGAATGTTGTTGAGTCCGGATGAGATCCCGGACGTCACGAGGAGTTCTGAATGGTTCGGAGGTAAAGATTTATATATGGAAGTCCTGTTTTTGTCACCGGAAAAGTTTTGGGTTTTTTGATAACGTCTGGGACCACCGGGAGGGTCCTGGGGTCCACCAAGTGGGGCCACCAACCCGGAGGGCTGCGTGGGCCAAGTGTGAGAGGGACCAGCCCGGGTGGGCTGGTGCGCCCACAAGGGGCCCAAGCGCGGGGAAGAGTGGGAGGGCAAACCCTAGAGGCAGATGGGCCCTAAGGCCCACCCAGGCGCGCCTCCCTCTCTCCCCCTCGGCCGCCCCCGGATGGCATCTGGGGCTGCCGCCACCTGTGGGGAGGGAACCCTAGAGGCGCAGCCCCTCCCTCATCCTATAAATACATGAGGTCTAGGGCTTCCCAACACACGTAACCTCTCCCTCTTGGCGCAGCCCTACCTCTCTTACTCCTCCTCTCTCGCGGTGCTTGGCGAAGCCCTGCTGGATTTCCACGCTCCTCCATCACCACCACGCCGTTGTGCTGCTGCTGGACGGAGTCTTCCTCAACCTCTCCCTCTCTCCTTGCTGGATCAAGGCGTGGGAGACGTCACCGGGCTGTACGTGTGTTGAACGCGGAGGTGCCGTCCGTTCGGCACTAGGATCTCCGGTGATTTGGATCACGACGAGTCCGACTCCTTCAACCCCGTTCTCTTGAACGCTTCCGCTTAGCGATCTACAAGGGTATGTAGATGCACTCTCCTTCACCTCGTTGTTGGTTTCTCCTTAGATAGATCTTGGTGACACGTAGGAAAATTTTGAATTTCTGCTACATTCCCCAACAGTATATCCACTCGGATGTGGGTTATCATACAGTATTATTGTTGACATTACCCTTGAGGTAAAAGGTTGGGAGGTGAAACTATAAGCCCCTATCTTTCTCTGTGTCCGACTGAGGCTTTGAACCCATAAGTATCGCGTGAGTGTTAGCAATTGTGAAAGACTAAGTGGTAGTTGAGTATGTGGACTTGCTGAAAAGCTCTTGTAATGACTCTTTCTGATGTTATGATAAATTGCAATAGCTTCAATGACTGAGATCATAGTTTGTTAGTTTTCAATGAAGTTTTTGATTCATACTTTACCTTGTGAATGAATTGTTACTTTGGCATAAGAAATTATATGGCAATTGTTGTTGTCCTAAAGATGATCATGATGCCCTCATGTTCGTATTTTATTTTATCGACACCTCTATCTCTAAACATGTGGACATATTTTTCGATTTCGGCTTTTGCTTGAGGACAAGCGAGGCCTAAGCTTGGGGGAGTTGATATGTACATTTTGCATCGTGCTTTTATATCAATATTTATTGCACTATGGGCTGTTACTATACATTATAGCACAATGATACGTCTCCAATGTATCTATAATTTTTGATTGTTCCATGCTATTATATATACTGTTTTGGATGTTTAATGGGCTTTATTATACACTTTATTATTACTATTGGGACTAATCTACTAACCCAAGGCCTAGTGCAAATTGTTGTTTTTTGCCTATCAGTGTTTCGCAGAAAAGGAATATCAAACGGAGTCCAAACGGAATGAAACCTTCGGGAGAGTTATTTTTGGAACAAACGTGATCCAGAGGACTTGGAGTGGACATCAAGAAATCAACGAGGCCACGAGGCGGAGGCGCTTTGCTTACAGGCGCCCCCACCCTCGTGGGCCCCTCGTGGCTCCACCGACCTACTTCTTCCTCCTATATGTACCTACGTACCCTGAAACCAACCAGGAGCACCACGAAACCCTATTTCTACCACCGCAACCTTCTGTACGTGTGAGATCCCATCTTGGGGCCTTTTCCGGCGCTCCGCCGAAGGGGGCATCGATCATGGAGGGCTTCTACATCAACACCATAGCCTCTCCGATGATGTGTGAGTAGTTTACCACAGACCTTCGGGTCCATAGTTATTAGCTAGATGGCTTCTTCTCTCTCTTTGATTCTCAATACAAAGTTCTCCTCGATCTTCTTGGAGATATATTCGATGTAACTCTTTTTGTGGTGCGTTTGTCGAGATCCGATGAATTGTGGGTTTATGATCAAGATTATCTATGAACAATATTTGAATCTTCTCTGAATTCTTTTATGTATGATTGGTTATCTTTGCAAGTCTCTTCGAATTATCAGTTTGGTTTGGCCTACTAGATTGATCTTTCTTGCAATGGGAGAAGTGCTTAGCTTTGGGTTCAATCATGCGATTGCTCGATCCCAAAGGATGTAAGGGGAAAGCTTGACATGTATTGTATTGTTGCCATCGAGGATAAAAAGATGGGGTTTATATCATATTGCTTGAGTTTATCCCTCTACATCATGTCATCTTGCCTAATGCGTTACTCGTTCTTATGAACTTAATACTCTAGATGCATCTTTGGATAGCGGTCGATGTGTGGAGTAATAGTAGTAGATGCAGAACCGTTTCGGTCTACTTGTCGTGGACGTGATGCCTATATACATGATCATGCCTAGATATTCTCATAACTATGCACTATTCTATCAATTGCTCGATAGTAATTTGTTCACCCACTGTAATACTTATGCTATCTTGAGAGAAGCCACTAGTGAAACATATGGCCCCCGGGTCTATTCTCCATCATATTAATCTCCCGTCAACTAGCTATTTCTGGTGTCGTTTATTTTGCAATCTTTACTTTTCAATCTATACAACAAAAATACCAAAAATATTATCTTATCATCTCTACCAGATCTCACTTTTGCAAGTGGCTGTGAAGGGATTGACAACCCCTTTATCGTGTTGGTTGTAAGGTTCTAATTTGTTTGTGTAGGTACGAGGGACTTGCGTGTGGCCTCCTACTGGATTGATACCTTGGTTCTCAAAAACCGAGGGAAATACTTACGCTACTTTGTTGCATCACCCTTTCTTCTTCAAGGGAAAACCAACGCATGCTCAAGAGGTAGCACACAACACTTATGTCTTTTCTCTCTTATTTTACAAGGTTTTATACAAAGAGGGAGAATGCCGACAGCTAGAATTCTGGAACGAAAAGGAGCAAATCTGAGAGACCTATTCTGCACAACTCCAAAAGTCCTGAAAATTTACGGAGAATTATTTTGGAATATATAAAAATATTGGGTGAAGAAAGTACCAGAGGGGCTGCACCACGCAGCCACAAGGGTGGGGGCGCGCCCCCTGCCTTGTGGGCCACCAGGAAGGCCTTCGGTGCCCATCTTCTGCTATATGATGTGTTTTGACCTGGAAAAAAATCAAGAGGAAGCTTTTGGGATGAAGCGCCGCTGTCTCGAGGCGGAACCTGGGCAGAACCAATCTAGGGCTCCGACGAAGTTGTTCTGCCGGGGAAACTTCCCTTCCGGAGGGGGAAATCAAAGTCATCGTCATCACCAACGATCCTCTCATTGAGAGGGGGGTCAATCTCCATCAACATCTTCACCAGCACCATCTCCTCTCAAACCCTAGTTCATCTCTTGTATCCGATCTTTGTCTCAAAACCTCAGATTGGTACCTGTGGGTTGCTAGTAGTGTTGATTACTCCTTGTAGTTGATGCTAGTTGGTTTATTCGGTAGAAGATCATATGTTCATATCCTTAATGATAATAATTACTCCTCTTATTATGAACAGAATATGCTTTGTGAGTAGTTACGTTTGTTCCTGAGGACATGGGAGAAGTCTTGTTATAAGTAATCATGTGAATTTGGTATTCGTTTGATATTTTGATGGGATGTATGTTATCTCTCCTCTAGTGGTGTTATGTGAACATCGACTACACGACACTTCACCATGATTTGGGCCTAGGGGAAGGCATTGGGAAGTAATAAGTAGATGATGGGTTGCTAGAGTGACATAAGCTTAAACCCTAGTTTATGTGTTGCTTCGTAAGGGGCTAATTTGGATCCATATGTCTCATGCTATGGTTAGATTTATCTTAATTCTTCTTTCGTAGTTGCGGATGCTTGAGAGAGGGGTTAATCATAAGTGAGAGGCATGTCCAAGTAAGGACAGCACCCAAGCACCGGTCCACCCACATATCAAATTATCAAAGTAATGAACGCGAATCATATGGGCATGATGAAAACTAACTTGACAGTAATTCCCATATGTCATCGGGAGCGTTTTACATTATATAAGAGTTCGTCCAGGCTTGTACTTTGCTACAAAAAGGATTGGGCCACCTTGCAGCACCTTAGTTACTTTTGTTACTTGTTACCCATTATGAATTATCGTATCACACAACTATCTGTTACTGACAATTTCAGTGTTTGCAGAGAATACCTTGCTGAAAACCGCTTGTCATTTCCTTCTGCTCCTCGTTGGGTTCAACACTCTTACTTATCGAAAGGACTACGATAGATCCCCTATACTTGTGGGTCATCAGGTGCCATGATTTCAGATCTGAACCATTTATGTTATCACCATTATATCTATGTTCAAGATCCGATCTTGCAAGTTATAGTCACCTATTACATGTTATGATCCGCAAACCCCGGAGTGACAGTATTCAGGATACTTTCCGGTGATGATCGTAGTTTGATGAGTTCATGTATTCACTATGTGTGAATACTTTGTTCCGGTTCTCTATTAAAAGGAGGCCTTAATATCCCTTAGTTTCCTTATGGACCCGCTGCCACGGGAGGGTAGGACAAAAGATGTCATGCAAATTCTTTCCATAAGCACGTATGACAATTACGTAATACATGCCTACATTATATTTATGAATTGGAGCTAGTTTTGTATTTCCCTAGGTTATGACTGTTATATGTTGAATATCATCCAACGAATTCACCGATCCAATGCCTTCGAGTTTTTCACATATTGTTCTTTCCAAGTTACTATTACTATTGCTACGGTTACAACTGCTACAAAATCATTGCCATCACTGTTACCGTTACTATTATTGTTACCGCTGCTATCAAAACTATCATATTACTCTGCTACTAATCATATTGCTGCAGATAATTAATCTCCAGGTGTGGTTGAATTGACAACTCAACTGCTAATACTTGCAAATATTCTTTGGCTCCCCTTGTGTCAAATTAATAAATTTGGGTTGAATACTCCACCCTCGAAAACTGTTGCGATCCCCTATACTTGTGGGTTATCAAGACCTTTTTCTGGCGCCATTGCTGGGGAGCATAGCTATATTTGTTGAGTCACTTGGAATTATTATCAATTTATCACTATGAAGAATCTGAAGGATACCAAGACTAAGATCGTTCCCTCTAGGACGAGGGGAGGTAAGGAATTGCCATCACACTCTGCACTTGATTCACCTTCTATTTTGAGTAGACTTGCAACACCCCCACATGCTATTAATCCTGATATGTCGTAAGTTATTGATGACACTACTCATGATGATGCTAGTAACCTTGCTTGATGATGACGTATCACTAGGTGAATTTCTTGATGAACAAATTGCTAGAGTTAGAGAGAAAAAAAATATTGAAACTGACGAGATCACTGAAACTGATGAAGTACTTGAAACTGAAAATCTTGAAACACCTGTTAGACCTAGCTCCCTATATATGAATTGCCTAAGATATCTGAGGGTTATGTTATGGATGGAAAGGTAACTAGAGAAATTCTTGCTTGTAAGGATAGAGATGATCTGAAGAAATTATTATGCAAGTATAAAGAAAAGACTTTGAATGCTAAAATGAAATGTGATCCTCAGTTTGCTACTTCACCTATCTTTGTTGATGACAAGGATTATGAATTCTCTGTCGACCCAGAGTTAATTACTTTGGTTGAATCTAATCCTTTCCATGGCTATGAAACTGAAACTGTAGTGGCACATCTTACTAAATTGAATGATATAGCCACCCTTTTTTCTCATGAGGACAAAATTCTCTATTACTATATCCTCAAGTTATTTCCGTTCTCATTAAAGGGTGATGCTAAAATATGGTTCAATACTCTTGCTCCTGGTTGTGTGCTTAGTCCCCAGGGTATGATTTATTACTTCACTGAAAAATATTTTGCTGCTCATAAGAAACAAGCTGCCTTACATGAAATATTTAACTTTGTGCAAATTAAAGAAGAGAGTATCCCATAAGCTTGGGGGAGGTTTCTTTAGTTGCTTAATACTTTGCCTGATCATCCATTTAGGAAAAATGAAATACTTGATATCTTCTATAATGGACTAACCGATGCTTCTAGGGACTTCCTAGATAATTGTGCTGGTTGTGTTTTCAGGGAACGAACTGTTGACAAGCTGAGGAATTATTGAATAATATATTGAAAAATATGATGATTGGATTCTTCCTGAACCACCGCACAAACCCACTCCGAATAAGAGGGGAATCTTATATCTCAGCCCAGAAGATATGCAAGAGACAAGGAAATCTATGAAGGAAAAGGGTATTAAAGCAGAGGATGTTAAAAATTTACCACCAACCGAAGAAATACATGGCCTCAACACATCACCACCATCATAGGTGGTAGAGGTAAATTCGTTATTAAAGTTTGATGAAGGTGATATCCCTTATAATAAACATCCTAGTCAGTGCTTATATGAGTTTGACAACTACATTATGAAGCAAGATCACTTCAATACCAATGTCATGAAACAATTGAAATATAACTCTGATATGATTGCTGGCTTGAGTAGTGACTTGTTATTTAGAATCTCCAATGATGTTAGAGGTGTAGGAAATCATGCCTCTATGGTTCAAAGTCAACGAGAACAAGTTGCTAAATCTCAAGGAGAATTGCTTCCTGAAATAAACAACAACATAAATGACTTTGCTGTTAGAGTAGCAACTAGAGGAGGTAAAATGACTCAGGAACCACTTTATCCTGAAGGTCACCCCAAAAGAATTGAATAGGATTCACAAAGGATTAACACTGATGCACCTAGTCCATCTAAAAAGAAAAATAAAAGGAAAAATCATAGGACTATGCATGCCTCTAGTGAACCTGAAATAGAAAAACCTCCTGATAATGATAATGATGTTTCTATCTGATGCTGAAACTCAATTTGGTAATGAACATTCACCTAGTGACAATGAAAAAGATAATGATGATGTTCATGAAGACACTCAACCAGACAATGATAAAGAGTCAGATAATGATGTTGAGATAGAACCAGATGTTGATCTTGTTAACCCACAATCTAAAAATAAAAGATATGACAAAAGAGACTTCATTGCTAGAAAACATGGAAGAGAAAGAGAACCATGGGTTCAAAAACCCATGCCCTTTCCACCTAAATCAACTAAGAAAAAGGATGATGAAGAATTTGAACGCTTTGTAGAAATGCTCAGGCCAGTCTTTTTGCGCACTCGTTTGACTGATATTTCAAAGAAGGCCCCTTGCACAAAATATATAAAAGACGTCATCTCTAATAAAAGAAAAATATCGGAAGCTGAAATATCCACTATGCTTGCTAATTATTCTTGTAAGGCTGGAGTACCTAAAAACTTGGAGATCCGGGGATACCAACTATACCTTGCTCCATACAAAGAAATTATGTCAAAACTGCTTTGTGTGATTTAGGAGTTGGTGTTAGTGTTATGCCTTTTTCTCTATATAAAAGACTTGACTTGAATAAACTCACACCTACTGAAACATTATTGCAAATGGATGACAAATCAACTGCCATACCTATCGGTATTTGTGAGGATGTGCCCGTTGTTGTTGCAAATGTTACTATTTTATCTGACTTTGTTATACTTGAGATGCCCGAGGACGACAACATGTCGATTATCCTTGGTAGACCCTTCTTGAATACTGCAGGGGCTGTTATTGATTGCAATAAAAGCAAGGTCACTTTTCATATCAATGGTAATGAACATATGGTGCACTTTCCAAAGAAATAATTCCAAGTGAATGGTATTAATGTTATTGAAAAATCTCCAACACTCACTATTGGAAGTTTTCAACTATCTCTACCTACTGCAAAAAACAAATATGAAATGCTTATTGTTGGGGACATGCATATCCCCGTTGAGGTAACTTAGTGTTTTTACGAAAGTTCTTTGGTTTCATGCTAATCGAAGGTGGTTATTAATAAGACTTGATCAACCTTATTAATGGATCATTTTTGAGAGGTATGAAGTTGATGAATTTAGTAGGCACTACCTTCTGTCCTTACCTTTTGTTTTATGTTTTTCTTAGTTAAATAAAATAAAGTGCCATGTTCTCCCTGTTTTCTGATTTTCCCGTGCAATAAAAAAATGACCCAAAAATAAAAGTTCTTAGAATGCCCTGGAAATTTAATACGATTTTTTTCTGAATATTTAAGAATTTTTAGTTCAAATAACACCAGAGGGGGGGTGCTCCAGGTGGGCACAGCCCACTGGGCGCTTCTTGACCCAGTAGCATACAGTGGGTTGTGGGCCCCCTCACTTATCTCTTTAGCCCATGTCATCACCTACCTCCAGAAAAAAACACCATTGCTCTCTCTCTCTCGTGTTCTTGCACTCAAACCAGCGGATTTCGATCTCTTTGCTTGAAGCTCCGTTTCTGAAATAGTTTTGGGGGATTGGTACTTGGTATGTGACTCCTCCATTTGTCCAATTAGTTTTTGCTTTAGTGGATTATATTTTGAATAATTAGCTACTCTTGGTGCTGCTATAGATGAGCTTGCATGTTGAATTCTTAGAGTTCTAAGTAGTTTGAATGCTTGATATGGCCTCTATGCATCTGTCGGCGTTCTGGGAATGGGGGTACCCAGACTTGCCTGCCTGCGGCCTGCGGCGTGGCTCAAGGGGTGGCCCATCAAGGCCCATCTTCATCAGCACGAGCTCAAGACCCTCACGAGGGGCCAAGCCTCACGGGGCGGACGACAGGAAGCTTCCTCAGGGACGGCCTCGTCAGGCTGGCTCGCGAGGAGGCGGAGAGATCAAGGCGGGGTACCTCACGAGGTGCCCATGACGTAAGACATGATGACCAAGGGCTCCAGGCGAGGCGCCCGACTCTGCGATGTCCTCCTTTCCTCTTTGGTGCAAGGGAGCAAGCGCAGCAAGATTATCAAGCAAAGGCATCTTGATTGCAACAAGACCAAGACCGTCATAGCGGCGGGAAGGAAGTCATCGTGGAGCCCAAGCCGAGCGTCACCACCGAGCCTTTTACAAAGCGAGGACCAACTTTAGTCGAGGATAAGTGTACTAGATGTTCCCCTTCAAAATGGCCAATTGTTGGCGCCCTTCCCGCTCAATATTTGGGAAGAGGCCCAGGGCCTCTGCCTATAAATAGGACTAGCCACCCACAGGGTAGAGGCATCTAAAAGAGAGGGAGAAGGATCGGATCAAGAAATCTAAAAGAGAGAGAGAGAGAGCGACTGAACTCCCCCTAGCAGTTCATCGCACCAGCCAAGAACAGGCCCTCGCGAGGCTGTTCTTCCTTGCATTGTTCATCATCATCGGCCCAAGAGGCAATCCACCACACCACAAACTAGAGTAGGGTATAACACCACAATGGTGGCCCGAACTAGTATAAACCCTGTGTCTCTTGTGTTGTTCTTTTCATAGCTTAGATCCTAGCGAGGCGGCGAGGTGCAGGTAGGTAGAGGGCGAGATCTCCGCGCACACCCCAAGTTGTTCGAACCTAGAGGGTCTGCGGAACCCGAAATCCGACATTTGGCGCGCCCGGTAGGTGCGCCGAATTCGCCGCCGCCACTGTTCTTCGTCGACCACCGCATCCATGTCGACGCCTTACGTCGGGCCAGCCGCCGCTCTCGCTTCCAGCGTCGCCCAGACGGCCCTGTCGGCGGCCGCCCCGCCATTCCCCGCCGCTTTGCCAACGCCGCCACCGGCCCGGCGAAACGGCGGCAAAGCATCGTCGGCAAAGATCCGTCCATGAGGCAAGACGGCCAGCCTGCTACTCCTTCACTACGCCCGGTGGTTCTTTGTCTCGCGGCGCTCCAGCGCGCCTGGAAAACTCGAGCTGCGCTCATCACGGCAGACGAGCTCCTGCGCTACCGCCGATCGGCAGCGTCTACGAAGAGTGGCTCGACTGCGTCATCGAGCTTCGTCTGCGCCGAAGGCTCTCCAGCCGTCCTTCTCGCTGCAGCGCCCGCCTGCTGGCGATGAAGCTCCGGGGGCGCCTCAGCTGCCTCCCCCTCAAGAAGGTGCCCTGGCCCCAAGGCGCATGACCCCTAGGCGGAACCCGCTCCGTCCGGCGCAAGTGCAGCAAGAGCAGAGCTGTCAAGAGGTCCCTCGCCCCCAAGAAGCTGCCCGAGTGCTCCTCGTGCACCGGCTCGTCACGACCACGCCTCCTGCTCCCGACGCCAAGACCCCTTGACCGCTCCCCACAGAGCGCATGGGGACCCGCAAGACCAGGCTCTTCGTCACCAAAGGCCTCCGTAGCCCACAAAGCTGCCGCACCTTCACCACCCGAGCTGCCTTGTTGTCGCGTGGCCGGCAAGTTCAAGCCGGACCTGCCTCCTCGCTATGGCACGACCGACCTGCGGAGTTCCTCCAGCTCTCTGGGCATCAAAGCCGCCAAGGGGGACGAGAAGGTCATGGCGAACTGGTTTCCCATGGCACTCAAGGGCCGGAGCCCTTTTGGCTCTGACACGATCTCCTCCTCGACGAGATGCGCACCCGCTTCATCGTCAACTTCCAAGGTACTTCGCGACCGGCGTCCTGCCGTGGCGACATGCGCCGCATCAAGCGACAACACAGGAGACCTGCGAAGTACATCTAAGCGCTTCAACAATGCACGCCTCAAGATTCCCAAGGTGATCGAGGAGGCCATCATCTCTGCCTTCTCCGACGGTGTGCGTGGCGTCAAGATGAAGGAGGAGCTGGCGATGCATGAAGATCTGTGCACTTCCTTGGAGCTGTTCAACTTGGCGACCAAGTGCATCGAGGGTGACGAAGGCGCCTTTCCTCCTCGAGCTGCCAGCCGCAGACCCGAGAGAAGAAATCCAAGGCCAAGGGCGTGAACCGCAAGGGGCTGCCGTGCTCATGGCGAGTAACCGGACACCTGCAGGGCAGAGATCAGCCCGAGTCTTCCAAGGGCAGCCGGTACTGTGTGTACCACAACCTCCACACTCACAACACCAACGAATGTCAAGAGCTCCGAGCCGTGTGAGAAGGGAGGATCGGCCGACGCCCCGACCGCAACGATCGAGGCTACGGCCGAGGAGGAGGAAGGAATGCAGGACGCTGGGAAGACCATGGCCCTCGCCAAGGGTGGCGCGACCGACCTCGCGAGGATCGCTGGCAGGATCAGCCTCACGAGGGAGACTGGAGGGATCAGCCTCGCGAGGATCGTCCGCAAGGAAACGCATGCCTCCCTCCTCTGTCGCCGCAGCCAAGGAGAAACGAGGACCATTGTCGGTGTCAAAACTGGCGGATCTCGGGTAGGGGGTCCCGAACTGTGCGTCTAGGCAGATGGTAACAGGAGACAAGGGACACAATGTTTTTACCCAGGTTCGGGCCCTCTCGATGGAGGTAATACCCTACTCACTGCTTGATTAATATTGATGATATGGGTAGTACAAGAGTAGATCTACCACGAGATCGGAGAGGCTAAACCCTAGAAGCTAGCCTATGGTATGATTGTTGTTAGATCCTCTGGGACTAAAACCCTCCGGTTTATATAGACACCGGATAGGGTTAGGGTTACACAGTCGGTTACAATGGTAGGAAATCTACATATCCGTATCGCCAAGCTTGCCTTCCACGCCAAGGAAAGTCCCATCCGGACACGGGATGAAGTCTTCAATCTTGTATCTTCATAGTCCAGAGTCCGCCAGCGATGATAGTTCGCTATCCGGACACCCCCTAGTCCAGCACTCCCTCAGTAGCCCCTGAACCAGGCTTCAATGACGACGAGTCCGGCGCGCATATTGTCTTCGGCATTGCAAGGCGGGTTCCTCCTCTGAATACTTCATGGAAGGTTTTGAACACAAGGATAGTGTCCGGCTCTGCAAAACAAGTTCCACATACTACCTTAGAGAGAATAACTTTTGCACAGATCTGCTGACGTATTCCGCGGCGTGACATCACACCACGGCCAGGCCTTTATATGAATCGTTTTTACTGTTCCACATCAACGCGTTTAGCAAGGCGGTTTCCTTGGCACGTCTTATCAAAGCGGAGATCATGCCCCCTTATTCCGAGATTCTCATTAATACGGACGTGGGTAACCCAACCGCGCCATTGATTACGGCGCTTGGGAGATAAGCGAGTTTTACCAGGCTGGCCGGGGACGCATAGCTTCATCCGTCCATATAAGGGGATAAGGATCCACCTTTTCACCTACGCCTTCTTCCTCCTTTGCCCATCAATTTTCGCGCACTCGAGCTCCAGCGCCCAAGTCCGCACATCCCACCTCAACCTTCTCCAACTATGTCCGGAGCGGGAGGCAGGTGGATGGCCTCCTCCGTCACGGAGGGGCACATCAAAAAAGTTGCGGAAGGCGGATACTTGTCCGGCAACATCGCGCACCGGCTACCCGACGAGGGCAGCTCATTCCAACCCCAGTGCCCCATGAGAGGGTGGTGTTTCTCACCCACTTCCTCCGCGGACTAGGTTTTCCACTTCACCCATTTGTCCGGGGGCTCATGTTCTACTACGGCCTGGACTTCCACGATCCGGCCCCGAATTTTATCCTCAACATCTCGGCGTTTATCGTCGTGTGCGAGGCCTTCCTCTGCATCCAGCCCCACTTCGGCTTATGGCGGAAGACCGTCAATGTCAAGCCGAAGGTAGTGGGCGGCCGCTAAGCCGGAGTGCGGAGGCGCCATGGTTGGCAAGATGGCCAAAGTCCTATGGCTCGAGGGCTCCTTTGTGGAGACCATAAAGGGGTGGCAATCGGGTGGTTCTACATCACCGAACCATGCGACTCTCAATGGGCGGCGGCCCCCGAATTCCGATCTGGCTTCCCCACGCGGCTCACATCATGGAAAGAGACGGGCCTGTCGTGGGGTGATTCGGACGAGCTATCCGGACTCCAAACCTGCGTCTGAAACCTGGCGGACAAGAATCTCAGGCTTGTCAACATTGTCCAGGTGATGCTCATCCGCCGGATTCTCCCATGCCAACAACGGGCCTTCAAATTGTGGGAGTTCGATCCGGCACAACACCCAACTCTGAAAAGGCTCTTCGACACTACGTACGAAGATGCCTGGAAGGTGCTGTTCAAGGGCGCCGAGGCTCCCACATCCGCTATCGAAGATCGCGGATTCAGCTCGTAGCGTCAAGCCAGCAAGGTAAGTTATTTTACCCTTTATGGGACTCTTTTTTCATAGTTTGACTCTATGCGGGATCTAAAACTCCCTAACCTTTTGACAGACTGGTCGAAGACGCCCCGGATGCATTAACCGTCCGCCTTTGCCGAAGACCAGCGGACGCCCGATTGACGGAGGGTTGGCTCCGGCACCCTCACGTGGTGCCGAGAAGAAGGCCAAGAAGAAGGCCACGGGAACTTGAAGGAGTTCCGGCGCCAGTCTTTGTCGGACTCACCGCCCGACAACTCGAGGCGGAATCCTCCTCTGAGGAAGAGGAGGAGGAAAAAGCCTCTCCCCAGTGAAGGAGAGAAGAAAAGGAAGGCCGCCCCGAATGGGGAGGCCGGAGGGTCCAAGAAAGGAAGGACCCTTCCTCCGGACTTCTCCACCAACGCAGACAACGACGAGGAGGAGTGGCCAACAAGGGCCAAGCCCCTGGCGAGATCGTAAGTGTCCGGATTCCGGAATAGTTCATGACTTTTTATTTGTCGCATAGTGTCTTCTAACGCCGAATATGACCATGTAGCCCGCCCTAAGGGCGAGCTTGCCGCTTCGTCGGCGGCTCCTCGGCTCGTCGGATGTGAATAGTACTTCACTTCCGACCGCCTCCTCTCCTCGTGTCGCCGGCGACACCGCGGTGGAAGTCCCAAAGGGGCCCAGCCAGAGGAGGTGATCTGGAGGCGCCATGAGGCAACCTCCCGGACTCGAGCGCGTGGGGCGAGACCCCGGAGGGCTCTCGAGTCTGGCCTGTCTTGAGACTCCGTCACAGGAAGAACCGGTGGTTCCGAAGTCTGGCAAGCGGCCCCTTCGTAAGAAGGGTAAGACTACGACGCCGGTGACCTCCGTCCATCCGGAGGCACTGGATAGCTTGCTAGAGGCGCTTAAAGGCGCCTCCATCGACGAGGAGCACCGCCTTTATTATGAGCGTGGTGATCCGAAAGTTCGATCCACCAAGAGCGGGCTGACTGAAGCCTGTACCAGCCTTCTAACGGGCTTTGAGGTAAGTTTAGAATATTTAAAAATATTACCGCATAGACAGTAGCCACGATGCTTAGTTCGGTGTTCGGAAAGAAAAGCGGACTAAGGATCTAAAAAGATATACGCAGGAGTCTAACATAAGTATGTCAATATGCGAATGCAGGCTGCCTTTGACCTCTGCCGCACTGACTGCGGAGGTCAATGCATTGAAGAAGAGCCTCGAGCGGTCCGAGAACGAGCTCGGCCTTGCCAAGAAGCAGCTCGAGGACAGGGAAGGTAAGCAATACCTTATTAAATAAATACCTTATAGAAAGGATTCGGTTGCAAAAAATGACAGGAATAACATGGGTATTGTAGGGGCCACGAACGAGGTGGCGACCCTGAAGGAAGCGGTGTCCGCGGCCAAAAGCAAAGCGGCCATGAGTGCACCGAGCGAGAGAAGCAGGAGGAGCGGGTGGCGGAGGTGCGGCAAGAGCTCCGGGCTCTCATGGAAAAACACGAGAGTTTGGAGCGTGACTCAAGACTCGAGAGTCCGAGCTCGCCTCGGCTCTTGAGAGTGCCAAAGCCGCTAAGGCGAAGCCCGAAAGCCCTCCAAGAAATTGAATCATTAAAGAAGATAGCGGCGGGTAAGGCATTCTTTATGCAAAGCAAGCATGTGAAAGTGAATTACCTATTACTTACCCGGATTCGAGCTCTCCAGAGCATTCGCAGATCTGCCCGTGAGTGTAATCTGATGCTTTGCCGCGTTCTACCGCGCCAAGGAGGGAGCTCGACGGAGAAGGTGTTCGTCTCGGTGTCTTTGAGGCTGAACGTCTGGTGTTTCGAGCGACCAGTGAAGCAGCTGGTCGAGCTCCACAAGGTCGCCAAACAGGCCATGAAGGGCCTCATAGTTCGCCGGCCATTGGAAGCCATGCACAGGAGCTACTTCGGGCTAGTGCGGTGGTGGTGGGCCTTTGTCCATGGATTGAAGTCATCAAAGCGCTCCGTCTGCATTGAAGGTGCACGTCGGGCCCTTGGCCGTGCTAAAGTGCACTTTGGGGCAAAATTTGGATGCGGAGAAGCTTGTGACAGACCAGACGGGCCACCGAAGGGCAAGGAGCATCATAAGCCGAAATGTACTATGAGGGTGTCTGAAGGGTGCCGCCGTATAGCGGATGAGTGCTCCAAAGATGTAATTTTTAATAGACTCGCATTTGTTATCTTGTCTGCTGAAAACTTGTTCATATGCGCTAAGCAACGCTTGTTAATTTAAAATATTACCTTCATGCGGCCGTTTATCAAATTTGAGAGATGGCAAGTCGTTGGCTTCAGCCCCCATGCCACGAAAGTCTTTGGGGTGTTCGGGATAAACTTGAGCGCTCTTGTTCCCATTCTTGGGTCCGTCGAGGGAGGCGCTCAACGCAACGAACAAGGCAACCGGACTTATAGTGCTTGAACACTCTCACTTAGCCATAGAATTCTATAATTTTAAATTTCGGCGAAGCCCTTAGTATTCGGAAGACCGAGTTCGGGGCGCTATCCACGCCTTGGCCGGACAATGCCGACTCCTCGCTCTAAGCTGCATAAGTCTTTAGGGACCCGAAAAAACCTCTCGAACAGCGACCGGCTCTCGCCCTATCATGACGGTCAGTTTTAGCTTTCTCCACTGAGGTGCTCAACCCAGCTCAACCGGGGCACAATCGCAGTGGTTCTCCCAGCGCTACCTTAGCCGATATAACAGAATGTAAGGTACCAAAACATGGGAGCCGGGCAAACCCAACTATTGACCCAAGACATGATTCGAAGCCGATGCATATAATGCTATAAGTTCGGGGTGCCGCACTTGTGAAAGTGTTCGGACTTATCACACCATACTTTTGGGGTACTTAAGCCCCTGGTGTATTGGCCGTACCAAAGTGTACGGGTGCAACATGTCATGAAATGAACATATATATATATAGATAAAGAAAGGAGTGCAATAATAGGCAAAAGCTATGTATTGTTTATTCAAAAAGGTACTGCAATGAAAGCAGAACGATACAAATAGTGCGATAAGCGAGGGATGGGACTATTTAACATGTCCCCCTCCAGGGGTAAGTTGCAGGATGGTATGTAAAACAGGTATAATGCTCGTAGTAGAGACCACCTGGACATTCGACATAGCTTTCTGCTTCCCTGGCTGTTGCATCGTGAGTTCGGCAATTCTAGTGCCGGATAGGGCTTCTGGAAAACGGAGTCCTGAAAGTAAGAAAAAAGAAAAAAGAAAAAGAATGACACAATCGGGAGCCCCTGGTGCGGTTGAGCCGCATTCTGGGCGTGCCATGGTCGTGCCCCTCCCCTTATGCCCATGGTATCTCCAGAGCGTAGTTATGTACGCGTAGTACTGGCTTCGCAATTTTGTGAGGGCTGGGGTTGCTACGCGTGCTTGGATCGTGCCAGACGATCTTGTTGTAGGTTACTCCGGGCGCGCTTGACAATGTCCGGACGTTTAGTGGCCGGACTCGAGAATTGCTGTGAGCCTTGCACCTCCGCCGCGAGGGCCGCCATATGCTCCTCCGCTCGGAGAGAGCGTTCGGTGTTTCCATTGACCATGATTACTCCTCGAGGGCCTGGCATCTTGAGCTTGAGGTATGCGTAGTGCGGCACCGCATTGAACTTTGCAAATGTGGTTCGTCCGAGCAGTGCGTAATAGCCGCTGCGGAACGGGACTATGTCGAAGATTAACTCTTCGCTTTGGAAGTTATCCGGGGATCCAAGACCACTTCGAGTGTAAGCGAGCATGTACAATTGGCCTCTACACCGGTATGACGCCTTTAAAGGTCGTCTTTGTGGGTTTGATCCTTGAGGGTCTATGCCCATTTTGCGCATTATATCCTCGATAGAGCAGGTTCAGTTGCTACCGCCGTCCATCGTGACTCTAGTGAGGTGAAATCCGTCAATGATTGGGTCAAGAACCAATGCGGCGAATCCGCCGTGGCGGATGCTAGTGGGGTGGTCCCTTCGATCAAAGGTGATCGGGCAGGAGGACCATGGGTTGAACTTCGGGGCGACTAGCTCCATCGCATATACGTCCCTTAGTGCACGCTTCCGCTCCCTTTTGTGTATGTGGGTTGCGTAAATCATGTTCACCGTCCACACTTGTGTGGGAAAGCCCCTCTGTCCTCTATTGTTCGGCGGCCGGGGCTCTTCCTCGTCATCACTACGCAGCCCCTTGTCGTTGTTTTTGGCGCTTAGCTTGCCTGCTTGCTTGAACACCCAACAATCCATGTTGGTGTGGTTGGCTAGTTTTTCGGGGGTGCCATGTATCTGGCACAAGCGATCGAGTATTCGGTCCAAGTTGGACGGGCCCTGGGTATTTCTTTTGAATGGCTTCTTCCGCCGACCGGGTTTAGAGCCTCTGAACCCGGCATTTACTGTCGTATCTTCAGCATTATCATCGTTAATGCGGCGTTTATGCTTGTTGCGACGCGACCTGCCAATGCTGTCCTTGGTCTCCGAACAACCAGGGTCTTTGGCCAAGTTGTTGCTTCGAGCTAGCCAGCTGTCCTCTCCCACGCAAAAAGCGGGTCATGAGTGTGGTGAGGGCTGCCATGGATTTCGGCTTTTCTGTCCTAGGTGCGGGCAAGCCACTCATCGTGGATGTTATGTTTGAAGGCTGCAAGGGCCTCTGCATCCGGACGATCAACGATTTGATTTTTCTTGGTTAGGAACCATGTCCGAAATTGTCCGCCGATTCTTCCGCTGCTGAATTATGTGGCTGAGGTCATCGGCGCCGGTGGTCGCACATATGTGCCCCGGAAGCTATCAAGGAATGCGGCTTCCGTGTCCTCCCAACAACCAATTGATTCTGGCCGCAAGCTGTTAAGCCAATGCCGAGCTGGTCCTTTAAGCTTGAGTGGGAGGTATTTGATGGCGTGTAGATCATCGCCGCGGGCCATGTGGATATGGAGGAGGTAGTCCTCGATCCAAACCGCAGGATCTGTTGTGCCATCGTATGATTCGATGTTTACGGATTTGAAACCCTCGGGATTTGATAATCCATTACTTCATCTGTGAAGCATACCGAGTGTCTTGGCGCCTCTGTATTGAGCTATATCACGGCGCAGCTCAAATGAGCTTTGTCTCATGTTCGGCCCGGCCGGAATTCTTTGTATCCGGCGTGGCGGTTAAATCACGCGTAATAGGTAGGCGCATACGCGATCCGTAGATCGATCTTGTTTGCCTTGCCTTATCCTCCAATATGTCTCGCAGGTTTGGTGCGTTTCCCCGTGCCTTGGTACTTTTCGAGCGACGCCGGAGTGCGGCTTGAATGGAGGGTCTAGAGGCCTCTCTGTCGCGACCACGGGGTGGCCGGTCGGCCGCATCATCTTGCTAGTGATGTAGGTTTGGGTGCTGCTTCCTCTAATTGGGGTAGCAGCCTGCGTTAGGGTATCTCTTGGAGGGCGTTGAGTTCATACTCTTCACCGCAAGGACTTGATCCATCCGCTGCCTAGCAAGTTTTGGTCAGCTCTAAGCTGCTGCTGCTTTTTCTTGAGGCTGCTTGCCGTGGCCATGAGCCTGCGTTTAAAACGCTCTTGTTCGATGGGGTCCTCTGGCACGACGAATTCGTCGTAGTCGAGGCTTGCCTCGTCTTCAGAGGGGGGCGCATATTTATTGTCCTCTACCTCTCTTTCTGCCGCACTGTCGTGCGGACTTGCTTCTCCCTCCTCCTGCGCTGAGTACTGCTGGAGGGTGTCGTCTTCGGCACTGTCCGGGGTATTATTGTCTCCCGTGCCGGAATCGCCGTTTTTACTGTGGCGGGATTTAGAGCGGGCCGCTGACGTCGGCGCTTGGGTTGTTTCTTGGAGGGGTCATCCTCCGACGTTCCATCGCCGTTCCCATCTTTTGAGATGTCCACCATGTATATGTTGTATGACGAGGTGACCTTCCAGTGCCCTGTAGGCGCTGGTTCTTGGTCGTCTCCGGCATCGTCGTCCATACCGTTGATGTCTTCGGAGTTGAAGTCGAGCATGTCGGTTAAATCATCGACAGTGGCTACAAAGTGGGTGGTGGGTGGGCGTTGAATTTCTTCGTCGTCGCATCCCAACCTTCCCGACCGTAGTCCGGCCGGGGCTCTCTGATAAAGAGAGAGACTTTAGTGAATTCAGGATGTCGCCAAAGGGCGAGTGCTTTGAAAAGATGTCCGCGGCAGTGAACTCCATGACCGGCGCCCAATCGGATTCGATTGGCAGGGGCGCGGAGGGTTCGGAGTCCGGAGAGGAGTCCGGCACCTTGGAGTCACGGTGTTCGCAAAGGACAGGGATGGAGTTCGGCTCAATCGTCGTTGAGATCGTGGCCCCCGAGGCGGTGTCCAACCACTCGTCCTCGATCGGGGGAGTCGGCTCCGAGCTAAGGGTCGGAACGGACGCCGGTGCGGCCTCGAGGCAACCTTTGTTGGCAGAGCTAGATCGTGCCCATCGAGGCAGGTCTTGGGCGCTTGGCTGTGGCTCGAATCCGTCGAAATCAAGTCTCCGCGGATGTCGGCCGTGTAGTTCAAACTCCCAAATCTGACACGATGGCCGGGCGTAGCTTTCGATCTGCTCCGGATGGCCAAGTGAATTGGCCCTACAAAGGTGCAAAGCCGCCCGAATCTGAAGATCTGTCCGGGAGAAAAGTCTCACCTGGACCGCGTCGTTGTTGATGATCGAAGGAGCCATCGGGCCTAAAGATGACGCATACGCAGGAACTCCCAATGAAAGCACCAATGTCGGTGTCAAAACCGGCGGATCTCGGGTAGGGGTCCCGAATCGCGTCTAGGCGGATGGTAACAGGAGACAAGGGACGCGATGTTTTACCCAGGTTCGGGCCCTCTCGATGGAGGTAATACCCTACTCACTGCTTGATTAATATTGATGATATGGGTAGTACAAGAGTAGATCTACCACGAAATCGTAGAGGCTAAACCCTAGAAGCTAGCCTATGGTATGATTATTGTTCGTCCCCACGGACTAAATCCCTCCAGTTTATATAGACACGGATAGGGTTAGGGTTACACAAAGTCGGTTACAATGGTAGGAAATCTACATATCCAGACGCCAAGCTTGCCTTCCACGCCAAGGGAAGTCCCATCCGGACACGGGATGAAGTCTTCAATCTTGTATCTTCATAGTCCAGGAGTCCGGCCAACGATGATAGTTCGGCTATCCGGACACCCCCTAGTCCAGGACTCCCTCAACCATCATCAGGACGAGGGGGCTGGGGGCTTCCAGGAGCGGCGCGCGATCGCTTGCATCCTGGGCGGAGCTCAAGCCCCAGCCTCTCAACGCATCTTCAAGCAGTTCGCCCGCGAAGTGAATGCAGTCCTCCCCAAGCTCGAGGCCACACGCCCTCTCAGGTGGTCAGCGTGCACCGTCACGTTCAGCTCAGCGGATCAGCTCAAGTCTTGTGACCACGGCCGGAGTCCTCCCGATGCTTTGTTCCCCAATCATCGCCGAACGTGCAAGTCACCAGACCCTCACCGACGGGCGGGCGAGGCTCAATGTCCTGTCCGTAGAGACATTCAACAATCTCCAAGTGCCTTACAATCAGCTTCAACCAACCAAGCCTTTCTCCGGAGTCACCGATGGCTCCACGGTTCCGATTGGGCAGGTCCGCCTCCCTGTCACCTTCGGGGCGCGCGACAACTACCGCACCAAGCTCATCAACTTCGATGTCGCCCACATTCGCCGCCATACAATGCCATCCTCGGGTACCCAGCTCCGCCAAGTTCATGGCCGTGACTCATCACGGATACAACGTCCTCAAGATGCCAGAAGCGGCGGAGTCATCACGGTGCCACAATGAAGAGAGAGACGCGTGCTCACTGGAGCGAGCCTTTCAAGCCGCATAACTTGAAGACCCAGATCGCAGGAGCGTGAGGCTCCCTGAGACCGCTCCCAAGAAGAAGAAGACATCGCCAGCCCCGACCCTTGGGAGGCAGGCCCCTCAGGGTCCGCGCCTGCTCAGGGGGCACCACCTTCTGTCGCATAGGAAGGCGCGCCCGGTGCCCTCCTCAAGCAAGGCTCGGGGGCTCTCTCCTGGAGGGCCACCAACCTTGCCAAGGTCACGAGGGAGGCGCTTGGGCACCACTTGGAGGCGTGCTTCAAAGCATGTTTCCCTCAGGAAGGAGCAAGGCAAGGAGGGCCAAACCCTCGGGAGTTCGTCGGTCGAGATCACGCAGGAGTTGCAGGAGTCAAGAGTCATGAGTGGCAGCCGCCACTCCGCCGTGGCTCCCCATCCAGCGAGGATGGTGGTCTGCAGCGTCTGCATCGACATCCCAGGCTCAAACGAGCCGCCTCCCAAGAGCGCTCGGCCCTCACGCTGGCTGCGAAGGTCCACCCCGGCTACGTTCGCATGCCCCACGGCATGCCGAACGCTGCCGCCATGTACCGGCGCCTCATGAGGAGCATCACTGGAGGCTCAAGAGGCCAAAGCGTTCCGCATGATCTGGCGGAGATGGAGACGGTCCACGAGGAGCCGTCGGCGCCTCCCGAGCCTCCCGAGGCTCCACAGGCACGAGGGCTCGTGAAGATCGGCTTCCGCAGCCCACGACGTCCGCTACTTCAACATCCTTCGCCGTCTTCAACGTTATCGGGTGACATCCTTCAAGTTTCATTTCCGGTAGGGGCGCCCCGAGGGCTGCATTATTCCCGAGCCACGTGGGTCCGTCCTGCGGCGTGTATCCCTTTTACTTCATGTTCCTAGCTTACTTCGTTGGGGCGCCTCGGCTGCATCATCCCTGTGTCGCTCGGGCCAGACCCAGCGACGTCTGCCTTCCCTGCATCTATCTAAATGAACTTGCTTCTTCGTGATTAACGTGCTTGACCTAGTTGCCTGCTCAACTGACACCAACTGATGGAGCTGCTCCCCAACGGCACGGCGCTTGCGCATGGGTCCGTCCCTGCAACGCCGACAAACCTGAATGGCTGAGCTCTGGCCGCGGCAGCCCTGCACAGTGCCACCTCGTCAGGCCCCTCAGTGCCTCGTCACCTCTCCAAAGCAACCAACGGCTGACCATCACTTGTCATAGCGGACTCTTGTTCTTTGTATGGTGAGCCTGTAGGATCCCTTCAAGGTGCAGCGCCAGGCGAGGCCCTCGCGGCGTCTTCTTCACTCTCGCCCTCGCGAACCGCTTGCACGTTAAAGGGGGGGGGGGTACCTGAGCATCGCGACCATAAAAAGAACAAGAGTCCTCACCCTCTGGCCTACTGGCTCCTACTGGCTCTCCAGCCCTCACCCTCTGGCCTTGTCCACGGCATCGCGACCTGGCATACCAGCGATGGCTGAGACCCGCTCGAGGGCCGGGACCCGAGGACGTAGAGAAGAAAGGGGAGCAAAGACGAGAGGGAAGAGGCACGTGGGGACCTCACCAGGCAATCCCTCGCCAGCCGATGCGCGGACCTAGCGCCGCACCAGGAAGCGGTTCCTGACTCTCGAGATAAGTCACCCTCCGGAAACACTAGCTACCGCAGCACCGTCCCCGCAACCAATGCAATCCCGTGTTAGCAATGTCGCACTCCTTTCTCACCGAACGATGGCTGCTTGAGCGCTAAAGGGGACCTCCTGAGCATTGCGACTCAGGGGCTCTTACTGGACCCCGGGCCGCTCACCTCCTGGCCTTGACCACGGCATCGCGACCAGCATACCGGCCGGTGAAGCCTGCCTTGGGACCGGGACCTGTCGGCGTAGAGCACCAAGCCCTCGTGAGGTTCGAAAGGAAAAACTAAGCTAAGACAGAATGAGCATCTTGCACTACTTCATGGCAAGGACTATATTAACAAACAGAACCACAGGCACCTTACAAGCCCCCACGGGGCGCGCTTTTCGATTCCTCGCAGGGAACAGATCCTAGAGAACGCTAACTACGCGTGCCTCCTCAAGAGATGCCATCATCAACAGTGGGCCATCAAGCAGGGGCGCCCACGTCCAACCAACGCCACGCGGCGCCCAAGGTCAGTAGTCGTTAGGGCCCATGACGCCGCACTTGCCCCTTCGCTTCTCCGCTCAACCAACTCCGGTGCGCCTTGGGCCCGGGGCTCTGTCGGCGTTCTTGGAATGGGGTACCCGGACTTGCACTGCCTGCGGCGGCGTGGCTCAAGGGGTGGCCCATCAAGGCCCATCTTCATCGGACGAGCTCAAGACCCTCGCGAGGCCAAGCCTCATGAGGCGGACGACAGGAAGCTTCCTCAGGGACGGCCTCGTCAGGCTGGCTCGCGAGGAGGCGGAGAGATCAAGGCGGGGTACCTCACGAGGTGCCCATGACGTAAGCCATGACGACCAAGGGCACCAGGCGGGCGCCAGCCCGCACAGTGTCCTCCTTTCCTCTTTGGTGCAAGGGGAGCAAGCGCAGGCAAGATTATCAAGCAAAGGCATCCGTTTCGGTGCAACAAGACCAAGACCGTCGCAACGGCAGGAAGGAAGTCATCGTGGAGCCCAAGCCGGCGTCACCACCAGAGCTTTGACAGGCGAGGACCAACTTTAGTCAGGATAAGTGTACTAGATGTTCCCCTTCAAAATGGCCAATTGTTGGCGCCATTCCTGCTCAATATTTGGGAAGAGGCCGAGGGCCTCTGCCTATAAATAGGACTAGCCACCCACAGGGTAGAGGCATCTAAAAGAGAGGGAGAAGGATCGGATCAAGAAATCTAAAAGAGAGAGAGAGAGAGAGAGAGAGCGACTGAACTCCCCCTAGCAGTTCATCGCACCAGCCAAGAACAGGCCCTCGCGAGGCTGTTCTTCCTTGCATTGTTCATCATCATCAGCCCAAGAGGCAATCCACCACACCACAAACTAGAGTAGGGTATTACACCACAATGGTGGCCCGAACTAGTATAAACCCTGTGTCTCTTGTGTTGTTCTTTTCATAGCTTAGATCCTAGCGAGGCGGCGAGGTGCAGGTAGGTAGAGGGCGAAATCTCCGCGCGCACCCCAGTGTTCGAACCTAGAGGGTCTGCCGGAACCCGAAATCCGACATCATCCCTATGAGTAGTTGATATCAATCTTGTGGAATTTTGTTGACAAAATTTTTGTGACCCAAATTTTTTCAGAAAATTGTACGCAAATATGATGAACCTCTTTGGAAGGAGTTCTTCGAGGCGGAGGTCCTCGGAGGCATCTTCTAGTAGCAGCTCAGTTCGTTGGTCTTATGTTGAACCAAGTGCAAATTCCATACGGGATGCCGCCGCCAAATCATGTCTATGGACATGCAATTATTTTATGGTGCGTGCGGGTATTAAAGAAGAATTTGAGAAATATGTTCACAACGTCGAGCTCGGTCCTTACATTGAAGATAAGTGCAACCAACATCTCATCCTCACAGAATCGTTTACTAAATAATTTAAATTTCATCATCGTGAGTCTAGAGTGCCGTTTAAACTGTATGACTATCCATTTACTTTACCTCTAGAGACATTTTCTAATTACTGCAAAATCCCATTTTGGGGTTTGCTAGATGAACCACCAAGATCTGAGTATGAGATATTTTTTACTAGCCTTTGCTACGGTGAGACTAGAGGGGTGACACAAGGTAGAATAAAGAGCATTCATTTCCCTTTGATTCAATACTTTGCACTATTTAATGGAAAATGCATCGTAGGCAAACAAGAGTGTAGTACACTTTGTGCTCCTGACTTGAGCCTCATACACACAGCTCTCATCGGTGTTAAATGTTATAACCTTGGAGCGATTGTTGCATGCAGATTGCAACACAACGCTGGTAGTGGATATTTTTATGGTGGGATTTATGCCTCACGTTTAGCAAGGGAGCTGGGTGTATCGCCTTGGCCTTACGACCCTATACTGCCTACGCAGTACGTAGACTTTGAGGCCATGAAGAGTCATAAGTTCCTCAGTGGTGAAATCAATAATTATACATATAACTTGATGTTTAATAAAAAGTCTGTTGTGGACACCTTTTTGCCTGCGCCTGCTCTCTTTGATTATCACAGCAAGGGAAGATACTATGTTCTTTAGAGCGAGGCCCGTACACACAACGCTCGGGTTGTGGCTGCTCGGCAGGCTGAGGAAGCTGCACCAAGAGCCTCCGTGGGCTACCACTCTGATTTTTACGCAGGCCGCGGATGGCGATTACCAAGCTAGGACAAAATCCTAAGCTTGGGGGAGTATGTATTTCCACCGACATTATATTTATGTTTACAGATTTCATTCCTGTTGTTGGCGTCCACACTTTTTCATTGTATTATTCATGCTAAATTTATTTTCTCGCTTTCTTCTTGTGTGTTTGAAAAACTTTGAGAAAACCCAAAAATATTTCTTGCTTCTTTTTGGTTTTTCTTTCTACCTTAGTTAGTTGTAGTATCTAAAAGAAAACCCAAAAAGATTTCCTTGTTTTTCTTTTGCTTGTTGGGAGCTCTCCCGTGTAAATAGTTTTTCTCATTTTTGTTTTTCTCTTTAATTTGCTTTGCTCAAGAAAAACTAAAAAGTACAAAAATATTTCAATGTGTTTCTCTAAAATTCTTTTCTTTTTATTGAGTCATACCGAGGAGAAGACCACGATGAAAGTGTTGAGTGGCTCTCATGTGCATTATTGTTGATCTAACAGAGAGCCAAATTACTTTGTCTTCTCCTTTGAATAAAATGTTTGCAAATTCCAGCTTAGTCCATGACACTCTTGCACCATTATTATTTTCAAGTCATTTGGTCATGCAAGTGAAAGGCAATAATGATGATATTTGGTGAACTGGTTGTGGCAGAGAGAAACGGGTATGAACTCGACTTATTCTGTTTTTGTAAATATGTTTAATCTAGTATCCATGATTCAGCCTATTATGATCAAACATGTTTGCAATGGCAATTAGAGATTATAATTTCTCATGTCATGCTTAAGTAGTTAGGAGTGGATAATGATTTATCTTGGATGTCAACATGCATTCAAATGATTGTGATGTGGTATGATGATATGGTATCCTCCTCCAAATGTTCGAGTGGCTTGACTTGGCACATGTTCATGCATGTAGTTGAATCAAAACCAACATAGCCTCTATGATATTTATGTTCATGGTGTTCATATCCTACTCATGCTAGTATCCAATGATACTTATGCATAATGCATGTTCATGACCATTTTCGCTCTCTAGCTGGCCGCTTCTCAACCTATTTGCTAGCCTTCGCATGTACTAAGCGGGAATACTGCTTGTACATCAAAATCCTAAAACCCAAGTTATACAAATGAGTCCACCATAACTACCTATACGCGGTATTACCCTTCCGTTCTAGGTAAATTTGCATGTGCCACCTCTAAAAACTTCAAATAAACATTTGTTTTTGTGTGCCTGGATTCTTCACTGAGTGACAGGAGGTAATCAATATCTTCCATGCTAAGCGGGTTATTCTCATGATGAGTGTTTATTCACTCGTCCTGCACGAGAGGGGCGGTAATAGGGATTCCCAGTCCCGAGTTCAAATTGCAAATAATTAAACAAAACTTCCCCAGGATTGTTGTTGGTATGGATGGCACCCGTGGATTCGGTTAGCCGTGGAGTGTGTTTGTTGGTGGAGGGGGAGTAAACCTTTACTTTTATCGCTTGGGAACCACCACTAATGTGTTTAGGATGGAAGATATCGATAACTGATGGTCACGAAGTAAACAGGAAGGGTGCATTTCTCAAAATTTCATTTATCTCTGTTTTAAAAACCAGAGCTCTGGCACCGCTGCAAATCACTGCTTCCCTCTGCGAAGGGACTATCTATTTACTTTTATGTTGTGTCATCACCTTCTCAAATAAGCGCCATATCTGAGAGCACTATTGTCATCCTCATGCATCGTGTGTAGCTAATGTTGGGTGCATCATGACTAGATCTTTTCTACCATGAATTTCAATGTTTAGTCGCTGCTTGAACTTTGGAGGTGCTCTGCATTTATGTTTTGCAATCTTAGAAAGGGCTAGCGAGATACCACTATTGTAATATTATATCTTGATTGTTTTGACAAAGTGTTGCCATTTGAGATATCTCATTATTGCTTGCTAGTTGATTATGCCATTGATATGAGTTAATATAATTTTTAAGAGTTATTGTCGACATGGTTAGTAATGATCTCGGCTGAAAATCTGGGTGCTACTTAAGCTTATTTATGTAAACAAGAGCAAAAGAGTTCGTAAAAGTTTATCTTTTTCACTTTCAGTTTATCAACTGAATTGCTTGAGGATAAGCAAAGGTTTAAGCCTGGGGGAGTTGAAACGTCTCCGTCGTATCTACTTTTCCTAACGCTTTTTTTCTTGTTTTGGACTCCAATTTGCATGATTTGAATGAAACTAACTCGATTGTATTTGTTTCAGCAGAACTACCATGGTTTTGTTTTGTGCAGAAATAAAATTTCTCAGAATGGCGCGCAACTTTTTGGAGATTTTTTATGGAATAAAAGAAAGTACTGGAGCCAAGAACCACAGAGGGGGGCCCCTCGGTGAGCACAACCCACCAGGGCGCGCCCCCCTCCTGGCGCGCCCAGGTGGGTTGTGCCCACCTGGTGGCCCGGCCGACCCTATCTCCGACGCTATAAAATGTTATTTTTGGAGAAAAAATCAAGGAGAAAAAATTATCACATTTCACAAGACGGAGCCATCGCTACCTCCTGTTCATCATCGGGAGGCCAGAGCTGGAGTCCGTTTGGGTCTCCGGAGAGGGGGATCTTCGATCTTCGTCATCACCAACCCTTCTCCATCGCCAATTCCATGACACTCCCCACCGGGGGTGAGTAATTCCTTCGTAGGCTCGCTGGTCGGTGAGGGAGTTGGATGAGATTCATCATGTAATCGAGTTAGTTTTGTTAGGGCTTGATCCTTAGTATCCATTATGTTCTGAGATTGATATTGCTATGACTATGCCATGCTTAATGCTTGTCACTTTGGAGCTGGGTGCCATGATTTCAGATCTGAACCGTTTATGTTATCACCATTATATCTATGTTCTAGATCCGATCTTGCAAGTTATAGTGACCTATTACGTGTTGTGATCCGCAACCCCCAGAGTGACAGTAATCGCGATACTTCCCGGTGATGACTATAGTTTGAGGAGTTCATGTATTCGCTATGTGTTAATGCTTTGTTCCGGTTCTCTATTAAAAGGAGGCCTTAATATTCCTTAGTTTCCTTATGGACCCCGCTGCCACAGGAGGGTAGGACAAAATATGTCATGCAAGTTCTTTCCATAAGCACGTATGACAATTTACGGAATACATGCCTACATTTATTTATGAACTGGAGCTAGTTTTGTATCACCCTAGGTTATGACTGTTATATGATAAAATTATCCAACAAATTCACCGATCCAATGCTTATGAGTTTTTCACATATTGTTCTTGCTAAGTTACTATTACTATTGCTACGGTTACAACTGCTACAAAATCATTGCCATCACTGTTACGGTTACTATTACTGTTACCTCTGCTATCAAAACTATCATATTACTGTGCCACTAATCATACTGCTATAGATAATTATTCTCCAGGTGTGGTTGAATTGACAACTCAACTGCTAATACTTGCAAATATTCTTCGGCTCCTGATACGTCTCCAACGTATCTATAATTTTTGATTGCTCCATGCTACTTTATCTACTGTTTTGGACTATATTGGGCTTTATTTTCCACTTTTATATTACTTTGGGACTAACCTATTAACCGGAGGCCCAAATTTTAATTGCTGTTTTTTGCCTATTTCGGTTGTTCAAGAAACGGAATATCAAACGGAGTCCAAGCGGAATGAAACCTTCGGAACGTGATTTTCTCATCGAGCGTGATCCGTGAGACTTGGACCCTACGCCAAGGAACAATGGAGGCGGTCACGAGGGTGGGCGCCCCGCCTCGTGGGCCCCTGTTGCTCCACCGACGTACTCATTCCTCCTATATATACCTCGCACCCCCAAGCGATCGTAGCAGGAGCCAAAAACCTAATTCCACCGCCGCAACTTCCTGTATCCACGAGATCCCATCTTGGGGCCTGTTAGGAGCTCCGCCAAGGGGGCATCCACCACGGAGGGCTTCTACATCATCACCATAGCCTCTCCGATGAAGTGTGAGTAGTTTACTTGAGACCTTCGGGTCCATAGCTAGTAGCTAGATGGCTTCTTCTCTCTTTTGGATCTCAATACAATGTTCTCCCCTCTCTCGTGGAGATCTGCTCGATGTAATCTTCTTTTTGCGGTGTGTTTGTTGAGACCGATGAATTGTGGGTTTATGATCCAGCTTATCTATGAATAATATTTGAATCTTCTCTGAATTCTTTTATGTATGATTGGTTATCTTTGCAAGTCTCTTGAATTATCCGTTTGGTTTGGCCAACTAGATTGGTAGTTCTTGCAATGGGAGAAGTGCATAGCTTTGTGTTCAATCTTGCGGTGTCCTTACCAATGTGAAAGGGTTGCAAGGCACGTATTGTATTGTTGCCATCGAGGATAACAAGATGGGGTATTTATCATATTGCATGAATTTATTCCTCTACATCATGTCATCTTGCTTAAGGCGTTACTCGCTTTTAACTTAATACTCTAGATGCATGTTGGATAGCGGTCGATGAGTGGAGTAATAGTAGTAGATGCGTAATCGTTTGATCTACTTGTCTCGGACGTGATGCCTATATACATGATCATACCTAGATATACTCATAACCATGCTCAATTCCGTCAATTGCTCAACAGTAATTTGTTCACCCACCGTAGAATACTTATGCTCTTGAGAGAAGCCACTAGTGAAACCTATGGCCCCCGGGTCTATTCTCATCATATCAATCTCCATCACTTTAATACTTGCTTTGTTTTTACTTTTGCCTTTTACTTTTTGCTTTGCATCTATATACCAAAATACCAAAAATATTTTCTCTATCGGATCTCACTCTAAGTAAGTGACCGTGAAGGGATTGACAACCCTAATCGCGTTGGTTGCGAGTAGCTATAGTTTTGTGCAGTACGAGGGACTTGTCGTGGCCTCCTACTGGATTGATACCTTGGTTCTCAAAAACTGAGGGAAATACTTACGCTACTTTGCTGCATCATCCTCTCCTCTTCGGGGAAAACCAACGCAAGCTCAAGATGTAGCAGCTCCCCTTGTGTCAATTCAATAAATTTGGGTTGAATACTCTACCCTCCAAAACTATTGCGATCCCCTATACTTAGGGTTATCAACTTGGAGCACCACTGGAATAAGAACCCATGATATAATTTTTAATCTCTTGCTCATAATAAGGTTTTTCCCAGGCTTCAACTTCAGAAGAAGTTATTTTTCTTGTTCAGACCAAAAAGAATTGTCGAAATGCATATTAGGTTTTGGTTCAAAAGCAAAATGTTTTTTTTATTAAATTTAGTAGCAAACATTTAGCATGTCAATACTGGAGGTCACACAACCCTCATCTCCCATCAACAAGGAAAGATGATTTTTCCTCCTTCTATAGTTAGCCAGAGCATGAAAATAGGCAGTGTTTTTGTCCCCTTATAAAATTTCCTTAGTCCTAGATCTTTGCCACATGACAATTTCCTCCTTTTTCCAAATGTTCGTCAACTCATTTTCAATATCCTTCATTCTCTAATGATTTACACTAGGAACTAAGTTTTGTTCAGAAAAAAACATCTAAGATGTCAAACTCCAATAGTTGGTCCTTTTTCTTTTTCTTAATAGCACCATCGATATTGATGCTCCATCCCTTAACTTTTTTTCCTATAAAGTTTTGGTTTTAAATTGCCAAGTACCAAGAGGAGCTGACTAATGAGATGGGGTAGACCAAATCTCCTCCACCAACTTTTTTATACTTAGGATGAGAGAGCCACCATTTCTCAAACATGAAGGGTCAGACCAAATTATTTTTACTACCACCATAATCAAGTAAAACTGGGGCATGATCACTCCCAGCCCTTGGTAAAGCAAGTAAGGTGGTCATGGAAAAGTGAGCATCCCGATTAGTAGAAGAGAGAACTCTGTCAGTTAAAGCAAAAATAGGATTTTAACTGATTATTACTCCAAGTAAAAGCTCTGCTGCCCAATTTTGTTTCCATTAAAGTCCATTTATTTATTCAATCATTGAACAAAAATGTCCAACTAGCATTAATATTGCCACTAGATTTATCCCTAGCTTCTCTAACAAGATTAAAATCTCCTCCAAAAAGGACAGGATAGGTCAAAATATGCATCACTTCATGTAACTCGGCAATAAAATCTAGCTTAAATTCAGCATAAGATGTACCATAAACAATAACATCTTTATTTTTAATAGTAGCAGTAAGACAGCAAGTCTTGGTGATACACCCAATACATTCAAACATGTCAGCATGTAAACCTAATAAAACACCACCAGTGTTAATAGAAAGGCAACATGTGCCAAAAAAAGTTATTATTGCCACGAATAGCTTTGAGAAAACCTTCAAAAATTGATCTCTCTTAGTTTTCTGGAACCCAATAAAATCAGGTTTATATTAACACACTAGGTCAAAAAAAGCACAATGTTTTTCCATCTTGCCTAGGACCTCTAATATTCCAGAAGATTCTTATCATGATATTTTAAGTGGGTGTAAACAACCGCAAGGTCTGGATTTAGTAGTATACCCTGGTTTAACATCAAAATCAGCAGTGCCACCTGATTTGAAGTTACCAGAAGTTCAACACGATGGAGTGCAAACTCCAATATCATTATCATCTAGCTTCAAACTAGAAGGTAAGGGGATTTCAAGATTTTTGATTAGCAAAGTTAATACAATTATGTTTCTCCACCATGTTATCAATAATTAGTTTGCGCTCGGAAGAGTTAGATTCAATAGAGATATTAACAACACAAACATGATTATGAAGGGTAGAAGTGAGAAACTCAGGGAATGACTTTTTTTTGAACGCAACTCAGGGAATGACTTACTTTTGAAAGTTTGAGGAATTTCCAAAAATTTCTTTATCTTATAGGCTTCAACTTTGGCTATTATGTTTTCCCTGCCGTCAAGCCTAGTGTTATTTCATCTTAGCAGGTAGACCTATGACATGAAATTCGGCCCTGCGTGGCGAATAATTTTAATAACCTTTTATTTAATTAATCAATATATAGGGTGTCTTTTTTTAAAAGACATGAAACCTATACATATAATTTGAATATATTTTATTTTATCTTATTATTCTGGCCGTAACGTAGCCTGCTACTTTGTCAAAAAAAATCAGCCAGAATGGTCAAATGGGGCGTCGCGGCCTGCAAGTGCGAGTGCAAAGATCCCCTTCTCCGGTCATTGGGTCGTTCCGTGCGGCTGCGCCCGTCTTCTTCCTCCGGCCAAAACCAACGAAATAATAAAACACCAAAAATACCGAGTCAAAAACGCCCCCGCGACAAGGTCCCTCGGGCCACCTCCGCGTCCAGCGTCCTCCAACCCCCCCTCCCCTCCCTTCCCGACCCAATCCGGAGAGCCCGATCCCGCCATGGCGTCGGAGATCGAGGTCCTCGAGGACACGACCGCCGCCGCGGCCGCGGTCGCCTCCCCCGCCGGGGCCGGCGGGGCGGCCGCCGCGGGGGAGGCGGAGGCGGCGGAGGAGGACTCGCTCAAGGACGACGTCTACACGGGCGCCGCGTACGGGGACCTCGAGAAGCTGCACCGCCTCGTCGAGCTGGAGGGCCGGTCGGTGACGGAGCCCGACGGCCTCGGCTACCACGCGCTCCAGTGGGCCGCCCTCAACAACCGCGTCGCCGCCGCCCAGTACATCCTCGAGGTCCGCCATTTCCCCGAGCTCCCCAACACGTAGCTTCTGATTGCTGCTTGTTATAAACTGTGACGATGGAGGGGTGCCTCCTGCTGCTGCAGTTTAATTGTTTAGCAATCCAATTCGATAGCTGGCCTGCTTTGATCAGCCCCCAATTTCGCAGCCGAGGTGTAGTGTAGTTCCTGCTGAATGTTTTGTAATGTTGACACCCTTGTCGCACTTACTGTTGAAAATTTGCAAGGGCCGATGTGTGATTTTGGTTCGTGCCTTGTAGTGACAGGAAAGTATAATACTATCCTTTTGTTGTGGGGTTCTTGGGGTTTGGTGATGTATGCACGTGATAATTGGGAAGCTGGTGTAGGTTTTGGGCTTGCCTTTATGCTGTTTTGGCATTTATCTGGCGAATGCCATGGTAGTATGGTTGGTGGGTAGCTCTGAGCAGGGCCAGTCCAAGGCTTCTTATATCTGCTTGATTAGTGCTTAGAGGGCCCTCTGAACTACCCATTTTCCATATCTGTTGGGCATACAAACTTTTCTGAGTTATAATCCCACTGGACCAAACTGGATCATGTACCACGTTGGTTGGTTCGTTTCAGTTGTATACACACAGCTGTTACGGTTTATTACAACCAACCTCTTTGACATCAGCTTTCTCAACTTAACCTCCTGAATATCTGTGGGGTTAATCATAGATGTAAGTGCCAGCTTCAGGATGGTTACCCATAGCACCTCTTCGCCGATCTTGACCTGATTTATCACAATTTTGCTATGCACTCCTTCACTGTTATACTCCTTTTGTTTGCTGTATGGTGTGATGATGGTTATTTGCTTGTTATCTGGACAGCATGGAGCAGATGTAAATGCTATAGACCATACAGGGCAAACAGCGCTTCACTGGAGTGCAGTGCGTGGCCATATTCAAGTTGCAGAACTACTTCTGAAAGAAGGAGCTAAGGTTGATGCTGCTGATTTATATGGATATCAGGTTTGTGTGCTAACTTATCTGTTGTACCCATGGCACTTGTCAACTCTAATGTTCCTTGCTGTCTAATATGTTTTGGGTAGTTGACCTGAGGTCGATTTTGTGTGTGTGTGTGTGTGTGCGCGCGCGCGCGTGCGCCCGTGTATGTTTGTTTGAGGAGATTACTACCTCTGGCACAAAATAAGTGAACTTTTTATTTTGCGGTACACAGATACAGGTTAAGAAATGATGCCGCACTGCCATCGGCTCTCTGTTAGTTGCCCTAATAACCTCTTTCTCTTACCGTAGTACGGTTTTGGCATGATAGATTTACAAGTATGAGCCATTTTTGTTCCTGATAATAGTTATTATGGCTTTATCTTCTTTGTACCAACCCAATTTTGCTCTTCTAGCATGCAAATTTGACAACTGTGTTACATAGCATTGCCATTAAGCACATTTTGGATGGAGATGACTGGTTTGGTTTACGTTAACTTTGAATTTTCGTCCAAATGCCAACCTGCAATATTTGTACTAACATTATTTATGTAACATGTACATTAGTTACTTAGTTATTTGTAGCACATTCAAGTTTCAACAGAAGAATAAGTCAATGAGCCAGTGTTAGCTTTGTTTATGGAGTATTTTTTTTATGGTTCCTTAATCAATCTACTGTAATGTCACAGACCACACATGTTGCAGCACAGTATGGTCAGACAGCATTTCTTTATCACATTATTTCAAAATGGAATGCTGATCCTGATGTCCCTGACAATGATGGCAGAAGTCCTCTTCACTGGTCTGTACTTTCTCCTTTTTTTTTTACATGTGTGCCCTTCTAAATATGCTTTGAAACAAGACTACATGGTAGCCCTATTGACGTGTCAATATTCTTAACATTTGTAGGGCTGCTTATAAGGGATTTGCAGACTCCATACGCCTCCTTTTGTTTTTGGGCGCTTATAGGGGGCGGCAAGATAAAGAAGGCATGTATTCACTTTTTTACAAGCCTTCCTACCACCTTAAGATGAATCACGAAAGCATGAATTCTCCTTACTATTGGTTTCTTTGGGAGCTTGGTATTCATTCCGTACATAAATACTTTCCATAGGTTGTACTCCTTTACATTGGGCTGCCATTCGGGGGAATATGGAGTCATGCACTGTGTTAGTTCAGGTTGGTAAGAAGGAGGACCTTATGGTGCAAGACAATACTGGGTTAACTCCGGCCCAACTTGCTGCTGATAAGAGTCACCGGCAAGTTGCATTTTACCTTGTGAGTATTATGAATTTTAAATCGTTTTTTGTTAACATACTTGAGTAACTTTCTAGCATCTCAAGAGTCATTCTATCTCTATGGGTAATCAAATAGGTTTGTTGATTAAACTGCATGAAACACATAACTGATGGCTGCACTTTGGCCTATTGCCAGTCTAGATTACAGACTTACAGTGGGTCATTAGTACCCTCAATGTAAGATTTCTTCTGGTACAGCAGGCAAATGCTGAAGATCGACTTGATGGTTTGTTTGGTTTTATGCAGGGGAATGCTAGAAAAGTGCATGAAAGAGGATGTGGTGGGAACAATTATTTTGGGAAACTATCAAAATTAGGACTCGCCCCTGTGCTTTGGTGTATTATTATTGGCTTAATTGTTGCATATATACATTCAGTTATCGCAGGTATATTACTATTTTGACTCTCTTGAGACTCCTTAATTATCCAGTACTACATGACAATGATTATTTCCTTCTATGCAGGACAATACAACTCGAATATGACATTACTATTTGGTTTCTTTTCATGGTTGGGAGTTTTCCTTGCAATTGCTGGACTAGTTATGTTTTATAGATGTAGCAGGTAAACATTTGGTCAGGGTTTCTTATGTATTATTCTTACATATATTACATAGTAACCTTTTGTCGGGTCATGAGGTTTGGGAGAATAAGCATTCGTATCTTCTGTTTTGGTACCATATGGAATTTTGATCTTTTTTTTTGTGGAAAAGTAATTTTGATCATTTGAAATTCGTTTGGGATGTGTATGACCATACTTGTTATGCAGGAAAGATCCTGGTTACATCAACAAGAATATAAGAGACTCGCAAACTCAAAGAGATGATGTAAGCATGAAAGATTTGGGTAGCCACTGTGGCATCCTATCGATATGTTGATTTCCTATTTATTAGATTGTCACCTTGAAAACTTGAAATATTATGCCATAGTACAAAATGTGCAATGTTAATCTCGTGTGTTTGATCCCTCCAGGAACCTTTGTTGAAGAGGGGTCTAGATAACCCAGAACTTCTGGCTGGCAATTGGTCTCAACTATGTATTACTTGCAAAGTAAGTTATTTCCCTTTTCATTGTGTAATCACCAATCAGCAATCGAGTCATTTTTCCTTTTTATCTTCAGCCTCAAATAATTATTATTTTTGTTATTTCAATAGATTGTGAGGCCCATACGCTCAAAACACTGCTCTACATGTGATCGCTGTGTTGAGCAATTTGATCATCACTGCCCTTGGGTTTCAAATTGCATCGGAAAGGTACTGATTCAGTGTTTTTGTATGTGGAACTTCATTATTTTTGTAATCAAATACTACCTCCATTCTGGCTGACTTCCTAGAAGGCATGAAATCAGACTTTTCTAACTTGATTGTTAACATATAAAAAATATTTAGTTTGGTAAGGGAAAAATAGCATCATTAGACTTGTCATGAAAAATACTTTTTATTGTACCCTTTTTTGGTATGTTCTAGATATATGCCTACGAAAACTAATGGTTAAAGATGCATATTGGAGACCGTGTCAATGTCTAAAAACGCCATCAATTTACGGTGTATATTAATAATTTTGGATTAAAAAGTTGCATGTTTCAGCCCAGCATTGATAACTGAACTTGGTGTACACACCCAAGCTGAGGCCAAGGAGCAAGAAAAGACTGTTCTGCGCCTAGTTGATGAATTGCAATTTCTTTTGTTCACTTTTTATTATTTATTATATATAAATTTGCGGCATCGTTCAGTCTAAGCAACAATTGGTTTCAATTGCAGAAGAACAAATGGGAGTTCTTTATGTTTCTTATCCTAGAAGTTTCTGCGATGATCATTACTGCTGCAACGGCTGTCATAAGTATGTATACATCTTCTTTTCTTTTGCCTGTACAAATTGTCGCATGGAAAATATCCTAATCTTTTATCATTTTTGTTGCTGCAGGAGTCGCAGGTGATCCAGGCTCTCCAGCATCGTTTGGTGGATGGCTTAACTATTCAGCTACGAACCATCCTTGGGTGGTGTCTTTTGTTATAATGGATCTCTTCCTTTTCTTCGGCGTTATAACTCTAACAGTAGTTCAAGCATCACAGGTAAGAACCATCTCTGCGTTTACCTTTTCATCATCTATCAGTAGTTCATTCCACCCTTTGAGGTCTGTGCTCCAGATCGAATCCATGCCTAATACGTAGAACCAAATCTCCTGCTTCTTTGTTCTGGTTGTGAAATCTGCAAGGGTCCATCAGGTAAGGACATGTCTCCTGTCATGGGCAACCAACTGAGATCATCTAGAGCCTAGACTCCATCTAAGGATCTAGCAATTCCTTTTTGTATCTTTTTGTCACCGGCACAGTGTTGAAGCAGTTTCTAAACCACATGTCGCATTCTTTGATGACATCTATATGCCATTACATTGTTTTACCCATTCCAGTTCTGCTATGTTTCTACTATCCTTCTGGTGCCAAGTGTCAGCTATACTTTGTCTGCATTTCCTCTAGTCCAGTACTGATATGGACACGGCTTTATTCCGCTTATCCACATGCTTGTGTCGATATATAACTGTAGAGATAATAGCTTCTGCAGATGACATGATTCATCATATTTTCCATTGCTTATGTATTCCTTCTTTCGTACTTGAAATGGTTGGCTTCTTCTTGTGTCTGTAAAGATATGCAAATACGTGCTTGTATATAGCTTGTGTTCAAGCCACTCTTCTGCACGGTATCGATCATTTCTAAATTCCTGCCTTGCAGATATCCGGGAATATAACAACAAATGAGATGGCAAATGCCATGAGGTACAGTTATCTCAGAGGCCCGGGCGGTCGGTTCAGAAATCCATTTGATCACGGGGTGAGGAAGAATTGTTCTGACTTCTTCCTGAAGGGGTACAATGAGGATATTGAGAAGGTAGAACAGACGTCACATCCTGACGAGGAAATGGCAATTATGCACATGACAAGAAGTGCAGTCTCGCAGAACGGTGAGAGCGTGCCACTTCATGCTAATGGTGCTGACCATGTTTGTGCTGACTCACAAACCAACTCAAAATCGCATCGCCAAGTTAGTTCGTCTAAATGTTGTGATCACAGTAAGAAGACTGACAAAACCCCTTTGGGCCTAGGGTTGGGCCTTGGACGAAACAATCCCTCTAGCCGTTATGCACGGAATCTTCTCCCCTTGTGACTCATTTGGAGAATGGCCCCTTGTTCCCTTGCGATTCATTTGGAGAAGGCAAGTGTTCTCTTATTTTAGTTGTATGTGTTCGTTACACCACGACAGTTGGCTGGCTATTTCTTCATATTGCGATCGCTTCTTTCTGGCTGCACTGATATCGTCAAGGTCGATGACTAGATGCAGAGCCACAGATTCAGTGAGTACTGAGATGGCAAGAGCACAAAAGGAGATCGAAGTTGTATGAGAGCTCCAAGCGGCAGAAAAATTCTGAAGGCATAATATTCTTTTGCGTGCAAAAAATGCACCAGTGTACATTATGTTTGACATTTTGTATGTACATGAAGGGTTGATAGTTCAGATGCTGTCCTATTTTGGAAAATACAGTTGTACATTGGAAGAGCTGTAAATTACGAAGTAACCTAATGCTGGAACGTGATTTTTCCTGTTTCTTTTTTGTTTAGAGTGTTGCTCTAATGAGCGAAATGTCGGCTTCATTACCACTTTTTATGTAACCATGAAACGAATCCGTGTGAGTGCCAGTGTTACATATGAGGCGGTGTGGTCTCTAATCGCCTTTTCCAGCTCTCTGGAGATGAAATGTACTAAAATGACCCTTGAGTATAGTACGCAAGCTTTTTTTTCCCTTTCAAACAAACCATCAATACCATTGCGATTCTTCTGCACCCCATACGTGGTATTTTATAAAAGATTTTGACCAATGCTTGGTGATGATCTGATTGAGGAAGTTTTGCAGGCTGTAAAAAATTGCAAGATTCTGGATGGATGGAATAATACTTCAATTGTGATTGTGATGATTCCTAAGGTAAACTCTCCGGAGAAGGTTACGAGTTTAGGCCAATCAATTTATGCAATGTGGTACACAAAGTAATATCAAAGATGTTAGCCTCTCGAAATTTAAAAGTTTTTCTTCCTCAGAGTCCAACACAAAGTGTGCTTTTGTGCCTTGCTGTATAATCATGGATAATGTGTTGGTTGCCTATGAGGGTTTTCACACAATAAAAAATAAAAGACATGAAAATTGTTAGTGCATCTAGTACTCCTTTAGTGGTTTTGGAGTATTGAAGACAAATAGATTAAGAGACCAATGTGTTTGTGAGTGTACACAGAAATTACAATCCCTGAAGATTTGGTTTAACCGACAAAAGATAACCCCTAAAAATGTATTGCTCCAAGTGAAGAAATTTGGTGCGTCCTTTGAAGAAATTGAAGTGAAGAATTGGAAGCTTGAAGACTTTGTTTCTGTAGTTTCTTTATTCTTATTTTGAGTCATAGAAAACATCATACTGTTAAAGGGGGTCTGTGATACATACACGTATTTCCGAAGTGATACTCAAAACCTACAACTACATATTTCTTTGAGTTGAAGACTTTGGAAATCTATTGCAGTGCAGTTAAGTTCATCAACGACAGAGACGAAGTTCTTCTAGTCGTTGAAGAAATTGTCTGACCGAGGAGTTAAGATTTCACGAGTGCGATTTGCCTACTCTGAGGACATTGAGTGCCCGACGAATTTGTGAGTTCAAATTTCCGACCGTTATTGTGCTAACGCCAGTTGTCGAGTGAATCCTTATCCTGCCAACGGTCATGTCCGAAGGGGCATTTATAACAATTCATGTCGGGTTGCCCCTAGCTATAAATAGTCGCCCCCGCAACCATTTGTTGGTTGGCTGCTCCAAGAGAGAGATTGAGACTTGTCATTTGAGAGCAACCCGCACTCCGACGACTTTGTGAAAACCCAAGTGAGGAAAAACCCAACCAGAGCCAAAGTATTGAGCATCACCGAAGAGATTTATCTGTGTGATCTGACGCCTGTTACCTTTGAAGATTGTCATTCTTCCAGACGGTTAGGCATCATGTTCTGAGCATCCAAGAGTCATTGTGGATTACCGGTGAACAAGTCTGTGAAGGTTTCGAAAGTCGACCTTGAAGACTTACCACTAGTGATTAGGCGAGGTCTATAGTGACCTTAGCTCAAGGAGAATACAGTGAAGACTAAGTGTCTTCTCGGTTTAATCTAACGCCGCTCCAACCAGATGTACATTTGATACAACAATTGGAACTGGTCTACCAAATCATCGTGTCATCACCAAGCTAATCTGGTTTCAAAGTTTTCAACCCTTTACTTTCAGTATTTCCTCTGCTGAAGAATTTATGATCCACATTTTGAAGAATTTGAACTGGAGACTTTTATCATGATGCTTTCATTTCTTCAGTTCATCTTGTGTATGCGTGAATGTTTGTATGCTTGCATGTTCTTCATCTGCATCTATCTTGTATGCATCTTTTACTTCTCTGTGATGATTGAGTTCCGCCTCTATTTTTATTTCTTCACTCTGATCTTCGTCGGATTCATTAGAGTTTGACGAATTTCTATAAATCTCCCATTCACCCCCGGGAGATAACCCACGCTTTAGAAATGTTGGCTTGTGTGCCGTGAAGTTGGACATGCATAAGGCTTATGACCGTGTCGAGTGGACTTTTCTAAAAGAAATCATGTGAAAGTTGAGGTTCCAGGTAAATTTGGTAAATTTGATGACGCAATGTGCGACACAGTGGAATATTCTATTCACTTTCATTGGGAATAGAGAGTTTAAACCCACTAGAGGTTTGAGGCAAGGAGACCCTCTCTCACCATATTTGTTCCTTTTATGTACGAAGGGATTAAATGCCTTACTTGCTCATGAAGAGGAATCTCGAAACTTACAAGGGGTAAAGGTGTGTAGAGATGCTCCTGCTATCTCTAAGCTACTGTTTACTTATAGGGGGTAAAGGCGTGTAGAGATGCTCCTTCTATCTCTAACCTACTATTTGTAGATGGCTCTTTAATTCTTATGAAGGCAAATATGGAGAATGCACAAGCCCGAAGAGAGTTCTGGATTATATTGTGCAGTTTCGGTTCAGATGTTGAGTATGATAAATCAAGCATTTTTTAGCCTCGGGCTTAGATTTGTTTGTTATTGAATACCATGACAGAAGCACTCAATGACAGGTATTTGGGGTTGTCATCAGAAGTAGGGATGGATAAAACAGGCGCTTCCGAGTTCTGGTGGACCATATGATGCGTAAAGTAATGGACAGAGGAAAGACAATTATCCTTGGGTGGTAAAGAGGTTCTTCTCAAACCAGTTGCACAGGCTATACCACCATATGCAATGTCGGTCTTTAAAATTCCTAAATAGATTTGTAAAGGAATATCTGACTCAATGTTGCACTACCGGTGGGGGGAGAGTGACAGCCAAAAGAGAATGCATTGGATGGCCTGGTGGAAATTGTGTGTGCCAAAAAGTAAGGGAGGAATGAGTTTTAGAGAAATCCATTGTTTTAATTTAGCCCTCCTAGCTAAGCAAGTGTGGAGACTAATTGACAATCCAGATTCCTTGTGCGCTACTATTCTTAAATCAAAATCCTTGATGGAGATTTGCTTAATGCCAAGTTACATAAATGTTCTTCTTTGGCAAAGCATCATGGCTAGGGTGAATACTCTTAAACATGTGGAAAGCATTTGGAGAGTGGGTGATGGACAAAAAATTAACATGTGGAATGATCCATGGATTCCAGGATCTAACAATATAAAGGTTATTACTCCACGTGGACATCAAAGTGCAAGGCCTTATTGATCCAAGTACTAATAAGTGGGATGAGGAGTTGGTGAGACAAACTTTTTGGCAAGTTGTTGTTCATCAAATTTTATCAACACCGCTCCCAAATTATGAGATGGAGGATTTTATTGCATGGTGTATGAGTAAGTCTTACAAGTTCTCTGTTAAGTGATGACCCGCAAGTATAGGGGATCATAACGGTCTTCGAGGGTGGTATTTTGAGGGTAGTATTGATGAATTGGAGCCAAAGAATATTTATAAGCCTTAGCAGTTGAGTTGTCAATTCAACCATACCTGGAAAGTTATTTCTCTCCAGCAAAGTGTTAAGTAGCACTGTAGTTTGATAATAGTTGTAACGATAGCAGTAGTAACAGTAACGGTAACAGTAGCAGTTTTGTAGTGATTGTAACAGTAGCAACAATAGTAATAACTTGGCAAAGAAAATATGAGCAAAGCGTAGGCATTGGATTAGCGATGGATATTTGTATGGATGACATTCATGCAACAATCACAACCTGTAGCGATACACAATAGCTCCAATTCATCAATTTAATGTAGGCATGTATTCCGTATATAGTGTCATATGTGCTTATAATAAGAACTTGTGTACCATCTTTTGTCCTACTCTCCCGTGGCAGTGGGGTCCTTAAGGAATCTAAGGGTAATTAAGGCCTCCTTTTAATAGAGAACCGGATCAAAGCATTAACACATGGTGAATACATGAAATCCTCGAATTACAGTCATCCCCGGAGAGTATCCCAATTATTGTCACCTTGGGGTCTATGGTTCAAAAAATAACAAGTGCATATAACTAGTAGACATGGTCAAGAACTCAAATATATTGATGAAAACATAAAGGGTTCAGATCTTAAATCATGGTACTCGGGCCCTAGTGACAAGCATTAAGCATAGCAAAGTCATAGCAACATCAATCTCAGAACATAGTGACTAGAGATCAAGCCCTAACAAATTGACTTGATTACATGACAAATCTCATCCATCTCCATCATCGTCCAACAATCCTATGAAGGAATTACTCACTCCCGATGGTGAGCATCATGGAATTGTTGGTGGAGAAGGGTTTTTGATGACGATGGCGACGAATCCCCCTCTCCGGAGCCCCAAATAGATTCCAAATCAGCCCTCCTGATGAAGAACATGAGGTGATGATACGTCCATTTTGCATCATGTTTACCTCCTTTTATTTATAATGTTTTTATGTATAATAATGCTTTTTGGAGTAATTCTAATGCCTTTTCTCTCATAATATGCAAGGTTCACACAAAGAGGGAGAATTACGGCAGCTCGAAATCTGGACCTGAAAAAGCTACGTCAGGCCTCCTATTCTGCACAACTCCAAATGAGCTGAAACTTCTCAAGGAAGTTTTATGGAGTAAATAAGAAATACTGGAGCAAATAACTACCGGAGGGGGCTACCCGGTGAGCACAAGACACCAGGGCGCGCCAGGCCCCCCAGGCGCGCCCTGGTGGGTTGTGCTCAGCCCAACCCACCTTCGATGCCCATCTTCTGGTATACAAGTCATTTTGACCTAGAAAAAAAATAAGGAGAGGACTTTCGGGACGAAGCTCCGCCATCTCGAGGCGGAACTTGGGCAAGAGCACTTTTGCCCTCCGGCGGAGTGGTTCCGCCGGGGGAACTTCCCTCCCGGAGGGGGAAATCATTGTCACCGTCATCACCAACAACTCTCCCATCTTGGGGAGGGCAATCTCCATCAACATCTTCAACAACGCCATCTCCTCTCAAACCCTATTTCATCTCTTGTGTTCAATCTTTGTACCGGAACTATAGATTGGTGCTTGTGGGTGACTAGTAGTGTTGATTACATCTTGTAGTTGATTACTATATGGTTTATTTGGTGGAAGATTATATGTTCAGATCCATTATGCTATTTAATACCCTCTGATCTTGAGCATGATTATCATTTGTGAGTAGTTACTTTTGTTATTGAGGTCACGGGAGAAATCTTGTTGCAAGTAATCATGTGAATTTTATATGTGTTCGATATTTTGATGGTATGTATGTTGTGATTCCCTTAGTGGTGTCATGTGAACATCGACTACATGACACTTCACCATATTTGGGCCTAAGGGAATGCATTGTGGATTAGTTATTACATGATGGGTTGCGAGAGTGACGGAAGCTTAAACCCTAGTTTATGCGCTATTCTGTAAGGGACCGATTGGATCCAAAAGTTTAATGCTATGGTTAGAATTTATTCTTAATACTTTTCTCGTAGTTGCGGATGCTTGGGAGGGGGTTAATCATAAGTAGGAGGTTTGTTCAAGTAAGAACATCACCTAAGCACCGGTCCACCCACATATCAAATTATCAAAGTAGCGAACACAAATCGAACCAACATGATGAAAGTGACAAGATGAAATTCCGGTGTACCCTCAAGAACGCTTTGCTTATCATAAGAGACCGTTTTGGCCTGTCCTTTGCCTCAAAAGGATTGGGCTACCTTGTTGCACTTTTGTTACTATTACCGTTACTTTCTCATCACAAATTATCTTGCTATCAAACTACTCGCTACTTATAATTTCAGTGCTTGCACATAATACCTTGCTGAAAACCACTTGTCATTTCCTTCTGCTCCTCATTGGGTTTGACTCTTACTTATTGAAAGTACTATGATTGATCCCATATACTTGTGGGTCATCAAGGCTCTTTTCTGGCGCCGTTGCCGAGGAGTCAAGCGCTCTTGGTAAGTGGAAATTGGTAAGGAAAAATTATTACTACGTGTTGAAATTTATTGTCACTTGTTATTATGGAGAACAATTCTTTAAGGGGTTTGTTCGGGGTATCTTCACCTTGATCGAAACCACAATTAGTTGACCCTCAACCCACTGCACCTACTGAAAATATTGAATATGAAATTCCTTCGGGCATGATAGAACAATGAAGGAAATATGCCCTAGAGGCAATAATAAAGTTGTTATTTATATTTCCTTATATCATGATAAATGTTTATTATCCATGCTAGAATTGTATTAACCGGAAACTTGGTACATGTGTGAATACATAGAAAAACAGAGTGTCACTAGTATGCCTCTACTTGACTAGCTCGTTGAATCAAAGATGGTTAAGTTTCCTAGCCATAGACATGAGTTGTCATTTGATTAATGGGATCACATCATTAGAGAATGATGTGATTGACTTGACCCATTTGGAGAGGTATCTCTGGGCCCTCTCGGTAAAGCACATCACTATGAGCCTTGCAAGCAATGTGACTAATGAGTTAGTTGCGGGATGATGCATTACGGAACGAGTAAAGAGACTTGCCGGTAATGAGATTGAACTAGGTATTGAGATACCGACGATCGAATCTCGGGCAAGTAACATACCGATGACAAAGGGAACAAGTATGTTGTTATGCGGTTTGACCGATAAACATCTTCGTAGAATATGTGGGAGCCAATATGAACATCCAGGTTCCTCTATTGGTTATTGATCGGAGACGTGTCTCGGTCATGTCTACATAGTTCTCGAACCCGTAGGGTCCGCACGCTTAACGTTCAGTGACGATCGGTATTATGAGTTTATGTGTTTCGATGTGTAAGGGCATATTTATCCCTTAGGTGTTTTGGTGATTGATGACAATGCTTTTGTGGACTAATCGTGTGCCTTGAGTTTCTCAGATGCTTCATCTCTAGGTACGAGACGACTCGGTGCCCCTCGGAATCTATTGAAGACGGCGTTGTTCTACGTTTCTCTTTGGTGTATTTGAGTCGTAGGAGAGCCGTACTATTAAGAGGGGGTCCGCGTCGGAAAGGTTTGGGTGGAATCAACACGTACACATGTCCTACCTTTCCTTGCACTTTGGAGCGTCTTTCCGTTATCCTAGTTGTGCATAATCGACGGCTACTTCAGACTTGCGGTAGTATCGCTCTATGGAGCGGTAGTACCATAAGCACCGCGTAGTACCGCTGGGGTCCTGAGTACCGCTCCCCTGAGCCTTAGTACCGCAACTCCCAGGCCTAGTGCTGCTCCGATGCACGGTAGTAGGAGCGGATGTAATTTTTACATCCGCGCCACACGGTAGTACCAAGACGCTGGCGCGCCGGTAGTATGAGGCCACGGTAGTACCGCTCCCCGGAGCCGTAGTACCGCGGGCCCTCATACCCAGATGTCGTTCTTGCTGCGGTAGTAGGAGCGGATGTAATTTTTACATCCGGCGCCTCAACGGTAGTACCGCACCTCGTCTTGTGATAGTACCGCGTCGGGTTTTTACCGTTTCTTTTTCAGCGGAAGTAGGCACGGATGTTTTTATTTCATCCGCGCTCTTCGTAGGCTATGAGCACGCCTTGCGGTAGTACCGCAAGGAGAGCGGTAGTACCGCCATGAGCGGTAGTACTACGCCAACAAAGCTAGTCCTGCCTCTGCCGCGGAAGTACCGTGGTCCTCCACGGTAGTACCGCGTGGCCTTGCGGTAGTACCTGGCTTCTGGAGCGGTAGTACCGCGTGTCGCAGGCTGAACTTGAGGATAACGGTTGGATCTATTCCACGACTATAAAAGGGGGGTCTCCTACCTCTAGTTGACCATCTCTTCCATCTCTAAGCTCCATTGTTGCTCCAAGCTCCATTTTGGCCCGATCTCTCTCCCTAGCCAATCAAACTTGTTGATTTGCTCGGGATTGGGTGACAAGGGCCGGATCTACACTTCCACCAAGAGACATTTGATTCCCCCCACTTATCCCTTGCGGATCTTGTTACTCTTGGGTGTTTGAGCACCCTAGACGGTTGAGGTCACCGCGGAGCCATATTCCATTGTGGTGAAGCTACGTGGTGTCGTTGGGAGCCTTCAATTAAGTTGTGGAGATTGCCCCAACCTTGTTTGTAAAGGTTCGGTTGCCGCCTTCAAGGGCACCAATAGTGGAATCACGGCATCTCGCATTGTGTGAGGGCGTGAGGAGAATACGATGGCCCTAGTGGCTTCTTGGGGAGCATTGTGCCTCCACACCGCTCTAACGGAGACGTACTTCCCCTCAAAAGGAAGGAACTTCGGTAACACATCCTCATCTCCACCGGCTCCACTCTTGGTTATCCTATCCCTTTACTTGTGCAAGCTTATTTGTGTTTCTATCTTTGCTTGCTCGTGTGCTTGTGTTGTTTGCATCATATAGGTTGTCCACCTAGTTGCATATCTAGACAACTTACTTTGTTGCAAAGTTTAATTTGGTCAAGAAAAGGTAAAAATTGTTAGTTGCCTATTCACCCCCCCTCTAGTCAACTATATCGATCCTTTCAATTGGTATCAGAGCCTCGTCTCTTTTTAAGGACTTTACTGTCCGAAGAGTATGGTTGACGTCGTAGATGATGTGGGAGAGCACTCCGGTGCGAATCCAATATCATCTACGGAGATGGGGTAAGTCGATCTCTCGTGAGGAATTCAATGTGGCGTTGGACACATTGAAAACCTCCATGACGCACCGAGGTCAAGGACATGTTTAAGGAATTCCTAGAAGGGCTTAAACTTTCCACCGCTTGCCGTGAAAGTGGGTGATCCCGCCAACACGGGACGGATGCTAACTCTGATAAGGGGGAAGCTACTAGTGAGAAAGCCCCATCGTCTAGTGGTAAGAATGGCACCGGCATCTTCGCCCATGTGCAACCTCCTCCCGTTTATGGTGGACCGATTCCTTCTACTCATTTGAATCATGTCGGTCCACCTCCTAAGATTGATAAAAAGGAGGATTTTGATTCTTGGATTTATCGTTTTAAGCGTCATTTAAATCATGTGAACACTAACCTTTGGAGAATCATTGAAGAAGGTTTCTATCCAAGATGACCCGAGCAACTTCTCTCCTAGAGAAGTCGTGGACCATCAATTCAATGAGAATGCTCTCTTCATCATCCAAGAAGCAATCCTTCCGAAGACCTCCCTCATCTCCGGCCCTACTCCCTTGCCAAAGATGCTTGGCACAAGGTGGTTTCCCTTTATCGAGGAAGCGCAAGCATTCAACGTTCCAACTATGAAGTGGTGCAAGATGAAGCCGATGAGTTAAAGAAGATGAAGAACCTCGTGAGCTCTATCGGAGAGTTACCAAGCTCGCGGTCTCCCTCCGGGATCATGGAAGTAAGGACACGGATGACAACTGGATCAAGCGCAAATTCCTCAAGGCAAGGATGCCCTACCACAAAGCCATGTCCTCCGTCATTCGTCAAAGGCCGGACTTCCACACCCTGTCCTCAAGTGATGTGTTGGATGAGTTTGTGGCTATGAGCATATTGGACAAGACCGCCGACAATGCGGTGCTTCGCTCCCAAAGAGCAAAGAATCCCAACCTCGCTTTGAAGGCCAAGGTTTGTGTCGAAGAAGAAGGAGAGAAGGAAGAAGAAGAGAGCAACCTCGAAGATACGAAGTATGACTATCATGAACACATGGCCCTTGCTTCAAGGCAATTTTGGAGCAAGAAGAACTCAAGGCCCAACTTCAACAAGAGCAACTCAAGTGGGGCAAAGGGCAAGCAACGAGTGAGGACTTGCTTCAATTGTGGCAATGTGAGTCACTTTGTTGCGGAGTGCCCATATGAGAAGAGGGAAGACAATGGTGGCAAGCTCATCCGTAAGGACAAGGCCAAGTCTTTCCCCAACAAGAGAAACTTCACCAAGAAGGCTCCTCACAAAGCTTTGGTGGTTCAAGAAGAGTACAATGAGGATGATGATGATGATGAAGATGGTGAGTCGGTTGCCATGGCCTCCGTTGCCATTGCGACGACTCCTCGGGTGTCTCTCTTCGACTCACCTAATGAAAGCATCACCGCTAAGTGCCTCATGGCTAAAGCCACCAACAAGGTAACCCCAACATCAAAACTACCATCATCAATCATTCTTCTTTGTGGATTGCATTGATGAACATGAGGGACTAATGTGGAGGAGAATGAGTTTGAGACCTTTATGGGTAAACTCAAGGGCAAATCCAAGAAGCACTTCGTTGCTCTCTTGGAACAACTTGGTGAAGCCAATGACATGATCGAGGCTCATGAAGAAACCATCTCTAAGATGGAAGGGCATAGTCGTGACTATGCCGATGAGATTTCGGATCTTTCCAATGCTCTTGAGGAAGAGCGTGGTCTTCGTTTGGCTCTTGAGGAGTCATACAACGATGATCATGCTAAATTAAATAAAGATCTTGATCATGCTCTTGTTGTGTTTCGTGTGCTAAGCTCCGAGAAGGCAAAACTTGGAGTTGATCTTGCTAGACTCAACGAGGAGTTTGACATTCTCGACAAGGCTCACAAAGTCTTGAAGGGTGCTCATGCTAGTCTCAAAGAGTCGCATGATCAACTCCAAGTGAAGCTAACCAAGGAGAAAGCCACCTTTCCTCATATGGTATTGATTGATAATGCAAATGCTACTAACCCTTGTTGTGAGCATGTGCATCTTGTTGAGGAGAATGCTAAGTTGAAGGAGCAACTTGAAAAGGCCTTGTCACATGCATACAAGGTGAGAAGAACCTTAACGACCTTTTGAGTAATCAAAAGGAAGTTGTGAACAAGGAGGGATTGGGTTACTTTTAAGCCCAAGAACAAGAAGAAGAATGACAAGATGAAGCAACCTCCTCCTCTCAAGCAAACTTTTGTGAGGGAGGGAGAGGGTGCTTTCAAGAAGAAGAAGAACCATGCAAAGGGTGGCAATGCCAAGAAGAACAACGCCACCCCTCCGAACATAGCCCGGCGACTTTAATCCTTCTTATGTGTTATGTCAGCTAGTGATGGGCATGTTTATGCCAAATTTGTTGGTTCTCCTCATGAATACATTGAATGGTCTATTTGGGTTCCTAAGACCCTTGTTACTAACATCAAAGGACTCATTACAAAATGGGTACCTAAAACCAAGCATTGATCGTGTGTAGGAGTTTGCTTCCGGTGGGGGATCATGGCTGCTCGATAGTGGAGCTACAAATCATATGACCGGAGGCAAGGACTTGGTGGTGGACGTGCACAAGATTCCTTTTATGCCCACCAATGTCGAATGGGGTGATGCCTCGTCTTCTAAGGTATTGGGACTTGGCAAGGTTGTCATTTCTCATGATCTCACGATCGAGAAGGTCATGCTTGTTGAGTCCCTTGCATTCAATTTACTTTCCGTTTGTCAACTCGCAATCATGGGCTTTGCCACTTTCTTTGATATTGATTCCGTGGCCCTCTTGTGGAGCAAGACTCTTAAAGTAGCCTTTGTTGGGCATGTCGAGAACGGTCTATATGTGGTCAACTTTTCGGAGCAACCCACTAAAACCGCGACATGCCTAAGCTAAAATTGACGTGGGATGGCTTTGGCATCACGGTTTAGCCCATGTCAATATGAGATATTTGCAAAGTCTTCTCAAGGGGGACCATGTCCGTGGACTAACAAATGTTAGTTTTGCCAAAGACCGTGCTTGCAATTGCTTGTATTGAAGGAAAGCTTCATGAGAAGGCTCACCCTCCCACGACCATCATCTACTCAAAGAGACCCTTGGAGCTCCTTCACATGGATCTCTTTGGGCCACCATCATTTGATAGTCTTGGAGGTAGAAAGTATTGCTTGGTGATTGTGGATGACTATTCAAGATACACTTGGGTATACTTCTTCAAGAGGAAGAGTGAGACTCAACAAACCGTCATCGACTTTGCAAATGAAGCTCAACGTCAACATAATGCAAAGATCTTGACAATAAGAAATGACAACGGCACCGAGTTCAAGAACTACACCTTGGATGAGTTTCTTAGTGATGAGGGGATCAAGCATCAATATTCTGCACCGTATACCCCTCAACAAAATGGTGTTGCGGAGAGGAAGAACCGGACGTTGATGGATGCGGCAAGGACCATGATGGCGGAGTTCAAGTCTCCGTACAACTTTTGGGCCGAAGCCATCAACACCGCATGTCATGCATCCAATCGTCTCTATCTCCGCAAAGGCTTGAACAAGACTCCTTATGAGATACTCACCGGCAACAAGCCCAATCTCAAGTACTTCCGGGTGTTCGGGTGTAAGTGTTTCATTCTCAAGAAAGGTGTTCATTTGTCTAAATTTGAAGCTAGAGCTCATGAGGGCATATTTTTTGGTTATGCTACAAACTCTCATGCTTACCGTGTCCTCAATAAATCCACGAGACTTATTTATTGAGGATACGTGTAACGTGGAGTTTGATGAGAATAACGGCTCCCAAGTGGAGCAAAGTGGCACTTGTGATGTAGGTGATGAAATTCCTCCTCAAGCCATAAGAAGAATGGGTGTTGGTTTTATCCTACCTGTTGAGGAACCCCTTGTGGCGAAGGAGAAGGACAATGCTCCACTCAAGTGGAGCCATCACCAACCCAAGGCCCACACGCTCAAGAACAAAGTGAAGGCCCTCAACCTCATGAACAAGACCAAGGGCAAGATCATGCTCAAGACGATGGTGACACACCAAATGATGCCCAAGGTCAAGTTCTCTCCCCCGAGCATGCTTAAGATCAAGAACATGCTCAAGACGGAGCTCAAGATGATCAAGTGACCCCTCCTCATCTCACCTCCGAGGAGGAATTAGAGCGTCGTGCCGCCAAGATTGCGTCCAAACTCACCACCAAAGGCCATCTCATGGAGAATGTGGTTGGAAGCCTAAGAAAAGGGGTAAGCACTCGTAGACAATTGGCAAACTATTGTGAACATCACGCGTTTGTCTCTTGTGTTGAACCCCAAAAGTTCTATGAGGCGCTCGAAGACTCGGATTGGCTCAATGCCATGCATGAAGAACTCAACAACTTCGAGTACAACAAGGTGTGGAGATTGGTGCCAAGGCCATCGGGGAACCACAACGTCATTGGAACCAAGTGGATCTTCAAGAACAAGCAAGATGCTCATGGGAACATCATTCGCAACAAGGAAATATTGGTAGCACAAGGCTACTCCCAAGTCGAGGGTATCGACTACGGTGAAACCTTTGCTCCTGTTGCTCGCCTTGAATCCATTCGTTTGTTGATTCCTTATGCTTCCCATCACAACTTTAAGTTGCAACAAATGGATGTGAAAAGTGCTTTTCTTAATGGTCCTATTAATGAGTTGGTCTATGTCAAGCAACCCCCCGGGTTCGAGGACCCCTACTTCCGGATCATGTGAATCAACTCGATAAGGCACTCTATGGCCTTAAACAAGCCCCACTTGCGTGGTATGACCACCTTACCGAGTTGTTAGAATATCGTGGATTTGAGGTGGGGCAAATCGATCCCACTCTTTTTACTAAGAAGGTCAATGTGGAGTTGTTTGTATGCCAACTATATGTTGATGATATTATCTTTGGTTCCCCTAACAAAGCTTTCAATGAGGAATTTGCCGCTCTCATGACCTCCAAGTTCAAGATGTCTTCTATGGGAGAGTTGAAGTTCTTCCTTGGTTTTGATATCAAACAAAGAAGAGAAGGAACCTTCATCAACCAAGCCAAATACACTCAATACATGCTCAAAAGATTCAAGCTAAGTGATGTCAAGCCGGCTACTACACCAATGCCTACCAAGTGCCAACTTGACATTGATCCCAATGGTAAAGCGGTGGATCAAAAGGTATATCGCTCCATGATTGGCTCCTTGCTTTATCTTTGTGCATCTAGACCGGATATCATGTTGAGTGTGGGAATGTGTGCACGGTTTCAAGCCGCACCGAAGGAAAGTCACTATGTGGCGGTCAAGCGAATCTTTCGATATTTGGCTCATACCCCAAACTTTGGCTTATGGTACCCAAGAGGGGCAAACTTCAAGCTTGAAGGATTTACGGATTCCGATTGGGCGGGAGACAAAGGGGATAGGAAGTCCACCTCTGGAGGGTGCCAATTTCTTGGTTGCTCTTTGGTAAGTTGGTCTTCCAAGAAGCAAAGTTGTGTGTCTCTCTCGTCCACCGAAGCAGAATATGTGGCGGCCGGTAGTTGTTGTGCTCAACTCCTATGGATGAGGCAAACTTTAAAGGAGTACGGTGTCATTTGTGACAAAGTGCCTCTTTGGTGTGATAATGAAAGTGCCATCAAGATTTCTCTCAACCCGGTGCAACACTTCAAGACGAAGCACATTGAGATTCGGTATCACTTCATCCGGATCACATTAGGCGAGGGAGATTGAGCTCAAGTATGTCAACACTCATGATAACCTTGCAGATATTTTCACGAAGCCCTTGGATGAAGCAAGATTTCGCGAGTTAAGGCATGAGCTAAATATCATTGATTTGAGCAATGTGACTTGAACCCGTGCACCCCCCACCACACTCAACTTGTTGTCTAATTTAAGTGTAGGCATGGACATAGGGGGAGTGTTGTTCTCTCAATGAACTCTCCCTCCCCCCATCATGCATAAATAGATCAACTCTTTCACATTAGCCATTTTTGATGGTACTTGTGCTTCAAAGACGAGTTTTGGTCATGGGCCCAAGGATAATTCTTCGCGGTGCCATACCATCTAACTCAAACATAGGTGGCTTCGGCCACCGCCCTCTCCTTTTGAGAGGTTTTGTCGCTTGGTGTTCTCTTGTTGTCTTTCTGCCTCTGGTTTGTGCGTGTTCTTGTGGTTTCCTTTGTGTGAAAAGTTTCCGTGCAAAGACCTTCTTCTTGTGTTGAAACCGGCTGTGTCTTGAGCTCACGGTACTACCGCGGACAGCTACGGTACTACCGCGGCCAACCATGGTACTACCGCGTGGGAGCACGGTACTACTACCCCCACGCGGCAGTAATTTTTTACTGCCGCCTGGGTGAGCGGTACTACCGCTCGGTCTTGATACTTCCGCTGGCCGGTACTACCGCGATGACATGCGGTACTACCACGCCGGCTTGGGCGCGTGGGGATAAGGACGGGCAGGGGGAGTTCTAACTCCCCAATACCCATTCATAGTTCCCCCCACGTCGTCTCTCTCTCTCTCTCTCTCTCTCTCTCTCTCTCCCACGCTCAAGATCGGAGCTGGCGTTCGTTGCCGGATCTCCTCCTCCGGCTGCCCTCCCGTGATTCCGTCTGGTGGGATCTTTCCCCACCACGTGCTCTTGCTATGGACCCAGGTTTTTCCCCAATCTTTCCTCGTTTTATTGAGTTCTTTGCCTCTAGGTTGTTGGGGGAGACTTGTGTGTTCTAGAGATTTTTAGGCTATTTCTTTGCAAGAGTAGGATGAAGGAGAGTAGCTTTGCGTAGGGTTTATACTTGTATTTTTGTCTTGCGATAGATTTGATCACCGTAGCACTGCCGTCGTTTCGCGGTTCTTTTCAGATTCGAACTGACGTTTGGATCTGACACGATGCGGTACTACCGCCCGTCGGGCGCGGTACTACCGCTAGCACGGTACTACCGCCCCTCTGGCGCGGTACTACCGCGCACTGCGGCACTAAAATTTTACTACCGCTCCAACCACGGTACTACCGTGACCTCGCACGGTACTACCGCGACTTGGAGCAGTACTAATATTTTAGTACCGCAGGCACTGGCAGTACTACCGTGGCTCACATCTATCGCTTGCCAACTTTCACGTATATTTCCTATGTGTTTCTTGTGCTTTGCCGTGGTCCTTGCATTGATCCTCTTCGCGTTCGTTGGTGTTTTGCGTTTGTGTCTCAGGTGGTGGCTCTCGCCGCCCAATCCCGGTCGTGACACTGGCTCCAAGCGTCTGCGCAACCTGTGAAGCACCAGAGGGCTCCTCTGCCCCAAGCGGAATGTCAAGACATCAGCTAGCAAGTTCAAGGAGCCCGCCAAGGGCATGGATGAGATACCACAATCTGAGTACGTCCGTCTCAGGCAGCTTCACCCGTACGTGAACCCTCGTTCCTCTGTCAGAGGTTGTGAGCTGTTTTGGAACAAGCAATGCACCAACATCTATCTGGATTTCATCAAAAACAAGCAGAATACCTACGTGGATGTGAAATGGATTGACATGCATCACATGAGGAAGGACAAGTTCTGTGCCTACTTTGGAGAGGCTCTGGACTAGGTGGAGCAGTTTGGTATTGAGCATGTGATATCCTTTCACCTTGACTATGACCCTGAGCTTATCTGTTAGTTCTTTGCCTCAGTATACTTTCACTCTGATGAGGAGCGGAGGATGACCTGGATGTCCAATGGCCGTAGTCGATCGCTACACTGGAAGGAGTTCATGGATTTGCTCCAGTGCACGATGACGGGCTCGACACTCCCGTGGGTGTTCGCCCCCATGCCAACTCCGAGTCTACCAACAAGGACAAGCTTACACCATACTATGTTGAGAAGAGCTCCCAAGTGGCAAGATAGGGTTGGTGCTCAACTCTTTCTGGATATCATGTATCGCATCTTCCACAACTCCTTGTTCCCTCGCATTGGTGACAAGGACAAGGTTCCTGCCTATATGGTGGATATGATGCTCATCTGCGAGGAGGCTCGTTTGTCTCAGACTCAGCCACTTGATGTCTCACACATCATGTGGTGTGATCTTCGGTTTGCGGTGTTCAACCGCAAAGTGCCTATCTATGGGCCCCATATCTGCTTTCACGATCTCAAGACTTGGGAGAAGATGTTCCCTGGTGAGGAGTTCCTTGCCCTCGATGGATTCGCCATGATCCCATCTGTCTGCGTGTCAAACCCAACTGGGCCAACACTACTACTGCGTGCCGAGGCGTCTGCCGCTAGGGGTGCTGGTGATGAGGAGGATCTTTGGCGCCGAGGATGTTCTTTGAGGGCCGTCTTTGCTAGGCCTTCCAGTAGCTCCCCTATGCCTTCGTGGGCCAAGAAGCTGAAGGACAAGATGAAGACTCTTTTCTGCATGCAAGCCAAGGGGCAGTACAAGACTCACGTGGCGTCCAAGGAGAGTCGTCGACAGGACAGGAAGATCTTGCAGCTCTATGGTGAGGATGTGTCTGGCGGGTCTGAGGAGCGTATCACTCCAGAGGCCGAGTGGATGGAGAAGCAAGGCTACAGGTGGACTGATTCTGAGGAGGACGTCGAGGAGACCATCCCTGCTGCCGGGGAGTCCGACGGAGAGGATTGGGACGAGTTCCCTGCTTGAGCCACCTCTTGTGTGTAGGTGTCCTCTCTGCCTTTTTGGCGTCTCGATGCCAAAGGGGAGGGAGTGTAGGATTCTTGAGTTTTGTGTCGTCTTTAGGTGTGTCGGTGTGTTTCTTTGCTTCCTCGTTTGAACCTCGTTTGATTGCTTTGGGTTGCTTTACTTCATATGGTGTAAGACATATGCACTCTATCTATCTTAGCGAGCTTGTGATATATTGTGCTACCTTTGTGCTATGCTCTGCTTAAATGTTATTTGTCATGCCTTTATCTCTAAAATATAGGGGCAGTGTTGATCCTAGTTTGTGTGCTATGCGGTCCAAAGCATCTATCTAGAGTGCACACATCTAGGGGGAGCCCGTCTATATTTTAGAGAGGAGGGGTTTGCCCTTGCTCAAAATTATCTTATCTTTGTGCAAATCCCGTATTGTCATCAATCCACCAAAAGGGGGAGATTGTAAGGGCATATTTATCCCTTAGGTGTTTTGGTGATTGATGACAATGCTTTTGCGGACTAATCGTATGCCTTGAGTTTCTCAGATGCTTCATCTCTAGGTACGAGACGATTCGGTGCCCCTCGGAATCTATTGAAGACGGCGTTGTTCCACGTTTCTCTTTGGTGGATTTGAGTCGTAGGAGAGCCGTACTATTAAGAGGGGGTCCGCGTCGGAAAGGTTTGGGTGGAATCAACAGATACACATGTCCTACCTTTCCTTGCACTTTGGAGCGTCTTTCCGTTATCCTAGTTGTGCATAATGAGACGGCTACTTCTGTACTTGCGGTAGTACTGCTCTACGGAGCGGTAGTACCGCAAGCACCTGCGGTAGTACCGCCGGGGGTCACAGTAGTACCGCTCCCCTGGAGCCTTAGTACCGCAACTCCCAGGCCTAGTGCTGCTCCGGTACGGTAGTAGGAGCGGATGTATTTTTTTACATCCGCGCCCTGCAGTAATACCGCGCCGTCATCTTGTGATAGTACCACGGGAGGCCACGGTAGTACCGCTCCCCTGAGCCGTAGTACCGTGGCCCTCATACCCGATACCGTTCTTGCCGAGGTAGTAGGAGCGGATGTAATTTTTACATCCGGCGCCTCAACGGTAATACCGCACCTCGTCTTGTGATAGTACCGCGTCGGGTTTTACCTTTGTTTCTTTTTCAGCGGAAGTAGGCACGGATGTTTTTATTTCATCCGCGCTCTTCGTAGGGCTGTGGCTTACACTTTGGCGGTAGTACCGCAAGGGGAGCGGTAATACCGCGGCGAGCGGTAGTACTACGCTCGATCGAGCTAGTCCCGACCTTCGCTGCTGCCGCTGAAGTACCGTGGTCCTCCACGGTAGTACCGCTGTGGCCTTGCGGTAGTACTGCTTCGAGCGGTAGTACTGCGTGTCGCAGCTGAACTTGAGGATAACGGTTGGATCTATTCCACGACTATAAAAGGGGGTCTCCTACCTCTAGTTGACCATCTCTTCCATCTCTAAGCTCCATTGTTGCTCCAAGCTCCATTTTGGCCCGATCTCTCCCTAGCCAATCAAACTTGTTGATTTGCTCGGGATTGGGTGACAAGGGCCCAATCTACACTTCCACCAAGAGACATTTGATTCCCCCCACTTATCCCTTGCGGATCTTGTTACTCTTGGGTGTTTGAGCACCCTAGACGGTTGAGGTCACCATGAGCCATATTCCATTGTGGTGAAGCTTCGTGGTGTCGTTAGGAGCCTCCAATTAAGTTGTGGAGATTGCCCCAACCTTGTTTGTAAAGGTTCGGTTGCCGCCTTCAAGGGCACCAATAGTGGAATCCCGGCATCTCGCATTGTGCGGGGGCGTGAGGAGAATACGGTGGCCCTAGTGGCTTCTTGGGGAGCATTATGCCTCCACACCGCTCTAACGGAGACGTACTTCCCCTCAAAAGGAAGGAACTTCGGTAACACATCCTCGTCTCCACCGGCTCCACTCTTGGTTATCCTATCCCTTTACATGTGCAAGCTTATTTGTGTTTCTATCTTTGCTTGCTCGTGTGCTTGTGTTGTTTGCATCATATAGGTTGTCCACCTAGTTGCATATCTAGACAACTTACTTTGTTGCAAAGTTTAATTTGGTCAAGAAAAGCTAAAAATTGTTAGTTGCCTATTCACCCCCCTCTAGTCAACTATATCGATCCTTTCACGATGTACCGAAGATAGTTTAGAGTCCCGGATGTGATCACGGATATGATGAGGAGTCTCGAAATGGTCGAGAAATAAAGATTGATATATTGGATGACTATATTCGGACACCGGGTGAGTTCCGGGGGTCACCGGATAATTATCGTAGTGCCGAGGGTTATTAGAACCCCCGAGGGGACTATTGGGCCTACATGGGCCATAGGGAAGAGGGTAGGCAGCCCACAAGGGGCAGCCACGCCCCCTCCCTATAGGGAGTCCGAATTGGACTAGGGAGAGGGGCGCGCCTCCCTTTCCTTCTACTCTCCCTCTCCTTCCTTCCCCCTTCCTCCTCCTAGTTGGACTAGGAAAGGGGGAGTCCTACTCCTACTAGGAGGAGGACTCCTCCCCCTCCTTGGCACGCCCCAAGGGCTGTCCGGCCTCCCCCCTTGCTCCTTTATATACGGGGGAAGGGGGCACCCTAGAACACACAAGTTGATCATTGATCCCTTAGCCGTGTGCGGTGCCCCCCTCCACCATAAACCACCTCGATCATATCGTCGTAGTGCTTAGGCGAAGCCCTGCACCGGTAGCTTCATCATCACCGTCATCACGCCGTCGTGATTACAAAGCTCTCCCTCGACACTCTGCTGGATCGTGAGTTCGTGGGACGTCACCGAGCTGAACGTGTGCAGATCGCGGAGGTGCCGTACTTCTGGTAGTAGGATCGGTCGATCGTGAAGACGTACGACTACATCAACCGCGCTGTCATAATGCTTCCGCTTACGGTCTACGATGATACGTAGACAACACTCTCCCCTCTTGTTGCTGTGCATCACCATGATCTTGCGTGTGCGTAGGATTTTTTTGAAATTACTACGTTTCCCAATAGTGGCATCCGAGCCAGGTTTATGCATATATGTTATATGCACGAGTAGAACACAAGTGAGTTGTGGGCGATAATAGTCATACTGCTTACCAGCATGTCATACTTTGATTCGCCGGTATTGTTGGATGAAGCGGCCCGGACCGACATTACGCGTGACGCTTACACGAGACTGGTTCTACCGACGTGCTTCGCATACGTGTGGTCAAGCGGGTGTCGCTTTCTCCAACTTTAGTTGAATCGAGTGTGGCTACGCCCGGTCCTTGTTGAAGGTTAAAATGGCACATACTTGACGAAAAATCGTTGTGGTTTTGATGCGTAGGTAAGAACGGTTCTTGCTCAGCCCGTAGCAGCCACGTAAAACTTGCAACAACAAAGTAGAGGACGTCTAACTTGTTTTTGCAGAGAATGTTGTGATGTGATATGGTCAAGACATGATGCTAAATTTTATTGTATGAGATGATCATGTTTTGTAACAAAGTTATCGACAACTGGCAGGAGCCATATGGTTGTCGCTTTATTGTATGAAATGCAATCGCCATGTAATTGCTTTACTTTATCACTAAGCGATAGTGATAGTCGTAGAAGCAATAGTTGGCGAGACGACAACAATGCTACGATGGAGATCAAGGTGTTGCACCGGTGACGATGGTGATCATGACGGTGCTTTGGAGATGGAGATCAAAGGCACAAGATGATGATGGCCATATCATATCACTTATATTGATTGCATGTGATGTTTATCTTTTATGCATCTTATTTTGGTTAGTTCGACGGTAGCATTATAAGATGATCTCTCACTAAATTTCAAGGTACACATGTTCTCCCTGAGTATGCACCGTTGCGAAAGTTCGTCATGCCGAGACACCACGTGATGATCGGGTGTGATAAGCTCTACGTTCACATACAACGGGTGCAAACCAGTTTTGCACACGCAGAATACTCGGGTTAAACTTGACGAGCCTAGCATATGCAGATATGGCCTCGGAACACTGAGACCGAAAGGTCGAGCGTGAATCATATAGTAGATATGATCAACATAGTGATGTTCACCATTGAAAACTGTTCCATCTCACGTGATGATTGGACATGGTTTAGTTGATATGGATCACGTGACCACTTAGATGATTAGAGGGATGTCTATCTAAGTGGGAATTCTTTAGTAATATGATTAATTGAACTTTAATTTATCATGGACTTAGTACCTGATAGTATTTTGCATGTCTATGTTGTTGTAGATAGATGGCCCGTGCTGTTGTTCCGTTGAATTTTAATGCGTTCCTAGAGAAAGCTAAGTTGAAAGATAATGGTAGCAACTACTCGGACTGGGTCCATAACTTGAGGATTATCCTCATTGCTGCATAGAAGAATTACGTCCTGGAAGCACCGCTTAGGTGCCAAACTCACGCAGGAGCAACACCAGATGTTATGAACGTCTGGCAGAGCAAAGCTGATGACTAATCGATAGTTCACTGTGCCATGCTTTACGGCTTAGAAGCGGGACTTCAACGACGTTTTGAACGTCATGGAGCATATGAGATGTTCCAGGAGTTCAAGTTAATATTTCAAGCAAATGCCCGGATTGAGAGATATGAAGTCTCCAATAAGTTCTATAGCTGCAAGATGGAGGAGAATCGTTCTGTCAGTGAGAATATACTCAAAAATGTCTGGGTATAACAATCACTTGATTCGACTAGGAGTTAATATTCCTGATGATAGTGTCATCAACATAATTCTTCAATCACTGCCACCAAGCTACAAGAGCTTCGTGATGAACTATAGCATGCAAGGGATGGATAAGACAATTCCAGAGCTCTTCGCAATGCTAAAGGCTGCGGAGGTAGAAATCAAGAAGGCATCAGGTGTTGATGGTCAAAAAGACCACCAGTTTCAAGAAAAAGTGTAAAGGTAAGAAGGGGAACTTCAAGAAGAACGGCAAGCAAGTTGCTGCTCAAGTGAAGAAGCCCAAGTCTGAACCTAAGCCTGAGACTGAGTGCTTCTACTGCAAAGTGACTTTTCTATGGAAGCGGAACTGCCCCAAGTATTTGGCGTATAAGAAGGATGGCAAGGTGAACAAAGGTATATGTGATATACATGTTATTGATGTGTACCTTACTAATGCTCGCAGTAGCACCTGTGTATTTGATACTGGTTCTGTTGCTAATATTTGCAACTCGAAACAAGATCATCGTAAGTTTATTTTCATCGATCTTGTAGAAAGTTTATTTGCTAATATTTGCAACTCGAAAGTTTATTTTCTTGTTACTAAGAATAATGGTTGTTCTATTTATATGAGTAATATCTTTTATGGTCATGCACCCTTGAAGAGTGGTCTATTTTTGTTGAATCTCGATAGTAGTCACACACATATTCATAATATTGAAGCCAAAAGATGCAGAGTTGATAATGATAGTGCAACTTATTTGTGGCACTGCCGTTTGGGTCATATTAGTGTAAAGCGCATGAAGAAACTCCATTTTGATGGACTTTTGGAATCACTTGATTATGAATCACTTGGTACTTGCGAACCATGCCTTATGGGCAAGATGACTAAAACTCCGTTCTCCGGAACAATGGAGCGAGCAATAGATTTGTTGGAAATCATACATACTGATGTATGTGGTCCGATGAATGTTGAGGCTCATGTGGGTATCGTTATTTTCTCACCTTCATAGATGATTTGAGCAGATATGGGTATATCTACTTGATGAAACATAAGTCTGAAACATTTGAAAAGTTCAAAGAATTTCAGAGTAAAGTGGAAAATCATCGTAACAAGAAAATAAACTTTCTACAATCTGATCGTGGAGGAGAATATTTGAGTTACGAGTTTGGTCTTCATTTGAAACAATGCGGAATAGTTTCGCGAGTCATGCTACCCGGAACACCACATCGTAATGGTGTGTCCGAACGTCGTAATCGTACTTTACTAGATATGGTGCGATCTATGATGTCTCTTACTGATTTACCGCTATCATTTTGGGGTTATTCTTTAGAGATGGCCGCATTCACATTAAATAGGGCACCATCTAAATCCGTTGAGACGACACCTTATGAACTATGGTTTGGCAAGAAACCAAAGTTGCCATTTCTTAAAGTTTGGGGCTGCGATGCTTATGTGAAAAAGCTTCAACCTGATAAGCTCGAACCCAAATCGGAGAAATGTGTCTTCATAGGATACCTAAAGGAGACTGTTGGGTACACCTTCTATCACAGATCTGAAGGCAAGACATTCATTGCTAAGAATGGATCCTTTCTAGAGAAGGAGTTTCTCTCGAAAGAAGTGAGTGGGAGGAAAGTAGAACTTGATGAGGTAACTATACCTGCTCCCTTATTGGAAAGTAGTTCATCACAGAAAACTATTCTTGTGACTCCTACACCAATTAGTGAGGAAGCTAATGATGATGATCATGTAACTTCAAATCAAGTCACTACCGAACCTCATAGGTCAATTAGAGTAAGATCCGCACCAAAGTGGTACGGTAATCATGTTCTGGAGGTCATGTTACTTGATCATGACTAACCTACGAACTATAAGGAAGCGATGATGAGCCTAGATTCTGCGAAATGGCTTGAGGCCATGAAATCTGAGATGGGATCCATGTATGAGAACAAAGTGTGGACTTTGGTTGACTTGCCGATGATCGGCAAGCCATCGAGAATAAATGGATCTTCAAGAAGAAGATTGATGCTGACGGTAATGTTACTGTATACAAAGATCGACTTGCTGCGAAAGGTTTTCAACAAGTTCAAGGAGTTGACTACAATGAGACCTTCTCACCTGTAGCGATGCTTAAGTCTGTCCGAATCATGTTAGCAATTGCTGCATTTTGTGATTATGAAATTTGGGTAATGGATGTAAAGACTGCATTCCTGAATGGATTTCTGGAAGAAGAGTTGTATATGATGCAACCTGAAGGTTTTATCGATCGAAAGGATGCTAACAAAGTGTGCAAGCTCCAACGATCCATTTATGGACTGGTGCAAGCATCTCGGAGTTGGAATAAACGTTTTGATAGTGTGATCAAAGCATATGGTTTTATACTGACTTTTGAAGAAGCCTGTATTTACAAGAAAGTGAGTGGGAGCTCTGTAGCATTTCTAATATTATATGTGGATGACATATTGTTGATTGGAAATGAATATAGAATTTCTGGATAGCATAAAAGGATACTTGAACAAGAGTTTTTCAGTGAAATACCTCGGTGAAGCTGCTTATATTGGGCATCAAGATCTATAGATATAGATCAAGACGCTTAATTGGACTTTCATAAAGCATATACCTTGATAATGTTTTGAAAAAGTTCAAAATGGATCAAGCAAAGAAAGGGTTCTCGCCTGTGTTACAAGGTGTGAAGTTGAGTCAGACTCAATGCCCGACCACTGCAGAAGATAGAGAGAAAATGAAAGGTGTTCCATATGCTTCAGCCATAGGCTCTATCATGCATGCAATGCTGTGTACCAGACCTGATGTGTGCCTTGCTATCAGTTTAGCAAGGAGGTACCAAAGTAATCCAGGAGTGGATCACTGGATAGTGGTCAAGAACATCCTGAAATACCTGAAAAGAACTAAGGATATGTTTCTCGTTTATGGAGGTGACAAAGAGCTCGTCGTAAATGGTTACATCGATGCAAGCTGTGACACTGATCCGGATGACTCTAAGTCACAAACCGGATACGTGTTTATATTGAACGGTGGAGCTATCAGTTGGTGCAGTTCTAAGCAAAGCGTCGTGGCGAGATCTACGTGTGAAGCGGAGTACATAGCTGCTTGAAGCGACAAATGAAGGAGTCTGGATGAAGGAGTTCATATCCGATCTAGGTGTCATACCTAGTGCATCGGGTCCAATGAAAATCTTTTGTGACAATACTGGTGCAATTGCCATGGCAAAGGAATCCAGATTTCACAAGAGAACCAAGCACATCAAGAGACGCTTCAATTCCATCCGCGATCAAGTCAAGGAGGGAGACATAGAGATTTGCAAGATACATACAGATCTGAATGTTGCGGTAATCGCTGACTAAGCCTCTCTCACGAGAAAAACATGATCAGCACCAAGAATCCATGGGTGTTAGAATCATTACTGTGTAATCTAGATTATTGACTCTTGTGCAAGTGGGAGACTGAAGGAAATATGCCCTAGAGGCAATAATAAAGTTGTTATTTATATTTCCTATATCATGATAAATGTTTATTATTCATGCTAGAATTGTATTAACCTAAACTTGGTACATGTGTGAATACATAGACAAACAGAGTGTCACTAGTATGCCTCTACTTGACTAGCTTGTTGAATCAAAGATGGTTAAGTTTCCTAGCCATAGACATGAGTTGTCATTTGATTAATGGGATCACATCATTAGAGAATGATGTGATTGACTTGACCCATTCCGTTAGCTTAGCACTTGACCGTTTAGTATATTGCTATTGCTTTCTTCATGACTTATACATGTTCCTATGACTATGAGATTATGCAACTCCCGAATACCAGAGGAACACTTTGTGTGACACCAAACGTCACAACGTAACTGGGTGATTATAAAGGTGCTCTACAGGTGCCATACTTTCGGTACTAGGATCGGTCGATCGTGAAGACGTACGACTACATCAACCACGTTGTCATAACGCTTCTACTTACGGTCTACGAGGGTACGTAGACAACACTCTCCCCTATCGTTGATGTGCATCACCATGATCTTGCGTGTGCATAGGATTTTTTTGAAATTACTACGTTTCCTAGCAAACAACTGCTAGCTAATCCTTATGCAGGAGATGGAACTGAACATCCTAATATGCACTTGATATATTGGATTAAATTTGTGGATTGTTTAAGCTTGCAGGTTTACCCGGAGATGAAGCTAAGAAGAAGGTTTTCCCTTTATCTTTTAAGGAAAAAGCATTGGCATGGTATAGGCTATGCGATGATATTGGATCTTGGAATTGGAATCGATTGAAATAGGAGTTTCACCATATTTTTTATCATATGCATCTAGTTCATCGTGATCGGAATTATATGTATAATTTTTGGCCCCGTGAAAGAGAAAGTATCGCTCTAGCTTGGGGAGGCTTAAGTCAATGTTATATTCATGCCCCAACCATGAGCTCTCAAGAGAAATTATTATTCGGAATTTTTATGCTCGGCTTTCTCATAATGATCGATCCATGCTCGATACTTCTTGTACTGGTTCCTTTATGAAGAAGACTATTGAATTTCGGTGGGATCTTTTAGAAAGAATTAAACGCAACTTTGAAGATTGGGAACTCGAGAAGGTAAAGAGTCAGGTATTAAGCTTAAGTTTGATTGTGTTAAATCTTTTATGAATACCGATGCTTTTCAAAAGTTTAGCACTAAATATGGACTTGACTCTGAGATAATAGCCTCCTTTTGTGAATCTTTTGCTACTCATGTTGATCTCCCTAAGGAGAAGTGGTTCAAATATCACCCACCTATTAAAGAAGAAATTAAAGAACCGGTAATAGATGAAGATGAAACTATTATTTATAATGTTGATCCAGTTGTTCCTACTGCTTATATTGAAAAACCACCTTTCCCTATTAGGATGAAGGAACATTCTAAAGTTTCAACTGTGGTCAATAAAAGTTATATTAGAACACCTAAACTAGTTGAACAAATCAAAGTAGAACCTAGTGTTGCTATGGTTAAGGATCTCCTAGTTGAAAATATAGATGGGTATGTTATTTACTTCTGTGATGAAGCTGCTGGAATTGCTAAACCCAATGAAAAAGATAAACATAGACCTGTTGTTGGCATGCCTGTTGTCTTAGTTAAAATAGGAGATCATTGTTATCATGGTTTATGCGACATAGGTGCTAGCTGAGTGCTATTCCTTTTACTTTATATCAAGAAATTATGATTGACATAGCACCCGCTGAGATAGAAGATATAGATGTTACTATTAAACTTGCTAATAGAGACACCATCACACCACTTGGGATTGTTAGAGATGTTGAAGTCTTGTGTGGGAAAATAAAATACCCTACCGATTTTCTTGTTCTTGGTTCCCTACAAGATGACTTTTTTCCATTATCTTTGGTAGACCTTTCTTGAACACCGTTAATGCTAAAATAGATTGTGAGAAACAAACTGTCGGTGTTAGTTTTGGTGATGAGTCTCATGAGTTTAAATTTTCCAAGTTTAGTAGAAAGCATCATAAGAAAGAATTGTCTAGTAAGGATGAAATAATTGGTTTTGCTTCTATTGATGTACCTCGTACTAATCCTTTAGAACAATATTTGCTAGACCATGAAAATGATATGCATATGCATGAAAGAAATGAAATAGATAGAATCTTGTTCGAACAACGTCCTCTGCTTAAACACAATTTGCGTATTGAAACTCTAGGAGGTCCTCCTCCACCTAAAGGTGATCCCGTGTTTGAATTAAAATAACTTTGAAATATGCTTATCTCGATGAGAAAAAGACTTATCCTGTTATTATTAGTGTTAACCTTTCATAACATGAAGAAGAAAGATTGTTGAAAGTTCTAAGGAAGCATCGAGCTGCTATTGGATATACTCTTGATGATCTTAAGGGCATCAGTCCCACTCTATGTCAACACAAGATTAATATGGAATCTGATACTAAACCGGTTGATGATCACCAATGGTTAAATCCGAAGATGAAAGAAGTGGTAAGAACGGAAATATTAAAACTTCTGGAAGCAGGTATAATCTATCCTATAGCTGATAGTAGATGCGTAAGTCCTGTTCATTGTGTTCCTAAGAAAGGAGGTATTACCGTTGTTCCAAATTATGGGAATGAACTTATTCCCCAAAGAATTGTCACAGGCTATAGAATGGTAATTGATTTTATAAAATTAAAGAAAGCAACTAGAAAAGATCATTACCCTGTGCCTTTTATTGATCAAATGCTAGAAAGATTATCTAAGCTCACACAGTTTTGCTTCCTTGATGGATATTCTGGTTTTTCACAAATACCCGTTTCTCAACCTGATCAAGAAAAGACCACTTTTACTTGTCCTTTTGGAACTTATGCTTATATACGTATGCCTTTTGGTTTATGCAATGCACCTGCTACCTTTCAAAGATGAATGAGTTGGAGAGAGTTGGAGATTTCATTATTTTCATATTTGAGTTTACTCAAATTCTGAAAATAGGATCATTTGATTTTATTTATTTTATCTTCAATTATTTCTATTATCAAAATATGAGAGAGGGAATATAATGACTTTCCCAAAATAAAGAGATATCAAAGATTTAATAAAAAATCAAATAAGATTTATATTTGGGGTTTATCGCTATTTTATTTGAATTTAGGAAAAATGCGCATTTCTCAAAATTGCACTTAGGCCCCAAATAAATGTTCATCTTGTCCGGCTTGATTTTAGAAGCCGGGGAAAATTTATTTCGGGATTTTTGGAGTCTGTTTAGTATTTCTTTCGTTTATTTTTCTGCGCGATAATTATTTAAAAAAAAGTCCGAACCGACCTATGGGCCGTGACCGGCCAGGACTCCGCCTGGCCGGGTCTTCTCATAAAGCGCCCAGCCGACCCCAAGCCGCCGCCACTTGACCCACCGCCACCCGCGCCCGCACTTAACCCTAGCCAGCGCTGCCCGCCGAGGTTGACCCCGCCGCCGCCGGTTTTTTTTAGAAAAACCATTCGGTTTTTCCGTCGGTTTTCGTCAGTTTTTTTAGATCCTTTTTTTATTAGATCGGTTTTTTCGGTTTAGGTTAATTAGCGAGCGTTCGCTCGTTCGTTCGTTTTAACGAACGCGTTCATCTTTTAGATCAAGATAATGAACGTTCGTTCGTTAATCTGTTCGTCGTTTTTCTTTTTCTCGGATTTATTCCGCGATTTTTCTGATCGCGATTTCTGATCCGATTTTCAATCTAGTATAACTTTTCGCTCGTTTATCGGAATCAGGCGATTCAAGCGCCTAGAGTTTATCCGAATAATCAACTCAAACAAGTTTTTGCTACTGTAAACTTTGACTTAGGTCCAGATTAGTAAACAAAGCTTGTTTCTTTCGCCGTTTGACTTTCGTTGCTTCGTTTGTTTTGATTCTTTTTGCAAACCGGAGTTCTTAAGTTGAACTTTCTGGTTAGATCTTTTATTTGAATTTTACCTATGCATTAGATGAGTACTTATTGTGTGCTTGTTTGTTTGCGATAGAGTACCCGGAGTGCGCCGCTTGCTACTTTGAATCTCTAGGTTTCACGGAACATCAGCAAGGCAAGTAACACCTTGATCATATTTATTTTCATACCCAGTTTTTATGCATTAGATCAATCCTCAAACATTGCATGATTAGGATCTAATTAAACTGTGGGTTTTGGGAAAGTAGTTGAGGTAGTACCTATTACCTGTTTTATTATCAAACCCTTGGGAGTTACTTCTACGTTTGCTTATTATGCCATGCTATGCTAGTAGACGTGGATTGGGTGAGTGTATCCATGACATATGTGAGATTGTTAATTAATGGTTTATTTAAGGTGGCAACTTAAACACACATCTGGGTGGATTGAGGTACCTGGGTATTCCAGGATTGCCTATTTTTTTTGGACCGCCACCCAGGCTCAAAGGGGTCATGAGATTATTCATGCTAGAAACTTCCGTGTGCAGCCACAAGCTACTATGGGCTCTAGCATAGTTGATTAAGTCGTGCGAACTCTTATAGTGGTAGACTAGCAGATGTAGAGGGATGTAGGTGTAACTGTCTACCCGTTCGTAAGGTGCTAGCGCTTCTGAAAGACTATGTCTCGGTCATCCGTTTCTCAAACACCATGTAGTGCGAGAATCCCAATTGGGGAGATCGAGTCTTGTGGGGAAAAGTGTGCAAACCTCTGCAGAGTGTATCAAACTAAGCATGGTTAGCCGTGTCCCCGGTTATGGACGTCTTGAGTATCTAGTACTTGGATTATCATGTGAATCTCATCATGTTCCTTTAATTAATATTGTTGGATTTTAATGATGATGCTTAATTGGGATTGAGAATGCTGTCAACCATTCTCAATGTTTAACAACCACCATGATAGTTAAATAAAATCTATTCCTTTGCAGTAGGGAAAAATTGGCTTTACGCAAAACTGTAACCATAGAGCTTTCCACCAGCCATATATGCATGTAGTATAGAATTACTCTTTCATATTACTCTCTATGTGTTACACTGCCAGCATATTCCATGTGTTGACCCGTTTTCGGGCTGCAACGTTCATGTTGCAGACTTTTCAAACGACGAGTAAGGTGCCTTCGGTCGTGGTTCTATACTCAGTGATGCCGTTGGAGTTGATGGACTCGCTTATCTTCCAAGCCTTTCGATGTTATAGTTATTAGATGGCCTTAAGCCATATTTATTGTAATAAGTTCTCTTTTGAGACATTCATTGTAATAAGTGTGTGATTTCTACTCTATTATAAATCCTTCGAGTACTGTGCGTGTCAGCATTACTGATCCAGGGATGACACTGATGCACAGAGATCAGACTGTTTGAGGTCTGGTCGCTACAAGATGGTATCAGAGCACACGCTGACTGTAGGACACGACCACTAAGCTAAAGCCCTAGATCACTACTCTTTCTTCTCATTCTGACTCCTCATCTTTTCTATTCTTTTAGGATGGCGGATGCAAGGAACAAGTTCATGCAACCGGATGATGATACACCCTTTGGACGTCACTTGAAGGAAGTCACTAGATACCTGAACATCGGAGTACCAAGCTTCACCGGGACCTACAACGCCACTTTACCCGAAGAGGAGCACTGGATGATTCAAGTTCAAGTTCCAGGAAGGACATTCGCGTCAGTCACGGAGCCCATAGAGTTTTCCTTTGATGCACCAACCTGGAATCTAGGAAAGAGCATGGCAGCCCACATCACCATGGGACGTATTGGAGAAGTTTACCGCAATGATCTCAAAGATACTATCTACCATATTTGTGGGCCGAGATGAGCAATGGGAGATGATCGGCACCAGAAGGATAGATCAATCACGCCTTTTATCCAGAGTTAAACCAGCACATCCGACGCCGGAGAACCCGGATGTCTTGCGCAGGCATGATGGATCTGCAGAAGGCCTTGACCAAGATCACAGAACTAGAGGAAGAACTCAAGGCTACACGTGAAGATTACATGGAAGAAATTGAAGTGCTAGTGGAGAAGAATGGCGACTTAACCAGGAAGCTCGGAGTTTTCATGGGAGACCCCGCGCCTAGAGGAGATGATGACGATTCCACTTGCCCGGATAACTATATCATCATCGCATTTACACCGACTCGACCCATTTACGCGATGATGACTATGTTGATGAAGCTGGAGCGGATATCATGGAGTCTTCATCGGAGCAGTTTTTCTAGTTGACCACCATAACAGTAGTAGTATTTCCCCCATTTATCTAGTATAGTCCAAGCACTTTTGTAACGATAGTTAGACCGTTGTATGCCCTTGTTTGAATTGATTGGAGTGATATTGATTGAATTTGCCTCATGTGCATATGGTTAGTGTTTTCTCACTAGACCTCATTCTATTCTATATTCTCATCTTCTCTAAAACCCTCAGATGTCTCCGAGACACGACACCGGATTTGTTTTCCCACCGGAGATCACTCAGTTGATTCAGCAGCAGAATGCTTTGATTCAAACACTAGTACAGAACCAAGGCAACAACAACAACAACAACAACAACAACAACAACAACAAAAACAACAACAACAACCCACCACCACCACCAACGGTGGACCAGTTGACTCGTTTCTTGAGCCAAAATCCGCAAGTGTTATTCAATAGCACCGAGACGATTGTTGGAGCTGATTGGCTCCGCACGGTGGGAAGGGAGCTGGCCACTGCAGGATGCACAGATGCGGAGAGAGTGCGTTTTGCCGCACATCAGCTTGATGGACCCGCATCATCATGGTGGGAGAATTACACAGCCACACACCCTATTGACACTGTCACATGGGATCAGTTTCAACAAGCTTTCCGTACTGCCCACGTTTCAGCAGGAGCTATGGCCATGAAGAAGCGTGAGTTTCGCAACTTACGCCAAGGAGGACGCACTGTAAGCCAGTATGTGGAGGACTTTAGTAAGTTAGCACGTTATGCCCCGGATGACGTTGCCAGATGCAGCTAACAGAGAAGTTCTGGAAGGACTAAATGATGAGCTGAGCATGCAGTTGATGGTAGCAACTTTCAACAACTACCAGGAGTTGGTAGATCATGCTCTTATGATTGAAGGGAAGCAGCAACAGAATGAAAACCGCAAGAGGAAGTATGGCCAAGGAAAGTACAATTCTGGAGCACAACAGAAGCTACGCTTTACCCCGAAATCGGGAGGACAATTCTAGCATACCCATGGAGGAGGTAGCTCGCACAATCATAATGGTTCCAAGAATGGAAACGAGAATGGAGGAAGCAACGGAAAAAACCGCACCAACTCGTCAACCCCAGCCAAGAGAGACCTGAGCCAAGTCACTTGCTTTAAGTGTCAGAAGACTGGACATTATGCCAATGAATGTCCCGAAGCCCAGAATGGAAATGGCAATGGAAGCTCAGGGAAGAAGCCGAACCCTTTCAACAGGGGACAGGTGAACCATGTTACCGTGGAGGAGGTTGAAGCTCAGCCAGATGCAGTAATAGGTAAGTTTTTGGTTAAGACATTTACTGCAGTTGTTCTTTTTGATACTGGTGCATCGCATTCATACATATCAAGGGGATTTGTGGATAAGTATAAACTACCAACCCAAGCCCTTAGGTCACCCATGTTAGTAACCTCGCCTGGAGCAGAATATATGGCTAGACTATGGTGTGATCGATTACCATTAAGGATTGGTAACTACGTGTTTCCCTCGGACCTAATAGTATTGGAATCGCAAGGATTGGATGCGATATTAGGCATGGATTGGTTATCGAAGTATGGAGGGAAAATTGATTGCACTAGTAAGTCAATTTTGCTTACAACGCCAGAAGGAAGAAGAATCAAGTATGTGTCACGACATGAGCCGAGGAGGACACAAGTAAATTCCTTATCAGGAGTTGTGCAGGAGGAAGTACCAGTGGTGAAGGATTACCCGGACGTATTTCCAGAGGAGTTGCCAGGCATGCCACCAGATAGAGACATTGAGTTTTTGATTGAGCTTTTGCCAGGCACAGGGCCGATATCTAAGAGACCGTACCGGATGCCCGCACAAGATTTGGAAGAAATTAAGAAGCAGATTAAGGAGTTGCTGGATAAAGGTTTTATTCGCCCAAGTTCTTCGCCTTGGGGATCGCCAGTACTTCTAGTGGAGAAGAAGGATGGATCATTGAGGATGGTTGTTGATTATCGAGGATTGAATGAAGTGACAATTAAGAACAAGTACTCGTTGCCGATGATCAACGACTTGTTTGACCAATTGAAAGGAGCTAAGGTATTTTCCAAGATCGATTTGCAATCAGGATACCATCAGTTGAAGATTCGGGAGCAGGATATACCTAGACGGCTTTTACCACTGTGCACAGTCGTATGAGTATACCGTTATGTCATTTGGTCTCGACTAACGACCGCCTATTTCATGAACATGATGAACAAGGTGTTTAAGGAGTTTTTGGATAAGTTCGTCGTGGTGTTCATTGATGATATTTTGGTCTACTCAAAGAACGAAGAAGAGCATAAGGAACATTTGTGTTTGGTACTTGAGAAGCTCAGAGAACATCAGTTATATGCCAAATTTAGCAAATGTGAGTTTTGGTTGAAGGAAGTTTGATTTCTCGGACACGTTATATCCGGAGAAGGTATAGCAGTAGATCCCACCAAAGTTGCCACTGTGACAAACTAGGAAGCACCAACGACAGTTGGAGAGATCTGGAGTTTCCTTGGACTGGCAGGATACTACCGGAGATTCATTGAGAATTTCTCGAGGATTGTGAAGCCTATGACGGAGTTATTAAAGAAGGATACCAATTTCAAATGGACTAAGGAATGTGAAGCTAGTTTCCAAGAGTTGAAGAAACGTTTGGTTACATCACTAGTGTTGATTCTGCCAGATCAGCGCAAGGATTATGAGGTGTATTGCAACGCTTCACGTCGAGGACTTGGAGCAGTGCTTATGCAGGAGGGAAGAGTTGTTTCGTATGCTTCACGACAACTTAAGCCCCATGAGTTAAATTATGCCAACCATGATTTGGAGTTAGCAGCCGTAGTGCATGCGTTGAAGACTTGGAGACATTTTCTCATTGGAAACCATTGTGAGGTGTACACGGATCACAAGAGTTTGAAATATATCTTCACGCAGAAGGAGTTGAATCTCAGGCAAAGGAGATGGTTGGAGCTCATCAAGGATTATGATATGAGATTGCATTATCACCCGGAAAGGCTAACGTAGTAGCGGATGCGTTGAGCCGCAAGAGCCATGTCAACACACTAATGACCGGAGGTTTACCAAAGGAGTTAGGCGAGGAATTTTGAGAGCTATGTTTGGAGATAGTTCGAGAGGCTATGTAGCAAAGACCGAGATTCAGTCTACCTTGATGGATAAGATCGAGAAGCTCGTAAAGCGGACAAGGAGATTGCCGCTGTTAAGGAGAAAATGAGCAAGGGAAAAGCTAAGGGATTTCGTGAGGATGAGCACGATACCCTATGGTTTGAGGACCGCGTTTATGTGCCTAATGATCCGGAGATCAGGAAGTTGATTTTGCAAGAGGCCCATGACTCGCCGTACTCGATTCACCCAGGAAATACCAAGATGTATTTGGATTTGAAGGACACTTTCTGGTGGACCGGAATGAAGAAGGATATTGCGGAGTATGTAGCAGTTTGTGATGTATGTCAGAGAGTGAAGGCAGAGCACCGTAAGCCACCGATTGTTACGACCATTGCCGATACCGAATGGAAGTGGGAAAAATTAGGCATGGAATTTATCACTGGATTGCCCAGGACTCGTTCAGGCTATGACTCGATTTGGGTTGTAGTCGATCGTTTGACGAAGGTAGCTCATTTCATTCCAGTGAAGACCACCTACAACAGCGCCAAGTTGGCTAAGATATACATGACCATGATCGTATGTCTGCATGGAGTTCCGAGGAGTATCGTATCAGATAGAGGAACCCAGTTTACCTCAAAGTTTCGGAATCAGTTGCACGAAACTTTGGGTACCAGGCTAGAGTTCAAGATGACTTTTCATCCGCAGACAGATGGACAGACCGAGAGAGTCAATCAGATTTTGGAGGATATGCTGATAGCATGTGCATTGGATTATGGATCAAGTTGGGATGACAACTTGCCATATGCGGAGTTCTCTTATAACAACAATTATCAATCCAGTTTGAAGATGGCCCCTTTCGAAGCCTTGTATGGAAGGAGGTGCAGAACCCCGCTGTTGTGGGATGAAGTTGGAGATCGCCAGTTGTTTGGACCAGATTTGATTAAGGAGTCCGAGCGAAGGTGAAGTTGATTCGCGATAGGCTCAAGGTAGCCCAGTCTAGGCAGAAGAGCTATGCGGATTCTAAACGTAAGGAGACAGTTTTCGAAGTCGGAGATAGAGTCTATCTTCGAGTATCCCCACTTCGAGGAGTTAAGCGCTTTGGAGTTAAAGGAAAGTTAGCGCCACATTTTGTGGGACCATACAAATTTTGGAGCGCATAGGAGAAGTTGCTTACAAGTTGGAATTGCCCGAAGGATTGTCAGGAGTTCACGACGTGTTCCACGTTTCCCAGTTGAAGAAGTGCCATGCCGAGATGGCCGATATACCGCTGAGAGATACTGTGCCACTGGAGGCGATTCAGTTGGGTAATGATTTGACCTACAAGGAGAAACCAGTCAAAATTCTCGAGTTTGCCAGCCGAGTCACCCGCAGCAAGGTTATTAAGTTTTGAAAAGTTCAAGGAGCCACCACACCGAGGATGAAGCCACAGGAGCAAGAAGAAGACCTGCTGAAGGACCACCCTCACCTATTTTCTAGCCAACCCGAATCTCGAGGGCGAGATTCATCTTAAGGGGGGTATGTTTGTAACATCCCAAATTTCCAATTTGGAATGTTATACATAGGTCATCATTTGCATATCATATTTTATTGTATTTTGGCTTGATCCTAGAAATTTCGCGCAACTCAAGGACCCACAGAGAGAGTTGGAGATTTCGTTATTTTCATATTTGAGTTTTCTCAAATTCTGAAAATAGGATCATTTGATTTTATTTATTTTATCTTCAATTATTTCTATTATCAAAATATGAGAGAGGGAATAAAATGACTTTCCCAAAATAAAGAAATAATGAGGATTTCATAATAAAATCAAATAAGATTTTATTTTGGAGTTTTTCGCCATTTTATTTGAATTTAGAAAAAATGTGCGTTTTCAAAATTGCATTTAGGCCCCAAATAAATGTTCATCTTGTCCGGCTTGATTTTAGAAGCCGGGGAAAATTTATTTCGGGATTTTTGGAGTCCGTTTAGTATTTCTTTCGTTTGTTTTTCTGCGTGATAATTATTAAAAAAAAAAGTCCGAACCGACCTATGGTAGTGGCCAGACTCACTTTGGCCGGGGTCTTCTCATGCGCCCGGGCCGACCCCAAGCCGCCGCCTTCACCGCCGCCCTTCGCGCCCGCCCTAACCCTAAGCGTCTTGCGCCAGCCGCCGCCGCCGCCGAGGTTGACCCCGCAACCACCGGTTTTTTTAGAAAAATCGTTCGGTTTTCCATCGGTTTTCGTCAGTTTTTTTAGATCCTTTTTTTTAGATCGGTTTTTTTCGGTTTAGGTTAATTAGCGAGCGTTCGCTCGTTCGTTCATTTTAACGAACGCGTTCATCGTTTAGATCCAGATAGCGAATGCTCGTTCGTTAATCTGTTCGTCGTTTTTCTTTTTCTCGGATTTATTCCGCGATTTTTCTGATCGCGATTTCTGATCCGATTTTCAATCTAGTATAACTTTTGGCTCGTTTATCGGAATCAGGCGATTCAAGCGCCTAGAGTTTCGTCTCGAAACCCTCTTTCCGAATAATCAACTCAAACAAGTTTTTGCTACTGTAAAATTTGACTTAGGTCTAGATTAGTAAACGAAGCTTGCTTCTTTCGCCGTTTGACTTTCGTTGCTTCGTTTGTTTTGATTCTTTTTGCAAACCGGAGTTCTTAAGTTGAACTTTCTGGTTATATCTTTTATTTGAGTTTTACATGTGCATTAGATGAGTACCTATTGTGTGCTTGCTTGTTTGCGATAGAGTACCCGGAGTGCGCCGCTTGCTACTTTGAATCTCTAGGTTTCACGGAACATCAGCAAGGGAAGTAACACTTTGATCATATTTCTTTTCATACCCAGTTTTTATGCATTAGATCAATCCTCAAACATTGCATGATTAGGATCTAATTAAACTATGGGTTTTGGGAAAGTAGTTGAGGTAGTACCTATTACCTGTTTTATTATCAAACCCTTGGGAGTTACTTCTACGTTTGCTTATTATGCCATGCTATGCTAGTAGACGTGGATTGGGTGAGTGTATCCATGACATATGTGAGATTGTTAATTAATGGTTTATTTAAGGTGGCAACTTAAACACACATCTGGGTGGATTGAGGTACCTGGGTATTCGAGATTACTGTTTTTTGGACCGCCACCCGTGCTCAAAGGGATCATGAGATTATTCATGCTAGAAACTTCCGTGTGCAGCCACAAGCTACTATGGGCTCTAGCATAGTTGATTAAGTCGTGCGAACTCTTACAAAGTGGTAGACTAGCAGATGTAGGGGAAAGTAGGTGTAACGGTCTACCTGTTCGTAAGGTGCTAGCGCTTCTGAAAGACTATGTCTCGGTCATCCGTTTCTCAAACACCATGTAGTGCGAGAATCCCAACGGAGGAGATCGAGTCTTGTGGGGAAAAGTGCGCAAACCTCTGCAGAGTTTATCAAACTAATCATGGTTAGCCGTGTTCCCGGTATGGACGTCTTGAGTATCTAGTACTTGGATTATCATGTGAATCTCATCATGTTACTTTAATTAATATTGTTGGGTTTTAATGATGATGCTTAATTGGGATTGAGAATGTCACAACCATTCTCAATGTTTAACAACCACCATGATAGTTAAATAAAATCTATTCCTTTGCGATAGGGAAAAATTGGCTTTACGCAAAATGTAACCATAGGGCTTTCCACCAGCCATATATGCATGTAGTATAGCATTACTCTTTCATATTACTCTCTATGTGTTACATTGCCAAGATATTCCATGTCTTTGGCCCGTTTCGAACTGCAATGTTCATGTTGCGAGACTTTTCGCATTTGACGAGTAAGGTGCCTTAGGTCGTGGTTCTATACTCAGTGATGCCGTTGGAGTTGATGGACTCGCTTATCTTCCAAGCCTTCCGCTGTTATCGTTATTAGATGGCCTTAAGCCATATTTATTGTAATAAGTTCTCTTTTGAGACATTCGTTGTAATAAGTGTGTGATTGCTACTCTGTTATAAATCCTTCGAGTATGTGCGTGTCAGCATTACTGATCCAGGGATGACACTGATGCACAGAGATCGGACTGTTTGAGGTCTGGTCGCTACAAGAATTTGATTTGCATATCACTGATAGAAAAGGAGCGGAGAACCCCATGGATGATAAATTGTCTAGGCTTGAGAATGTTCTCGATGACCCACTTCCTATTGATGATAGCTTTTCCTGATGAGGAGTTAGCTGCAATTAATGTTTCTCATAACACTCCTTGGTATGCTGACTATGCTAATTACATTGTTGCTAAATATTTACCACCTAGTTTCACATACCAATGCTACTTCTCTAGCTTGCATTGATTTTTCCCTTGAAGAGGAAAGGGTGATGCAGCAAAGTAGAGTGAGTATTTCCCTCAGTTTTGAGAACCAAGGTATCAATCCAGTAGGAGATGCTACCTCTTGAGCATGCGTTGGTTTTCCCTTGAAGAGGAAAGGGTGATGCAGCAAAGTAGCGTAAGTATTTCCCTCAGTTTTTGAGAACCAAGGTATCAATCCAGTTGGAGGTTACACACAAGTCGCCTTATACCTGCACAAACAAATAAGAACCTTGCAACCAACACGATAAAGGGGTCGTCAATCCCTTCACGACCACTTGCAAAAGTGAGATATGATAGAGATAATAAGATAAATAATTTTGGTATTTTTATGATATAAACTGAAAGTAAAGAATGCAAAGTAAAAATAGATTGGAAACTTATATGATGGAAGATAGACCCCGGAGCCATAGGTTTCACTAGTGGCTTCTCTCAAGATAGCATAAGTATTACGGTGGGTGAACAAATTCTTTGTCGAGCAATTGATAGAAAAGTGCATAATTATGAGAATATCTAGGCATGATCATGTATATAGGCATCACGTCGTGACAAGTAGACCGAAACAATTCTGCACCTACTACTATTACTCCACACATCGACCGCTATCCGGATGCATCTAGAGTATTAAGTTCATAAGAACGAATGTAACGCATTAAGCCAGATGACATGATGTAGAGGGATAAACTCAAGCAATATGATATAAACCCCATGTTTTTATCCTCGATGGCAACAATACAACACGTGCCTTGCTGCCCCTGCTGTCACTGGGAAAGGACACCACAAGATTGGACCCAAAGCTAAGCACTTCTCCTATTGCAAGAAAGATCAATCTAGTAGGCCAAACCAAACTGATAATTCGAAGAGACTTGCAAAGATAACCAATCATACATAAAAGAATTCAGAGAAGATTCAAATATTGTTCATAGATAATCTTGATCATAAACCCGCAATTCATCGGATCTCGACAAACACACCGCAAAAAGAATTACATCGAATAGATCTCCAAGAGAATCGAGGAGAACTTTGTATTGAGATCTAAAGAGAGAGAAGAAGCCATCTAGCTAATAACTATGGACCCGAAGGTCTGTGGTAAACTACTCACACATCATCGTGAGAGGCTATGGTGTTGATGTAGAAGCCCTCCGTGATCGACTCCCCCTTCGGGCGGAGTGCTAAAAGGCCCCAAGATGGGATCTCACGGCATGAGAAGGTTCTTGGCGGTGGAAATATGGTTTCGTGGTGCTCCTGGATGTTTTCGGGGTATATGAGTATATACAGGAGGAAGAAGTAGGTTGGTGGAGCTGTGAGGGGCCCATGAGGGTGGGGGCGCGCCCAGGGGGCGCAGGCGCGCCTCCCTGCCTCGTGGCCTCCTCGCTTCTTGCTTGACGTCCACTCCAAGTCCTCCGGATCACATTTGTTCCAAAAATAACTCTCCCGAAGGTTTCATTCCGTTTGGACTCCGTTTGATATTCCTTTTCTGTGAAACACTGAAATAGGCAAGAAAACAGCAATTTGCACTGGGCCTTCGGTTAGTAGGTTAGTCCCAAAAATAATATAAAAGTACTTAGTAAAGCCCATTAAACATCCAAAACAGATAATATAATAGCATGGAACAATAAAAAATTATAGATACATTGGAGACGTATCAGGAGACAACGCACAAGTCACCGAATACCTGCACAAACAAACACCAACTTGCACCCAACGCGATAAAGGGGTTGTCAATCCCTTCACGGTTATTTGCAAAGTGAGATCTGATAGAGATTGATAAACGGTAAAGTAAATATTTTTGGTAATTTTGGTTTATAGATCAGAAAGTAAAAGATTGCAAAGGAATTAAATAGGAAACTAAGATTGTAGATCGGGAACTTATATGATGGAAAATAGACCCGGGGGCCATAGGTTTCACTAGAGGCTTCTCTCAAGATAGAAAATATTATGGTGGGTGAACAAATTACTGCCGAGCAATTGATAGAAAAGCGCAAAGTTATGACGATATCTAAGGCAATGATCATAAGTATAGGCATCATGTCTGTATCAAGTAGACCGACTCCTGCCTGCATCTACTACTATTGCTCCACACATCGACTGACTCCTGCCTGCATCTAGAGTATTAAGTTCATAGGACAGAGTAACACATTAAGTAAGATGACATGATGTAGCGGGATAAACTCAAGCAATATGATGAAAACCCCATCTTGTTATCCTCGATAGCAACAATACAATACATGTCGGTTCCCCTTCTGTCACTAGGATCGAGCACCGCAAGATTGAACCCAAAGCTAAGAACTTCTCCAATTGCAAGAAAAACCAATATAGTTGGCCAAACCAAATCGATAGTTCGAAGAGACTTGCAAAGATATCAAATCATGCATATAAGAATTCAGAGAAGATTCAAATAATATTCATAGATAAGCTGATCATAAATCCACAATTCACCGGATCTCGGCAAACACACACAAAAAAGTATTACATCAAATAGATCTCCAAGAACATCGAGGATAAGATGGTATTGAGAATCAAAGAGAGAGAAGAAGCCATCTAGCTACTAGCTATGGACCCGTAGGTCTGTGGTAAACTACTCACGCTTCATCAGAGAGGTAATGGTGTTCATGTAGAAGCCCTCCGTGATCGAATCCCCCTCCGACATGACGCCGAAAAAGGCCCCTAGATGGGATCTCGCGGTACAGAAGGTTGCGGCGGTGGAAAAGTGTTTTCGTGCCTCTCCTGGTAGGTTTTGGAATATTTGAGAATATATAGGCGGAAGAAATAGGTTGGTGGAGTCACGAGGGGCCCACAAGGGTGGGGGCGTGCCCTACCCCCCTGGGCGCGCCCTCCGTCCTTGTGGGTGCCCCGTGGCTTCCCTGACGTGTACTCCAAGTCCTCTGGATGTCTTCTGATATGTCTCCAACGTATATATAATTTTTTATTGTTCCATGCTGTTATATTATCAATCTTGGATGTTTTAGAATCGTTCTATAGTCATTTTATATCATGTTTTGGTACTAACCTATTCACATAGTGCCAATTGCCAGTTGCAGTTTTCTGCAAGTTTTTTACATCGCAGGAAATCAATACCAAACGGAGTGCAAACACAGCAAAACTTTTTGGAGATTTTTTTTGGACCAGAAGACATCCAATGGGCCGAAGAAGCACGTGGGGGGTGCTCCGAGGGGAGCACAACCCACCGAAGCGCGCTGAGGGCCCAGCGCGCCAGTGGGTTGTGCCCACCTCGGGTGCCCCTTGAACCGCCTCTTTCTCTATAAATACCCCAATATTCCAGAAACTCTAGGGGAGTCGACGAAAATCAATTCCAGCAAATGCAGAGTCCAGAACCACCAGACCCAATCTAGACACCATCACGGAGGGGTTCACCACTTCCATTGGTGCCTCTCCGATGATGCGTGAGTAGTTCTTTGTAGACCTTCGGGTCCGTAGTTAGTAGCTAGATGGCTTCCTCTCTCTCTTTTGATTATCAATACCATGGTCTCTTGGAGATCCATATTATGTAACTCTTTTTGCGGTGTGTTTGTTGGGATCCGATGAACTTTGAGTTTATGATCAGATCTATCTTTTTATATCTATGTAAGTTATTTAAGTTTCTTTGATCTCTTATATGCATGATTGCTTATAGCCTCATATTTCTTCTCCAATATTTGGGTTTTGTTTGTCCAACTTGATCTATTTATCTTGCAATGGGAAGAGGTGCTTTGTAGTGGGTTCGATCTTACGATTGCTTGATCGATGTGACGAACCGACACGTATGTATCGTTGCTCCTAAGGATAGAACAATGGGGTCTATTTCTATACAAATAGATCTTGTCTACATCATGTCATCGTTCTTATTGCATTACTCCATTTCCCCATGAACTTAATACACTAGATGCATGCTGGATAGTGGTCGATGTGTGGAGTAATAGTAGTAGATGCAGGCAGGAGTCGGTCTACTAATCTTGGACGTGATGCCTATATAATGATCATTGCCTGGATATTGTCATGAGTATAAGAGTATTTGAAGTTCTACCAATTGCCCAACAGTAATCCGTTTACCCACCGTTTGCTATTTTTCTTGAGAGAAGCCACTAGTGAAACCTACGGCCAACGAATTACTGTTGGGAAATTGATAGAACTTCAAATAATCATGACGATATCCAGGCAATGATCATTATATAGGCATCACATCCAAGATTAGTAGACCAACTCCCGCCTGCATCTACTACTATTACTCCACACATCGACCGCTATCCAGCATGCATCTAGTGTATTAAGTTCATGAAGAAACGGATTATGCAATAAGAACGATGACATGATGTAGACAAGATCTATTTATGTAGAAATAGACCCCATCTTGTTATCCTTAATAGAAACGATACATACGTGTCGGTTCCCTTTCTGTTACTGGGATCAAGCACCATAAGATCGAACCCATCACAAAGCACCTCTTCCCATTGCAAGATAAATAGATTGAGTTGGCCAAACAAACCCAAATATCGGAGAAGAAATACGAGACTATAAGCAATCATGCATATAAGAGATCAAAGAAGACTCAAATAACTTTCATGGGTAAAAACATAGATCCGATCATAAACTCAAAGTTCATCGGATCCCAACAAACACACCGCAAAAAGAGTTACATCATATGGATCTCCAAGAGACCATTGCATTGAGAATCAAACGAGAGCGAGGAAGCCATCTAGCTACTAACTACAGACCCGTAGGTCTACAAAGAACTACTCACGCATCAACGGAGAGGCACCAATGGACATGATGAGCCCCTCCGTGATGGTGTCTAGATTGGTTCTGGTGGTTTTGGAACTTGCGGTGGCTAGAATTGATTTTCGTCGACTCCCCTAGGGTTTCTGGAATATTGGGATATTTATAGAGCAAAGAGTCGGTTCGGGAGGCACCCGAGGTGGGCACAACCCACCAGGGCGCGCCTGGGCCTCCAGGAGTGCCCTGGTGGGTTGTGCCCACCTCGGGTGCCTCCCGAACCGACTCTTTGCTCTATAAAGGCCCAGGCGCGCCCTGGTGGGTTGTGCCCACCTCGGGTGCCTCCCGAACCGACTCTTTGCTCTATAAATATCCCAATATACCAGAAACCCTGGGTTGTGCTCCCCTCGGGGCACACCCAGGCGCTTCTCTGGCCCACTGGATGTCTTCTGGTCCAAAAAAATTGACAAAAAGTTTCACCGCCTTTGGACTCTATTGGGTATTGATTTCCTGTGATGTAAAAAACATGCAGAAAACAACAACTGACACTTGGCACTATGTCAATAGGTTAGTACCAAAAAATGTTATAAAATGATTGTAAAACTTCCAAGAATGATAATATAACAGCATGGAACAATCAAAAATTATAGATACGTTGGAGACGTATCAGCATCCCCAAGCTTAATTCCGGCTCGTCCTCGAGTAGGTAAATGATAAAAACAGAATTTTTGATGTGGAATGCTGCCTAACATGTCTTCTCATATTCTTTTGTTTGTAGCATGGACATTTGGGATTTTATATTGTTTGAAGCAATAGTCTAGTTTTGACATGATGACTTAAATACTCAAGCATATCAACAAGCAACCATGTCTTTCAAAATATCAACGCTAAAATACGCTATCCCTAGCCCATCATGCTCAATCATTGATCCATTCATGAAATACACTCGCATATTAGCTACACCCAATGCTCAAGTACAATCATAGTGCCTCCTAGCTTGTGCTTTATAAGAGAGGATGGATACTCAAATTAATTTTTTTTGCATAAAGTAAAAGAAAGGCCCTTCGCAGAGGGAAGTAGGGATTTGTAGAGGTGCCAGAGCTCAAAGCGAAAAACATAGAGATAAAAACATTTTTGGGAGGTATACTTTTCCCACCAACGAAAATGACTTAGAGTTCCCAACACCTTCCGTGCTAGATATATTATAGGCGGTTCCCAAACAGAAAATAAAGTTTATTCCTTTTTCCACCATACTTTCACTTTCCATGGCTAGCCGTATACACGGGTGCCCTCCATACCAACACTTTCCAAGGAATTTATTATTTAACATAATAAAGTAAATTCATTTTTCATTTCGGGACTGGGCATCCCTAATACCTTTGCCTTAATCTCGTGCAATGACAAGTGAATAAACACTCACCATGAGAATAACACATCTAGCATGGAAAATATCGGCCGCCCGTCTCCACCTTGCAAGCGGTACGAGCACACAAAAGAGAAGTTTATTTTGAAAATTGGAGATGGCACATACAAATTTGCTTAGAATGGCAAAAGAATACCGCATATAAGTAGGTATAGTGGACTCATATGGCAAAACTGGTTTAAAGGATTTTGGATGCACAAGTAGTGATCATACTTAGTGCAAAATGAAGGCTAGCAAAAGATTGAGAAGCGACCAACCAAGAAACGAATAATCTCATAAGCGAGCACTGAGCATAATTAACACCGAATAATGCACCACAAGTAGGATATAATTTCATTGCATAACTATTGACTTTCGTGCTTGCATAGGGAATCACAAACCTTAACACCAATATTCTTACTAAAGCACAATTACTCATCAACATGACTCACATAACACATCATCATATCTCAAAACTATTACAAGGAATCAGGTTTATTTTGTCCAATGATCTTCATGAAAGTTTTTATTATATCCTTCGTGGATATCTATCACTTTGGGACTAATTTTCATGTGTTGCTTTTGATAAGCTCAAACAAATATAAGTGAAGATCATGAGCATAATATTTCTTTCTCTCAAATTAATTTAAGTGAAGCACGAGAGAATTTCTTAAAAAAATTACTAACTCTCAAATAAATCTAAGTGAAGCATGAGATCATTTCTTCAAAAATACTAAATCACACCATGCTCAAAAAGATATAAGTGAAGCACTAGAGCAATTCCATAGCTCATAAAGATTTAAGTGAAGCATAGAGAGCAATTCTAACAAGTCATGCATAAATTTTGGCTCTCTCAAATAAGTGTGTCTAGAAAGGATTCAAGACTTAAAATAAAAAGAAAAACAAGCAAAGACTCATATCATACAAGACGCTCCAAGCAAAACTCATAGTATGTGACGAATAAAAATATAGCTTCGAGTAAAATACCGATGGTCGTTAGAAGAAAGAGGGGATGCCACTCGGGGCATCCCCAAGATTAGTTGCTTGCTTCTCTTTGGATAATATCTTGGGATGCCATGGGCATCCCCAAGCTTAGGCTCTTCTTACTCCTTATTCCTTCATCCATCGTAACATCACCCAGAACTTGAAAACTTGAATCACACAAAACTCAACAAAATCTTCGTGAGATCCGTTAGCATAAGAAAGCAAATCACTACTATAAGTATTGTAGCAAAGCAATTCATATTTTATTCTTGCATTATATCTATTGAATTCCAACTTTTCTATGGCAAAAACTCATCAAAGAAAACCATAGAATCATCAAAACAAGCACACAACGCAAAGAAAACAGAATCTGTCAAAAACAGAACAGTCTCTAGCAATCTGGATATTCCGAATACTTCTGTGACTCCAAAAATTCTAAAAAGTTAGGATGACCTGAGCAATTTGTATATTAATCTTCTGCAAAAAAGATTGGTATTTTATCATGCTTCTGTTAAAAATGATAATTATTTTTATGAGCGCAAAAGTTTTTGTTTTTCAACAAGATCAAATCAACTATCATCCAAGAAGATCCTAAAGGCTTTGCTTGGCACAAACACTAAATAAAACACAAAAAACACAATCATAACTGTAGCATAATTGTGCAAACACTCAACAACAGAGAGCAAAAAGCAAAAATAAATTTTATTCATTGGGTTGCCTCCCAACAAGCGCTATTGTTTCACGCCCTTAGCTAGGCATAAAGAAAGGATCTAAGTTTTGTCCTCCGAAGTTTTGGCAACTTTTGCAAGGACTTTCTCAAACCCGGGAGGTTCTTCGTGCTTCCCTAAATTCTCAGGAAAGGAAACCATCTTTAGATTTAAAATATCCAATCACTTATTACAAAGAGTAATCAAGGTATTCATGCGATTGATACTACCATTAAGATGTTGGAGGGGTTCATTATATTTTTGCAGTTCAACCATATGTTTGTGTAAATCACCAAGTTTGTCCAACATTTGAACTCCCTCTGGGGTGAAATAAAACCCCTTTTTTGAGGTGGAACTCCCAAAATTCCTTCTAGGATTTCATAGGCAGCATTAGCATCAAGCTCAATAAAATTCCCTTTAGTGGCAAACCTAAGAGTTGTCTATGATGCAAAGCCAATCCTATGTAAAAATTACAAAGAAAAATCTTAGCGTCCCCTTTTAAGTTGCAAACATGATAGGATTCCATTAGCCTATACCAAGCATCTTTCAAATTTTCTCCTTGTCGTTGCTTGAAGTATAAAACTTCAAAATCTGGTGACAAAGGAGGAGTAGACACGCTAGCCATTATGACTAGAAAACAAGTATACACATAGATCTGGCAAGAAAACAGCGAACGAAAAAGAGGGCGAATAAAACAACAATTTTTTGTGAAGTGGGGGAGAGGAAAATGAGAGGCAAATGGAAAATAATGTAATTGGAAGGAGATGAGGTTTGTGATTAGGAACCTGGTAGATGTTGATGATATCTACCTGGCAACGGCGCTAGAAATTCCTTTTGATGTCTGCTAGTACTACATCGGTATTTCCCCAAAGAGGAAGGGATGATGCAGCACATCAACGGTAGGTATTTCCCTCAATGATGAGACCAAGGTTATTGAACCAGTAGGAGAACCAAGCAACACTATGTAAACAGTACCTGCACACATATAACAAATACTCGCAACACGACCTATTAAAGGGGTTGTCAATCCCTTTCGGGTAACGGTGCCGGAAATTGGCACATGGACAAGAGAGAGTTGTAATGATTTGATAGATTGAACGCCAAATAAAATAAAGTGCAGCAAGGTATTTTTGTATTTTTGGTTTGATATATCTGAAAATAAAAGTAAAGGAAAATAGATCGCAGAGGCAAATATAATAAAGAAGAGATCCGGGGGCCGTAGGTTTCACTAGTGGCTTCTCTCGAGAAAAATAGCAAACGGTGGGTAAACGGATTACCGTTGGGCAATTGATAGAACTGAAAATACTCATGATGATATCCAGATAATGATCACTATATAGGCATCACGTCCAAGATTAGTAGACCGACTACTGCCTGCATCTACTACTATTACTCCACACATCGACCGCTATCAGTTCATGAAGAAATGGAGTAATGCAATAAGAACGATGACATGATGTATACAAGATCTATTTATGTAGAAATAGACCCCATCTTGTTATCCTTAATAGCAACGATACATACGTGTCGGTTCCCTTTCTGTCACTGGGATCAAGCACCGTAAGATCGAACCCATCACAAAGCACCTCTTCCGATTGCAAGATAAAAAGATCAAGTTGGCCAAACAAAACCAAAATATCGGGGAAGAAATACGAGGCTATAAGCAATCATGCATATAAGAGATTAGAGAAGACTCAAATAACTTTCATGGATAAAAACATAGATCTGATCATAAACTCAAAGTTCATCGGATCCCAACAAACACACCGCAAAAAGAGTTACATCATATGGATCTCCAAGAGACCATTGTATTGAGGATCAAATGAGAGAGAGGAAGCCATCTAGCTACTAACTACGGACCCGTAGGTCTACAAAGAACTACTCACTCATCATCGGAGAGGCACCAATGGACATGATGCACCCCTCCGTGATGGTGTCTAGATTGGATCTGGTGGTTCTGGAACTTGCGGCGACTGGAATTGATTTTCGTCGACTCCCCTAGGGTTTCTGGAATATTGCGATATTTATAGAGCAAAGAGTCAGTTCGGGAGGCACCCGAGGTGGGCACAACCCACCAGGGCGCGCCTGGGCCTCCAGGCGCGCCCTGGTGGGTTGTGCTCCCCTCGGAGCACCCCCCAGGCGCTTCTCTGGCCGACTGGATGTCTTCTGGTCCAAAAAGCCCTGGTGGGTTGTGCTCCCCTCGGAGCACCCCCAGGCGCTTCTCTGGCCCACTGGATGTCTTCTGGTCCAAAAAAATCCACAAAAAGTTTTGCTGCGTTTGGACTACGTTTAGTATTGATTTCCTGCGATGTAAAAAACATGCAGAAAACAGCAACTGGCACTTAGCACTATGTCAATAGGTTATTACCAAAAAAGATATAAAATGACTATAAAATGATTGTAAACCATCCAAGAATGATAATATAAAAGCATGGAACAATAAAAAATTATAGATATGTTGGAGACGTATCACAGCCCAGCACGGTCAGGCATGCGCTCGTCTCACATCTCTTAGTGTCTGTCTGATTTTGATCTGCTAACGAGCACGTCATTGCATTGCATCACCATCGCATGATACCTGGTTGGCCTTCGCCTGCACGCTCCACCTACTCCTCACAATATCTATTGATTCAACCACATCACATCCAGTTGTTGTAAATGGTAGAAACAATCTTCAAGTATGGCTCTTAAATGTCAAGCTTCGTTTGTACTGTTTCTAGCATAAGCTGCCACGACGTCTATTTTACGATCTAGATGCTATACATACATATTGCACTATGTAAGTTCAGCGAAGTCACATACCCGAGAAGGATTAGCACTGGGAGTTCATTCAAGGTGCAGACATGTAATTTGTATTGCAGTAATAATTGCTTCTTTTTTTATTCAGTTTTGCTAAAGCACATCTAAGTCCTATGTCATTGATCTTAGACAGAGATTCATATGGACCTTTTTTTCCTCTTTATGCTTGATTCACTCACTTGGGCCCTCCCAATGCTCCACCTTGTGCAGGTGCTAAGGCTGCTATTCAGGCAAAAAATATGATGTGGCAAGATAATTAAGAGGAGAGAGATGAGTGTGGTGACCCTAGGAAGAAACAATGCCAAGCGCAAGAGCCTAGGCAAAACACTTAAATGAAAGAATACCACCAATGCATGAAGAACTTTAGTTGTAAAATCATTGAATGAAGGATGCTTAGCACCAACCAGTTAAGCACCTATGCATTGGAGACTTTAGTTGCTAAAGTTTTCAATGTACTTAGCACCTCATATAAGCACCAATGCATTGGAAGTAGCCTTAGATGTGCATAACTAGGGCACATCTAGATGTGCCCTAGACAGACCCTTCTCTATTAACAACACATCAGATGTATTGTTTTCTTTTCGTTGAGATGATCAAAGGTAAGATCCTCTGCAAATTTGGTTAGAGAACTGACCATACTAAGTAAGTTGACTTTAGACTTACACATTAAATCCAAGCCATATCTACCGCAAAACATTTTTCTATTTTATTATTTAATTTCTTTTTATTGTACGCCCTCTCTTTTAAATTGTTCATTACACTATCATCCTACTGCAACGCGTGGGGTTTATCACTGGTATAGAGACGTGTTATACAAACGGTTTTTACCCCCTTTCCGCAATGGAGTTTTATACCTCGCCTAGTGAGTGTGTGCGATAGGGGGGGGGGTCCTTCTCACATGACCCAGAAACCGTCGGAGATAGGCCCTTCAGCCACACACGCGGGAAAAAAATGAGCTTGTGTGCAATCGGGCGACACATCGAAGCCCAATTGTTTCCATTCGTATGTACATCCCAAACAGTGAATCCCAGAAAAACGTTTTCGTTCGTATGTATATCACACACAGTTTTTTGTGTGGAAACATTTGTGCAAGGTGGCCTAACGCAAGTAGTTCTCTGCTGGAAGCCGTGTGTGATTGTTAGTAGATCCAACACGCCTACTTTCTAGAAACCATGTGGGTTGTTTGAGTTCATCGCCCACGGTGTTGTCAGAGTAACCGTCTGCAATAGAAAACCCCAATAAGCAGGGTAATTAGCCTATTATTGATAATCCATCTAGTAATCAAATTGCATTTCTTATAAAACACACCAGATATTTCATATCTGTATAACGGCAACCAGGATTTCATAATTGAATTACATCAGATAGCTTCAGCACTCAGTTACACTAAAGAGGGATATAGCTAGCTACGCCATTACACAACAGCACCAAGTTTCACATGCAACATCGGAAATCTTTGGAAAGTAACATCATACATGGTAAATAGACAGATGAATGTCATTTGGGAAACTACAGAAGCGGAAGGCGAATATTGAGCCTTCAGTGATGTTGAATGTCCTTGCAACTTTATGCCAGTGGCTATGGATAATTGCCCGCCCAACCTTCGTCCTCTGTAGGAAGACTTAAATATTGTACCGTGCGTGTTGAATGAATATCTTCCTCGCCTCTTGACCATGCATTTGGTTTGAGAAGTAATCATCGGTGAACTGCTTTGGAAAGTACTAAAAACAAAGATATGCATAAATTGCTGTTATAAATTTTGAAATGGCACAAGGGGTAAAAACAAGGTAAAAGAGTTAGTACCATCCTATAGTTGACTGATGTCTTCTTCATTGTGCAAACAAAGATCTTGCTGTTATTCATCGGAAGTTTCTTTATCCTAACAATCTTTCTGAGTTTCTTGACTTGACTGATATTCATGGACATCTCATTTCCCCATATGCAAAATGGGAATTGAGCAGTGGGTCTAAGCCTCACAAGAGGGACCTACATGTACAAGACCAAATTGTAAGAAACCTATATATTAGAATGATTCCTGCAACTGCACAATAATGTGCTATTAGCGAAAGGACCATGCATGAGAAAACCTCAATGGTAAACCGCAGTGCCTCCCATTATTTCCCTGCAACAAATATAAGGAAGATATTGATCAGGTTAACTGAGAGTTGCCATACTATCAGTAGAATAAGTATTGAGTACAACCAAATTTGATTTATTTCTCACATGCATAACAATAAAAAATTGTACCCGCAACAAATGAAAATCAAATTACAGAATTGAACCAAACAATTAACTGGACAACAGACCAAATGAACCAAACCAGTTATCTGAGCACGACTTTGCATAATAGAACATATACTAGAAGATAAGACAGTTAACGAAACCAAGAATGCTTGAGAACAGTACTACGAAATGTAGCAATTGTTGGACCAAACTGTTAACTGAACATTACATTTCAGAATATCAGATTGCATATTAACATTACAGAGGACAAATCACTACAAGGCACTGGCGGTGGCCTCGAGAAAACAACACGAACTATATTTTAAAGTAGACAACTGTGTGGGGGTGTCGACGATGGCCTTGAAGACAAGGTGCTCCTCCAAGATCTGGCGGTCGGCACGCATGGCAGCCATAGCGACCTTGTCCGTGCATGCGGCCGCGATTTTCTTCTCTGCTGCTAGATGCTACTGAGCCTCACGTAATACTGCGTGCAAAATGGCTGTGGGCGGCGCTTAATTGGAGGACATGGTCAGTGATTTGGGCGGAAGGTGTCGTGTCGTCGGTCGGGCCATGTGGGACAGGGAAGGAGGAGGATGGTGTGGGTGGGGTGTCGTGGCCCGGCCAAAAACATTGAGAAACTTGGTTTAAATTCCACTAAATCCCAAACTCGCCTGTAAATCATGAAACTTAGCATGGTGTCATTTCATGGCACCAACATGTTGTGGTAAAAAATGGCCGAATTGGGATAAGTTTTGGTATAAGCTTCTTGCAAATTGGAGCTTCTCTCAAGAAGGCGTGTGGTTTCGAGAGGGAACGTGTCACCCTTGTGTGCGAAACGACATACGCTGCCCCCCTCTTGATTTTTTACAGAGAAAACATAGAACTATATGAGTGTCGTGTTAAATTTGGAATTTTTCTGAGTTCGTTTGGCCTTTTCATGCATTAATTGAGTTTGTGGGCATTTAATGTGAATAATTCAAATTTGAACTACAAGCACATGCTCTAGTGCACCAAGGTTGGTTGAAAAATCACATGTGTGTCTTTGGGTGAATTTCTAGGTCCCATGCAAGAAATGGGAATGAAATTCAAACATCTTGGCATCGTGGCTCGACTGGTAACATTGACAAACTTGGTTTTTTAAATTCCTGTAAGTTTAAAACTCGCCTGAAAATCATAAAACTTGGCATGGTGTCATTTCATGGCACCAACATGTTGTGGTAAAAATCTTGGCCAATTTGGGACAAGTTTTGCTATAAGCTTCTTGCAAACTGGAGTTTCTCTCAAGAAGACTCGTGGTTCCAAGAGGGAACGTGTCACCTTTGTGTTCGAAATGATACATGTTTGTTAGGGATAACTCTGGCAATATATCATACAAGGATGGTTGTGGTACTCCGTCAGCAAAGCAACTCTGATCCCTCCAACTCTCAGGTTTTTTATTCCTCTACTTAATGATGCATGGGTGTGTACTTGGCTGGTTGGGCTACGTGGTTAGATTGATTTTCCGAATCCTTTCAGATTGTTGGACTATACTGAGCTAAGATAGAAAACTTTCAGATGTTGTCCAGATTGCATCCTTCAATGCTATGTGTACTTCAATGCTTGATGTTTCCTCCCTGTAGATTATTAGTGTTGATTCCAGTATCGCAGATGCATTTTACCCAATTGTTTGTGCCGATTTGGAGGTGCACATAGTTTGTTCGGCGATTTGGCATGTAAATCCAGAGATTAAATTCGAGTGATACATACAAATTGTTCAAATTGCATTGCAATTTTATGAATCTATCATATGTGCTAGATTATATATCTATGTCAAGAAGGGATGCATGATGCCCCCACTTTGTCGTGGCTTCGAATTAGTGGTGCCACGGTTATGTATATCTGCATGGTGTATATTCTAGGATCATGAAAGTCTCTGAATTAGTTTAATTTTTTTCGTTCTTTGGTTATAAATATATAATTTCAGGTTTCTAAGATTAACAGTTTTTTTTCTTTCTATAAGGAGTGAAAAAAATTCATGTTTTTGTTTTTTGGTCATCCTTAAACTATTATTACTTTTTTCCCAATTTCTAACTTTAATCTCTACCTAATCTTCTCGTTGATTCACATGGTTCTTGATGCGATGAAAAGGGAAGTGAATTATCTCAGAGCCACCTTTATTACCGTTCTTTCATGCTTGCATTACATATAAAACCATATATTATTTGCTAAATTACAGCTGAAACACTCGACATGGTTCCTTGACTTATTTGCTCCTGTAGGTTCTGAACTAGCAGTTCATTGAGGAGTCTAAAATGGTTCCCGGTGGTGTTTACATTGTCATGCTTACATCATTGGCTAGCGACATGTAAGCAAACCTTTTCTCTCTAATAAAGAGGGCCGATGTCGTACAAGTTCTTTTATTGTAGGTTCAGCTTTAGAGCCGTCGTCGAGGAGGTCATGTTTTTCATAACCTGGATAATTTATATCCGCTTCTGAACTCAAGTGCATAGGTTTTATTCTCTATTTTCGGTGGATCAAGATTACGAGGGTACTGAATCCTCATTTCCTCATTTTGTAACCCCCATTTGGTCGAATTTGATCATCACATGCACAACACCAACTAAATAATCGAAAGGCCCGTAGATGATGGGGTATTGTGGTTTGCCATAGAGAAGAGAAGGGTGTACAAAGCTTCTTCTAAGATTACCAAATTATACAAAGACCTGACTGTAAAATAGACTAATTGTATGTCGGCTGAGAAGATAATATATTGTTTTGCATCAAATAGAAACGGGAACCTTGCTCCTTTTGAGGTGGGAAAGATAGAAGTCTGAAGATGAGAAGCATGATCTTTTCTTTGTCATGTTGCTCTACCTCTGTAGTGTCCGATCGTAACTTTCTCCACATATTTTATGCGCACTACGCCAATTTCTCTTTCACCAGATGATACAATATTGATTCAGTAGAAGGGGAAAAGGGGGAGTGGACATGGACATGGCTGTTCTGATCCTTGAGCTTGTGCGAGCTCGGATGAACAGTAAAAAAAATGGAAGATCAATTCAGAAATGCTGATTTTTTGGCCAAACATTGACAAATGTTTTGACTGCTTGCAAAGTTTAATCTTCGGATGACATTTGTGGTAGACATGGCAAAAAAGTTGTAATGAATGCTCCAAAATGTCATTTTCAAAAGCATTCTGGAGCATCGATTTTTTTTGCTATGTTTTATACAAATGTCATCCTGCATTAAAACTTTGCAAGCAATGAAAACATTAATAAATACTTACTACAAAAATAGATTTCTTTGGTTTTACTATTCACCCTAGCTCACATGAGCTCGGGATCAGAACGTCACTTTCGTAGGTGGACTCACATTATGGAGGTGAGACATAAGAGGTCGTGGTGGCCGTGCGTGCGCATACAGAACTTTGGTGTTTTACGCTAAATACTTCTATGTTGATATTATTGTTTGACGATTCTGAAAGGAGAAAAATGGCAAAATAATCCTCAAAATTTATAGTGTGAATATGGAAGGTTTGATGATTTTGAGCAGGTGCGGCACTAACGATGGTAGTGAGCTTAGAGCGGGGAGACAGAGTGGATGAAGAGCGGAGGGGGAGGACGACGGCGTAAAAAATCGGTAGAAATAAAAAACAAATGTTGCTTAATGTGTATGAGGATCATAAAGATGTATGTTTTACACGATCAAGTTGGACCACTAGAATTTTTATACCCATTGGAAACGCATAAAGGGCAATTTACTATACCTAATAATAAAGTCATCGGTATTTACGGCGTACGTCGCATAAATCGCCCCTAAGTTACAAAATATTACCCATTGATGCCACCTATAATTGACAAACGTTTCACAGGAATTCCCGCTTTGGGCCGGCCCATGGATCACGCTGGGAGAGGACGCAACATGCCTGTTTGGCCTGGCCCATGTGCGGGCGGCCTGTTTTAAAATTTTGTTTTTTATTTGTAGTTTTTCATTTCCATTTTCAATTTTTTCTCCTTTAAATAATTTCGTACTTCAAAAAGAATTTTAAAATAAAAAAGAGAATTTTCCAAATAAAATGTTCAATAAATCATAAAATGATTGTGGATTAAAAAATGTGTAATTTTTGAAATAATATTCGCATATTCAAAAAATGTTCACAATTTCGAAAAAATGTTTGCACAATAAAAAATATTCCTGATGATTTTTAAAAAAAACTCATGTACTTAAAAATGTTAATGAAATTGAACGAAATTGTTCATCAAAATGTTATCAGTGATGCAGCAAAATGTTGTCATGGCCTTGGAGATTATGATTTGTTTTTCTCCCGCTGCAACGCACGGGCCCTTTCGCTAGTAACACCAACGCAAATTCATATTCATAATACTCAATCCAACACAAAGAACTTCAAAGAGTGCCCCAAGAATTTTACCGGAGAAACAAAGACAAGAACGTGCATCAACCCGGCCCTATGCATAGATTACCCCAATGTCACCTGGGAATCCGCAAGTCGAGTGCCAAAACATATATCAAGTGAATCAATACGATACCCCATTGTCACCATGAGTATTCAATTGCAAGACATATATCAAGTGTTCTCAAATCCATAAAAGTATTCAATCCGATAACAACGAAATCTCAAAGGGAAAAACTCAATTCATCACAACAAGATAGAGAGGGGAAAACACCATATGATCCGACTATATTAACAAAGCCCGCGATATATCAAGATCGTGACATCTCAAGAACACGAGAGATAGAGAGATTAAACACATAGCTATTGGTACAAACCATCAGGCCCGAGGGTGGACTACTCCCTCCTCATCGTGGTGGCCGCCGGGATGATGAAGATGGCCATCGATGATGATTCCCCCCTCCGGCAGGGTGCCGGAAAGGGTCTATATTGGTTTTCGGGTGCTACAGAGCCTTGCGGTGGTGAACTTCTGATCTAGGTTAAACCCGAGGGTTTTCGGAATATTTGTGAATTTATAGGGTAAAGAGGGGGTGCGGGAGGGCACTGAGGTGGGCACAACCCACCTGGGCGCGCCTGGGCCCCCAGGCGCGCCGTGGTGGGTTGTGCCCCTCGGGCACCCCCTGTGTGCTTCTCTGCCTTGGATGTCTTATGGTCCATAAAAAATACACAAAAAGTTTCGCTGTGTTTGGACTCCGTTTGATATTGATTTCCTGCGATGTAAAAAGCAAGCAAAAAACAACAACTGGCACTGGGTCAATAGGTTAGTCCCAAAAAATGATATAAAGTTGCTATTGTAAAACATCCAAGAATGATAATAAAACAGCATGAATACTTCATAAATTATAGATACGTTGGAGACGTATCAGCATCCCCAAGCTTAATTCCTACTCGTCCTCGAGTAGGTAAATGATAAAAGTAATAATTTATGAAGTGTGAATGCTAGCAAAGTGCATAAGTTTGATTAAAGACAATTTCAATCACTTTTCCTAGCATCATAACAGCAATTCTTTTTTATAAAACTACTCATGTTATAGTGGCAACCAATTCACATGTTAAGGTTCAAACAATGAACTCTGTTGAAACTCAACAATCTATGTTCTTAGTCACCAAGCAATTGCAATTCAACTTATTCAATAGAGTTTAAGTAAGAGCTCCACATACTCAACCATCATATAGTCTTCTATGATTGCAACACTCACCGCATACACATGAGCAAAACGTTTCAACCGGACACATAGAAAGATAGGGGCTTATTGTTTTGCCTCCCAACGTATTCACCTCAAGGGTGATGTCAACAATAATAACTCATGCTACCCATATTCAACTGGACATATGTGCCTAGATCTTTCCTCACCACATGATGCTTGCCAAAAGAGAAAAATAAAAAGGAATAGAGAAAAACTTTGACTCTTTGCATAAAAGTAAATACTGAAAAGTAAAAGATAGGCCCTTCGCAGAGGGAAGCAGAGGTTGCCATGCGCTTATTTGTTTGTATGCTCAACCCCTTAGTGCAAAAGAACGTCACATTATATTGCCCCTTATGATAACAACCTTTATTATGCAGTCCGTCGCTTTTATTGCTTTGCCATCACAAGTTCGTACAACGCTCATTTTTCTCTTACACTAAATGATATAACACTTTTAGAAGCAATTTTTATTGCCTTATTGCACCGATGACAGCTTACTTGAAGGATCTTTCTCAATCCTTGGGTAGGTATGGTGGACTCTTGAAAATAAGATTTGGGTTTAAGGGTTTTTGGACGCGCAAGTAGTATCTCTACTTGGTGCGGAATTTTTGGCTAGCAAAGATGGGGGCAAGCACCACATGTTGAAGGATCTATGACAATATGACTTCTATGTGAATCTGAGCAAACATAAATCATTGCGTTGTCTTCCTTGTCCAACGTCAACAATTTTAGCATATTATATTTTGATGGGGGCTCAGTATCAAAAAATATTTCCATGATAGTGTATTTGCATGTGAAAGTTCTCTTCCTTATACTAATTATTCGTGAATTGCTTGTATGACCAATATTGTGATTGTCAAGCCTCAAAAGATTTCACTTTCTAAACCCAATGTGAAGCTACCACGAGGCATGATATAATTTGAACTTCATGACATTCAATTTATTCCACAATTTACTCATAGGATAAAAGTGAAGCACACGAGTAAATGACAAGCTACTCCAAAAATATATAAGTGAAGATCATGAGCAATTCCATAGAAAAGAGCTTCATTGACGGGATGTGAATACCGCTTACTTAGCCTCCTTGGAAACTATTTGAGGACTCTATTTTATTTAAAAACTTTCAGGTCTAAGTATTTTATTAAAACAGAAAGCAAAACAAAACAAAATGACATTTCAAGGATAGCACAACTCATGTGAAGAAGTAAAAACTTAGGCTCAACCGATACTAACCGATAGTTGTTGAAGAAGAAAGGTGGGATGCCTATCGGGGCATCCCCAAGCTTAGATGCTTGAGACTTCTTGAAATATTATCTTGGGATGCCTTGGGCATCCCCAAGCTTGAGCTCTTGTGTCTCCTTAATTCCTCTCATATCACGTTTTTCCTAAATCTTAAAATCTTCATCCACACAAAACTCAACAAGAACTCGTGAGATAAGTTAGTATAAACCAATGCAAAAATCTTATCATTATCTATTGTAGCAAATCACTAAAATTATTACTCAACATTGCATACTAAATGCCTCTGCATATTTAATACTCCTATCCTCAAATAGAATCATTAAACAAGCAAACATATGCAAACAATGCAAACATAATAGCAATCTGCAAAAACAGTACAGTCTGTAAAGAATGTAAGAGTATAAATACTTATTCAACTCCAAACATTATGAAATTCTACCACACTGTAGAAAATTTATCAGAGCTTATTATGCAAAAAGTTTCAACATTTTATCACATTCTGACTTTTTCTAGGGAATTTTTGCAACAACGGCTGCTACCTCTTGAGCTTGCGTTGGATTTCCTTGAAGAGGAAAGGTGATGCGGCACAATAGCGTAAGTATTTCCTCAGTTTTTGAGAACCAAGGTATCAATCCAGTAGGAGGCTACGCGCGAGTCCCTCATACCTACACAAAGCAAATAGCTCCTCGCGACCAACGCGAATAGGGGTTGTCAATCCCTTCACGGTTACTTACGAGAGTGAGATCTGATAGAGATGATAGATAATATTTTTGGTATTTTTGTTATAAAGATGCAAACTAAAATAAAAAGCAAAGCAATAATAAAGTGATGGAAGATTAATATGATGAAGATAGACTCGGGGGCCATAGATTTCACTAGTGGCTTCTCTCAAGAGCATAAGTATTCTACTGTGGGTGAAGGAATTACTGTTGAGCAATTGACAGAATTGAGCATAGTTATGAGAATATCTAGGTATGATCATGTATATAGGCATCACGTCCGAGACAAGTAGACCGACTCATGCCTGCATCTACTACTATTACTCCACTCATCGATCGCTATCCAGCATGCATCTAGAGTATTAAGTTAATGAAAACAGAGTAACGCCTTAAGCAAGATGACATGATGTAGAGGGATAAATTCATGCAATATGATAAATACCCCATCTTGTTATCCTCGATGGCAACAATGCAATACGTGCCTTGCTGCCCCTACTGTCACTGGGAAAGGACACCGCAAGATTGAACCAAAAGCTAAGCGCTTCTCCCATTGCAAGAAAAACCAATCTAGTAGGCCAAACCAAACTGATAATTCGAAGAGACTTGCAAAGATAACCAATCATACATAAAAGAATTCAGAGAAGATTCAAATATTGTTCATAGATAATCTTGAGCATAAACCCACAATTCATCGATCTCAACAAACACACCGCAAAAAGAAGATTACATCGAATAGATCTCCACAAGAGAGGGGGAGAACATTGTATTGAGATCCAAAAAGAGAGAAGAAGCCATCTAGCTACTAACTATGGACTCGAAGGTCTGAAGTAAACTACTCACACTTCATCGGAGAGGCTATGGTGATGATGTAGAAGCCCTCCATGGTGGATTACCCTTCCGGCGGAGCTCCGGAACAGGCCCCAAGATGGGATCTCGTGGATACAGAAAGTTGCGGCGGTGGAATTAGGTTTTTGGCTCCGTCTCGATCGTTTGGGGGTACGTAGGTATATATAGGAGGAAGAAGTACGTCGGTGGAGCTTCATGGGCCCCACGAGGGTGGAGGGTGTGCCTGGGGGGGAGGGCGCGCCCCCCTACCTCATGCCCACCTCGAAGCTTCCTTGGCGTAGGGTCCAAGTCTCCTGGGTCATATTCGGTGAGAAAATCACTTTCCCGAAGGTTTCATTCCGTTTGGACTCCGTTTGATATTCCGTTTCTTCGAAACTCTGAAATAGCAAAAAATAGCAATTCTGGGTTGGGCCTCCGGTTAATAGGTTAGTCCCAAAAATAATATAAAAGTGGAAAATAAAGCCCAATAATGTCCAAAACAGTAGATAATATAGCATGGAGCAATCAAAAATTATAGATACGTTGGAGACGTATCAGCGACAACTTTTCTGTTTTCAAACAGTAACATGTAGACTTGTAAAATAAGCATAGTAAAGGATATCAATGCCACTTTTATTGAAATAAAAGATGCAAAACATTATTATAAATAACAGAAATCAAATCCTAAAAAAAGAAAATGACGCTCCAACGAAAACTCATATCATGTGACGAATAAAAACATAGCTCCAAGTGAGGTTACCGATAATGTTGGAGACGAAAGAGGGGATGCCTTCCGAGGCATCCACAAGCTTAGTTGTTTGGATCTTTCTTGAATATTTCCTTGGGGGTTCCTTGGGCATCCCCAAGCTTAGGTTCTTTTCATTCCTTATTCTCCTCATATCGATATCTCACCCAAAACTTGAAAACTTCAATCACACAAAACTTAACGGAACTTTGTGAGATAGGTTAGTATGATAAAGAGCAAACCATTTTCACTTTTGGTACTGTCGAAGACAAGATTCATAATTGTTCTCATACAATTCCTACTATATCATATCATTTCCACAATTTATATTTAGCCATGGAAACTAGAAAACAAGCAAACTATGCATTGAAAACAGAATCTGTCAGAAACAGAATAGTCTGTAATGATCTGGATAAGTACCATACTTCTGCTACTCAAACAATTCTGAATAAATTAGGAACACCTGAGAAATTTATATATTAAACTTCTGCAAAAAGAATCAACTCAAAATCACTCTTTTGTTAAAAATTAGACTTATTTCCGTGAGCGCAAAAAGTTTCTGTTTTTCAGCAGGGTCAAATCAACTATCACCCAACATGATCCCAGAGGCTTTACTTGGCACTTTATTGAAACAAAAGCAATAAAACATGATCAATACAGTATCATAATCATGTGAACACACAAAAACAGTAAGTAAAAGTGTTGGGTTGTCTCCCAACAAGCGCTTTTCTTTAGTGCCTTTTAGCTAGGCGTGATGATTCAATGATGCTCACATAAAAGATAAGAATTGAAACACAACGAGAACATCATGCATCATAAGTTCCTCTCTCATAATAATTTTCAGTAGCATCATGAATAAATTCATCAATATAACCATTACATAAAGCATTCTCTTCATGATCCACAAGCATAGAAAATTTATTACTCTCCACGTAAGAAATTTTATTCTCATTCACAATAGTGGGAGTATCATATGAGACTTGAATACTAAAAAATGTTCCCACATTAAGAGAGTAATGTTAAGTAAAAGGATATTCAAAATTATGACAATAATTATCACTACTTTCTATAACATAAGTATCATCACTATAATCATCATAAGTAGCAACTTTGTTCTCATCATAGATAGGAGGCATGTAACCATCATAGCAAGTTTGATCTTTCAAAACAGGGGGACTAAATAGATCATCTTCATTAAACATAGCATCCCCAAGCTTGGGACAAACATTAATTGCAGCAAATAAATTCTCAAACATGTCATTCTCATCAAACATAGCATCACCAAGCTTGTGGCTTGGCATATCATAAGCATAATCACTCTCATCATTAATAGTATGAATAGCACCAACGGTATAACAATTGCTATCATCAGAATTTCCCAAGTTGGTGCCAAAAAGAGTTCCAAGATTATAAGAAGTATCATTATCTTCCCAATCATAATCATCACAACAAGCAATAGGCATAACAAAATCATCATCAAGTGCATCATCTTCCACAATTATTTTTGATTCATTTTCATGAGGCACAACAATAATAGGAGCAACATTATTTGGGAGAGATACCTTTTTACCTCTATTCTTTCTTCTTTTCTTCTTATTCACCACATCATGTGTGGGTTTAATTAATCTTTTCAAGCTTCTTATTGATGAGATTGGTTGGATAGGAAGCTCCTCCTCGTTACCCGATTCATCATAATAAACACTAGGAGGGTATTGGGAAATATTTTACCTTTCATTAGTACTCTCTCCATATTCTATTTGTTTTCTTGACTTTAGATAGTTCGCAATATAAGGATTCTCAATGCAATTTACCGCACAAAACATATAAATTTCCTCTAGATCAAAATCAAGAAATCTCTCGAGATTAAATTTTGGAATACCCTCAGTTATATGTTTCATTTCTCCATACCCCAAAATAAGACTAAGCTCTTTATGATGCTCAAGGGTAATCAAGTTATCACAATTTCTTGACACGAAGTGATCATGAAAGAATTTGCATTGGAGATTTAAATGACAACGTTCATTGCAAAGTTCACAAGGATGGCAAAAAAAATTTAAATCTTTCAGCACAATCATTAAGCCTCTCTTGCAAATTTTTTGTTACTAAATATTTATGCTTCTTACAAAATCTATCTTCCCCTTTTGGTGTGCAATTGCACTCCCAATTCACTCCGCAAAAAGTGACATGCTTATAAGAAACATTTTTGTCATGACTTGTGCAATCATAATTAGCATTTTGGATATTCAAAGAATTCATACTAACAACATTGCAATCATGCTCATCATTCAAATATTTTGTGCCAAACATTTTATTGACTTCTTCTTCTAACAATTGAGCACAATTTTTCGATCCATCATTTTCAAGAAAGATATTATAAACATGATCAATAACATGATGCAACCTAAATTCCATTTTTTATGTAGTTTTCTTTTATGAACCAAACTAGTGATGAAACAAGAAACTAAAAGATTCAATTGCAAGATCTAAAGATATACCTTCAAGCACTCACCTCCCCGACAACGGCGCCAGAAAAGAGCTTGATGTCTACTATGCAGCTTTGTTCTTGTAGACACGTGTTGGGCCTCCAAGCACAGAGTTTTGTAGGACAGTAGCAATTTTCCCTCAAGTGGATGACCTAAGGTTTATCAATCCGTGGGAGGCGTAGGATGAAGATAGTCTCTCTCAAACGACCACAACTAAATACAAGAAATCTCTTGTGTCCCCAACACACCCAATACAATGGAAAATTGTATAGGTGCACTAGTTCGGCGAAGAGATGGTGATAAAAGTGTAATATGGATGGTAGAAATATATTTTTATCATCTGAATAAATAAAAACAACAAGGTAGCAAATAGTAGACTGGCACAAAAATGGTATTCCAATGCTTGAAAATGAGGCCTAGGGTCTGTACTTTCACTAGTGCAATCTCTCAACAATTCTAATATTGTTGGATCATATAACCATCCCTCAAAGTGCGATGAAGAATCACTCCAAAGTTCCTATCTAGTGGAGAACATAAGAATAAATTGTTTGTAGGGTACGAAATCACCTCAAAGCTATTCTTTCCCTTCGATCTATTCAAGAGTCCGTACTAAAATAACACAAAGCTATTCTTTCCGTTCGATCTATCCTAGAGTTCGTACTAAAATAACACCAAAGCAAATTCATATTCATAATACTCAATCCAACACAAAGAACTTCAAAGAGTGCCCCAAGATTTATACCAGAGAAACAAACACAAGAACGTGCATCAACCCCTATGCATAAATTACCCCAATGTCACCTCGGGAATCCGCGAGTTGAGTGCCAAAATATATATCAAGTGAATCAATACGATACCCCATTGTCACCATGAGTATTCAATTGCAAGACATACAAGTGTTCTCAAATCCATAAAAGTATTCAATCTGATAACAACAAAATCTTAAAGGGAAAAACTAAATTCATCACAACAAGATAGAGAGGGGAAAACACCATATGATCTGACTATATTAACAAAGCCCGCGACACGTCAAGATCGTGACATCTCAAGAACACGAGAGAGAGAGAGAGAGAGAGAGAGAGAGAGAGAGAGAGAGATTAAACACATAGCTACTAGTACAAACCCTCAGCCCCGAGGGTGGACTACTCCCTCCTTATCGTGGTGGACACCGGGATGATGAAGATGGCCGCTGGTGATGATTCCCCCCTCCAGCAGGGTGCCGGAAAGGGTCTAGATTGGTTTTCGGGTGCTATAGATCCTTGCGGTGGCGGAACTTCTGATCTAGGTTAACCCCGAGGGTTTTCAGAATATTTGTGAATTTATAGGGTAAAGAGGGGGTGCGGGAGGCCACTGAGGTGGGCACAACCCACCTGGGCACGCCTGGGCTCACAGGCATGCCCTGGTGGGTTGTGCCCCCTCGGGGCCCCCCCCAGGTGCTTCTTTGGCCCATTGTTGGTCTTCTGGTCCATGAAAAATCTCCGTGAAGTTTCGTTGCATTTGGACTCCGTTTGGTATTGATTTCCTGCGATGTAAAACCAAGCAAAAAACAGCAACTGGCACTGGGCACTAGGTCAATAGGTTAGTCCCGAAAAATGATATAAAGTTGCTATAAAATTATTGTAAAACATCCAAGAATGATAATAAAACAACATTAATACTTCATAAATTATAGATACGTTGGAGATGTATCATTTACCTACCAGAGATGACCCCTAAAAATATGTGAAGAATTTGAAGGCGATGATGGTTCGTGTAGACATTCACGATGAAGATTATGACATGTGAAGACAATCACTTGAAGACTATGGAGTGCGAAGACATAGTTGTTTCATAGTTTCCTTTTCTTCCTTGTTGAGTCATAGGAACCACCATACTGTTAAGTGGGGTCCAGGTGAACAAATTCAGAGTGACTGATGTGATGCTCAACCAAAATCCTATGTCTTCGAGCGAAGACAATGAGAGCAAATCTTATCCAGAGCTGGATGAGTCAGCTTTGCTTGTAGCCCAAGTAAAGCTGTCGCGTGTGTTTGAAATCCGACCGTTGGACACGTGTCGGTTCCTTAGTGACCCATGGTCATTTCAGACATATCAGGTCGGGTTGCCTCTTGGCTATAAATATCCCACCCCCTACACCATAAATTGGTGACTGCTCAGAGTTAGTGCACGGCTTTTGTCGCTTGTGACAAAGAACCCACCTCGAAGCATTTGAGAGAGAGATCTTTGCAAGGACAAAGCCCAAAACACCCAGAGCCAAAGAGTGTTAAGCATCATCAAGTCTTTACATCTGCGTGACCTGAAGACTTGTTACACTTGAGGACTGTGAATCCTCCAGCCGGTTAGGCGTCGCGTTCTGAGCATCCAAGAGTCATTGTGGATCGCCGATGAATGAAGTCTGTGAGATTTGGAAGTCTACCTTGAAGACTTACCAGAGTGATTGGGTGAGGACTGGATGTCCTTAGCTCAAGGGGAATAAGGTGAAGATGCGGTCTTCGGAGTTAAATCTCAGCCTCCCTAACTAGACGTACAATTGTCACAGCAACTGGAACTGGTCTACCAAATCCTTGTCTTCACCAAGCATCTGGCTCTATCCCCCACTTCCCTTTACTTTATAGTTTGTCTTCATGAAGTCATTGCTTGCTTGTCTGATCTGTTTGACTTCACTAAGTGAAGACTATTTCCTGTTTGGCTTCATACAGTCTTCCATCCTAATCCATACTACCTAGCTGCTCATAGTCTTTGTGCTTTCACTACATTGCTTACTTAACTATGGCTTGTCTAGTGTAGTCTATCTTCCGCTGCATATCAATAGGTCAATTTCTACTGTTTGTCTTCAAAGACCTCATGTTTTGAAGACTTTCATAAAAATCACCTATTCACCCCCCTCTAGTCGATAACTAGAACTTTCAATTGGTATCAGAGCAAGGTGTTCCCTTCTATATGATTCGATTTAACCACCTAGAGTTTTAGCTATGTCGACTACAAGGATAATCAAGGTCTCTGTTGCGTTCCCGGTCTTCGACGGCACTGATTACCCCTATTGGAGGAATAAGATGCGCATGCATCTTGAAGCCATTGATGTCGGCCTCTGGTATGTCGTCAAGAATGGTGTTCCCAAGGTCGGTGAAGGTGTCACCACTACTAATGTCAAGAGGTTCATTCAACTGGATTCGACTGCCAAGAACATCATCTGTGGTCATCTGACCAAAGGACAGTACGACCGTGTGAGTGCACTGGAAACTGCGAAGCTGGTCTGGGACTGGCTCTCCAAGGTCAAGGAAGGCGTCTCAACTCATAGTGATTCAAGGATTGATGTTCTTCGCAACCTCTTCAACTGCTTCAAGAGAAACGACAATGAGAATGTACAACTCACATTTGATTGCCTCGCTGATATCATAAATGTGCTTCGCGCACTTGGCACCACTGAGATCACCAAGCACGAAATCGTCAAGAAGTTCCTGAGATCACTTGACAGCTCATTCGACACCTTGGCCCTGATGATTCAAGAACGTCCTGACTTCAAAGATCTTGATCCGCCTGACATACTTGAGAGGCTCAACACACATGAGTTCCAGTTATCTGAGAAGAGAGACATCTATGGCCCCAACTATGGCTAGACCCGTGCTTTGAAGGCAAAGGTTGTTTCCTCATCTGAAGAAGAATTTGACTGCAGTTCTGAGGATCCTGAAGACATTGGAAATGAGTTAGCTATGCTCGTGAAGAAGCTCTAGAAGTTCTCCAAGAAGAATCGCTTCGGAAAGTCTTCAAGATCTAGCTCAAGAAATGATGAAGCTCCACTCGTAACCACAAGAAGAGAACTTGCCACAAATGCAAGAAGCCTGGTCACTACATCTCTGAGTGTCCTCAATGGGACAAGGAATCTAAAAAATAAGAAGAAGAGAAAGGAATATGATTCCGACGGCAAGAAGAAGAAATCCTCAAAGTCTTCATCTCACAAGAAGAGCTCGTCCAGCAAGGCTCGTGCGTTTGTTGGCAAGGAGATGGATTTAGAGGAGGAGTCTGCATCTGAGGAGGTGGAGGTGGAGTCTGAGGAGGAGTCTGATTCAGGCGTGGCAAGCCTGGCTCTAGCGTCGGCTTACATCGCCAAGTCTATCTTCAACACCGAAGACAATGGCCACGTCGCCGATGCTGAAGCCGATGATGAGGATGACTCTGCTCCGACCTACTGCTTCATGGCACGTGGTGCCAAGGTAAACTCACGCGATGCTTACTTTCAAACATCCAGTGAAGATGACTCTGAATGTGAATCCAAACCTAGCTACAAAACACTTGCTAAAATTGCAACTGAACAACAAACTGCTATGGAACATATTCAAAAGTTGCTAGACAAAAGCGGTGACCTGTTGGACGCGGAAATGAATCGAACTCAGTCCTTAATTGAAGACATTAAAAATCTTCACAAGGAACTTGAAAGTCGTCATGAAACTCTCTTGGCTACTCATGAGAAGCTTTCCTATGATTATCTTCAAAGGAAGTAAGAACTTGAGAACCTGAGAGCGTCTCATGAAGATCTTCAAAAGGAGAATGATTCACTTCATGCTCAATAGATCAGTTCCGCTCAGGGAGACTTTGAGCCACCATGTTTAAAATGTCTTGAGCGTGATAATGCTGTCTCTGTTGCTAAATGTTCTACTGCTGCTACTGTTGCAATATCTTCCACTGCTAATGTGGTAACTAACCCCTCTTATGAGGATACCACTACTATTGCTGATGAGAATGCTAGATTGAAGACATTGCTTGAAACAGGGATGTACAAAAGCCTCAAAGGGCATCCGACACTATGTGATGTCCTCAAGAAACAGATTCTGAACCGAAACCCTCGGAAAGAGGGTGTTGGGTTCGAGAGGAAAATGAATGTTGATGGTTCTTACTGGAAGCCTGAGCATTACCCCAAAACCACATGGGTTGCTGCAAAGGGACCTTCAGTGGATTCATCTACCTTATCTAGCTTCACTTGTGCTAACCCTATTATCATTGATGAATCCTTTGATGCAAACTATAAAATTTTCAAGAATCAGAATGGTGAAGTACTTGCTAGGTATATTGGTACTAACTACAGGAATGGGCCATCCTTGAAGAAGATCTGGGTGCCCAAAAGTCATCTTGAGAAGCTCATGTGAATGTCACCATGACACCACCTAGGAAGAAGACAAACCCCAGACCAAAGGCTTCATATGGTCCAAAGGCTTCATACACACAGAGGACCCACCAGGGTCACCCTAACGCCAATGTTTTGCAGGGAAACCATACTCAGACTTATGAATATGAGCGTGTTTCATCAAACCGCTATGTTCATAAAACCAAGAACTTTTCTGCTTATTCTTATGAGTATTATTCACCTCCTGCAAGGCTATTTTCTAGGTCTCCAAAGCCAAAGTTCTCACATGCTGCACTTAGACTCATTGCTTCTAAGCCACCCCTGAAGATGTGGGTGGTTAAGAAGAATCAACTCTCTTTTGCAGGGAAAGGTCTCCAGCCAAAAATCAAAAGCTTCCGATGCTTATGCTGGGGACCTAAAACATCTTGTGGGACGCAAGATAAAATGCCAAAATGGTCTTACTATGTATTTCATCCCATGATTTCTTGGCAATCATCGTATCTACCCTAACAAGGATCTGAACTGTGATAGTATGCGTGTTCGTCAAATGTTTATGCTTCACACTTCTCTTTGTGAAGCCTATCCCCCAAACTGCACTGTAGGGTACGACTCCGAAGGCTACTGGGTGGTTTATGGACAGTGGATGCACTAACCACATGAATGGTGATCGAAGTCTTCTTATGGATTCAACCCTACGTCCATCTGACAAAAGTCACATCACATTTGCTGACACTGGTAAAAGCAAGGTATTGGGCCTAGGTAGAGTTGCAATCTCAAAGGATCAGCACATGGATAAAGTGATGCTTGTTCAATCCCTTGGTTTCAACTTAATGTCTGTATCAATGCTTTGTGATCTAAACATGATTGTGATATTTGGAAAATATCGTTTCCTTGTGCTTATGGAATCTAACAAATCTCTAGTCAGAAGGGTATCGAAAAGACGATCTGTATATGGTGGATTTTTCCGCAGGACCACAGCTGGACGTATGTCTTCTAGCAAAAGCTTCCGAGTGCTGGCTCTGGCATCGAAGGCTAGGGCATGCGGACATGAGGAACTTGCACACTCTCGCGAAGAAGAAGCATGTCATTGGCATCGATGGTGTCAAGTTCAAGAAGGATCATCTGTGTGGTGCCTGCGAAGCCGGAAAGATGACTAGGTCCAAGCATCCCTCGAAGACAATCATGACAACAACACGTCCTTTCGAGTTGCTTCACATGGACTTATTTGGCCCTACTCACTACTCTACCCTTACTACCACTGCATGCCTCTATGGTTTCGTCATTGTTGATGATTACTCAAGATATACATGGGTGCACATAATTCTCTACAAGACTGGAGTGCAGGATGTCTTCAGATGATTTGCCAATCGTGCCATGACCAATTATGGCATCAAGGTCAAGCACATCAGAAGTGACAGCGGCTCTGAATTCAAGAACACCGGCCTCGACACTTATCTTGATACTTTGGGCATCACACATGAGTTCCATTCTCCATACACACCTTAGCAAAATGGCATCATGGAGCGCAAGAACAGAACCCTCATTGAGATGGCACGAACGATGCTTGATGAGTACAAGACTCCAAGGAAATTCTGGCCTAAAGCCATTGATACTGCATGCCACATCATCAACCGTGTTTATCTTCACAAGTTCCTAAAGAAGACATCATATGAGCTCCTCGACCGTAAGAAGCCAAACGTCGGCTATTTCACGCCTTTTGGTGCTAGGTGCTGGATCAAGGATCCGCATCACACTTCAAAATTTGCACCGAAAGAACATGAAGGTTTTATGCTTGGCTACGAAAAGGATTCGCACTCCTACAGAGTTTTCAACCTCTTTCACTACAAAGTGGTTGAAACTGTGGATGTGCAGTTCGATGAGACTAACGCCTCGCAAAAAGAGCACCTGCCAAATGTGCTAGATGAAACTAACCAAGTGAATCTATCAAGCTTATGGGTACTGGAGAAATCATACCTTCAGAGGAACAAGCTGAAGAGGAAATCATCATTTCTGCACCTAATCAGCATGAAGACACTGCTCAGCCTAAAGACATTGTTCAACAAGGCCAAAATCTTCATCCAGTTCATCCTCGTGTTGCAAATGAAGTCCAGATTGAGAGATAATTGATAGCATCAATGCACCTGGTCCACTCACTCGTTCAAGAGCAACACAGCTAGCAAATTTCTGTGGGCACTTTGCATTTGTATCTATATCTGAACCCAAGAAAGTTGATGAAGCCTTCATGGAAACTGAATGGATTCAAGCTATGCAAGAAGAGCTTCAATAGTTTGAGCTAAACAATGTATGGGAGCTAGTAAAGCGTCCAGATCCTTGCAAGCACAATATCATCGGCACCAAATGGATCTATCACAACAAACAGGACGAGCATGGTCAAGTTGTCAGAAACAAGGCTCGTCTCATTGCTCAAGGTTACACACAAGTTGAAGGGATTGACTTCAATGAAACATTTGCTCCTGTGGCTAGGATTGAAGCCATTCGCATACTACTAGCCTATGCCAACCACAACAACATTCTTATGTACCAAATGGATGTAAAGAGTACCTTCCTCAACGGCAAAATTGAAGAAGTGTATGTTGCACAACCGCCTGGCTTGAAGACCCAAAGCGTCCTGATATGGTATAAAAGCTCAACAAGGCACTGTATGGTCTCAACCAAGCCCCTCGCACTTGGTATGACACACTAAAAGACTTCCTAAAGAGCAAATGCATCAAACCTGGTTCCCTAGATCCCACTCTCTTCACGAAGACATATGATGGTGAACTGTTTGTATGCCAAATCTATGTGGATGACATTATCTTCGGCTGCACTGACAAGAGATACAGTGATGAATTTGGGCATATGATGCAAGAGCAATATCAGATGTTCATGATGGGTGAGCTAAAGTTCTTCCTTGGTCTTCAAATCCGTTAGCAGAGAAATGGCATCTTCATATCACAAGAAAAATACCTCAAAGATTGCCTGAAGAAGTTTGGAATGCAAGACTGCAAAGGGTACACGACGCCAATGCCAACCAAAGGCCAATTGGGCCCCGACGACAGTGGTAAATAATTCGATCAAAAGGTATACCGCTCCATGATTTTCGGGGGTGTCGTGCGACATATGGTAAAGGATGGCTTATCATGGAGGGGGCTAATAATACGTCGCTAGTGCCAGGAAACGGGATAAGGCGCAAACATGCCCGTCGGCGAATCATACCCAGGTTCGGGGCTCTCCTAGGAGATAATACCCCTACTCCTGCTCTGCGGGGTCTCCGCATGATCACTCAAGCAACAATGGTGGCTACAAGCTTGCTCCTTGAGCTGTTTCTCTAGAGGGGGAAGAACAACAAGGCTAGCCCTAGCTTCCTATCTCTATGTGTATGTGTGGGTGGACTAAGGTCTGAACGAGGCTGCCCCCTTTGCATGGGTGCCCCGGGGGTTTATATAGGCCTACCCCCCAGGGGTACAATGGTAATGTGGCCGGGTGTAGGACCCGGCTATCGCTGTTCTGACGACGGCTTCTACCGCCACCGGTGGGTCCCGCCGGTTGTCCAGATTGCCGACAAGCTTTGCCCGGCCATGGGTCCCGCCGATCGCTAGTAATCGTGGCGATGCCACTGATCATGTGTGCTTTGTCGGGGAAGGCATGGCTACAGTACCGCCGCCTGGCGGGCGTTCATCGTAGCCACTCCCCGTCTCTTCTGATTAATGGTGCACAGACTTTGAGGGAGGGGGAGGGCCGCCTGCTAGGAGCCGGCTTCCCCTGCACCGACTGGTCGGGGTTCGCCGCCTTCTTGCTTCTCACGGACAGGTAGGGCCCGCCGCCTGCGGGCCGTACCGACAACCCGTAATAGGAGCATGGCCTTCTCTGCCATGGGTGATGTAATGGGCCGTGTGGAAACAGTGCCACGCCAGGCAAGGGATGTCCGCCCGGTACGCCGCACTGTGGCCACGTTCTGCCCTGGATTCGGGGGTGGCAGGCTGCACTGTAGCCACGCCGCGTCTCGTCGTCTTAATGTGGTGCAAACTTCAAGGAGGTGGAGGGGGGCCGCACCATGGGAGCCGGCCTCTCTGGAGGCCGCCTGGTAGGGGTCGGCCCACCTCAAGGCGGTCTTCTGGGAACTGCCGCCCTCTGGCAGCCGACCGCTTGGACCAGCCAGGCCTGAGAAGGTGGCTCTTCGTCTTCGAGGCTTGAGGGGCGCAGCCAGCCCCGGTGTCTTGAATCGTCATGGGGAGCGGATGAGGCTACTGATGGTCATTTACTCCGATAGTAGTCCCCGAAGCTGGTGGGGTGCCGCGGCTGAAAAGGCGAGGAGCTTCAGCAGCTTCCTACTCCAAGTGATCTGATCGATCTTGCTTTGTCCGTCTTCTGGAGCGCTGACTGCTAGGAGCTGGCCGTGGCGAGGCAGGCCGCCTGATGATTTCGAAACGTCGTGGCGGGAGCCCGATGGCGCGCCAGCCAGGCGCCAGGCTTGCCGCCTGCTGCCTGTGTGCCATGCGGCGCTAGCCAGCCGGGCTGGCTTGCTAGCACATGCGCGCGACGGGACGTCGCTGTAGGCTGGGGCCGCCACTAACGGGCCTCGGCGCGCGCGCGGATCCGGTGAGGCCAAGGCGCACGGTTAATATTCCGTGGCGCAATTACTTCGCACCGTTACCGCGAGGTAAATGCGGGGTCGTGGGGTTGCCGGCACAGTTAATCATGATCCCCACGCCCCGTCCCCTCAGCTTCGCAGCCAGGGGCTATAAGTAGGTGGAGCAGGGGAGTGGCGCTAGCACGCGAGCCCTCCTCTCCCTTCGCCATTTTCTTCCTCCTCTTCTCCTTCGTTGCCGCCGCACTCCTGCACCGTGCCGAAGTGCTGCCGCAGCCCGTCGTCACCGAGCCCATCCTCTCTGCCGCGCCGCTGCTTCGCCGCAGGCTTGCGCACTTGTCGCTGCGCCACGCCTCCGTTGAACTCGAGCTCCCATGGCGCGCGACCGGGCCAGTGACTGGAACGGTTCAAACGTCCTTGAAGACCACATCACTTTCCTCCTCAACACGCGGCGGCTGCCCGGTGAGGGCTATGTTCAGGCACGCGTTCCACCCGTGAAGGAGATTTCGCCGGCGCCGGAGGATGGCGAACGCGTCATCTTTCGGCCGCACTTCCTTCACGGCTTCGGCCTGCCGGCGAGCGGCTTCCTCCGTTCCTTTCTTCAATTCTACCAACTCCAGCCGCACCACCTCACACCGAACACGGTGGTGCTGTTGTCGGACTTCGTCACGCTCTGTGAAGGTTACCTCGGTGTTCTCCCCACTCTCGAGCTCTGGGGGGAATTCTTCTACACCAAGCTCGGCACCGCCTCCAAGAACGAGGCGGCTCAGTGCGGAGCCTTCATCGCGGTGCGGCGCCCGGGTGCTGGGAATTGCTTCCCGGCCGTCAGCTTGACGCAGTCGGTCAAGCTGTGGCAAAAATCATACTTCTACGTCAAGAACATAACCCCGACGATCGACTTCGTCAACCTGCCGGCTTATGAAGCTGGCCCGCCGGCTGAGCCCCGCACCAACTGGACCTTCAAGCCGAGGACGCTGTCGGCCGCCTCCGCTGCCGCCGTCGCCCGACTCAAGGTGATGACGGAGTCGGAGGGCCTCAAAGCCTCGGACTTGCTGACCGCCTTTGTGGAGCGCCGGGTTCTCCCTCTTCAAGGCCGACCTCATCTGATCAGCCGGATGAGCAAGTATCAAGACCCGTGCCGGCCACGGTGGTGGCCCTCCTAGTGAATGAGATCTCGACCTGCAAACTCTCGGAGTCAAAGTGGCAGTTCGGCAAGCGGCCGTATTATCGCGCACACCCGCTGCCTGCGGTAAGCTCTTGACTCATTTTTTTCTCTTTTGTCTATTGGGTTCTGCTTTGCAGCCTGATCAGTCGGTCACGATGCAGCTCCTCACGACCCAGTCGGCAGCCGACGCCCTGGAACAGGGCCAGGAGTACCTGCCGGACCAATCCGTGAGTGATGCGGATGACCCCGACTTGGGGGCGGCCGCCATGGAGGAAGACGGCGCCACAAGCGGTGGCGACGGAGCAGGCGGCTCCGGAGGAGGAGGCGGCCTTGAGGGCTGGCTAGACGATGACGAGGAGGAGCACACGCTGCGCCGCCCGCCGGTCGCCAATAGGGCGGGGGCAAGCTCCTCAGCAGCGCCGACTGCACCAGGCGGCACACCAAAGCGCCGAGCCGGCTCGCAGCTGCAAGGCAGTCGACCAAAGAAACCTAAGGGCTCCGCTGCAGCGAACAAACGGGACGAGGCTGCCGCGAAGGCGGCTCGGATCCAGAGGGCCCCGAAGCAGCCGCCGACGGTGTCCGCGTAAAAGCTTGTCTTTTCGTGTGCTTTCCTTTGTCTTTTAGCAAACTCCCTCTAAGTTCTTCTTGTCTTGCTTGAACAAAGCCCCGCTCTCTCTCGAGCGGTCGGCCTCTGCTTCCATCATCGGGGGGACGGAGGGCTCCGCCAACACCCGTCGCATAGACCCGCTCGCCGACCTCCAGGAGGCGACGGAGAAGAACACGGGAGGCGCGCAAGGAGCGGGAGGAGGCGGAACGGCAGAGGGAGGCGGCCAAGGCGGTGCAGGAGGAGGCGGAAGCGACGGCCAAAGCCAAGGCGGATGCCGCGACCAAGGCCCAGGCGGACGCGGCCGCCAAGGCGCAAGCGGAGGAAGCCACACACGGCCAGACTCCACAGCTTATCTCCCCCTACGCTCCGTGCCGCCTGCACCAGAGATCCCGGCGCCGACTGGAGAGGCCGGCAATGAGCAGCCGGTCATGGAGAGGGAAGGGGGCAACGACGCCATCTTGAGGACGGAGGTGCTTCATCAAGCACCGACTGCCAGGACCCAGGGCAGTCGGCCTGACGTGCCGCCGACGCCTCATGTTGATGGCGAGCTGATGCTGGGGGCGACCCCCATTGCTCGCACTCCGGTACACCACCGCGTGGCGAAGGCGATTTCGGCGCCACGACCACAGGAGATCGGAGCCTCAAGCTCATCGGCCCCAGAGGCAGAGGCCACTAGTGCCACCCCGCGAGAGTGGACGTCTGGGGGTGGGACGAGCGTCCTGAACAAGGCTGCGCATGAAGTTCGATCTGCCCGTGCCCAAAGCACCGCCCTCCAGAACTACACGAAGACGTTCCTGGCGTCGCGAGCCGCCGTCCAGGTATGTTCCTTGACCACTTGCTTCCGATTCTTGTAATTTTCTTGAATTCTTTTGTGGGGGCGCGCCAGCGCACCCACTGGGTGTAGCCCCCGAGATTCAGGCTGACTGCTGAGCAGTCGGGTCGGATCTTCCGGCAACTACTTCTTTCTTTGTTGATTTGCTGATCGTCTTTTCTTTCTTGTCTTCTGTAGGATCCAACGCCACCTTACGGCAGCAGCTGGGCGAGGCTCAAACCACGCTGCACGCCAAGGAGGAGGAGCGCAGCAAGATGGAGCAAGAGCGCGACCGCCTGGCCAAGCAGCTGGCTGACCAGGCGGAGCTGCAGAAGCTTAAGGACACGGAGGAGGCCCTCTAGGCCGAGTTCGAGACTCAGCGCTCGAACTGGGTCGAGAAGGAGAAGGCCTTGTCGGACAGCTACGGTGAGATCAAGGACCTGCTCGATGGTGAGTTGTCCTTCTCTTTCTTCTGCCTGCCGACTTGTCATATGAGCCGGCTTCCGGCTTCATACTTCTTTTTTCTTCTTGTGCAGAGTATTTCCCTGGTTACAACGTCGCCACCAGCCAAGCTGCCGAGGCTCGCCGTGACGAACGGAGGCTGTCTGGTGCAGAAATCGCGCCCAACGCCCCTCGAACCCTCGCCGAGCAGCTGCTCGCCGCCCAAGCTCGTCTCCAGCCGGCGCATCAGGCTCTCCGTCGTCTGCAGCGTGCCGGAGCCCAGGTGGTCTCCGCCCTCTGGCCAGGTGCTCCAATTCTGCGCACCCCCAGTCGAACCTCCGACTGGTTAGAGGTGGCCATCGGCCACATTGAGGCATGGAAAGGCTCCTCCGCTCGGGCAGGTGCGCGGTGGGCCTTGGAGTTCATCAAGGGGTGGTACCCTGGGTTGAACCTAGCCCAGTTGGCCACTCCCCGTCCTGAAGCCGGTGAGGAGTTGGCGGCAGTGGCGCCCGAGTTCTATCATCGCGCCACGGCGATCGCCGAGTACACGGGCACTAGTGTCTTCCTCCCCAAGCTAAGTGAGGCGGGCGCTGAGGTGCCGCCCAACTGGTTCAGGCTGAACCCGGAAGACGGCAAGGACTCGGTGGAGGAGATCGTCCGGTGATGAAGGTGAGGAGGAGGAGGACGAGGACGGCAAAGATGATGCGCCGGATGATGGAGATGACAGCCGACCTCAGTCAGACCAAGTCTCGACCAATGGGCAGCACGCCGGCGAGCTGACTGTTGCCGGTGCTGACTAGGCCGAGACCAACCAGGCGGCCATTCCACCACCCGGAGCCTCGACCTCCGCCGACCCCTCCGATCCGACTGCTGCTCCTCTGGCCTAGGTGGCCAAGTTATCTTTTCTTTTCCTGTTTTGTAATCTCTTAAAGTTGTTAGATTTGCGCAGTTCCACCCGCTGGGGGTGTATTCAAACTCAGTTGAATGTTGGCCAAGGGCCTTTTGCCATGTAAATTATCTTTGCCGATTTCTGACTTGTCTTGCTTTTCTGCTCCTTTGGCTATTTCCTTTGCCGCCTTCCCTTAGCTGCCGTCTTGCCAGCCAGACAACCGCTCTGCGGTCTGTGGCTGGGTCAAGTACTTGGCCATTTTTGGGAAGGCAAGTACTTTAGCCGTTGGTAGAGTGTAGCAATTTAAGTTAGAAACCGACCGGCCGGCTGCTCAACTGCCGGTCAGTGAAGCGAGGAGCCAGCTTGGCCTATGCGAATGCTTTGGTCCTTAGCCATTTTTCGTGTGGGCATCATTTCCTGCCTTTAACTCTTGCTAGCCGGACAGTCGCTCTGCGAGCTACGGCTGATGGCAAGAGAGGGCTTAGGCGCCGGCACAATACTTGTCCGACTGCAGGTAGCATTGACATAGTACAAGGCGGCAAGCCCCCGGGCCGACTGGTCGAACCCGGTGCCAGGCAGAATAATGAAATAACACATTCATAGGCATAGAACTTATCATATAGATAAAAAGGGTAGCCCCCGAGTGCTCCTCGAGGGACTCGATGTCTTAGCGCTTAATACAAAAGGTAGTGTGGTACATACTGCATCAACTGTAAAATCTTCGGAGGAGATTTGCATTCCATGGGCGCTCCGATTCCTTGCCAGAGCGTATCTCTTGCGTGCTCTGGCCTTCTGCGCATCGATGAGGTAGTAGGAGTCATTGCCCAAAGCTTTGCTGATGATGAACGGGTCTTCCCAAGGGGCCGAGAGCTTGTGTTGGCCGGCTGTTCGCTGAATCAGCCGGAGCACAAGGTCTCCCTCTTGGAACGATCTTGGCTTGACCTTCCGACTGTGGTAGCGGCACAGACTCTGCTGGTAGATGGCGGACCGGCTGAGTGCTAACAGCCGGCCCTCTTCCAGCAGATCAACGCCGTCTTCTCTTGCTTCTTTCGCCTTCGCCTCCATGTACATGGTGACGTGAGGTGAGTCAAACTCAATGTCGTTTGGGATGACAGCCTCGACACTGTACACGAGGAAGAATGGAGTGAAGCAGGTTGATTTGTTCGGAGTGGTGCGGAGGCTCCAGAGGACGGCCAACAACTCGTCGATCCAATAGCCGGTCGACCGCTCCAGTGGCTCGACTAGTCGGGGTTTGATGCCGGAGAGGATGAGGCCGTTTGCTCGCTCGACTTGGCCGTTTGACCGCGGATGGGCAACGGACGCTAAGTCCAGTCAGATGTGAAGGAAATATGCCCTAGAGGCAATAATAAAGTTATTATTTATTTCCTTATATCATGATAAATGTTTATTATTCATGCTAGAATTGTATTAACCGGAAACATAATACATGTGTGAATATATAGACAAACAAGATGTCACTAGTATGCCTCTATTTGACTAGCTTGTTAATCAAAGATGGTTATGTTTCCTAACCATAAACAAGGAGTTGTTATTTGATTAACAAGGTCACATCATTAGTAGAATGATCTGATTGACATGACCCATTCCGTTAGCTTAACACTTGATCGCTTAGTATGTTAATGCTTTCTTCATGACCCATACATGTTCCTGTAACTATGAGATTATGCAACTCCTGTTTACGGAGGAACACTTTGGTGCTACCAAACGTCACAACGTAATCGGGTGATTATAAAGGAGTACTACAGGTGTCTCCAAAGGTACTTGTTGGGTTGGCGATTTCGAGATTAGGTTTTGTCACTCCGATTGCCGGAGAGGTATCTCCGTGCCTTCTCGGTAATGCACATCACTTAAGCCTTGCAAGCATTACAACTAATGAGTTAGTTGTGAGATGATGTATTACGGAACGAGTAAAGAGACTTACCGTAACGAGATTGAACTAGGTATTGGATACCGACGATCGAATCTCGGGTAAGTAACATACCGATGACAAAGGGAACAACGTATGTCGTTATGCGGTTTGACCGATAAAGATCTTCGTAGAATATGTAGGAACCAATATGGGCATCCAGGTTCCGCTATTGGTTATTGACCGAGAATGGTTCTAGGTCATGTCTACATAGTTCTCGAACCCGTAGGGTCCGTGCACGCTTAACGCTTCGATGCGACAGTTCATAATGAGTTTATAAGTATTGATGCACCGAAGTTTGTTCGAGTCCCGGATGTGATCACGGACATGACGAGGAGTCTCGAAATGGTCGAGACATAAAGATTGATATATTGGAAGCCTATGTTTGGACTTGGAAGGGTTCCGAGTGAAAACAGGATATTACGGAACACCGGGGTTACCGGAACCCCGGGGTATATGGGCCCTCATGGGCCTTGAGGGAGAAGGAGAAGGGCCAGCCAGGTGGGCTGCGCGCCCCTCCCCTTCCAAATCCGAATAGGACAAGGAGAGGGGGCGCGCCTTCCCCTTTCCCTCCCCAATCCTACTCCAACTAGGAGAAGGGGGAGTCCTACTCCCGGTGGGAGTAGGACTCCTCCTTGCGCGCCTTGGGCCGCCACCTCCCCTTGGCTCCTTTATATACAGGCGGGGGCACCCCATGATACACAAGTTGATCTACGGATCTTTCCTTAGCCGTGTCGGTGCCCCTTCCACCATATTCCACTTCGTCATATCGTCAGAGAGCTTAGGCGAAGCCCTGCACCGGAGAAGTCATATCGTCATGAGCTTAGGCGAAGCCCTGCGTCGGTGGAGCATCAACATCGTCACCACGCCGTCGTCTTGTGGAACTCATCCCCGACACTTTGCCGGATCGGAGTCCGGGATCGTCATCGAGCTGAACGTGTGCAGAACTTCGGAGGTGCCGTGACGTTCGGTGCTTGGATCGGTCGGATCGTGAAGACGTTCGACTACATCAACCGCGTTGTTATAACGCTTCGCTTTCGGTCTCACGAGGGTGCGTGGACAGACACTCTCCTCTCGTTGCTATGCCATCACCATGGTCTTGCGTGATCGTAGGGAATTTTTGAAATTACTACGTTCCCCATGATGGCATCCGAGCCTGGTTTTATGCGTTGATGTCATATGCACGAGTAGAACACAAGTGAGTTGTGGACGATACAAGTCATACCTACCAGCATGTCATACTTTGGTTCAGCGGTATTGTTGGACGAGACGATCCGGACCAACCTTACGCCAGTCGCTTCTGCGAGACCGGTTCCTCGGCGTGCTTTGCACATAGATGGCTTGCGGAAGACCTGTCTCTCCAACTTTAGTTGAACTGAAAAGCTACGCCCGGTCCTTGAGAAGGTTAAAAGCGGAGTCTATTTGACAAACTATCGTTGTGGTTTTGATGCGTAGGTAAGAACGGTTCTTGCTCAGCCCGTAGCAGCCACGTAAAACTTGCAACAACAAAGTAGAGGACGTCTAACTTGTTTTTGCAGGGCATGTTGTGATGTGATATGGTCAAGACGTGATGCTATATTTTATTGTATGAGATGATCATGTTTTGTAACCGAAGTTATCGGCAATCGGCGAGAGCCATATGGTTGTCGCTTATTGTATGCAATGCAATCGCGATGTAATGCTTTACTTTATTACTAAGCGGTAGTGATAGTCGTGGAAGCATAAGATTGGCGAGACGACAACGATGCTACGATGGAGATCAAGGTGTCGCGCCGGTGACGATGGTGATCATGACGGTGCTTGGCGATGGAGATCACAAGCACAAGATGATGATGACCATATCATATCACTTATATTGATTGCATGTGATGTTTATCCTTTATGCATCTTATCTTGCTTTGATTGACGGTAGCATTATAAGATGATCTCTCACTAAAATTATCAAGAAGTGTTCTCCCCAGTATGCACCGTTCTGCGAAAGTTCTTCGTCTTTGAGACACCACGTGATGATCGGGTGTGATAGGCTCTACGTTCAAATACAACGGGTGCAAAACAGTTGCACACGCCGAATACTCGTGTTAAACTTGACGAGCCCGGCATATAATGAGATATGGCCTCGGAACACGGAGACCGAAGGTCGAACGTGAATCATATAGTAGATATGATCAACATAGTGATGTTCACCGTTGAAACTACTCCGCCTCACGTGATGATCGGACACGGTTTAGTTGATATGGATCACGTGATCACTTAGATGACTAGAGAGATGTCTGCCTAAGTGGGAGGTTTTTAATATGATTAATCAAACTTAAATTTATCATGAACTTAGTACCTGATAGTATTTTGCTTGTCTATGTTTGATGTAGATAGATGGCTCGTCTTTGTTGTTCCGTTGAATTTTAATGCGTTCCTTGAGAAAGCAAAGTTGAAAGATGATGGTAGCAATTACACGGACTGGGTCCGTAACTTGAGGATTATCCTCATTGCTGCCTGAGAAAAATTACGCCCTGGAAGAACCGCTGGGTGACAGGCCTGCTGCAGATCTTGAGCGAGCCGGTTATGAACGTCTCGCAAAGCAGAGCCGATGACTACTCTATAGTTCGGTGTGCCATGCTTTACAGCCTTAGAACCGGGTCTTCAACGACGTTTTGAACGTCATGGAGCATATGAGATGTTCCAGGAGTTGAAGTTAATATTTCAAGCAAATGCCCGGATTGAGAGATATGAAGTCTCCAACAAGTTCTATAGCTGCAAGATGGAGGAGAATAGTTACAAGGTGAGCACATACTCAAAATGTCCGGGTATAACAATCACTTAATTCAGCTGGGAGTTAATCTTCCGGATGATAGTGTCATTGATGAAATTCTCCAATCATCGCCACCAAGCTACAAGAGCTTCGTGATGAACTATAATATGCAAGGATGACTAAGACGATTTACGAGCTCTTCGCGATCTTTGAAAGCCGCGGAGGTAGAAATCAAGAAAGAGCATCAAGTGTTGATGGTCAAGAAGACCACTAGTTTCAAGAAAAAGGGCAAAGGGAAGAAGAAGGGTAACTTCAAAAGAGCAGCAAGAAAGTTGCTGATCAAGAGAAGAAACCCAAGTCTGGACCTAAGCCTCAAATCGAGTGTTTTTACCGCAAGCGCACCGGACACTTAAGCGGAACTGCCCCAAGTATTTGGCGGATAAAAAGGATGGCAAGGTGAACAAAGGTATATGTGATATACATGTTATTGATGTGTACCTTACTAATACTCATGATAGTACACAGGTATTTGATCTTGGTTCATTGCTAATATTTGCAACTCGAAACAGAACTACGGATTGCCGAAGATTGGCTAAGGGCGAGGTGACGATCTTGCGTTGGAAATGGTTCCAAAGTCGATGTGATCGCAGTCGGCACGCTACCTCTACATCTACCTTCGGGATTAGTTTTAGACCTAAATAATTGTTATTTGGTGCCGCCGTTGAGCATGAACATTATATCTGGATCTTGTTTAATGCGAGACGGTTATTCATTTAAATCGAGAGAATAATGGTTGTTCTATTTATATGAGTAATATCTTTTATGGTCATGCACCCTTGAAGAATGGTCTATTCTTGTTGAATCTCGGCGGTAGTGATACACATATTCATAATGTTGAAGCCAAAAGATGCAGAGTTGATAATGATAGTGCAACTTATTTGTGGCACTTGCCGTTTAGGTCATATCGATTGTAAAACGCATGAAGAAACTCCATCTTGATGGGCTTCGGAATCACTTGATTATGAATCACTTGGTACTTGCGAACCGTGCCTCATGGGCAAGATGACCAAAACGCCGTTCTCCGGAACTATGGAGCGTGCAACTGATTTGTTGGAAATCATACATACTGATGTTTGTGGTCCAATGAATGTTGAAGCACGCGGCATGTATCGTTATTTTCTCACCTTCACAGATGATTTGAGCAGATATGGGTATATCTACTTAATGAAACACAAATCTGAAACATTTGAAAAGTTCAAAGAATTTCAGAGTGAAGTGGAAAATCATCGTAACAAGAAAATAAAGTTTCTACGATCTGATCGTGGAGGAGAATATTTGAGTTACGAGTTTGGTTTACATTTGAAACAATGTGGAATAGTTTACGCAACTCACGCCACCGGAACACCACGTAGAAATGGTGTGTCCGAACGTCAGAATCGTGATTTCTTTACTAGATATGGTGCGATCTATGATGTCGATTTCGATTTACCGCTATCGTTTTGGGGTTATGCTTTAGAGACGGCCGCATTCACGTTAAATAGGACACCGTCAAAATCCGTTGAGACGACGCCTTATGAACTGTGGTTTGGCAAGAAACCAAAGTTGTCGTTTCTTAAAGTTTGGGGCTGCGATGCTTATGTAAAGAAACTTCAACCAGATAAGCTCGAACCCAAATTGGAAAAATGTGTCTTCATAGGATACCCAAAGGAGACTGTTGGGTACACCTTCTATCACAGATCTAAAGGCAAGATTTTCGTTGCTAAATTCGGGTCCTTTCTAGAGAAGGAGTTTCTCTCGAAAGAAGTGAGTGGGAGGAAAGTAGAACTTGATGAGATAATCAGATCTGCTCCCTTATTTGAAAGTAGTTCATCACAAGAAATGGTTCCTGTGACAACTACACCAATTAGTGAGGAAACTAATGATGATGATCATGAAGTTTCGGATCAAGTTACTACTGAACCTCGTAGGTCAACCAGAGTAAAATACGCACCGGAGTGGTACGGTAATCCTATTCTGGAAGTCATGTTACTTGACCATGGCGAACCTACAAACTATGAAGAAGCGATGGTGAGCCCAGATTCCGCAAAATGGCTGGAAGCCATGAAATCTGAGATGGGATCCATGTATGAGAACAAAGTATGGACTTTGGTTGACTTGCCCGATGATCGGCAAGCCATTGAAAATAAATGGATCTTTAAGAAGAAGACCGACGCTGATGGTAATATAACTGTCTACAAAGCTCGACTTGTTGCGAAGGTTTTCGACAAGTTCAAGGGTTGACTACGATGAGACTTTCTCACCCGTAGCGATGCTTAAGTCTGTCCGAATCATGTTAGCAATTGCCGCATTTTATGATTATGAAATTTGGCAAATGGATGTAAAACTGCATTCTTGAATGGATTTCTAGAAGAAGAGTTGTATATGATGCAACCAGAAGGTTTTGTCGATCCAAAGGGTGCTAACAAAGTGTGCAAGCTCCAACGATCAATTTATGGTCCGTGCAAGCCTCTCGGAGTTGGAATAAACGCTTTGATAGTGTGATCAAAGCATATGGGTTTATATGACTTTTGGAGAAGCCTGTATTTACAAGAAAGTGAGTGGGAGCTCAGAGCATTTTTGATATTATATGTGGACGACATATTATTGATTGGAAATGATATAGAATTTCTGGATGGCATAAAAGGATACTTGAATAAAAGTTTTTCAATGAAAGACCTCGGTGAAGCTGCTTACATATTGGGCATCAAGATCTATAGAGATAGATCAAGACGCTTAATTGGACTTTCACAAAGCACATACCTTGATAAATTTTTGAAGAAGTTCAAAATGGATCGAGCAAAGAAAGGTTTTTGCACTGTGTTGCAAGGTGTAAGATTGAGTAAGACTCAATGCCCGACCACACCGGAAGATAGAGAGAAAATGAAAGATGTTCCCTATGCTTCAGCCATAGGCTCTATCATGTATGCAATGCCGTGCAGACCTGACGTATGCTTAGCCATAAGCTTGGCAGGAAGGTACCAAAGTAATCCAGGAATGGATCATCGGACAGCGGTCAAGAACATCCTGAAATACGAAAAGGACTAAGGATATGTTTCTCAGATATGGAGGTGACAAAGAGCTAGTCGTAAATGGTTACGTCGACGAAGCTTTGACATCGATCCGGACGATTCTAAATCGCAAACCGGATACGTGTTTTATTAAACGGTGGAGCTGTCAGTTGGTGCAGTTCTAAACAAAGCGTCGTGGCGGGATCTACATGTGAAGCGGAGTACATAGCTGCTTCGGAAGCAGCAAATGAAGGAGTCTGGATGAAAGAGTTCATTTCCGATCTAGGTGTCATACCTAGTGCATCGGGACCGATGAAGATCTTCTGTGACAATCTTGGTGCAATTGCCTTGGCAAAGGAATCCAGATTTCACAAGAGGACCAAGCACATCAAGAGACGCTTCAATTCCATTCGGGACCAAGTCCAAGTGGGAGACATAGAGATTTGCAAAATACATACGGATCTGAATGTTGCGCACTGCTAACTAAGCCTCTTCCACGAGCAAAACATGATCAGCACCAAGACTCCATGGGTGTTAGGATCATTACTTTGTAATCTAGATTATTGACTCTAGTGCAAGTGGGAGGCTGAAGGAAATATGCCCTAGAGGCAATAATAAAGTTATTATTTATTTCCTTATATCATGATAAATGTTTATTATTCATGCTAGAATTGTATTAACCGGAAACATAATACATGTGTGAATATATAGACAAACAAGATGTCACTAGTATGCCTCTACTTGACTAGCTTGTTAATCAAAGATGGTTATGTTTCCTAACCATAAATAAGGAGTTGTTATTTGATTAACAAGGTCACATCATTAGTAGAATGATCTGATTGACATGACCCATTCCGTTAGCTTAACACTTGATCGTTTAGTATGTTAATGCTTTCTTCATGACCCATACATGTTCCTGTAACTATGAGATTATGCAACTCCTGCTTCTGGAGGAACACTTTGGGTGCTACCAAACGTCACAACGTAATCGGGTGATTATAAAGGAGTACTACAGGTGTCTCCAAAGGTACTTGTTGGGTTGGCGTATTTCGAGATTAGGTTTTGTCATCCGATTGTCGGAGAGGTATCTCCAGCCTTCTCGGTAATGCACATCACTTAAGCCTTGCAAGCATTACAACTAATGAGTTAGTTGTGAGATGATGTATTACGGAACGAGTAAAGAGACTTACTGCAACGAGATTGAACTAGGTATTGGATACCGACGATCGAATCTCGGGTAAGTAACATACCGATGACAAAGGGAACAACGTATGTCGTTATGCGGTTTGACCGATAAAGATCTTCGTAGAATATGTAGGAACCAATATGGGCATCCAGGTTCCGCTTATTGGTTATTGACCGAGAATGGTTCTAGGTCATGTCTACATAGTTCTCGAACCCGTAGGGTCCGCACGCTTAACGCTTCGATGACAGTTCATAATGAGTTTATAAGTATTGATGCACCGAAGTTTGTTCGGAGTCCCGGATGTGATCACGGACATGACGAGGAGTCTCGAAATGGTCGAGACATAAAGATTGATATATTGGAAGCCTATGTTTGGACTTCGGAAGGGTTCCGAGTGAAAACAGGATATTACCGGAACACCGGGGGGTTACCGGAACCCCCCGGGGGGTATATGGGCCCTCATGGGCCTTGAGGGAGAAGGAGAAGGGCCGGCCAGGTGGGCTGCGCGCCCCCCTCCCCCTTCCAGTCCGAATAGGACAAGGAGAGGCGGCGCCTTCCCCTTTCCCCTCCCAATCCTACTCCAACTAGGAGAGGGGGAGTCCTACTCCGGTGGGAGTAGGACTCCTCCTTGGTGCGCCTTGGGCGGCCACCTCCCCTTGGCTCCTTTATATCACGGGGCAGGGGCACCCCATGATACACAAGTTGATCTACGGATCTTTCCTTAGCCGTGTCTGGTGCCCCCTTCCACCATATTCCACTTGGTCATATCGTCGTAGAGCTTAGGTGAAGCCTGCGCCGGAGAAGTCATATCGTCATGAGCTTAGGCGAAGCCCTGCGTCGGTGGAGCATCAACATCGTCCTGCACGCCGTCGTCTTGTGGAACTCATCCCGACACTTTGCTGGATCGAGTCCGGGATCGTCATCGAGCTGAACGTGTGCGTAACTTCCGGAGGTGCCGTACGTTCGGTGCTTGGATCGGTCGGATCGTGAAGACGTTCGACTACATCAACCGCGTTGTTATAACGCTTCCGCTTTCGGTCTACGAGGGTACGTGGACAGACACTCTCCCCTCTCGTTGCTATGCCATCACCATGGTCTTGCGTGATCGTAGGAAAATTTTTGAAATTACTACGTTCCCCAACAAGATGCACTGCGTCGCGCAGAAACGGGCCAAGGCTCCATTGGCAAAGTTTGTGCCATTGTCGGTGATGATGTTGTGTGGCACACCGTATCGGACGGTGATATCTGCGATGAAGGTTACATCAGTCGGACCGTTCAGTTTCTTGATTGGCTTTGCTTCAATCCATTTGGTGAATTTGTCCACGACGACAAGCAGATGGGTCATGCCGCCGCATGCTGTCTTGAATGGTTCCGCCATGTCCAACCCCCATATGGCAAAGGGCCAGGTAAGGGGGGTGGTATTGAGTGCGGAAGCCGGTAGATGTTGCTTGGAGCTGAACTTCGGGCACCCTTTGCAATGCTTGACCAACTCCTTGGCATCTTCCAAAGCAGTCGGCCAGAGGAAACCATGGCGGAAAGCTTTGGCGACAAGGGATCTGGAGGCTGCGTGGTGGCCACACTCGCCTTGGTGGATATCTTTGAGGATTGCTTGGCCCTTTTCTGGTTCTATGCAGCGCTGGAAGACTCCAGTCACGCTGCATCTGACAAGCTCTCTATTTACTATCGTGTAGGCTCCTGCTCGATGTTGCACTTGCCGGGCCGAGATCTCATCGGTCGGCAGCTCTCTGTTCACCATAAACTTGAGGATGGGCTGTGCCCATGATGGTGCTTGGATTTCTTCTACTTCCACTACGACCACTTGTACTAGGGCGGTTGGGTTGGGAGGCGGCGGGTCGGAGTTGGTTGCCGCTTGCTGCATCGTTGAAGTCCCCAAGCTGACTTCTTGTAACGCCCCCGATGCGGCTATATCTCCCACGTGTCGAGGCACGACTTAGAGGCATAACCGCATTGAAAGCAATGTCGCAAGTGAGGTAATCTTCACACAACCCATGTAATAAATAAGGAAAGAGATACATAGTTGGCTTACACGCCACTTCACACAATACATAAATAAGCATCCATCATTCAGAGTACACTCAAGGTCCGACTACGGAACCAAAATAAAGAAGATACCCCAAATGCTACACAGATCCCCGATCGTCCCAACTGGGCACCACTACTGATCATCAGGAAAAGACACATAGTAACGACCACGTTCCTCGTCGAACTCCCACTTGAGCTCGGTTGAGTCACCTGCACTAGCATCGTCGGCACCTGCAACTGTTTTGGAAGTATCTGTGAGTCACGGGGACTCAGCAATCTCACACCCGCGAGATCAAGACTATTTAAGCTTATAGGAAGGACAGAGTAGTATAGTGGAGCTGCAGCAAGCGACTAGCATATATGGTGGCTACTTCAAAAGAGAGCGAGAAGAGAAGCAAAGCACGGACGTGAAGCTAGTAGCGATCAAGAAGTGATCCTGAACTACTTACGTCGGACATAACTCCAACACCGTGTTCACTTCCGGACTCCGCCGAGAAGAGACCATCACGGTTACACACGCCGTTGATGTGTATGTTTATTTGAGGTCAACTTCGGGTTTTCTACAACCGACATTAACAAATTCCCATCTGCCTCATAACGCGGGCACGGCTTTCGAAAGATAATACCCTGCAGGGTGTCCCAACTTAGCCCATTATAAGCTCTCACGGTCAACGAAGGATATTCCTTCTACCGAAGACCCGATCAATCTCGGAATCCCGGACTACAAGACATTTCGACAAAGCAATAAAACAAGACCAGCAAAAGCCGCCCGATTGTGCCGACAAATCCCGATAGGAGCTGCACATATCTCGTTCTCGAGGCACATCCGGATGAGCAGTCCATACAACTAAAACCAGACCTCAAGTTTCCTTGAGGGGCCAGGGGCTCTAGTTCGGGCCAAGACTCGAAGGAGCACTGGTCCGGGGTTTAAAATAAAGATGACCCTCGGGCTCGCGAAAACCCGGGGAAAAAGGCTTAGGTGGCAAATGGTAAAACCAAAGTTGGGCCTTCTTTGGAGGAGTCTTATTCAAAGCGAACTGTCAAGGGGTCCCATAAATCACCCAACCGTGTAAGGAACGCGAAATCAAGGAACATAACACGGTATGGCCGGAAACTAGGGTGGCAAGAGTGGAACAAAACACCGTGCATAAGGCCGAGCCTTCCACCCTTTACCAAGTATATAGATGTATCAATTATAGCAGATATATATTGTGATATCCCCAACAAGTAAACATGTTCCAACAAGGAACAACATCTCCATGTTCCAACAAGGAACAAACTTCAACTTCACCGCAACTAGCAACGCTATAAGAGGGCTGAGCAAAGCGGTAACATAGCCAATCAACGGTTTGCTAGGAAAGGATGGTTAGGGGCTGACATGGCAATATGGGTGGCATGATATAGCAAGTGGTAGGCATCGCAGCATAGGCATAGCAAAAGAGCGAGCATCTAGCATAGCAAAGATAGAAGTGATTTCGAGGGTATGGTCATCTTGCCTGAAATGTTCTCAGAGTTGTCGAAAGCTTGATCCTCGTAAGCGTTCTCAACAGGTTCCTCGTTCACGTACTCGTCTCCGGCTCTACCCAAAGCAACAACACAAATAAAGGAACCACAATAAATCACGGTGCAATGCACAATCAACATGATGCAAAACATGACATGATATGCGGGATGTGATATGCAATGCGTATGTAAGCGCTCGAAAGGAAAATGATGAACCAGGCATCAACTTGGCAAACCAAGTATGCCACTGGAAAGATGAGACGATTTCGGTTGAAATCGATATAAAGATCACCGAATCGGATGCACGGTTTGGAAATGACAAGCAAAACAAGAATGGCACAAATCTGCCATTAACAGCATGATGCCACTTAGCAAGCAACAATAAATTAAGCTACTGCATCCAAACGTACCAACAAAGTATATGGCAATGATCTACACAAGATGCTTGACAAAAGATGAGCACTGAGCTTCACTAAATCACATCATAACAGGTCCAAACAAGCATGGCAAAAGTGCACAAAATATCAGGCTGGACATGGCAAAAACAGCATCAGGTTGCAATGTTCAGAGCAATAAAACTACCTGCTACAGGAACTTACAATAGCAAAACAAGGCATGGAATGAATCTACTCAAAGCATAGAACAAAAGTCCCTTACTGACCATAAGCCAAAAAGGATCAGAAAATATAGTAACACCCATGTCAATATTGAAAGTTTCAAACAGATTCAACATGGCATGTCAAAAGCTGATAACAAGTAGGCATGTTTAAGAGCTCGATGCACTCACTACAGATCCTTATATGATAAACTAGGCATACATACATCAAGAAGACATGGCATAGAAGACATACATGGCAAGAACAATAACATAGCATAAATGGATCAACCATAACAACCTTGGCAAAATTGAATAACATGTATACAATCTGCCGTGAAACATTTGATAGCAAAAGTAGAGCTCGATTGACTCAAGCTATGGCACTCAATCATTGCAAACAAGGGCATGGATGGATAGAGAAAGGCATTTTAACAAAACATCCTTACTGAAGTATCTCAAAATATGCATAGATCTCTCGGTAGCATCAAGTTAACATGGCATCAAAATATCAAAAAAGCAGATTTGAAAACAGCAACATCAGGACACCTACTTTGCATGCTTGTGCTAGTCACCACATAGATCACAAAAATACATGGCGTACACCCTGGAAAGATGGCATGGCATATAACAAAACACATGTAGGACTCAAATTCATAGGGTGCACACATTAATCATGGCAAAAATAACAAAAGTGCAAGTTACATTAAGAAACATAAACTAACAACACAGCACTCTTCCAACAGCATTTCGGGCGTCAAGATGAGCTCAAATGAAAATGATGCAATGAGATGAAATGATCTACTCTTCGGGACGAACATTTTGACATATTATACACGCAAAAATGGAGCTACGATGACAGAGTTACACCACGTTGAAAATGCAACAAAAATTCACTGAGATGAAAAACTTAGGGAAAAAATGGGGGGAGAAGTCAATCATGGCGCGACCGAGGCCGGATCCGCCGGGATCGGACGAGGGCGGCGCGGCGCGCGCTGTTCGGGCCGGAGGAGGCGGCCGGGCAGGGCGCGAGGAGGCGGCGTGAGGGGCCGACCGGCGAGGCGGGGTCGCCGGGCGAGGCGGCGCTGGGCCGGCCGGGAGGCGGGCGACGGCTGAGGTCCGGCGGCGCGGCGCGGGGCGCGGCGTCTGGCTCGAGGGCCGGGCCACGCGGGCCGGCGCGGCGGGCGATTTAATCGGGACCGGCGCACGTGGCACGCCTTTGCTGGGCGGCGGCGGGCGGACGGTTCGCCCGACCGGACACGCCCCGGGCGCGGAGGGGGAAAATTTGCTAGGGTTTCGGGGAGGATGATCCGGGATTTGGAGTGGGGGTTGCTTAAATAGGCATAGAGGGAGCTAGGAGAGTCCAAATGAGGTGTAGTTTTCGCCCACACGATCGTGATCGAACGACGGAGAGCATGGAAGTGACTTAGATGGGTTATTGGGCTGTTTTGGAGGGGTGTTGGGCTGCAACTTAAAAGAGGCCTTTGCGAGAGTGCGGTTAACCGTTGGGGTACCAAACGAGCTCCAAATGACCGAAACTTGACCGGTGGTCTACGGGTGGTATACCAAGGCCACTAGACAAACCTCGGTCCATTCCGAGACGGTTTAGTACCCGCACGGAAAAAGCGTAAAAAGGGGCAGCGGGAGATAGGAGTTCCAGTTGCAAAAGCGGACAACGGGAAAAATGCTCGGAATCATGAGGCGAACACGTATGCAAATGCGATGCACATGATGACATGATGTAAAATGCATGACATGGACAAAATGCAAAATGAAGAAAAAACCCAACCACGGAGGGAATATCATATCACAATGCCGAAAATGGCAAGAGTTGGAGTTACAAATATGGGAAGTTACATCCGGGTGTTACAACACTCCACCACTACAAGAGGATCTCGTCCGAGATCTAGGACTGAAAGAACTCCGGATATTCGAACGGAGGTGATCCTCGCGCTCGTGTAGCTTCTCGGTCGGAATGGTGTGACCACTTCACTTTCGTGAATTTGATTGACTTGTTGCGAGTCTTGCGCTCGGTTTCTTCGAGAATAGCAACGGGTGCTCATGATAAGAGAGATCTTCTGAAGGTCAATCTCTTTGAAGTTGATAGTGCGTTCAGGAGTCTTGAAGCACTTGCGAAGGCTGTGACACGTGAAACACATCGTGCACGCGTTTGCAAAGTTGGATGGAAGCTCAAGTTGATAGGCGAGATCGCCTCTTTTGCCAATTATCTTGAAAGGACCCACGTATCTAGGGGCAAGCTTCCCTTTGATACCGAAGTGACGAGTGCCTTTCATTGGAGAGACGCGGAGGTAGACATGGTCTCCGATTTCAAAAGCCACATCACGGTGCTTATCATCATAATAGCTCTTTCCGGGCGCGATTATGCTGCTTTGAGATTATCACGAATGACTTGGCACATTTCTTCTGCTTTTGTGATCAAGTCATTGCCAAGAAGTTGGCGTTCACCTGTCTCAGACCAATTGAGAGGAGTACGACACTTTCTGCCATAGAGAATTTCGAATGGGGCCTTGCCCGAACTCGCTTGGAAGCTGTTGTTGTAGGAGAACTTCGGCATATGGAAGACAATCTTCCCACTTCATGCGAAAGAAATGACACAAGCCCTGAGCATATCTTCAAGGATTTGATTGACTCGCTCGACTTGGCCACTTGTTTGAGGGTGGAAAGCTCTGCCGAAACGAATGTTGGTGCCCATGGCCTTCTGAAAAGAATCCCAAAACTTGGAGGTGAAGATGCTGCCACGGTCTGAAGAGATCAATTGTGGAATGCCGTGCAAGGAGACAATCCTGGAGGTGTATAACTCTACCAACTGAGCTGCTGTGATGGATTCTTTGATAGGAAGAAAATGAGCCACTTTAGTAAGCTTGTCAATGACAACGAAGATAGCATCATTTCCACGCTTGGACTTAGGAAATCCAGTCACGAAGTCCATTTCAATATGATCAAACTTCCATTCTGGAATAGCAAGAGGTTGAAGGAGACCAGCTGGTCTTTGGTGTTCTGCTTTCACTCTTCTGCAGACATCACATTCATTCACGAATTGAGCAATTTCTCGCTTCATTCGAGTCCACCAATATGACTGTTTGAGATCATGGTACATCTTCGCATTTCCGGGATGAATGGATAGAAGCGAATTGTGAGCCTCGTTCATAATGACTTTTCAGAGATCACCCTTAGGAACCACAATCCGGTCCTCAAAGAAAAGAGTATCTTTGTCATCAACGTGGAAGCACTTGTACTTGGAAATGCCCTTGTCGATACCACGTTTCACCTTTTTCACCATGGTATCCAGAAGTTGAGCCTCCCGAATCTGATCTTCCAAAGTAGGAGAGACTATGAGGTTGGCAAGAAAGCCTTGAGGAACAACGTGAAGATTCAGCTTGCGGAAAGCTTCACAGAGATCCGGTGGGAAGGGCTTGAGGATTAGACTGCTGCGATAAGCCTTCCTGCTCAAAGCATCTGCAATGACATTGGCCTTGCCGGAGTATATTCAATACTTGGGTTGTACTCTTGAATCATTTCGACCCATCGAGTCTGCCTGAGGTTGAGGTTGGGTTGAGTGAAGATGTACTTGAGACTCTTGTGGTCGGTGAAAATGTCCACTTTCCTTCCCAACAAGAGATGTCTCCACGTTATCAATGCATGGACAACTGCCGCCAACTCAAGATCATGAGTGGGGTAGTTCTTTTCGTTGGGCTTCAACTGGCGAGAAATATAAGCCACAACCCTCTTCTCTTGCATTAACACAAAGACCGAGACCTTGAAGAGAAGCATCACGAGAAAACTTCAAATGGCTTGGATTCATCAGAGGAGTCAAGACAGAGGCTGTGACGAGTTTCTCTTTGAGGGTATTGAAAGCAACGTCACACTCGGGGACCGGACATATTTCACATGCTTCGGAGGAGGTTGGAAAGAGGCTTTGCAATCTTGGAGAAGTTCTCAACGAATCTTGACAATAGCTTGCAAGACCAAGAAAACTGCTGAGTCGCTTGACATTCGAGGAGGTTCCCAATTCACAATTGCGGACACCTTCTCGGGATTAACAGCGATGCCCTTGGCGGAGATGATATGACCAAGATAAAGCACTTCATCAAGCCAAAATTCACATTTGGAGAACTTCGCATAGAATTGATACTCTCGAGTTTGTCTAGCACCAATCGCAAATGTTTGGCATGATCCTTCTTATTCTTGGAGAAGACCAAAATATCATCAAGATAGACCAAGACGAATTCATTGGTGTAGGGGTTGAATATGAAGTTCATCATCCGAGAGAATGTTGGAGGAGCATTGACAAGGCGAAGACATGACAGTATATTCATAAGAACCAAAGCTTGTTCTGAATTCTGTCTTGGGAATATCTTGTTCACGAATGCGAATCTGATGATAACCCATACGAAGGTCAAGCTTGGAGAACACTTTAGCACCTTTGAGTTGCTCGAAAAGCTCATTGATGTTGGGAAGTGGATATTTGTTCTTGATTGTCTTCTTATTCAATGGACGGTAATCGACGCAAAGTCGGTCCGTGCCATCCTTCTTCTGGACAAAAAGAACGCCACAACCCCAAGGAGATGAACTCGGTCTGATCAAACCCAGACGCTCTTGTTCATCGAGCTGCTTCTTCAATTCCTTTAGCTCATTAGGTCCAAGCTTGTATGGACGCTTGCAAACGGGTTCAGTGCCAGGCTCAAGATCAATAACGAACTCAACTGGCCGGTGAGGAGGCATTCCTGGAAGCTCTTCTGGAAAGACATCTTGGTACTCACAAACGACTGGGATCTGAGAGATAGCATCCAATTCGCCCTTCTCATTGAGAGAAAACAACCGAATGGTTTCATCACGAGCGGCATAGATGATCACATCATTAGAAGAGTGAGTCAATTGAATTTCCACAGCAGCACAATCAAGCTGAGCTTTGTGCTGAGAAAGCCAGTCCATTCCGAGAATAAGATCAATATCCGAGTCACCAAGAACAATTGGTTTAGCCAGAAATCTATAATCGCCCATCTTGATACCGACATTCGGAACCAAAACTCGAGAAGTCATCTGCTTAGCCGGAGAAACAATAGACAAAGGTCTCGGCAATGCTTGAGTAACCAAATCATGCATAGCCACAAAAGGTCTTGAGATGAAAGAATGCGATGCACCGGATCAAATAAGACTTTTGCAGAATATCATTAATCGAGAGATTACCCATTATCACATCGGAAGAATCCTCTGCTTGAGCTGCATTCATCATATTCACCTTGGCATGCTTTGGATTATGCTTGACCACTGCATTGCTTGAAGATTTCACAGAGGAGGAGGCGGAAGGCGCCTTTGGTTGAAGCATTTGTTAGCATAGTGACCTTTCTCACGACATTTGTTGCAAGTCACCTTAGAGAGCAGACGGTGGTAAGGAGCACTTGACCTTGGAGCTTGAGAATTAGACTTGTTACGATAGCTGTGGTTGGGTGGGTGGGAAGATCCACGGCCACCTGAGTTCTTCTGGCGATAAGGCCGATGGAACGGAGGAGGAGGAAGGTAAAACTTCTGCCGCTTAGCTGCCACTTGAGAGGAAGAAGAAGACTGAACTTCATCCCCGATTCTCTTCTTAGAAGCCTCACATTTGAGCTGGGCAGCTTCTTGCTTGATTGCCATGTTGTAGAAATCATCATACTTATCTCGGCTCAAAAAGCACAAGAGCTAATTGCAGATCTTCTCTCGCACCACCTCTGAATTGATAGATCATACTCTTTTCATCGTGAACGTCTTGCTTAGCAAAGCGAGCGAGCTTCAGGAACTGGATATTGTATTGATAGACGGACATGTTGCCCTGCTTGAGATTGCGGAACTCCTCACGCTTGCTCTCAACCACACTTTTCGGAATGTGGTGAGCTCTGAAATCACGGCGGAACTCATCCTGTAATGACACGACCTCCTCTGGAATCTTTGTATTCTTTGGTACCACTCCAGCTTGATCCTTGAGTTGAAAGAATGCAAACTTGACAAAGTCCTCGAATTCGACATTGCTACAATCAAAATGCTTGCAGATGTCCACAAGCCAATCGTCGCCGTCTGTGGCCTCGACACGTAAACTAAAAGACTTCGGTGATTAGCGAGGAACCGGCCGAGAGTAGCAAAGTGCGGCTGATTGTTGCCTTGACCTCGATTGCCTTGATTGCCTTGCCCTTGAGTACGTTCTTGCTAGAGCTGCAAAATCATCTGAGCATTGGCATTGGTGGCTGCCATGATAGCTTGCCTGGCCTTTGGAGGCGGAGGTGGAGGTGGAGGTGGAGGGTTCGACTGATCCCCATCATTGCGATCCGGATTCAGACGCGTTGGCGGAGCCATCCTGGAGAGGGTGACATCCGTTAGTCCTTTGATAGACAAATAGTCAAGTAGAATCAACGGATAGAAATTGCAACATATAGTCTTCACAATAAACATTCGAACAAGAATGAACGAATGAATTCCAAAGTTAATCATCACACGTCCATTAAGGTGAGAAGCCACTTAGATAAAGATATGGAAACAACATCATCTTAGAAACAAATCGAATATCACAACTGAAAACAAAAGATTGGCTTCTAGAATGAGCGAAACAAACACATGATAGAGATTTACGCCCAAAGTGTTCGTGGTGGGGCCCTACACGGACACGACGATATAGCCGTCACGAATGACAAACAAGACGTCCCGAATCAGCATACCCAAGGATTCTTTAAGACGTCTCGCGACCATCAGAATCGACCGTGAATGGGCGGACCACTAGACGTTGGACCCCAATCTCAAATCATACATCTGCCGGAAAGATATCCTGTAGCTACTAGAATTCCCACCTATAAACTCCCGAAACTTTACGGTTATGCAATCTGGTGTTGGGGATACAGGGGACACAAAATATATCACGCAAACTAACAATACCTAGATCCAAATTGTATCCATCCGTCAACACATAACCAAGAAATCCTCGGAAATCGTGTACCTCGACCTTGAAAAACATCCGTTATACAAGTCATGGCAATACTCCGGCACTACGCCTCGATCTTTGAGCTATCGTGGTTATCTCACCAACAACTGCACAAAAGAGATTTCGATGTCGGCAAAACTCGGGTATTCCAGAATCGCAACGATAAAATTGTGGCGACAACACCTCGGAGCTCAACTCCCGGGACACCGCCACAACCCCTAAATGTCGGGGAGGCACCAAGAACAATGTTCTCGCCACAAAACCATCGGAACGATTCCAAGATACCCACGTGATCCTAAATTTTTTAGTGAAATTTGAGGAGAGAAGAGTCAAAACACTACGTCGAGGATACCTCACAGAGCTTAAGGGACTGGGAAGTAAAAGAATCCTACTCTCCGATATATATAATCCTAAGACTCAAAACATTTTTCCATTCTAGACTCAACAACGCCGCAAACAATCAAGTAGGGGGCTCCTAAGTCGGGAAGGCTCGATTACCAACTTATGCGCCCCGATGCGGCTATATCTCCCACGTGTCGAGGCACGACTTAGAGGCATAACCGCATTGAAAGCAATGTCGCAAGTGAGGTAATCTTCACACAACCCATGTAATAAATGAGGGAAAGAGATACATAGTTGGCTTACGATCGCCACTTCACACAATACATAAATAAACATCCATCATTCGGAGTACACTCAAGGTCCGACTACGGAACCAAAATAAAGAAGATACCCCAAATGCTACACAGATCCCCGATCGTCCCAACTGGGCACCACTACTGATCATCAGGAAAAGACACATAGTAACGACCACGTTCCTCGTCGAACTCCCACTTGAGCTCGGTTGAGTCACCTGCACCGCATTGTCGGCACCTGCAATCGCTTTTGGAAGTATCGTGAGTCACGGGGACTCGAAGAATCTCACACTCATGAGATCAAGACTATTTAAGCTTATAGGAAGGACAGAGTAGTATAGTGGAGCTGCAGCAAGCGACTAGCATATATGGTGGCTACTTAAAAAGAGAGCGAGAAGAGAAGCAAAGCGCAGACGTGAAGCTAGTAGCGATCAAGAAGTGATCCTGAACTACTTACGTCGGACATAACTCCAACACCGTGTTCACTTCCCGGACTCTGAGAAGAGACCATCACGGTTACACACGCGGTTGATGTGTATGTTTATTTGAGGTCAACTTCGGGTTTTCTACAACCGGACATTAACAAATTCCCATCTGCCTCATAACCACGGGCACGGCTTTCGAAAGATAATATCCTGCAGGGGTGTCCCAACTTAGCCCATTATAAGCTCTCACGGTCAACGAAGGATATTCCTTCTACCGGGAAGACCCGATCAATCTCGGAATCCCGGACTACAAGACATTTCGACAATAAAACAAGACCAGCAAAGCCGCCCGATTGTGCCGACAAATCCCGATAGGAGCTGCACATATCTCGTTCTCAGGGCACATCCGGATGAGCAGTCCATACAACTAAAACCAGACCTCAAGTTTCCTTGAGGGGGCGCTGCACAGGGCTCTAGTTCGGGCCAGCACTCGAAGGAGCACTGGTCCGGGGGGGGGGGGGGGTTAAAATAAAGATGACCCTCGGGCTCGCGAAAACCCGGGGGAAAAAGGCTTAGGTGGCAAATGGTAAAACCAAAGTTGGGCCTTGCTGGACGAGTCTTATTAAAAGCGAACTGTCAAGGGGGTCCCATAAATCACCCAACCGTGTAAGGAACGCGAAATCAAGGAACATAACACCGGTATGGCCGGAAACTAGGGTGGCAAGAGTGGAACAAAACACTGTGCATAAGGCCGAGCCTTCCACCCTTTACCAAGTATATAGATGTATCAATTATAGCAGATATATATTGTGATATCCCCAACAAGTAAACATGTTCCAACAAGGAACAACATCTCCATGTTCCAACAAGGAACAAACTTCAACTTCACCTGCAACTAGCAACGCTTATAAGAGGGCTGAGCAAAGCGGTAACATAGCCAATCAACGGTTTGCTAGGAAAGGATGGTTAGGGCTGACATGGCAATATGGGTGGCATGATATAGCAAGTGGTAGGCATCGCAGCATAGGCATAGCAAAAGAGCGAGCATCTAGCATAGCAAAGATAGAAGTGATTTCGAGGGTATGGTCATCTTGCTGCAATGTTCTCGAGTTGTCGAAAGCTTGATCCTCGTGGCGTTCTCAACAGGTTCCTCGTTCACGTACTCGTCTCCCGGCTCTACCCAAAGCAACAACACAAATAAAGGAACCACAATAAATCACGGTGCAATGCACAATCAACATGATGCAAAACATGACATGATATGCGGGATGTGATATGCAATGCGTATGTGCGCTCCGAAAGGAAAATGATGAACCAGGCATCAACTTGGCAAACCAAGTATGCCACTGGAAAGATGAGATGATTTCGGTTGAAATCGATATAAAGATCACCGAATCTGATGCACGGTTTGGAAATGACAAGCAAAACAAGAATGGCACAAATCTGCCATTAACAGCATGATGCCACTTAGCAAGCAACAATAAATTAAGCTACTGCATCCAAACGTACCAACAAAGTATATGGCAATGATCTACACAAGATGCTTGACAAAAGATGAGCACTGAGCTTCGGCTAAATCACATCATAACAGGTCCAAACAAGCATGGCAAAAGTGCACAAAATATCAGGCTGGACATGGCAAAAACAGCATCAGGTTGCAATGTTCAGAGCAATAAAACTACCTGCTACAGGAACTTACAATAGCAAAACAAGGCATGGAATGAATCTACTCAAAGCATAGAACAAAAGTCCCTTACTGACCATAAGCCAAAAAGGATCAGAAAATATAGTAACACCCATGTCAATATTGAAAGTTTAGATTAACAGATTCAACAACATGGCATGTCAAAAGCTGATAACAAGTAGGCATGTTTAAGAGCTCGATGCACTCACTACAGATCCTTATATGATAAACTAGGCATACATACATCAAGAAGACATGGCATAGAAGACATACATGGCAAGAACAATAACATAGCATAAATGGATCAACCATAACAACCTTGGCAAAATTGAATAACATGTATACAATCTGCCAGGAAACATTTGATAGCAAAAGTAGAGCTCGATTGACTCAAGCTATGGCACTCAATCATTGCAAACAAGGGCATGGATGGATAGAGAAAGGCATTTTTAACAAAACATCCTTACTGAAGTATCTCAAAATATGCATAGATCTCTCGGTAGCATCAAGTTAACATGGCATCAAAATATCAAGAAAAAGCAGTGAAAACAGCAACATCAGGACACCTACTTTGCATGCTTGTGCTAGTCACCACATAGATCACAAAAATACATGGCGTACACCCCTGGAAAGATGGCATGGCATATAACAAAACACATGTAGGACTCAAATTCATAGGGTGCACACATTAATCATGGCAAAAATAACAAAAGTGCAAGTTCTGTTAAGAAACATAAACTAACAACACAGCACTCTTCCAACAGCATTTCGGGCGTCAAGATGAGCTCAAATGAAAATGATGCAATGAGATGAAATGATCTACTCTTCGAGACGAACATTTTGACATATTATACACGCAAAAATGGAGCTACGATGACAGAGTTACACCATGTTAAAAATGCAACAAAAATTCACTGAGATGAAAAACTTAGGGAAAAAATGGAGGGGGGAGAAGTCAACCGCGGCGCGCGACCCGAGGCCGGATCCGCCGATCGGACGAGGCCGGGCGGCGCGCTGTTCACGGAGGAGGCGGCCGGGCAGGGCGCGAGGAGGCGGCGGAGGGGCCGACCGTGGCGAGGCGGGTCGCCGGCGGAGGCGGCGGTGGCCGACGCCGGTGGAGTGCGGCGATCGCGCGAGGTCCGGCGGCGGCGGGCGCTGCCGCGGCGGCGCGCCGGGCGCGGGCGGCGTCTGCCCGGAGGGTCGGGCCATTCGGGGCCGCTGGCGGGCGACGAATCGGGGACCGGGCGCCGCCACGCAGCACGCCCTGGTTGGGCGGCGCGGGCGGACGTGTCCGCCCGAATCGGACATGTCCGCGCGTAGGGGGAAAATTTGCTAGGGTTTCGGGAGGATGATCCGGATTTGGAGTGGGGGTTGCTTAAATAGGCATAGAGGGAGCTAGGAGAGTCCAAATGAGGTGTAGTTTTCGCCCACGATCGTGATCGAACGACGGAGAGCATGGAAGTGACTTAGATGGGTTATTGGGCTGTTTTGGAGGGGTGTTGGGCTGCAACTTAAAAGAGGCCTTTGCAAGAGTGCGGTTAACCGTTGGAGTACCAAACGAGCTCCAAATGACCCGAAACTTGACCGGTGGTCTACGGGTGGTATACCAAGGCCACTAGACAAACCTCGGTCCATTCCGAGACGGTTTAGTACCCGCTGCGGAAAAAAGCGTAAAAGGGCAGCCCGGAGGAGATAGGAGTGCCGGATTACCAAAAGCGGACAACGGAAAAATGCTCGGAATCATGAGGCGAACACGTATGCAAATGCGATGCACATGATGACATGATGTAAAATGCATGACATGGACAAAATGCAAAATGAAGAAAAAAACCCAACCACGGAGGGAATATCATATCACAATGCCGAAAATGGCAAGAGTTGGAGTTACAAATATGGAAAGTTACATCCGGGGTGTTACAACACTCCACCACTACAAGAGGATATCTTACCGAGATCTAGGACTGAAAGAACTCTGGATATTCGGATCGGAGGTGATCCTCGCGCTCCCAGGTAGCTTCTCGGTCGGAATGGTGTGACCACTTCACTTTCAGGAATTTGATTGACTTTTTGCGAGTCTTGCGCTCGGTTTCTTCGAGAATAGCAACGGGGTGCTCATGATAAGAGAGATCTTCCTGAAGGTCAATCTCTTCGAAGTTGATAGTGCGTTCAGGAGTCTTGAAGCACTTGCGAAGGTTGTGACACGTGAAACACATCGTGCACGCTTGCAAAGTTGGATGGAAGCTCAAGTTGATAGGCGAGATCGCCTCTTTTGCCAATTATCTTGAAAGGACCCACGTATCTAGGGGCAAGCTTCCCTTTGATACCGGGCGACAAGTGCCTTTCATTGGAGAGACGCGAGGTAGACATGGTCTCCGATTTCAAAAGCCACATCACGGTGCTTATCATCATAATAGCTCTTCTGGCGCGATTCTTGGCGGCTTTGAGATTCTCACGAATGACTTGGCACATTTCTTACATTCGTGATCAAGTCATTGCCAAGAAGTTGGCGTTCACCTGTCTCGCACCAATTGAGAGGAGTACGGCACTTTACGCCATAGAGAATTTCGAATGGGGCCTTGCCGAACTTCGCTTGGAAGCTGTTGTTGTAGGAGAACTTCGGCATATGGAAGACAATCTTTCCACTTCATGCCGAAGAAATGACACAACCCCGAGCATATCTTCAAGGATTTGATTGACTCGCTCGACTTGGCCACTTGTTTGAGGGTGGAAAGCTGTCTTTGAAGCGAATGTTGGTGCCCATGGCCTTCCGAAAAGAATCCCAGAACTTGGAGGTGAAGATGCTGCCACGGTGCGAAGAGATCAATTGTGGAATGCCGTGCAAGGAGACAATCCACGGAGGTGTATAACTCTGCCAACTGAGCTGCTGTGATGGATTCTTTGATAGGAAGAAAATGAGCCACTTTAGTAAGCTTGTCAATGACAACGAAGATAGCATCATTTCCACGCTTGGACTTAGGAAATCCAGTCACGAAGTCCATTTCAATATGATCAAACTTCCATTCTGGAATAGCAAGAGGTTGAAGGAGACCAGCTGGTCTTTGGTGTTCTCGCTTTCACTCTTCTGCGGACATCACATTCATTCACGAATTGAGCAATTTCTCGCTTCATTCGAGTCCACCAATATGACTGTTTGAGATCATGGTACATCTTCGTACTTCTGGGATGAATGGATAGAAGCGAATTGTGAGCCTCGTTCATAATGACTTTTCAGTAGATCACCCTTAGGAACCACAATCCGGTCCTCAAAGAAAAGAGTATCTTTGTCATCAACGTGGAAGCACTTGTACTTGGAAATGCCCTTGTCGATACCACGTTTCACCTTTTTCACCATGGTATCCAGAAGTTGAGCCTCCCGAATCTGATCTTCCAAAGTAGGAGAGACTATGAGGTTGGCAAGAAAGCCTTGAGGAACAACTTGAAGATTCAGCTTGGAAAGCTTCACGGAGATCCGGTTGGAAGGGCTTGAGGATTAGGCTGTTGCGATAAGCCTTCCTGCTCAAAGCATCTGCAATGACATTGGCCTTGCCCGGAGTATATTCAATACTTGGGTTGTACTCTTGAATCATTTCGACCCATCGAGTCTACCTGAGGTTGAGGTTGGGTTGAGTGAAGATGTACTTGAGACTCTTGTGGTCGGTGAAAATGTCCACTTTCCTTCCCAACAAGAGATGTCTCCACGTTATCAATGCATGGACAACTGCCGCCAACTCAAGATCATGAGTGGGGTAGTTCTTTTCGTTGGGCTTCAACTGGCGAGAGGTATAAGCCACAACCCTCTTCTCTTGCATTAACACAGCACCGAGACCTTGAAGAGAAGCATCACAGAAAACTTCAAATGGCTTGGATTCATCAGGAGGAGTCAAGACAGGAGCTGTGACGAGTTTCTCTTTGAGGGTATTGAAAGCAACGTCACACTCGAGGACCGGACATATTTCACATGCTTACGGAGGAGGTTGGAAAGAGGCTTTGCAATATTGGAGAAGTTCTCTACTTATCTTCGGCAATAGCTTGCAAGACCAAGAAAACTGCTGAGCTGCTTGACATTCTGAGGAGGTTCCCAATTCACAATTGCGGACACCTTCTCGGGATTAACAGCGATGCCCTTGGCGGAGATGATATGACCAAGATAAAGCACTTCATCAAGCCAAAATTCACATTTGGAGAACTTAGCGTAGAATTGATACTCTCGAGTTTGTCTAGCACCAATCGCAAATGTTTGGCATGATCCTTCTTATTCTTGGATTTGAGCAAAATTTCTTCAAGATTGTCCTTGACGATTTCTTTGTTGTAGGGGTTTAATTTGAAGTTCATCATCCGAGTGTTTGTTGGAGTAGCATTGACAAGGCGAAAGACATGACAGTATATTCATAAGAACCAAAGCTTGTTACGAATGCTGTCTTGGGAATATCTTGTTCACGAATGCGAATCTGATGATAACCCATACGAAGGTCAAGCTTGGAGAACACTTTAGCACCTTTGAGTTGCTCGAAAAGCTCATTGATGTTGGGAAGTGGATATTTGTTCTTGATTGTCTTCTTATTCAATGGACGGTAATCGACGCAAAGTCGGTCCGTGCCATCCTTCTTCTGGACAAAAGAACACCACAACCCCAAGGAGATGAACTCGGTCTGATCAAACCCAGACGCTCTTGTTCATCGAGCTGCTTCTTCAATTCCTTTAGCTCATTAGGTCCAAGCTTGTATGGGCGGCTTGCAAGCGGGTTCGATGCGGGCTCAAGATCAATAACGAACTCAAGCGGCGGTGAGGAGGCATTCTGGAAGCTCTTCCGGAAAGACATCTTGGTACTCACAAACGATCGATCGAGAGATAGCATCCAATTCGCCCTTCTCATTGAGAGAAAACAACCGAATGGTTTCATCACGCGGCATAGATGATCACATCATTAGAAGAGTGAGTCAATTGAATTTCCACAGCAGCACAATCAAGCTGAGCTTTGTGCTGAGAAAGCCGATCCATTCCGAGAATAAGATCAATATCCGAGTCACCAAGAACAAATGGTTTAGCTAGAAATCTATAATCGCCCATCTTGATACCGACATTCGGAACCAAAACTCGAGAAGTCATCTGCTTAGCCGGAGAAACAATAGACAAAGGTCTCGGCAATGCTTGAGTAACCAAATCATGCATAGCCACAAAAGGTCTTGAGATGAAAGAATGCGATGCACCAGTATCAAATAAGACTTTTGCAGGAATATCATTAACTGAGAGATTACCCATTATCACATCAGAAGAATCCTCTGCTTGAGCTGCATTCATCATATTCACCTTGGCATGCTTTGGATTATGCTTGACCACTGCATTGCTTGAAGATTTCACAGGAGGAGGAGGCGGAAGGCGCCTTTGGTTGAAGCATTTGTTCGCATAGTGACCTTTCTGCTGACATTTGTTGCAAGTCACCTTAGAGAGCGGACGGTGGTAAGGAGCACTTGACCTTGGAGCTTGAGAATTAGACTTGTTCTGATAGCCAGGGTTGGGTGGGTGGGAAGATCCACGGCCACTTGAGTTCTTCTGGCGATAAAGGCCGGCGGAGCGGAGGAGGAGGAAGGTAAAACTTCTGCTTAGCTGCCACTTGAGAGGAAGAAGAAGACTGAACTTCATCCCTGATTCTCTTCTTAGAAGCCTCACATTTGAGCTGGGCAGCTTCTTGCTTCGATGCCATGTTGTAGAAATCATCATACTTACACGGCTCAAAAAGCACAAGAGCTAATTGCAGATCTTCTCTCGCACCACCTCTGAATTGATAGATCATACTCTTTTCATCGAGGAGCGTCTTGCTTAGCCAAACGCGCGAGCTTCTGGAACTGCCTATTGTAGTGATAGACAGACATGGGGCCCTGCTTGAGAGTGCGGAACTCCTCACGCTTGCTCTCAACCACACTTTTGAATGTGGTGAGCTCTGAAATCACGGCGGAACTCATCCCTGTAATGACACGACCTCCTCTGGAATCTTTGTATTCTTTGGTACCACTCCAGCTTGATCCTTGAGTTGAAAGAATGCAAACTTGACAAAGTCCTCGTGTCTGACATTGCTACAATCAAAATGCTTGCAGATGTCCACAAGCCAATCGTCGGCGTCTGTGGCCTCGACACGTAAACCGAAAAGACTTGACTGATTAGCGAGGAACCGACCGAGAGTAGCAAAGTGCGGCTGATTGTTGCCTTGACCCTGATTGCCTTGATTGCCTTGCCCTTGAGTACGCTTCTTGCAAGAGCTGCAAAATCATCGAGCATTGGCATTGGTGGCTGCCATGATAGCTTGCCGAGGCCTCTGGAGGCGGAGGTGGAGGTGGAGGTGGAGGTTCGACCGATCCCCATCATTGCGATCCGGATTCGTACGCGTTGGCGGAGCCATCTGGAGAGGGTGACATCCGTTAGTCCTTTGATAGACAAATAGTCAAGTAGAATCAACGGATAGAAATTGCAACATATAGTCTTCACAATAAACATTCGAACAAGAATGAGCGAATGAATTCCAAAGTTAATCATCACACGTCCATTAAGGTGAGAAGCCACTTAGATAAAGATATGGAAACAACATCTGTCTTAGAAACAAATCGAATATCACAACTGAAAACAAAAGATTGGCTTCTAGAATGAGCGAAACAAACACATGATAGAGATTTACGCCCAAAGTGTTCGTGGTGGGGCCCACACGGACACGACGATAGCGACCGTCACGAATGACAAACAAGACGTCCCGAATCAGCATACCCAAGGATTCTTTAAGGCGTCTCGCGACCCACAGAATCGACCGTGAATGGGCGGACCACTAGACGTTGGACCCCAATCTCAAATCATACATCCGTCGGAAAGATATCCCGTAAGCTACTAGAATTCCCACCTATAAACTCCCGAAACTTTACGGTTATGCAATGCGGTGTTGGGGATACAGGGACACAATATATATCTCCCAAATTTACAATTCCTAGATCCTGCTGTATCCATCCGTCAACTCATGTCCAAGTAATCCTCGGAAATCGTGTTCGTGGTCCTTCGAAAAACTTCCGTTTTACTAGTCATGGCAATACTCCGGCACTCGCCTCGATCTTTGAGCTATCGAGGTTATCTCACCAACAACTGCACAAAAGAGATTTCGATGTCGGCAAAACTCGGTATTCCAGAACTGCAGCGATAAAATTGTGGCGACAACACCTCGGAGCTCAACTCCCGGGACACCGCCACAACCCCTAAATGTCGAGAGGCACCAAGAACAATGTTCTCGTCACAAAACCATCGGAACGATTCCAAGATACCCACGTGATCCTAAAATTTTTTAGTGAAATTTGAGGAGAGAAGAGTCAAAACACTACGTCGGGATACCTCACGAGGCTGACGAAGGGACCGGGAAGTAAAAAGAATCCTACTCTCCGATATATATAATCCTAAGACTCAAAACATTTTTCCATTCTAGACTCAACAACGCCAACAAACAATCAAGTAGGGGCTCCTAAGTCGGGAAGGCTCGATTACCAACTTAGCGCCCCGATGCGGCTATATCTCCCACGTGTCGAGGCACGACTTAGAGGCATAACCGCATTGAAAGCAATGTCGCAAGTGAGGTAATCTTCACACAACCCATGTAATAAATGAGGGAAAGAGATACATAGTTGGCTTACAAATGCCACTTCACACAATACATAAATAAGCATCCATCATTCGTAGTACACTCAAGGTCCGACTCACGGAACCAAAATAAAGAAGATACCCCAAATGCTACACGGATCCCCGATCGTCCCAACTGGGCACCACTACTGATCATCGGAAAAGACACATAGTAACGACCACGTTCCTCGTCGAACTCCCACTTGAGCTCGGTTGAGTCACCTGCCGGCATTGTCGGCACCTGCAACTGTTTTGGAAGTATCATGAGTCACGGGGACTCAAGCAATCTCACACTCGCGAGATCAAGACTATTTAAGCTTATAGGAAGGACAGAGTAGTATAGTGGAGCTGCAGCAAGCGACTAGCATATATGGTGGCTACTTCGCAAAAGAGAGCGAGAAGAGAAGCAAAGCGCGGACGTGAAGCTAGTAGCGATCAAGAAGTGATCCTGAACTACTTACGTCAGACATAACTCCAACACCGTGTTCACTTCCCGGACTCTGCCGAGAAGAGACCATCACGGTTACACACGCGGTTGATGTGTATGTTTATTTGAGGTCAACTTCGGGTTTTCTACAACCGGACATTAACAAATTCCCATCTGCCTCATAACCGCGGGCACGGCTTTCGAAAGATAATATCCTGCAGGGGTGTCCCAACTTAGCCCATTATAAGCTCTCACGGTCAACGAAGGATATTCCTTCTACCGGGAAGACCCGATCAATCTCGGAATCCCGGACTACAAGACATTTCGACAAAGCAATAAAACAAGACCAAAGAAAGCCGCCCGATTGTGCCGACAAATCCCGATAGGAGCTGCACATATCTCGTTCTCGAGGCACATCCGGATGAGCAGTCCATACAACTAAAACCAGACCTCAAGTTTCCTTGAGGCGCTACCTGAGGAGCTCTAATTAGACACTTTCGAAGGAGCACTGGTCCGAGAGGGGGTTAAAATAAAGTTGTCTCTCGGGCTCTCGAAAACCCGGGGAAAAAAGGCTTAGGTGGCTTATGTTAAAAACATAGTTGGTGCTTGCTTTAGGTTTCTTATTCAAAGCGATCTGTCAAGGGGTCCCATAAATCACCCAACCGTAAGGAACGCGAAATCAAGGAACATAACACGGTATGACCGGAAACTAGGGTGGCAAGAGTGGAACAAAACACTGCATAAGGCCGAGCCTTCCACCCTTTACCAAGTATATAGATGTATCAATTATAGCAGATATATATTGTGATATCCCCAACAAGTAAACATGTTCCAACAAGGAACAACATCTCCATGTTCCAACAAGGAACAAACTTCAACTTCACCTCGCAACTAGCAACGCTATAAGAGGGCTGAGCAAAGCGGTAACATAGCCAATCAACGGTTTGCTAGGAAAGGATGGTTAGGGGCTGACATGGCAATATGGGTGGCATGATATAGCAAGTGGTAGGCATCGCAGCATAGGCATAGCAAAGAGCGAGCATCTAGCATAGCAAAGATAGAAGTGATTTCGAGGGTATGGTCATCTTGCACGCAATGTTCTCGAGTTGTCGAAAGCTTGATCCTCGTAAGCGTTCTCAACAGGTTCCTCGTTCACGTACTGCGTCTCCGGCTCTACCCAAAGCAACAACACAAATAAAGGAACCACAATAAATCACGGTGCAATGCACAATCAACATGATGCAAAACATGACATGATATGCGGGATGTGATATGCAATGCGTATATGCGCTCGAAAGGAAAATGATGAACCAGGCATCAACTTGGCAAACCAAGTATGCCACTGGAAAGATGAGATGATTTCGGTTGAAATCGATATAAAGATCACCGGAATCGGATGCACGGTTTGGAAATGACAAGCAAAACAAGAATGGCACAAATCTGCCATTAACAGCATGATGCCACTTAGCAAGCAACAATAAATTAAGCTACTGCATCCAAACGTACCAACAAAGTATATGGCAATGATCTACACAAGATGCTTGACAAAAGATGAGCACTGAGTTTCGCTAAATCACATCATAACAGGTCCAAACAAGCATGGCAAAAGTGCACAAAATATCAGGCTGGACATGGCAAAAACAGCATCAGGTTGCAATGTTCAGAGCAATAAAACTACCTGCTACAGGAACTTACAATAGCAAAACAAGGCATGGAATGAATCTACTCAAAGCATAGAACAAAAGTCCCTTACTGACCATAAGCCAAAAAGGATCAGAAAATATAGTAACACCCATGTCAATATTGAAAGTTTCGTTAACAGATTCAACAACATGGCATGTCAAAAGCTGATAACAAGTAGGCATGTTTAAGAGCTCGATGCACTCACTACAGATCCTTATATGATAAACTAGGCATACATACATCAAGAAGACATGGCATAGAAGACATACATGGCAAGAACAATAACATAGCATAAATGGATCAACCATAACAACCTTGGCAAAATTGAATAACATGTATACAATCTGCCAGGAAACATTTGATAGCAAAAGTAGAGCTCGATTGACTCAAGCTATGGCACTCAATCATTGCAAACAAGGGCATGGATGGATAGAGAAAGGCATTTTTAACAAAACATCCTTACTGAAGTATCTCAAAATATGCATAGATCTCTCGGTAGCATCAAGTTAACATGGCATCAAAATATCAGCAAAACAGAGCTGAAAACAGCAACATCAGGACACCTACTTTGCATGCTTGTGCTAGTCACCACATAGATCACAAAAATACATGGCATACACCCCTGGAAAGATGGCATGGCATATAACAAAACACATGTAGGACTCAAATTCATAGGGTGCACACATTAATCATGGCAAAAATAACAAAAGTGCAAGTTCTGTTAAGAAAGCGAAACTAACAACACAAGCACTCTTCCAACAGCATTTCAAGGCGTCAAGATGAGCTCAAATGAAAATGATGCAATGAGATGAAATGATCTACTCTTGAGACGAACATTTTGACATATTATACACGCAAAAATGGAGCTACGATGACAGAGTTACACCATGTTAAAAATGCAACAAAAATTCACTGAGATGAAAAACTTAGGGAAAAAATGGAGGGGGGAGAAGTCAACCGCGGCGCGCGACCCGAGGCCGGATCCGGCCGGGATCGGACGAGGCCGGCGGCGCGGCGCGGTTCACGGAGGAGGCGGCCGGGCAGGCGCGAGGAGGCGGCGGAGGGGCCGACCGGCGAGGCGGGTCGCCGGGCGGAGGCGGGCGTGGCGCGCCGGAGGCGGGCGACCGGCGCGAGGTCCGGCGGCGGCGGCGCGCCGGTGCGGCGGCGCGCTGGGGCGCGGGCGGCGTCTGCCCGGAGGGTTGGCGCTGGCCCCGGCCGGGCGCGGCGACGAATCGGGGACCGGGCCGCCACGCGGCACGCCGCTGGCCGGGCGGCGGCGGCGGACGTCCGCCCGATCGGACACGCCCGGCGCGAGGGGAAAATTTGCTAGGGTTTCGGGAGGATGATCCGGATTTGGAGTGGGGTTGCTTAAATAGGCATAGAGGAGCTAGGAGAGTCCAAATGAGGTGTAGTTTTCGCCCACATGATCGTGATCGAACGACGGAGAGCATGGAAGTGACTTAGATGGGTTATTGGGCTGTTTTGGAGGGGTGTTGGGCTGCAACTTAAAAGAGGCCTTTGCGAGAGTGCGGTTAACCGTTGGAGTACCAAACGAGCTCCAAATGACCCGAAACTTGACCGGTGGTCTACGGGTGGTATACCAAGGCCACTAGACAAACCTCGGTCCATTCCGAGACGGTTTAGTACCCTTTACGGAAAAAGCGTAAAAGGGGCCGCCGGGGAGATAGGAGTGCTTGGGATTGCAAAACGGACAACGGGAAAAATGCTCGGAATCATGAGACGAACACGTATGCAAATGCGATGCACATGATGACATGATGTAAAATGCATGACATGGACAAAATGCAAAATGAAGAAAAAACCCAACCACGGAGGGAATATCATATCACAATGCCGAAAATGGCAAGAGTTGGAGTTACAAATATGGAAAGTTACATCCGGGGTGTTACACTTCTGCAGCCCCCGAGCCGCTTGGTGAAGCCCCCGGGCCGACTGCTGCAACACCCGGGCCGGGTTGTGAAGTCCCCGGCCGGTGCGATCGCTGCAGCCCCTGCATCACCGCCAAGTCCCCGGCCGGTCTGCAGCCCCGAGTCGATCCGATCGCTTGGGGAGCCGTATAAAGATGGACTCAGATTCTGGAGAAGGATTGATTTAGGGCTTGCGGAGGCACTGAAGGGAGATGTCGGCTGGTATTGCTTGACGAGTGGAGCCGATCCATGCCAGGGTATCAGCTGGCTCGTTTTCATTTTGTGGCACGTGAAGGAACTCGAACCCTTCAAAATATCCGCTGAGTTGTTGAACAAGGAAACGGTAGCTCGCCAGTCACCAGACAACTGTTGGACCACCAAGTCGAGTCGCCATAGCATAGGATCCGGCGGATGCCGATCTCTTTGGCCCACCGGAGGCCATGTATTAGTGCTTCATACTCGGCCACATATTTGGAGGCGGCAAAGTGGATTTGCAACGTGTATCTGAGCTTGTCACCTTTGGGAGAAGTGAGAACAACGCCGGCTCCCAAGCCGGTGCGCATTGATACGTCCATTTTGTATCATGCTTTTATATCAATATTTATTGCATTATGGGCTGTTATTATACGTTATGTCACAATACTTATGCCTATTCTCTCTTATTTTACAAGGTTTACATAAGGAGGGAGAATGCCGGCAGCTGGAATTCTACGAAAAGGAGCAAATATTAGAGACCTATTCTGCACAACTCCAAAAGTCCTGAAACTCCACGAAAGTCATTTTGGGAAATAATAAAAAATATCCAGCGGAAGAAGTTCACCAGAGGGGGCCCACCTTTCCACGAGGGTGGGGGGCGCCCTACCCCCCTGGGCACGCACCCTACCTCGTGGGCTCCCTGTTGGCTCTCCGATGGCCATCTTCTGCTATATGAGGTCTTCCGTCGAGGAAAAAATCATAAGCAACCTTTCGGTACGAAACTCCGCCGCCACGAGGCGGAACCTTGGCGGAACCAATCTAGGGCTCCGGCAGAGCTGTGCTGCCGTGGACACTTCCCTCCGGGAGGGGAAAATCATCGCCATCATCATCACCAACGCTCCTCTCATCAGGAGAGGGCAATCTCCATCAACATCTTCACCAGCACCATCTCCTCTCAAAACCCTAGTTCATCTCTTGTATCCAATTCTTGTCTCCAAATCCGGGATTGGTACTAGTAGGTTGCTAGTAGTGTTGATTACTCCTTGTAGTTGATGCTAGTTGGTTTATTTGGTGGAAGATCATATGTTCAAATCCTATATGCATATTATACCCCTCTGATTATGAACATGAATATGCTTTGTGAGTAGTTACGTTTGTTGCTGAGGACATGGGAGAAGTCTTGCTATTAGTAGTCATGTGAATTTGGTATTCGTTTGATGTTTTGATGAGATGTATGTTGTCTAGCCTCTAGTGGTGTTATGTGAAGGTCGACTACATAACACTTCACCATTATTTGGGCCTAGAGGAAGGCATTGGGAAGTAATAAGTAGATGATGGGTTGCTAGAGTGATGTAAGCTTAAACCCTAGTTTATGCTGTTTCGTAAGGGGCTGATTTGGATCCATATGTTTCATGTTATGGTTAGGTTTACCTTAATACTTTGGTTGTAGTTGCGGATGCTTGCAATAGAGGTTAATCATAAGTGGGATGCTTGTTCAAGTAAGAACAGCACCCAAGCACCGGTCCACCCACATATCAAATTATCAAAGTACCGAACGCGAATCATATGAACGTGATGAAAACTAGCTTGACGATATTCACATGTGTCCTCAGGAGCGCTTTTCCTGTTATAAGAGTTTGTCCAGGCTTGTCCTTTGCTACAAAAGGATTGGGCCACCTTGCTGCACTTTATTTACGTTTGTTACTTGTTGCTCGTTACAAATTATCCTATCACAAAACTATCTGTTACCACTTATTTTAGTACTTGCAGAGAATACCTTGCTGAAAACTGCTTATCATTTCCTTCTGTTCCTCGTTGGGTTCGACACTCTTACTTATCGAAAGGACTACGATAGATCCCCTATACTTGTGGGTCATCAAGACTCTTTTCTGGTGCCGTTGCCGGGGAGTGAAGCGCCTTTGGTAGGTGGAATTTGGTAAGGAAAAATTTATATAGTGTGCTGAAATTCATTGTCACTTGTTATTATGGGAAGTAATCCTCTGAGGGGCTTGTTCGGGGTATCTTCACCCCGACCAGTAGAGCAAAGAGTTGCTCCTCAACCTACTGAACCTACTGAAAATGAAAATGTCTACTTTGAAGTTCCTTCGGGTATGTTAGAAAAACTGCTAGCTAATCCTTTTGCAGGAGATGGAACATTACATCCTACTGAGCACCTAATATATGTGGATGAAGTATGTGGATTATTTAAGCTTGCAGGTATGCCCGATGATGTTATCAAGAAGAAGGTTTTCCCTTTATCTTTGGAGGGAGACTCATTGACATGGTATAGGCTATGTGATGATACTGGATCTTGGGATTATAAGCAATTGAAATTGGAATTTCACCAGAAGTTTTATCCTATGCATCTTGTTCATCGTGATCGCAATTATATATATAATTTTTGGCCTCGCGAAGGAGAAAGCATCTCTCAAGCTTGGGGGAGGCTTAAATCAATGTTATATTCATGCCCCAATCATGAGCTCCCAAGAGAAATAATTCTTCAAAGTTTTTATGCTCGGCTTTCTCACAATAATAAAACCATGCTCGATACTTCTTGTGCTGGCTCTTTTATGATGAAGACTATTGAGTTCAAATGGAATTTATTGGATAGAATTAAACGCAACTCTGAAGATTGGGATCTCGAGGAAGGTAAGGAGTCAGGTATAACACCCAAGTTTGATTGTGTTAAATCTTTTATGGATACCGATGTTTTCCGTAAGTTTAGCACTAAATATGGACTTGACTCTGAGATAGTAGCTTCTTTCTGTGAATCCTTTGCTACTTATGTTGATCTCCCCAGAGAGAGGTGGTTTAAATATCATCCTCCCATAGAAGTAAAAGTAGCTGCACCTACTAAAGTTGAAGAAAAGATTGTCACTTATAATGATCCTGTTGTTCCTACTTCTTATGTTGAGAAACCACCTTTCCCTGTTAGAATAAAGGATCATGCTAAAGCTTCAACTGTAGTTCGTAAAAGTAATATTAGAGATTATACACCTTCTGAGCAAATTAAAGTTGAACCTAATATTGCTATTGAGGGAGTCCTGGACTAGGGGGTGTCCGGATAGCCGAACTATCATCTTTGGCCGGACTCCTAGACTATGAAGATACAAGATTGAAGACTTCGTCCCTTGTCCGGATAGGACTTTCCTTGGCGTGGAAGGCAAGCTTGGCGATACGGATATGTAGATTTCCTACCATTGTAACTGACTGTGTAACCCTAACCCTATTCGGTGTCTATATAAACCGAAGGGTTTTAGTCCAGAGGACGAACAACAATCGCACCATAGGCTAGCTTCTAGGGTTTAGCCTCTCGATCTCGTGGTAGATCTACTCTTGTACTACCCATATCATCAATATTAATCAAGCGGGAGTAGGGTATTACCTCCATCGAGAGGGCCCGAACTGGGTAAAAACATCGTGTCCCTTGTCTCCTGTTACCATCCGCCTAGACGCACAAAGACGGGACCCCCTACCCGAGATCCGCCAGCTTTTGACATCGACATTGGTGCTTTCATTGAGAGTTCCTCCGTGTTGTCACCTATAGGCCCGATGGCTCCTTCAATCATCAAGAACGACATACGCCGTGGTGAGACTTTTCTCCCGGACAGATCTTCGTGATTCGGGCGGCTTTGCGGCTGTGGGCCAATTCGCTAGGCCATCTGGAGCAGATTGAAAGCTACGCCCCGCCATCGTGTCAGATTTGGAAGCTCGAACTATATGGCCGATGTCCGCGGAGATTTGATCTTCGACGGATTCGAACCACAACCGAGCGCCGCCGACCGCTCTCGATGGGTACGAACTAGCTCTGCCGAATATACCGGAGGTCCGCACGTAATCCGCTCCGACCCTTAATCCGGAGCCGGTTTTGCCGATCGAGGACGGTTGGTTGGACACCACCTCGGGGGCTGAAATCTCCACGGCGATTGAGCCGAACACCATCCCTGTCCTTTGCGAAGCTCGTGACTCCTAGGTGCCGGACTCCTTTCTGGACTCCGAACATCCCGCGCCTCTACCAGTCGAATCCGACTGGGCGCCGGTTATGGAGTTCACCGCCACGGACATCTTTCAGCACTCGCCCTTTGTCGATATCCTGAACTCATTAAAGTCTGTCTCTTTGTTAGGGGAGCCTTGGCCGAACTATGGTCAGGAAGGTTGGGATTCGGACGACGAAGAAATTCAACGCCCATCCACCACCCACTTTGTAGCCACTGTCGATGATTTAACCGACATGCTCGACTTCGACTCCGAAGACATCGACGGTATGGACGATGGTGCCGGAGACGATCAAGAGCCAGCACCCACGGGGCACTGGAAGGCCACCTCGTCATATGACATATACATTGTGGACATCCCAAAAGCTGGGAATGGCGATAGACCGGCGGAGGATGACCACTCCAAGAAACAACCCACTCGTCGACGTCATCGGCGCCGCTCTAAATCCCGCCACAAGAAAACGGTGATTCCGCACGGAGACAATAATACCTGGACAAGGTTGAAGACGCACCCTCCGGCGGGACTCGGTAGCGGGAGGAGGGAGAAGCAAGTCCGCACGACAATGCGGCAGAAAGAGAGGTAGAGGGCGATAATTATGCGCCCCTCCGAAGACGAGGCAAGCCTCGACGGCAGCAATTCATCGTGCTGCAGGACCCCGTCGAACAAGAGAATTTTAAACGCAGGCTCATGGCCACGACAAGCAGCCTCAAGAAAAAGCAGCAACAGCTTAGAGCTGACCAAGACCTGCTAGTCGGCAGATGGATCAAGTCCTTGCAGCCAAGAGTATGAACTCGAACGCCCTCCAAAAGCTACCCCAAACGCAGGCCGTTGCCTCGATCGTAGGAGGAAGCACCCACGTCACCAATAAGACGACATGGCAGTCAGACCACCCCGTGGCCGCGACAGAGAAGCCTCTCGGCCCTCCGCTCAAGCCACGCCCCGACGCCGCTCAAAAAGTACCAAGGCACGGGAAAACGCGCCAGACTTGCGAGATATATTGGTGGATAAGGCAAAGCATACAAGATCGATCTACAGATCGCGTGGGCACCCAACGACTCGGGATGATTACCATCACGCCGGATACAGCAAACCCGGCCGGGCCGAACACAGTAGACAAAGCTCGTATGAGCTACGTCGTGATATAGCCCAACATGAGGCGCCAAGACACCCACTATGCTTCACAGATGAAGTAATGGATCATCAAATCCACGAGGGCTTAAAACCCATAAACATCGAATCATACGATGGTACCACGAGATCCTGCGGTCCGGATCGAGGACTATCTCCTCCTTATCCACTTTGCCTGTTGTGATGATCTACATGCCATCAAATACCTCCCACTCAAGCTTAAAGGACCAGCTCGGCATTTGCTCAACAGCTTGCCAGCAGAGTCAATTGGTTGTTGGGAGGACCTGAAGCCGCATTCCTTGGTAACTTCCAGGGCACATATGTGCGACCGCCAGACGCCGATGACCTTAGCCACATAATTCAGCAGCCAGAAGAATCGGCCAGACAATTCTGGACACGGTTCCTAACAAAGAAAAATCAGATTGTCGATCGTCCGATGCGTAGGCGCTTAGCAGCCTTCAAACACAACATCCGCGACGAGTGGCTAGCTCGGCACCTAGGACAGGAAAAGCCAAAATCCATGGCAGCCCTCACCACACTCATGACCCGCTTTTGCGCGGGAGAGGACAACTAGCTAGCTCGAAGCAACAACTTGGCCAAACACCCTGGTAGTTCGGATACCAAGGACAGCAATGGCTGTTCGCGTCGCAACAAGCATAAACGCCGCATTAACGGTGATAATGCTGAAGATACGACAGTAAATGCCGGATTCAGAGGCTCTAAACCCGGTCAGTGGAAGAAGCCAATCAAAAGAAATACCTGTGGCCCGTCCAACTTCGACCGAATACTCGATCGCTTGTGCTAGATACATGGCACCCCCGAAAAACCAGCCAACCACACCAACAGGGATTGTTGGGTGTTCAAGCAAGCAGGCAAGCTAAGCGCCGAAAACAACGACAAGGCGCTGCATAGCGATGACGAGGAAGAGCCCCGTCCGCCGAACAATAGAGGACAGAAGGGCTTTCCCACACAAGTGCGGACGGTGAACATGGTATACGCAACCCACATACCCAAAAGGGAGCGGAAGCGTGCACTAAGGGACGTATATGCGATGGAGCCAGCCGCCAAGTTCAACCCATGGTCCTCCTGCCCGATCACATTTGATCAAGGGACCACCCCACTAGCATCCGCCATCGCGGATTCGCCGCATTGGTTCTTGACCCAATCATCGACAGGTTTCACCTCACTAGAGTCCCGATGGACGGCGGTAGCAACTGAACCTGCTTTATCAGGATACAGTGTGCAAAATGGGCATAGACCCCTCAAGGATTAAACCCACAAAGACGACCTTTAAAGGCGTCATACCAGGTATAGAGGCCAATTGTACATGCTCAGTTACACTCGAAGTGGTCTTCGGATCCCCGGATAACTTCCGAAGCGAAGAGTTAATCTTCGACGTAGTCCCGTTCCGCAGCGGCTATCATGCACTGCTTGGACGAACCGCATTTGCAAAGTTCATGCGGTGCCGCACTATGCATACCTCAAGCTCAAGATGCCAGGCCCTCAAGGAGTAATCACGGTCAATGGAAACACCGAACGCTCTCTCCGAATGGAGGAGTACACGGCGGCCCTCGCGGCGGAGGTGCAAAGCAGCCTCTCACAACAATTCCCGGGTCCGGCCATTAAACGTCCAGCCACCGTCAAGCGCGCCCGGAGTAACCTACAACAAGACCGCCTGGCACGATCCGAGCACGCGTAGCAATCTGGCCCCAACCCCAGCCCTCGCGAAGCAATGAAGCCGATTACTACGCGTACATAACTACGCTCTGGAGATACCATGGGCCTAAGGGAGGGGCACGACCACGACACGCCTGTAATGCGGCTCAACCGCACTGTGGGCTCCCAATTGTGTCATTCTTTTCTTTCTTCTTTTTCTTACTTTCAGACTCCGCTTCAAGAGTCCCGTCCGGCACTAGAATTGCCGAACTCACGATGCTACAGCCAGGAAATGAAAGCTACGTCGAGTGTCCAGTGGTCTCTACTACGAGCATTATACCTGTTTTACATACCATCCGCAGCTTACCCTCGAGGGGGACATGTTAAATAGTCCCATCCCTTGCTTATCGCACTATTTGTATCGTTCTGCTTCCATTGCAGTACTTTTTGAATAAACAATACATAGCTTTTGCCTATTATTGCACTCCTTTCTTTATCTATATATATGTTCATTTCATGACATGTTGCACCCGTACACTTTGGTACGGCCAATACACCAGGGACTTAAGTACCCCAAAAGTATGGTGTGATAAGTCCGAACACTTTCACAAGTTCGGCACCCCGAACTTATAGCATTATATGCATCGGCTCCGAATCATTTCTTGGGTCAATAGTTGGGTTTTCCCGGCTCCCATGTTTTGGTACCTTACGTTCCGTTATATCGGCTAAGGTAGCTCTGGGAGAACCACTGTGATTGTGCCCCGGTTGAGCTGGGTTGAGCACCTTAGTGCAGAAAGCTAAAACTGACCGTCATGATAGGGCGAGAGCCGGTCGCTGTTCGAGAGGTTTTTTCGGGTCCCTAAAGACTTATGCCGCTTAGAGCGAGGAGTCGGCATTGTCCGGCCAAGGCGTGGATAGCGCCCGAACTCGGTCTTCCGAATACTAGGGGCTTCGCCGAAATTTAAAATTATAGAATTCTATGGCTAAGTGAGAGTGTTCAAGCACTATAAGTCCGGTTGCCTTGTTGGTTGCGTTGAGCGCCACCCTCGACGGACCCAAGAATGGGAACAAGAGCGCTCAAGTTTATCCCGAACACCCCAGCACTGGTGGCATGGTGGCTGAAGCCAACGACTTGCCATCTCTCAAATTTGATAAACGGCCGCACGTAAGGTAATATTTTAAATTAACAAGCGTTGCTTAGCGCATATGAACAAGTTTTCAGCGTCGGGATAACAAATGCGAGTCTATTCAAAATTACATCTTTGGAGCACTCATCCGATATACGGAGGGCACCCTTCAGACGCCCTCATAGTACATTTCAGGCTTGCGATGCTCCTTGCCCTTGATTGGCCCGTCCGTCACAAGCTTCTCCACATCCAGCTTGCCCGGTGCACTTTAGCACGGGCAAGGCCCGACGGGCACCTTCAATGCAGACGGAGCGCTTGATGACTTCAATCCATGGACAAAGGCCCACCACCGCTGCACTAGCCCGAAGTAGCTCCTGTGCATGGCTTCCAATGGCCACAACCGAACTATGAGGCCCTTCATGGCCTGTTCGGCGACCTTGTGGAGCTCGACCAGCTGCTTCACCTGGTCGCTCGAGGGCACCGGACGTTCGGCCTCGGATATCTGAGACCGAACACCTTCTCCGTCGAGCTCCCTCCTTGGCGCGGTAGAACGCGGCAGATCGGACACACCACGAGGCAGATCTGCGAATGCTCCCCGGAGAGCTCCGAATCCGGGTAAGTAATAGGTAATTCACTTTCACATTGTTGCTTTGCATAAAGAATGCCTTACCCGCCGCTATCTTCTTTAATGATTCAATTTCTTGGAGGGCTTTTTGGGCTTCGGCCTTAGCAGCTTTGGCACTCTCAAGAGCCGAGGCGAGCTCGGACTCTCGAGTCTTAGAGTCACGCTCCAAACTCTTGTATTTTTCCACGAGAGCCTGGAGTTCTTGCCGCACCTCCACCACCCGCTCCTCCTGCTTCTCTCGCTCGGTGCGCTCTGCGGCCGGTTTGCTTCGTCATGGACACCGCTTCCTTCGTGGTCGCCACCTCGTTCGCGGGCCCCTACAATACCCACGTTATTCCTGTCATTTTTGCAATGTAATCCTTTCTATAAGTTATTTCTTTAATAAGGTATTGCTTACCTTCCCTGTCCTCGAGCTGCTTCTTGGCAAGGCCGAGCTCGTTCTCGCACCGCCGAGGCTCTTCTTCAATGCATTGACCTCCAGCAAGGTCGGCAGAGGTCACAAGCAACCTGCATTCGCATATTGACATACTTATGTTAGACTCCTGCGTATATCTTTTTAGATCCTTAGTCCGGCTTTTCTTTCCAACAATCGAACTAAGCATCGAGGCTACTGTCTATGCGGTAATATTTTTACATATTCTAAACTTACCTCAAAGCCTGTTAGAAGGCTAGTACAGGCTTCAGTCAGCCCGCTCTTGGCGGACTGGACTTTCTGGATCACTACACTCATAACAGTGCGATGCTCCTCATCGATGGAGGCGTCGTTAAGCGCCTCCAAGAAGCTATCCGTGCCTCCGGATGGGACGGAGGTCACCGGCGTGGCAGTCTTGCCCTTCTTACGAAGGAGCCGCTTGTCGGACTTCGGAACCACTGAAGGTTCCGATACGGAGTCCGGCACAGGGCCGGACTTAGAGCCCTCTGGGGTTTCGCCCCCTTTGCGCCCGGAGTCCGGGAGGTCGCCTTCTTGGCGCCTCCAGACCACCTCCTCTGGCTGGGCCCCTTTTGGGACTCCACCGCGGTGTCGTCGGCGACACGAGGAGAGGAGGCGGTCAGAAGTGAAGTGCTATTCACATCCGACGAACCCAGGGAGCCGCTCGACGAAGCGGCAAGATCGTCCTCGGGCGGGCTGCATGGTCATATTCGGCATTAGAAGACACTATGCGACAAATAAAAAGTCATGAACTATTTCAGAGTCCGGACACTTACGATCTCGCCAGGGGCTTGGCCCTTGTTGGCCACTCCTCCTCGTCGTTGTCGGCGTTGGTGGAGAAGTCCGGAGGAAGGGTCCTCCCTTTCTTGGACCCTCCAGCCTCCCCAGTTGGGGCGGCCTTCCTTTTCTTCTCCTTCACTGGGAGAAGCTTTTCCCTCCTCCTCTTCCTCAGAGGAGGATTCCGCCTCTGAGTCGTCCGACGATGAGTCCGACAACACCTGGCGTCGGGCGCTCCTTCGAGTCCCCGTGGCCTCCTTCTTGGCCTTCTTCTCCGGCACCACGTGAGGTGCCGGAGCCAGCAGCCCCGTCAAACGGGCTTCCGCTGGGTTTTCTGGCAAGGGGGCCGGACAGTTAATCTGTCCGGACGTCTTCAGCCAGTCCTGTTAAAGGTTAGGGAGTTTTAGATCCCGCATAGAGTCAAACTATGAAAAAAGAGTCCCATAAAGGGTAAAATAATTACCTCGCTAGCTTGACGCTGCGAGCTGAATCCATGATCTTGATTGGCGGATGTAGAGCCTCGGCGCCCTTGAACAACACCTTCCAAAGATCTTCGCACGTAGTGTCGAATAGCCTTTTCAGAGTTTGGTGTTGTGCGGATCGAACTCCCACAATTTGAAGGCCCGTTGCAGGCATGGGAGAATTCGCGGATGAGCATCACCGGATTACATTGAAAAGCTTGAGATTCTTGTCCACTGTGTTCGGACGCAGTTTGGAGTCCGGACAGCTCTTCGAATCACCCCACGCCAGGCCCGTCTCTTTCCATGACGTGAGCTGTGTGGGGAGCCAGATCGAATTGGGGCCGCCGCCCATTGAGAGTCGCGCTGCTCGGTGATGTAGAACCACCCCGATTACCCAGCCCTTTATGGTCTCCACAAAGGAGCCCTCGAGCCATAGGACTTTGGCCATCTTGCCAACCATGGCGCCTCAAGACTGGCTTGGCGGCCGCCCACTACCTTCGGCTTGACATTGAAGGTCTTCAGCCATAAGCCGAAGTGGGGCTGGATGCAGAGGAAGGCCTTGCACACGACGATAAACGCTGAGATGTTGAGGATGAAGTTCGGGGCCAGGTCGTGGAAATCCAGGCCGTAGTAGAACATGAGCCCCCGGACAAATGGGTGAAGTGGGAAACCTAGTCCGCGGAGGAAGTGGGTGAGGAACACCACCCTCTCATGGGGCCCGGGGGTGGGAATGAGCCGCCCCTCGTCGGGTAGCCGGTGCGCGATGTTGCTGGACAAGTATCCAGCCTTCCGCAGTCTTTTTACTTGGCCCTCCGTGACGGAGGAGGCCATCCACCTGCCTCCCGCTCCGGACATAGTTGGAGAAGGTTGAGGTGGGATGTGCAGACTTGGGCGCTGGAGCTCGAGTCTTGTGAAATGGATGAGCAAAGGAGGAAGAAGGCGTGTGTGAAAAAGTGGATCCTTATCCCCTTATATGGACGGACGAAGCTATGCGTCCCCCGCCAGCCTGGTAAAACTCGCTTATCTCCCAAGCGACGTAATCAATGGCGCGGTTGGGTTACCCACGTCCGTATTGATGAGAATCCAGGAATAAGGGGGCATGATCTCCGCTTTGATAATATGTGCCAAGGAAACCGCCTCACTAAACGCGCTGAGGTGGACAATAAAAATGATTCGTATGAAGGCCTGGTCGTGGTGTGATGTCACACCGCAGAATACGTCAGTAGATCTGTGCAAAAGTTATTCTCTCTACGGTGGTATGTGGAACTTGTTTTGCAGAGCCGGACACTATCCTTGTGTTCAAAATCTTCTATGAAGTATTCTAAGAGGAACCCACCTTGCAATGCCGAAGACAATATGCGCGCCGGACTCATCGTCATTGAAGCCTGGTTCAGGGCTACCGAGGGAGTCCTGGACTAGGGGTGTCCGGATAGTCGAACTATCATCTTTGGCGGACTCCTAGACTATGAAGGTACAAGATTGAAGACTTCGTCCCTTGTCCTGATAGGACTTTCCTTGGAATGGAAGGCAAGCTTGGCGATTTGGATATGTAGATTTCCTACCATTGTAACCGACTCTGTGTAACCCTAACCCTATTCAGTGTCTATATAAACCGAAGGGTTTTAGTCCATAGGACGAACAACAATCAGACCATAGGCTAGCTTCTAGGGTTTAGCCTCTCTGATCTCGTGGTAGATCTACTGTTGTACTACCCATATCATCAATATTAATCAAGCAGGAGTAGGGTATTACCTCCATCGAGAGGGCCCGAACCTGGGTAAAAACATCGTGTCCCTTGTCTCCTGTTACCATCCGCCTAGACGCACAGTTCGGGACCCCCTACCGAGATCCGTCGGTTTTGACACCGACAGCTATTGTTAAAGATCTCTTGGCTGATAATATTGATGGGCATGTCATTCAATTCTGTGGTGAAACTGCTAGAATTGCTAAACCTTGTGCTAAAGATAAACATAGACCTATGGTAGGCGTGCCTATTATTTCTGTTAAAATAGGAGATCATTGTTACCATGGCTTATGTGATATGGGTGCTAGTGCTAGTGTTATACCCTATGATTTATATAAAGAAATTAAGCATGAAATTGCACCTGCTGAGTTAGAAGATATTGATGTCACAATTAAACTTGCCAATAGAGATACTATATCAGCAATGGGAATTGTTAGAGATGTTGAAGTCTTGTGTGGGAAAACTAAATATCCTGCTGATTTTCTTGTTCTTAGTTCCCCACAAGATAGCTTTTGTCCCATTATATTTGGTAGATCCTTCTTGAACACCGTCAATGCTAAGATAAACTGCGAAAAGAATGTTGTTACTATCGGCTTGGACGATAGGACTCATGAGTTTAATTTCTCTAAATTTAGTAGACAACACCGTGAAGAAGAATTGCCTAGTAAGGATGATATTATTGGTCTTGCTTCAATTGCCGTACCTCCTAATGATCCTTTAGAACAATATTTGCTAGACCACGAAAATGATATGTTTATGAATGAAACAAGGGAAATAGATGAAGTATTCTTTAATCAGGAACCCATTCTGAAACACAATTTACCTGTTGAAATCCTAGGGGATCCTCCTCCACCCAAGGGTGATCCCGTGTTTGAGCTTAGACCGTTGCCTGATAATCTTAAATATGCTTATCTTGATGAAAAGAAAATATATCCTGTTATTATTAGTGCTAACCTTTGAGCATGAAGAAGAGAGATTATTGAAAACTCAAGAAGCACCGTCTGCTATTGGATATACTCTTGCTGATCTTAAGGGCATTAGTCCCACTCTATGTCAACATAAAATAAATTTGGAAGAAGATGCCAAACCGGTTCGTGATCATCAACGACAATTTGAATCCTAAGAAGAAAGAAGTGGTAAGAAAAGAAATACTAAAGCTTACGGAGGCATGTATAATTTATCCCGTTCTTTGATAGTCGCGGGTAAGTCCTGTCCATTGTGTCCCTAAGAAGGGAGGTATTACTGTTGTTCCTAATGATAAAGATGAATTGATTCCGCAAAGAATTATTACAGGTTATAGGATGGTAATTGATTTCCTTAAATTAAATAAGGCCACTAAGAAAGATCATTACCCCTTACCTTTTATTGATCAAATGCTAGAAAGACGATGCAAACATACACATTATTGCTTTCTAGATGGTTATTCTGGTTTCTCTCAAATACCTGTATCGGCTAAGGATCAATCAAAGCCTACTTTTACATGCCCTTTTGGTACTTTTGCTTATAGACGTATGCCTTTTGGTTTATGTAACGCACCTTCTACCTTTCAAAGATGCATGATGGCTATATTCTCTGACTTTTGTGAAAAGATTTGTGAGGTTTTCATGGATGACTTTTCCGTCTATGGATTTTCTTTTGATGATTGCTTGAGCAATCTTGATCGAGTTTTGCAGAGATGTGAAGAAACTAATCTTGTCTTGAATTGGGAAAAGTGTCACTTTATGGTTAATGAAGGTATTGTCTTGGGGCATAAGGTTTCTGAAAGAGGTATTGAAGTTGATAAAGCCAAGGTTGATGCTATTGAAAAGATGCCATGTCCCATGGACATCAAAGGTATAAGAAGTTTCCTTGGTCACGCCCGGATTTTATAGGAGGTTCATTAAGGACTTCTCAAAATTTCTCGACCTCTGACTAATTTATTACAAAAAGATATACCATTTGTCTTTGATGATGATTGTGTAGAAGAATTTGAAATAATTAAGAAAGCATTGATCTCTGCACCTATTGTTCAGCCACCTGATTGGAATTTACCCTTTGAAATTATGTGTGATGCTAGTGATTATGCTGTAGGTGCTGTTCTAGGGCAAAGAGTTGATAAGAAATTAAAAGTTATCCATTATGCCAAGAAACTTTAGACAATGCTCAAAGAAACTATGCTACTCTTGAAAAAGAATTCTTAGCAGTTGTATTTGCTTGTGATAAGTTCAGACCTTATATTGTTGATTCTAAAGTAACTATTCACACCGATCATGCTGCTATTAAATATCTTATGGAAAAGAAAGATGCTAAACCTAGACTTATTAGATGGGTTCTCTTGCTACAAGAATTTGATTTGCATATTGTTGATAGGAAGGGAGCTGAGAACCCCGTTGCAGACAACTTGTCTAGGTTAGAAAATGTTCTTGATGGCCCACTACCTATTGATGATAGCTTTCCTGATGAACAACTAAATGTTATAAGTACTTCTCGCAGTACTCCTTGGTATGCTGATTATGCTAATTACATTGTTGCTAAATTTATACCACCTAGCTTCACATACCAGCAAAAGAAAATGTTTTTCTATGATTTGAGACATTACTTTTGGGATGACCCACATCTTTATAAAGAAGGAGTAGAGGGTGTTATTAGACGTTGTGTACCTGAGCATGAACAGGAACATATCCTACGCAAGTGTCACTCCGAAGCTTATGGAGGACACCACGTTGGAGATAGAACTGCACATAAGGTATTGCAATCCAGTTTTTATTGGCCTACCCTCTTCAAGGATGCCCGTAAGTTTGTCTTATCTTGTGATGAATGTCAAAAAATTGGTAATATTAGTAGACGTCAAGAAATGCCTATGAACTATTCGCTTGTTATTGAACCATTTGATGTTTGGGGCTTTGATTATATGGGACCTTTTCCTGCCTCTAATGGATATACACATATTTTAGTTGATGTTGATTACGTTAAGTGGGTAGAAGCTATTCCAACTAGTAGTGCTGATCATAACACTTCTATTAAAATGCTTAAATAAGTTATTTCTCCGAGGTTTGGAGTCCCTAGATATTTAATGACTGATGGTGGTTCACACTTTATTCATGGTGCTTTCCGTAAGATGCTTGCTAAGTATGATGTTAATCATAGAATTGCATCTCCATATCATCCACAGTCTAGTGGTCAAGTAGAATTGAGTAATAGAGAACTCAAATTAATTTTGCAAAAGACTTTCAATAGGTCTAGGAAGAATTGGTCCAAGAAACTTGATGATGCATTATGGGCTTATAGAACTGTATATAAAAATCCTATGGGTATGTCTCCATATAAAATGGTTTATGGAAAAGCATGTCACTCACCTCTCGAACTAGAACATAAGGCATATTGGGCTATTAAAGAGCTCAACTATGATTTCAAACTTGCCGATGAAAAGAGGTTATTTGATATTAGCTCACTTGATGAATGGAGAACCCAAGCTTATGAAAATGCCAAGTTGTTTAAAGAAAAAGTTAAAAGATGGCATGACAAAAGGATACAAAAGCGTGAGCTTAATGTAGGTGATTATGTATTGCTATACAACTCTCGTTTAAGATTTTTTGCAGGAAAACTTCTCTCTAAACGGGAAGGTCCTTACGTTATTGAGGAGGTCTATCGTTCCGGTGCCATAAAAATCAACAATTTCGAAGGCACAAATTCGAAGGCGGTAAACGGTCAAAGAATCAAACACTATATCTCAGGTAATCCTATAAATGTTGAAACCAATGTTATTGAAACCGTAACCCCGGAGGAATACATAAGAGACACTTTCTGAAACGTTTCAGACTCCAAAACAGTTTTTAAGGCAATATTTCTCTGTTTTGGAATATTTAGAAAAATAGAAAAAAGGGAAGGACACAAGGGCCCCACGAGGGTGGAGGGCGCGCCCTACCCCTTGGGCGCGCCCCCTACCTCGTGGGCACCTCGTGTGCCTTCCGGACTCTGTTTTCTTGCACGATACGTATTTTGGTCGGTAAAAAATCGTTATATATTCTCCCGAAGGTTTTGACCCGTGTATTACGCCAATATCCTCTGTTCTTGTTTCGAGCTGTCCTACCGCAGATTAGATCAACATGTCGTCCCAGGATTCGGAATGAGAAAGCTATGTGGATGATTACCTAGCAAATCCTAAGGTCTTTGGAGATGTGGAACACGATGGTTGGACCACGGAGGAAGAAGAGGACCATGAACCCAAGGGGAAGGAGGAGACGAGCTCAGATGATGATGAAGCCCCGTTACCTCAACCTGGGGACATGCACGTGGAGTTCAAAAAGTCAAGTCTCCCTGATAGGGTAAAGAAACCAAAGATCGAGTTTATTCCTTTTCGTCTCTTGCAGGAAAATAAGCAGGACCTATGCAAAAAGATATTAACCCTGGAGTGGGAGATTGATGATTTGAGGGACCAAAATTATGTCCTCAAGTGCAAATTAAGGGAGAAGTCTATGCCATCAACTAAGGCAACATCACCACCACCTTCTTCACTAGCAAAGGACACATAATCACATGGGTATGGGCACTCCCCTTGGCAACTGCCAAACTTGGGGGAGGTGCCCCGGTATCGTATCACAATCACATCTCCTATCTTTACCGTTTTTCTTAGTTCGATCCTATTAGTAGTATCTTGATCTAGTAGAATAAAGTTTATGGATGATCTAGTTTTGAGTTTTTGCTTTATGATCTCTCTATGTAATCGAGTCCGTGAGCTATATAATAAAGATTAGTGTTGAGTCAAGGGCTTGATTGTTTTGCCATGGTCTTGAGTGAATAAAAGAAAAGAGAAAAAGAATAAAAAGAAACAAAGAGTTCATATTAATCGTATTGAGAGTAATGACTTCACATAGAAAGGGTATGATGATTAAAAGTTGTTGGGAGTTGGCAAACATAGTTTTGGTCATCGTTGCAGTTAATAGGAAGTAATAAGGAAATAGAGGTTTCACATATAGATATACTATTATTGACATCTTTTATGATTGTGAGCACTCATTAAAATATGACATGCTAAAGAGTTGACGTTGGACAAGTAAGACAACGTAATGGGTTATGTTTTCTTATATCTGAGATACAGTATATTGTCATGGATCATCCAACATGTTGAGCTTGCCTTTCCCCCCCATGCTAGCCAAATTCTCAGCACCAAGTAGAGATACTACTTGTGCTTCCAAATATCCTTAAACCAGTTTTGCCATGAGAGTCCACCATATCTACCTATGGATTGAGTAAGATCCTTCAAGTAAGTTGTCACGGTGCAAAGCAATAAAAACTTCTCTCTAAATACGTATGATTGATTGGTGTGGGGGAAATAAGCTTTATACGATCTTGTGATGTGGAAGAAATAAAAGCGACGGAGTGCATAATAAAGGTTCATATCACAAGGGGCAATATAAAGTGGCGTTCTTTCGCATTAAGATTTTGTGCATCCAACCATAAAAGCGCATGGCAACCTCTGCTTCCCTCTGCGAAGGGCCTATCTTTTATTATTATCCTCTACCTTATGCAAGAGTCATGGTGATCTTCACCTTTCCTTTTTACATTTTATCCTTTGTCAAGCACAGTGTGTTGGAAAGATCCTGATTGATATATCTAATTGGATGTAGGGGACATGAGTTATTATTGTTGACATTACCCTTGAGGTAAAAGGTTGGGAGGCGAAACTATAAGCCCCTATCTTTCTCTGTGTCTGACTAAAACTCTGTAAACACAAGTATCGCGTGAGTGTTAGCAATTATGAAAGACTAAATGATAGTTGAGTATGTGGACTTGCTATTAAGCTCTGACATAGACTCTTTCTGATGTTATGATAAATTGCAATTTCTTCAATGACTGAGACTATAGTTTGTTGGTTTTGAATAAAGTTTATGATTCATACTCTACATTGTGAATGGATTATTACTTGAACATAAGAAATCATATGACAATACCTATATATGTTGTTGTTATGAGAATAATCATGATACCTTCATGTCCGTATTTTATTTTTATCGACGCCTCTACCTCTAAACATGGGGACATATTTATCGTTATCGGCTTTCGCTTGAGGACAAGCGAGGTCTAAGCTTGAGGGAGTTGATACGTCCATTGTGCATCATGCTTTTATATCGATATTTATTGCATTATGGGCTGTTATTATACGTTATGTCACAATACTTATGCCTATTCTCTCTTATTTTACAAGGTTTACATAAAGAGGGAGAATGCGGCGGTGGAATTCTGAAATTTGGAAAAGGAGCAAATATTAGAGACCTATTCTGCACAACTCCGAAAGTCCTGAAATTCCACGAAATTCATTTCGGGAAATAATAAAAAATATCCAGCGGAGGAAGTTCACCAGAGGGGGCCCACCTGTCCACGAGGGTGGGGGGCGCGCCCTACCCCCTGGGCGCGCCCCCCTACCTCGTGGGCCCCCTGTTGGCTCTCCGATGGCCATCTTCTGCTATATGAGGTCTTTCCACGAGGAAAAAAATCATAAGAAACCTTTCGGGACGAAACTCCGCCGCCACGAGGCGGAACCTTGGCGGGACCAATCTAGGGCTCCGGCAAAGCTGTTCTGCCGGGGACACTTCCCTCTGGGAGGGGGAAATCATCGCCATCATCATCACCAACGTTCCTCTCATCGGGAGAGGGCAATCTCCATCAACATCTTCACCAGCACCATCTCCTCTCAAAACCCTAGTTCATCTCTTGTATCCAATTCTTGTCTCCAAGTCGGGATTGGTACTAGTAGGTTGCTAGTAGTGTTGATTACTCCTTGTAGTTTATGCTAGTTGGTTTATTTGGTGGAAGATCATATGTTCAGATCCTATATGCATATTAATACCCATCTGATTATGAACATGGATATGCTTTGTGAGTAGTTACGTTTGTTGCTGAGGACATGGGAGAAGTCTTGCTATTAGTAGTCATGTCAATTTGGTATTCGTTCGATATTTTGATGAGATGTATGTTTTCTAGCCTCTAGTGGTTTTATGTGAACGTCGACTACATAACACTTCACCATTATTTGGGCCTAGAGGAAGGCATTGGGAAGTAATAAGTAGATGATGGGTTGCTAGAGTGATATAAGCTTAAACCCTAGTTTATGCGTTGCTTCGTAAGGGGCTGATTTGGATCCATATGTTTCATGCTATGGTTAGGTTTACCTTAATACTTTGGTTGTAGTTGCGGATGCTTGCAATAGAGGTTAATCATAAGTGGGATGCTTGTTCAAGTAAGAACAACACCCAAGCACCGGTCCACCCACATATCAAATTATCAAAGTACCGAACGCGAATCATATGAACGTGATGAAAACTAGCTTGACGATATTCCCATGTGTCCTCGGGAGCGCTTTTCCTGTTATAAGAGTTTGTCCAGGCTTGTCCTTTGCTACAAAAGGATTGGGACACCTTGCTGCACTTTATTTACTTTTGTTACTTGTTGCTCGTTACAAATTATCCTATCACAAAACTATCTGTTACCACTTATTTCAAGATTTCTGCAGAATACCTTGCTGAAAACTGCTTATCATTTCCTTCTGCTCCTCGTTGGGTTCGACACTCTTACTTATCAAAAGGACTACGATAGATCCCCTATACTTGTGGGTCATCACACATCTTCGAGCCATCAAAGTGCATCCGCCAATGAGTGGAGTCCGGTGCTGGCGGCAGGTACTGGGTCTCAGCCCAGTCGACAAGAAAGTCGGCCAGTGCTTGGGACTTGATGGCGGTGCGTGGCTAGTAGAAGATGGTGTAGGGGGACAACTCGATGGCCCATTTGGCCACTCCGCCAGATGCATCTCTGTTGCCAATGATCTCAGCAAGTGGGGCAGTGCAGACAACCGTGATCTGGTGCTCTTGAAAGTATGGCTTTAGCTTCTTGGCGGCAAAGTGCACGCCGTAGCACATCTTCTGGTAGTGAGGGTAGTTCTACTACGAGGTTGAAAACACCTTGCTCAAATAGTACACAAACCTCTGGACCAACTAAGCTCTGCCGTCTTCTGGGCGCTCTACTACCATGACAGTGATGACCACTCGGCTGGTGGCGGCGATGTAAAGGTACATGGGCTCTTTAGCAGTCGGAGCTGCCAGGATAGGCGGCATGGTCAACATCTTCTTCAACTGGAGAAAAGCTTCGTCCGCCTTGTCATTCCACTCAAAATGAGTGGTATTCTTCATGAGCTGGTACAGGGGAAGAGCCTTCTCGCCCAGCCGACTGATGAAATGGTTGATAGATGCCAAACAGCCGGTGAATTTCTGGACGTCTCTCAGTCGGGTGGGTCTCTCCATCCTCTCGATGGCCTTGATCTTCACAGGGTTGCACTCAAATCCGCGCTCTGAGACCAGGAAGCCAAGGAGCTGGCTGGCTGGTACTCCAAAGACGCATTTCTCTGGGTTGAGCCTGATCTGAAACCGGCGCAGATTTTCAAAAGTTTCCTTGAGATCTTCCAAGAGGGTACCGCGCTTCTTCGTCTTCACCGCAATATCGTCTACATAAACTTGGGCATTCTGGCCGAGTTGCTTGAGGAGGCACTTCTGCATGCAACACTGAAATGTGGCACCGGCATTTCTCAAGCCGAATGTCATGGTCAGGTAGCAAAAGGCTCTGAATGGTGTGATGAAGGCGGTCTTCATGCGGTCTGTCGGGATCAACTTGATCTGGTGGTAACCTGAGTAGGCATCCAACAAACTCAACAGCTCGCATCCGGCCGTGGAGTCTATCACTTGGTCAATCCGGGGCAATACAAACAGATCCTAAGGGTAGTGTCGGTGTACAAAAGTAGGGGCTCTCCTTTTGACCCCTTTACTTATGCACGGGCAGTCGGAGCCGCGCCCGCGGCCACACTAAGCAGGGTAGAAGAAGGGAGCCGGAGCCCAAGGCAATCAGAGCAACACCAAGACCAGATAGAACAAAGAGCAAGAGGGTGAGGTGGACTCCCCCAGCAAGACCCTTGCCGGGGCGGTCTCCGCAGCACCGGCAAGATCCTTGCCGGGGAAACTTGCCCAACACCAGCAGAGCAAGCCACCCTTGAGCCCAAGGGTTCCAACGCCGCCGACAACAACATTGGGGCCAAGGCTCGGGAGGCACCGCCGTGGTGGCATGCAGATCTTCGTCAAGATCATAAATACTCAAGATCAGACGAGGACCGGAAGACGATGGCCCTCGGCAAGATCCTTGCTGAGGAAACCCATGAGCCCCCCGGCAAGATCCTTGTCAGGGACGACCGCGGTGCCACGGCAAGACCCTTGCTGGGGCCCCGGCAAGACCCTTGCCATGGACGTCAGTGGGGCCGCGGCCGGGCCCACGTCTGCCAAGACTACACCGCCGCTCCCATACAGCTGCTAGGTCAACCAGCTGGGCAGGCACCTGCGTGGCAGCTTGCGGCCTCTACACCGACTCAGCTAGCACCTGCGTGGTGGCTTGTAGATCTTCGTGAAGACCCCGCCACCGTGCCGGCCAATGACCGATAGCGTGGCGCTACAATGCCTCGTCGGCTCGGACGCGTCGCGGCCGGCGTGGCGGCGGCTGGGGACGAGCTTCCTCGCTGTCCCCGATAAAGCAAGAGTGGCACGTCAGCAGTGCATTAAATGCATTTGTCCGACGGTGCCAGAGGATAGACTCATCCACTGTACACCTTTCCACCTCCTGTGTGCCACTGTGGAAATCCCTTTTGTCTATAAAAGGAGGCCCGAGGCGACCAGGAGGAGGATTTGGGATCTTTTGGACTAGACACGCACCGTAGCTAGCTCAAGAACTCAAGAACACTCAAATACATACACCAAGGCAGGACTAGGGTATTACGCATCCTCGCGGCCTGAACCTGGGTAAATGATCGTTGTGCTGGCTACTAGACCTGCTCTTCGACAACACCGCGCCCGCCAACCATAGAAGGGATCCCAGTGATCCCATAGGTGTCGTTCTCACCGACATATTTGGCACGCCAGGTAGGGGGCACAGTTGTGAGAATCTGGTCTGGTTGGAGCAACGACTTTGTGGTGGTCGTCGTTCCAAGGAAGAAGACGACCAAACGGGCGATGTCGCTGCTACCTCTTGAGCTTGCATTGGATTTCCCCGAAGAGGAGAGGATAATGCAGCAGAGTAGCATAAGTATTTCCCTCAGTTTTCGAGAACCAAGGTATCAATCCAGTAGGAGGCCACGCGCAAGTCCCTCGTACCTACACAAAACAAATAGCTCAACGCAACCAACGCGATTAGGGGTTGTCAATCCCTTCACGGTCACTTACTTAGAGTGAGATCGATAGAGATGATAGATAATATTTTGGTATTTTTGGTATAAAGATGCAAAGTAAAATAAAAAGCAAAGTAAAAAAGCAAAGCAATAATAAAGTGATGGAAGATTGATATGATAGAGAATAGACCCGGGGGCTATAGATTTCACTAGTGGCTTCTCTCAAGAGCATAAGTATTTCACAGTGGGTGAACGAATTACTGTTGAGCAATTGACAGAATTGAGCATAGTTATGAGAGTATCTAGGTATGATCATGTATATAGGCATCACGTCCGAAACAAGTAGACCGACTCACCTTTGCATCTACTACTATTACTCCACTCATCGACCGCTATCCAACATGCATCTAGAGTATTAAGTTAATGAAAACAGAGTAACGCCTAAGCAAGATGACATGATGTAGAGGGATAAATTCATGCAATATGATAAAACCCCATCTTGTTATCCTCGATGTCAACAATACAATACGTGCCTTGCTGCCCCTCATCACTTTGGGAAAGGACACCGCAAGATTGAACCCAAAGCTAAGCACTTCTCCCATTGCAAGAACTACCAATCTAGTTGGCCAAACCAAACGGATAATTCGAAGAGACTTGCAAAGATAACCAATCATACATAAAAGAATTTAGAGAAGATTCAAATATTGCTCATAGATAATCTTGAACATAAACCCACAATTCATCGATCTCAACAAACACATCGCAAAAAGAAGATTACATCGAATAGATATCCACGAGAGAGGGGGAGAACATTGTATTGAGATCCAAAAAGAGAGAAGAAGCCATCTAGCTACTTACTATGGACCCGAAGGTCTGAAGTAAACTACTCACACTTCATCGGAGAGGCTATGATGATGTACAAGCCCTCCATGGTGGATTCCCTTTCCGGCGGTGCTCCGGAACAGGCCCCAAGATGGGATCTCGTGGATACAGAAAGTTGTGGCGGTGGAGTTAGGTTTTTGGCTCCGTATCTGATCGTTCGGGGGTAGGTATATATAGGAGGAAGAAGTACGTCGGTGGAGCAACAGGGGGCCCACGAGGGTGGAGGGCGCGCCTGGGGGGAGCGCGCACCCCCTACCTCATGCCTTCCCTGTTGATTGCTTGACGTAGGGTCCAAGTCTCCTGGATCATGTTCGGTTAGAAAATCACGTTCCCGAAGGTTTCATTCCGTTTGGACTCTGTTTGATATTCCGTTTCTTCGAAACACTGAAATAGGCAAAAAAACAGCAAATCTGGGCTGGGCCTCCGGTTAATAGGTTAGTCCCAAAAGTAATATAAAAGTGGAAAATAAAGCCCAATATGGTCCAAAATAGTAGATAATATAGCATGGAGCAATCAAAAATTATAGATACGTTGGAGACGTATCAGGCATCCCCAAGCTTAATTCCTGCTCGTCCTCGAGTAGGTGAATGATAAAAGGAGAATTTTTGATGCGGAGTGCTACTTGGCATAATTTCAATGTAATTCTTCTTAATTGTGGTATGAATATTCAGATTCGAAAGATTCAAGACAAACGTTTAATATTGACATAAAAATAATAATACTTCAAGCATACTAACAAAGCAATCATGTCTTCTCAAAATAACATGGCCAAAGAAAGTTATCCCTACAAAATCACATAGTCTGGCTATGCTCTATCTTCACCACACAAAGTATTTAAATCATGCACAACCCCGATGACAAGCCAAGAAATTGTTTCATACTTTTGACATTCTAAAAAAAAATTCAATCTTCACGCAATACATGAGCGTGAGCCATGGATATATCACTATATGTGGAATAGGATGGTGGTTGTGGAGAAGACAAAAAGGGAGAAGATCGTCTCACATCAACTAGGCGTATCAACGGGCTATGGAGATGCCCATCAATAGATATCAATGTGAGTGAGTAGGGATTGCTATGCAACAAATGCACTAGAGCTATAAGTATATGAAAGCTCAACAAAAGAAACTAAGTGGGTGTGCATCCAACTCGCTTGCTCACGAAGACCTAGGGCAATTTGAGGAAGCCCATCATTGGAATATACAAGCCAAGTTCTATAATGAAAAATTCCCACTAGTATATGAAAGTGAACAAAATGAGAGACTCTCTATTATGAACATCATGGTGCTACTTTGAAGCACAAGTGTGGTAAAAGGATAGTAACATTGTCCCTTCTCTCTTTTTCTCTCATTTTTTTATTTGGGCATTTTCTCTTTTTTTATGGACTCTTTTCTCTCTTTTTTTTTCATTCGGAGTCTCATCCCGACTTGTGGGGGTATCATAGTCTCCATCATCCTTTCCTCACTTGGGACAATGATCTAAAAATGATGATCATCACACTTTTATTTACTTACAAATCAACAATTACAACTCGATACTTAGAACAAAATATGACTATGTGTATGCCTCCGGTGGTGTACCGGGATATGCAATGATTCATGAGTGACATGTATGAAAGAATTATGAATGGTGGCTTTGCCACAAACACGATGTCAACTACATGATCATGCTAAGCAATATCACAATGATGGAGCGTGTCATAATAAACGGAACGGTGGAAAGTTGCATGGCAATATATCTCGGAATGGCTATGGAAATGCCATAATAGGTAGGTATGGTGGCTGTTTTGAGGAAGGTATATGGTGGGTGTATTTTACCGGCGAAAAGTGCGCGGTATTAGAAAGGCTAGCAATGGTGGAAGGGTGAGAAAAGTGCGTATAATCCATGGACTCAACATTAGTCATAAATAACTCATATACTTATTGCAAAAATCTATAAGTTATCAAAGCAAAGTATTACTCACATGCTCCTAGGGGGATAGATTAGTAGGAAAAAACCATCGCTCGTCCCCGACCGCCACTCATAAGGAAGACAATCAATAAATAAATCATGCTCCAACTTCATTACATAACGGTTCACTACGTGCATGCTACGGGAATCACAAACTTTAACACAAGTATTTCTCAAATTCACAACTACTCAACTAGCATGACTCTAATATTACTACCTCCGTATCTCAAAACAATTATCAAGCATCAAACTTTTCTTAGTATTCAACGCACTCACAAGAAAGTTTTACAAATCTTGAATACCAAGCATATTATTATTATTAAGCAAATTACCATGATATTTAAGACTCTCAAAATAATCTAAGTGAAGTATGCGAGATCAATGGTTTCTATAAAACAAATCTACCACCGTGCTCTAAAAGATATAAGTGAAGCACTAGAGCAAAACTATATAGCTCAAAAGATATAAGTGAAGCACATAGAGTACTCTATCAAATTCCAATTCATGTATGGCTCTCTCAAAAGTTGTGTACAGCAAGGATGATTGTGGTAAACTAAAAATCAAAGACTCAAATCATACAAAACGCTCCAAGCAAAACACATATTATGTGGTGAATAAAAATATAGCTCCAAGTAAAGTTACCGATGGAAGTGGACGAAAGAGGGGATGCCTTCCGGGGGCATCCCCAAGCTTTGAATTTTTGGTGTCCTTGGATTATCTTGGGGGTGCCATGGGAATCCTGAAGCTTAGGCTCTTGCCACTCCTTGTTCCATAATCCATCAAAAAATTTCACCCAAAACTTGAAAACTTCACAACACAAAACTCAACAGAAATCTCGTGAGCTCCGTTAGCGAAAGAAAACAAAATACCACTTCAAGGTACTGTAATGAACTCATTCTTTATTTATATTGGTGTTAAAACTAATTTATTCCAACTTCTCTATGGATTATAAACTATTTTACTAGCCATATATTCATCAAAATAAGCAAACAACACACGAAAAACAGAATCTGTCAAAAACAGAACAGTCTGTAGTAATCTGTAACTAACGCAAACTTCTGGAACTCCAAAAATTCAGACAAAATAGGAAGACCTAGGCAATTTTTTATTGATCAGCATCAATTGGAATCACTATTTTATCACGTTCTGGTGATTTTTAACAATAGTTTTCATGAACCGAAAGTTTCTGGAAATTACAGCAAGATCAAATAACTATCATCCAAGAAGATCCTATAGGTTTAACTTGGCACAAACACTAATAAAAACATAAAACCACATCTAAACAGAGGGTAGAGGGATTATTTATTCCTAAACAGAAACAAAAACAAAAAATTAAAAATAAAATTGGGTTGCCTCCCAACAAGCGCTATCGTTTAACGCCCCTAGCTAGGCATAAAAGAAAGGATAGATCTAGGCATTGCCATCTTTGGTAGGCAATCCATAAGTGGCTCTCATAATAGATTCATATGGTAATTTTATTTTCTTTCTAGGAAAGTGTTCCATGCCTTTCCTTAACATAAATTGGAATCTAATATTCCCTTCCTTCATATCAATGATTGCACCAATCGTTCTAAGGAAAAGTCTACCAAGAATAATAGGACATGAAGGATTGCAATCTATATCAAGAATGATAAAATCTACGGGCACATAATTCCTATTTGCAACAATAATAACATCACTAATTATTCCCATAGGTTTCTTAATAGTGGAATCCGCAAGGTGCAAGTTTAGAGAGCAATCATCAAAATCACGGAAATCTAGCAAATCACACGAAGTTTTGGGAATAGTGGAAACACTAGCACCCAAATCACATAAAGCATAAAATTCATGATCCTTAATCTTAATTTTAATAGTTGGTACCCACTCATCATAAAATTTTCTAGGTATAGAGACTTCCAACTCAAGTTTTTCCTCATAAGATTGTATCAAGGCATCAACAATATGTTTGGTAAACACTTTATTTTGACTATAAGCGTGAGGAGAATTTAGCATGGATTGCAACAAGGAAATACAATCCATTAAAGAGCAACTTTCATAATTAAATTCCTTGAAATCCAAAATAGTGGGTTTAGCAACATCTAGGGTTTTACTTTCTTCAATCCCACTTTTATCAATTTTAGCATCAAGATCTAAAAACTCCGAATTTTTAGAACGCCTTCTAGGTAAAGGTGGATCAAATTCAGTCCCATCATTATCAAGATTCATGTTGCAAAACAAAGATTTGATAGGAGATACATCAATAAATTTTAGATCTTCATCTTTATTTTCATGGAAATTGGAAGAACACGCTTTAATAAAGGCATCTTTCATAGCACGCATCCTAGCGGTTCTTTCCTTGCACTCATCAATGGAAATTATCATGGCTTTGAGAGACTCATTGATATCATGCTTAGGAGGGATAGATCTATGCTTTAAAGAATCAACATCAAGAGAAATTCTATCAACGTTCCTAGCCAATTCATCAACTTTAAGCAATTTTTCCTCAAGCAAAGAATTAAATTCTTTTGCGAATTCATAAACTCTTTAAAACTAGTCTCAAATTCAGAGGGCATCTTATTAAAATTTCCATAAGAGTTGTTGTAGGAATTTCCATAGTTATTAGAAGGATTACTAGGATAAGGCCTAGGATTAAAGTTCCCTCTATACGCGTCGTTACCAAAATTATTCCTACCAACAAAATTCACATCCATAGATTCATTATTATTCTCAATCAAAGTAGACAAAGGCATATCATTAGGATCAGAAGAAACACTCTTAGTAGCAAATAATTTCATAAGTTCATCCATCTTTCCACTCAAAACATTTATCTCTTCTATCGCATGCACTTTTTTATTAGTAGATCTTTCGATTGTGCCATTGAGAATAATTAACCATAATATTATCTAGGAGTTTAGTAGCGTCTCCTAAAGTGATTTCCATAAAAGTGCCTCCCGCGGCCGAATCTAAAAGGTTTCTAGAAGCAAAATTCAATCCGGCATAAATTTTTTGTATAATCATCCATAAATTCAAACCATGAGTAGGGCAATTATGTATCATTAATTTCATCCTCTCCCAAGCTTGTGCAACATGTTCATGGTCAAGTTGCTTAAAGTTCATAATGTCGTTTCTAAGAGAGATGATCTTAGCGGGAGGAAAATACTTAGAGATAAAAGCATCTTTGCACTTGTTCCAAGAATCAATACTATTTTTAGGCAAAGACGAAAACCAAGCTTTTGCACGATCTCTGAGCGAAAAAGTAAATAGCTTCAATTTCACAACATCACTGTCAACATCCCTCTTCTTTTGCATATCACATAAATCAACGAAGCTATTTAGATGAGTAGCGACATCTTCACTAGGTTGGCCGACGAATTGATCTTTCATAAAAAGATTCAATAAAGCAGTATTGATTTCACAAGATTCAGTATTGGCAAGAGGAGCAATCGGAGTGCTAAGGAAATCATTATTGTTGGTATTGGTAAAGTCACATAATTTGGTATTATCTTGAGCCATCGTGACAAGCAAGCAAACTAACACATGAGCAAACAAAAAGCAAGCGCAAAGAAAGGCAAACGGAAAAGAGAAGGCGAATAAAACAGCAAGGGTGAAGTGGGGGAGAGGAAAACGAGAGGCAAATGTCAAATAATGTAATGCGAGAGATAAGGGATTGTGATGGGTACTTGGTATGCTGACTTTTGTGTAGACTCCCCGGCAACGGCACCAGAAATCCTTCTTGCTACCTCTTGAGCTTGCGTTGGATTTCCCCGAAGAGGAGAGGATAATGCAGCAGAGTAGCGTAAGTATTTCCCCCAGTTTTTGAGAACCAAGGTATCAATCCAGTAGGAGGACACACGCCAAGTCCCTCGTACCTACACAAAACAAATAGCTCAACGCAACCAACGCGATTAAGGGTTGTCAATCCCTTCACGGTCACTTACGAGAGTGAGATCTGATAGAGATGATCGATAATATTTTTGGTATTTTTGGTATAAAGATGCAAAGTAAAATAAAAAAGCAAAGTAAAAAGCAAAGAAATAATAAAGTGATGGAAGATTGATATGATAGAGAATAGACCCGGGGCCATAGATTTCACTAGTGGCTTCTCTCAAGAGCATAAGTATTTCACGATTGGGTGAGCGAATTCTTTGTTGAGCAATTGACAGAATTGAGCATAGTTATGAGAGTATCTAGGTATGATCATGTATATAGGCATCACGTCCGAAACAAGTAGACCAACTCCTGCCTGCATCTACTACTATTACTCCACTCATCGATCGCTATCCAACATGCATCTAGAGTATTAAGTTAATGAAAACAGAGTAACGCCTTAAGCAAGATGACATGATGTAGAGGGATAAATTCATGCAATATGATAAAACCCCATCTTGTTATCCTCGATGGCAACAATACAATACGTGCCTTGCTGCCCCTACTGTCACTGGGAAAGGACACCGCAAGATTGAACCCAAAGCTAAGCACTTCTCCCATTTCAAGAACTACCAATCTAGTTGGCCAAACCAAACGGATAATTCGAAGAGACTTGCAAAGATAACCAATCATACATAAAAGAATACAGAGAAGATTCAAATATTGCTCATAGATAATCTTGAACATAAACCCACAATTCATCGATCTCAACAAACACACCGCAAAAAGAAGATTACATCGAATAGATCTCCACGAGAGAGGGGGAGAGCATTGTATTGAGATCCAAAAAGAGAGAAGAAGCCATCTAGCTACTAACTATGGACCCGAAGGTCTGAAGTAAACTAATCGTACTTCATCGGAGAGGCTATGATGATGTAGAAGCCCTCCATGGTGGATTCCCTTTTCGGCGGAGCTCCAGAACAGGTCCCAAGATGGGATCTCTTGGATACAGAAAGTTGCGGCGGTGGAATTAGGTTTTGGCTCCGTGTCGATCGTTCGGGGTAATGAGGGTATATATAGGAGGAAGAAGTACGTCGGTGGAGCAACATGGGGCCCACGAGGGTGGAGGGCGCGCCTAGGGGGGAGGGCGCGCCCCCTACCTCGTGCCTTCCCTGTAGATTGCTTGATGTAGGGTGCAAGTCTCCTGGATCATGTTCGGTGAGAAATCACGTTCCCGAAGGTTTCATTCCGTTTGGACTCCGTTTGATATTCCGTTTCTTCGAAACACTGAAATAGGCAAAAGACAGCAAATCTGGGCTGGGCCTCCGGTTAATAAGTTAGTCCCAAAAGTAATATAAAATTAGAAAATAAAGCCCAATATGGTCCAAAACAGTAGATAATATAGCATGGAGCAATCAAAAATTTATAGATACGTTGGAGACGTATCAGTCGCCTGCGGTTGCGGAAGGGCCCGCGCAACGACAGAAAAGCTAAGTCAAGCAAAATCTTGTCTATTTTCACTTATATAAGGATGTTCTCCCCGAGAGATATCGTTCTTTGTACGGGAAACCTGCACGCGATGGGACCCTTCCGCTATTGGCAACGCCTTTGTTCATTCTCGAGCCTGCTCGACAGTTCCTGCGGCCACGCTGGCGGTGGCAAGGTGGCCTACCCGTTCCCAGCTGCGCTCTTGTCCTGCCTCGAGTCCGCTCGACAGTTCAAGCGACCGCGCTGGCGGCGGCAAGGTGGCTCGCCCGGCAGCAAGCGCCCTTCCGGCAGGGTGCTAAGGATCCGTCCTTAAAGCACCATGGCATGGGTTTACGCACCGGCAGCCTTATCTCAACAAGCGTAGGGTACGAACGTACGAAGAAAGATCTAACGGGAAGATAGAATGCATGGTATTAAAAGTACTATAGAGTTATATTACATCAGTTGTTGCTGCGGTTCTAATTAAAGAAAAAAATTGTCTTGGTCATGAACCTGCAGTGGCGATAAGCAACGGGGCGCCTAATCCCGGCGCTGGCCCTCCACCCTCTGGATTCCGCCGACGCAACTGATGATGGGCTTGATACGCTCCTCGAGCGTCGTGAGGTCCACACCCTCCGGCAAGCTCTCCAGCATGGCGTCAAAGTCGAGGTCGGGGTTCCAGTACGCCACCTTGGTGAGGACCTTGGTCATGGCGCCCCGGCAAAGCTTCCGGGCCTCGTCGGCCAGAGAGGCTGCCCTGTTGGAGCGGAACTGCTCCAGGGCCCCGAGAACACCCTCAAAGAACAGGGTCAGCTTGGCATGGGACTCACGCTCAGCTCCGAGATGTACCTCACGTTTGGCATCCCCATGGTGGCCAGCTGCATGGTGATCCTGCCGGCGATCTCGGCGAGACGGCTGGCCCATAGCTTCTCACCCTTCATGAAATCCGCGTGGTTGGCGGTTTTGTTCTTCCGCAGCTGCCTCTCCTTCTCCAGGTCCTTGGTCAGGGTCTCCTCCCGGGCCTTGGCCTCCGACAGTGCTCCCTCGAGACCCTCCAGCTTCAGCTTTAGGTCTTTGATGGAGTTGTTGGCCTTGGAAAGCTACTCAGCCTTGCCGAGGACTGCGCCCTGCGCCTCCACCAGTGCATCGTTGAGCGTGTCCTTCTCCTTTGCCAACTTCAGGCCTGATTCTTCAGCCCGTCCCACTCCACCTCCAGCTCTTTCACCTTGCTGGCATGGACCAGGGCTTGGGCGTCAAGCGCCTCCCTGTGCCTCTGCTCCAGATCCTGGGTCTGCTGCATGACAAGGTTCTTGACCTCCTCGTCCTTGCCGCGGAGTGTCGCAGCAAGCTTCTCCTCGCGAGCGGCAAGGTCCTCCTCCTAGGAGTTTAGCGCGGCCTGCTGCTGGTGCCGAGCAGCCTCGGCCTAGGTGGCCTACTGCTTCGCCAGCTCCTAGGCCTTCTCGATGTCGGCCTGCTTCATGACGAGCTCCAGCTTGCGCTTAGCCAGCACGTCCTAGGCGGCCTTCAAGTGCTTGTGGGCCTGGAGGAACCAAGCCTGCGCCTCGGTGACGCGCTCCTCGAGGTCCGCCTCCGCCTTGTCCACCACCGACATCCTGGACTTGGCCTTGTCCAGGCGGGCGCGGTGAAGCGCCTGGAGCTTCTGGAAGTTGGCATTCATGGCCTGGAGGAGCCGCCCTTCCTGGGAACTGCCTCCACCGGCGCTCGGCTCGTCAACAACCTCAAGCCCGGCTGCGGCGAGCACTTCGTCATCAAACACCTCCCCCTCGATGGGTGCCCCGGTGCTCGCCGTCCCTAGGAGGTGGATGAACAGGTCGTCGCTCACCCTCGGGCACCTGTCCGAGCCAGAGGCAACGGAGGAGGAAGGTTGGTCGCCGACCGCCCCCTCCTCGACAGCGGCCTTGCCGGCCTCCTCAGCAGCAGCCTTGCTTGTCTCCTCAGCAGACCCCTTGGCGGCCTCTTCAGCGGCAGCCTTGGGGGCCTCCTCGGCAGCGATCTTGTCGGCCTCGGCCACGGCGTCCCTGGCGACCTCCTTGATGACGGTGTCAACGTCCTCCGGGTCCGCCGGGGAAGGATCTAGACACCAAGAAGGGGAGTGAGGCGAGGCCAAGACCAAGATTTAAAAAAAAAGAAGAAACAGGAACGAACAAGGACAGAAGGCGAATCACTTACTCGTGCCGGGCTGGGAAGAAGTAGCCCCTTCCCCGCCAACATCTGTTGCCAGGACAGAGCCACACCCAGGTTCGCCTCCTCCTCCTCCGTGCGCATAGGCTCGGCGCTTGGCGCCCTTGCCGGGGACGCCCCTTGGGGCGGCGTGTTGGGAGTGGCCCCCAGTGGCTCCTCCTGCTGCCGCCCTCCTCCTGCAACCACGGCAAGGTCAGCGCCAAGGGATCGTACCCCAGCACTCGTTGAGGGGGAGCGAGTGGTGAACTTATGCTGGGGGCTGCGGCCGGGGTTGCTGTCCGGGCTGCTCACCACCACCAGCGGCATACTCGAAGTGCCCGCCGGGGGCTGGCCGCCCGTTGAGGCCCTGGCCCTCTTCACCTTCTGGGCCAGCGTCTCCGCATCCCTGCGAAGATGAAAACAGATCAAGAAAAGCAATGCGGTTTGAAAGGACGAAGATGATAAAAAGGCAAGATACTTACTCATCCTCCACCTCTTCTTCCGCTGCCTTCCTCTTCCTCCTGGGGCTGAGAGACCCAAAATCGAAGACGACCTCCGTGTCGCCATCTGCGGGAGGAGGGGAAGTAGATGGAGTCCGAGGACGCTTGGACGAGGAAGAGGCAGTCGCCTTGTTCTTCTCCACCGCGGCCTTCACCACCTTCCTCGCCGCTGCGACCCTCGTCTGGCGCACGGATGCCTCCTGGGCCTACTGTGGTTGCGCAGACCTGCCGGGCCGGACCGGCTCGCCAGAGCTGGCCCGCCACAGGACTCGCCCTCTCCCCGTGGCCGGAGGGTCGACAGCATCGACCTCCTCCTCCGACGACTCGTCGACCACATCTTCAATGAGAGGGGCCCCGGTGCCGGCACTGCTGGCCTCCCCGGAGGATTCCGCCCACTGGGCGAGCTCCCTCTCCTCCGCGGTCGCTGCGGCATCATCCTCCATGCCGCCAGCGCTGCCGCCCTCCTTGGCGAGCTCCGCCTCCGCCGCCCTGGCGGCGATATAGTCCAATTCTGTCTGGGTGGTGTCCTGGATGAGCAGCGGCTCGTTGCAGACGTACCTCTCCACCAAGGTATCGAAGAAATCCTACACCTGATCCGCCGGCAGCTCGGCCCAATTTGGGACGAGGCCGTGCGTGTTGAAGTCTGGCATCATGGCGATGATGTCGGTTTGGCGCGAGTTATTGCTCAGCGGGACCACTCCCGCCGGCAACCCAAACAAGGGCCCCTTGGCGACCTTGCCGGCCTTCGCAGCCTTGCCGAACCTCTCGGCCTTGCCGTCGCGGTTCACGTCGAGCTGAAAGAGCCACTGGTAGAAGTGGGCGTGCCCCATCACCATGAAGTTGTGGTTCAGACCGGGGCGAAGCCTCATGATGTCAGCCGCATTCCTGAAAAGCCAGGTCGGCCTCCCCTTGTTGTGCAGAGGAGCAATTCGGAGGTGGATGAAGTCCGCCCCAATCATCTCCAGGGTGAGCCCGGCAATGGTGAGGCGGTGGATCCTGGTGGTGGCGACCTTGAGCTTCTCATCCTGGGCGTCGACATCACCCCAGTCATTTCTGTGTATCGGCGGCGCCTGGCGAACCCGGAGGAATTCCTGTGGGTCCTCCTCGTCAATCCAGCACCACCGGCTCCACCACTCCTCCCACCTCTCCTTCTGACCGCCCTCCGGGTATGTCCCTTTCTCCTAAGTCCTTGGGACCCAGGCGACACAACCGGAGATGGCGCCTCCCTTTTGGATACGAGGATAAAAGTAGTGGCGGAAGAGCGCCGTATTGGGGAGCACTCCGGCGAAGCCCTCGCAGAGATGGGCAAAAAGAGCCATGCACGCCACGACATTCGGAGTGAAATCCAGAAGGTGGAAGCCGTATGTGTGCATGACATCATTGTAGAAATCGGAGAAGGGGGGGCAGAGGCCACAGGAAAAGTAATCGACGAAGAATGGGTACTGATTCAGGCCGGCCTCGGCGAAATCAGCAGGGATGATACATGTGGCCGGATGCCCCGTCGTCTCCCCCCCCCGTATTGCACCCCAACAGGGGCTTGAAGTAGTCCCGGAGGTGGACCGCGTCGACCGTCAAGGGAAAGTAGGAGAGCTGCGTCTGCCACGCCGGTGAAGACGCGGCGGCGGCGAGCGAGAGCAAGAACTCGGGAAGGAAGAACGAGGGGACGGCGGTTCCAAGATTGGACAAGGCACAGAGGGTAAATGAGCAGCGCGCGTGCAGTTATTCCTTTTTATGGGGAAGGCGCAGTCCGCCTCTTTACCATTTACTGTGATGTGACGCATGCGTGAGGGAACCGCCCCACGCATTACCCCCACGTCACGCACGACCCTCCATGACGCGCATTCAACGCGGGTCATGGGGAAGCGCAGCGGGTGAAAAAGTTACCGTGGTAAAAATCCGCCCCGCCTGTGTGCGCACCGTTCTGGGCCTGGCCCAACAACGCATCGCGCTTATGTGTGGCCCATGCCTGGGGGCTCCTGTCGATGTACAAAATTAGGGGCTCTCCTTTTGACCCCTTTACTTGTGCACGGGCAGTCGGAGTCGCGCCCGCGGCCACACTAAGCAGGGCAGAAGAGGGGAGCCGGAGCACAAAGCAATTAGAGCAACGCCAAGACAAGAGAGCACAAAGAGCAAGAGGGCGAGGTGGACTCCCCCGGCAAGACCCTTGCTGGGGCGGCCTTCGCAGCCCCGGCAAGATCCTTGCCGGGGCAACTTGCCCAACACCAGCAGAGCAAGCCACCCATGAGCCCGGGGGTTCCAACGCCACCGACAACCACATTGGGGCCAAGGCTCGGGAGGCACCTCCGTGGTGGCATGCAGATCTTCGTCAAGATCATAAATACTCAAGATCAGATGAGGACCGGAAGACGACGGCCCTCGGCAAGGTCCTTGCCGAGGAAACCCACAAGCCCCCCCCCCGGCAAGATCCTTGCCGGGGACGACCACTGTGCCCCAGCAAGACCCTTGCGGGGCCCCCAGCAAGACCCTTGTCGAGGACGTCAGTGGGGCCACGGCCAGGCCCACATCTGCCAAGACTACACCGCCGCTCCCATACAGCTGCTAGCTCAACCAGCTGGGCAGGCACCTGCGTGGCAGCATGCAGCCTCTACGCCGACTCAGCTAGCACATGCGTGGTGGCATGCAGATCTTCGTGAAGACTCCGCCACCGCGCCAGCCCAGCAGCCAGCCAACGTGGCGCTACAACACCTCATCAGCTTGGGCGCGCTTCGCAGCCGAGCGAGGCGGCAACAGCTGGGACGAGCTTCCTTGCTGTCCCCCGATGAAGCAAGAGGGGCATGTCGGCAACGCATTAAATGCGTTTGTCCGACGGTGCCAGAGGATAGAATCATCCACTATACACCTTTCCACCTCCTGTGTGCCATTGTGGCGACCCCTTTTGTCTATAAAAGGAGGCCAGATGCGACCAGGAGGAGGATTTGGGATCTTTTGGACTAGACACGCACCGTAGCTAGCTCAAGAACTCAAGAAAACTCAAATACATACACCAAAGCAGGACTAGGGTATTACGCATCCTCGCGGCCTGAACCCGGGTAAACGATCTTTGTGCTCGCTCCTAGACCTGCTCTTCGCACAACCTCGCGCCCGCCAACTGTAGAAGGGATCCTAGTGATCCCATAGGTATCGTTCTCACCGACAGGCAGGCTTTGTTGAGACTGGTGTAATCAACGCACATACGCCACTTGTTATTCTTCTTCAGTACAAGGACTGGGTTGGCAAGCCATTCTGGGAAGAAAACTTCCATAATGAAGCCGGCTGCCAACAGGCGGGCGATCTCTTCTCCGACGATTCTTCTCTTCTCCTCCGATAGTCGGCGGAGAGGTTGTTTGACTGGTTTGGCATCTGCTCGGACATGTAGCTTGTGCTCGGCGAAATCCGTCGGAACACCCGGCATGTCTTTGGGAGACCATGCAAAGATGTCCCGATTCTCATGGAGGAAATCGACGAGCTCGCTTTCCTATTTGCTATCAAGGTTGGTACCTACGATAGCATGCCTTTCCGGGTGCTCAGGGTCCAAGGGGATCTTCTTTGTTTCTTTGGCCGACTGGAAGGAGCCCTGGGTATCTGACTCTTTGGGTTCTGGTGACAGGTCTGGCTGCTTGCCGGCCATGGCCACCACCCGGTCCAGGAGCTTCTTCTCAGCAGCAATCACAAGGGACTCGGCCAGCCGGCTGCTGGCTGCAGCACAGGCGGACGACTTCTCATAGTCTCCATTGATCATGATAATGCCCTTGGTCCCTGGCATCTTCAGCTTGAGGTAGGCATAATGAGGCACCGCCATGAACTTGGCTAAAGCTGGCCGGCCTAGGAGCACATGATAAGGGCTTTCCTGGTCAACCACCTCAAACCAGATCGCTTCCTGGCGGAAGTGATTCCTGTCTCCAAAGATGACATCTATCTTGATTCTACCGACTGGTGAGTAGGAAAGGCCGGGCACAATGCCATGAAACACAGTCCGACTGGGCAGCAGCTGCTTCTCTATGATGTTCAACTTTTCCATGGTATCACGGTAATTGATGTTGATGCTGCTACCGCCATCTATTAGGATCCGGGAGAAACGAGCAGCTCGCCTCTCCGTGGCAAGGGTAGCATCCAACACCAGGGCATAGGAACCCGGAGAAGGCATCACTTTCGGGTGGTCAGCTCGACTCCAGCTGATAGGATTCTCACACCAGTGCATGAATTTTGGGGCTGCCATAGCAACGACGTTTACTTCGCGATGCTGCTGATGTCGGTTGTGTCTGTTGTTGGCCACACTGGTGAAGACAACGTAAGCTCCATGTTCTTGAGGGAAATCATCTTGGATTGCGCCGACTCCTGGACGGGCGACCGACTGCTGAGGAGGCGGAGCCGGCAGGCCAGCGGGCAGAGGAGGCAGTCCTTCTCCCTTGGCGATGCAAACAAGCCAGTGGCACTTCCGAGTTGTATGGTTGGACGGCTTTGCGCCGCTGTGGAACTTGCAGGGGGCACCAAGGGTCTGCTCAAAGGAAAAAAGTGTGCAACCAAGCTGGCTTGCCGCCCTTCTGGCGCTTGGGGAGTGGTTGTCCTTCAGGCTGCTGGTCCTCAACCGTCACCACCTGCCGGCTGGTGGAAGCCGGCTGCGGGGCCTTGCGCTTGTTGTCGTTCGGCTGCTGGCCCCGACTGTTGTCTCCAGCCGGCGTTCGAGGAGCCGGAGGGAGCACCTTCCCAGAAGCATCCACTCGGAGCTCCGACTTCATGGAGGAGTTGGCAGTGGCGTACTTGTCTGCTATGATCAGCAGCTCGTCGAGTGTAGCCGGCTCATCGCAGAGGAGTCAGTGCTTGAGTAAGGTGCCCTCTCGGCACCCGACAGTGAAGTACTCTATGGCCTGCACCTCGTGCACCCCTTCGCAAGAGTTGTGCAGTTCAGCCCACCGCGTAAGGTAGTCGCGGGTGGACTCGTCGGGGCCTTGAACGCACAGCGAGAGCTGGCGGGGCTTGGGCGGCCGCTTGTAGGTGCTGGTGAAGTTGCGGATGAAGACTTCAGTGAAATCTACCCAGCTGTTGATGTGCGGGGCTTCAGGCTGTTCAGCCATGTCCGGGCCGTGCCCTCGAGCATGAGCGGGACGTACTTCACGGCTACACGCTTGTTGCCATTTGCTATGTTGACGGAGTAGTCGACCAGCCAATCCTCTGGCTTCACGGAGCCGTTGTACTTGGGCGTGTCTCGTGGGAGCGAGAACTCTTTGGGGAAGGGCTCGTCGCGGATGCGGGGGCCGAAACAAGGCGGGGCCATCGTGTCTTCTTCTTCTAGTGCCAAGGATCGAGCAAGGCGGTCGATCCGGTGGCGTGCGTCGTTCTCTCTGACTCCTTCTCGGCGGCCCAGCCGGTCGCCGAGCATCGGGTGCTCAACAGGCGGCGGGGAGGCGCGCCTCTCCCTACGGGGAGGAGGAGGAGGCGGATAGTCATCCCATCGATCCACAGCTTGTGGGTGGCCATCTTGGTCGCGCTCGATGGTGAGGCATGTGTGGCTGCGGCTAGCAGCCGGCTCTCTGTCTCGTCTGTCGCGGACGCCGCTTGTCGGTGTCCGGGATGTCGCACCTTGCTCTCAGCGAGGATGCGGGTTCTCAAGGCGATCCACCATGCAGTGTCGCTCGTTGCCCTCGAGGCGATCCATCTCGTCTGCTGCCTCCTGGGCGGCTCGTATGTTCTCCATGGGCGTGGCATAGACAGGGCGGTCTGCCCCGAACATGTCGGGTAACGGCAAAGCAGCACCGGCTGTTGCACTGCGTTATATGCGGCCGGGCCCGCCAAAGAACGGCGTGCCGCCAACATCACGGTTGATCTCGCACTGGTAGGTCTCTGAGAGGCGTCTCATGGTGGCCAACTTCTTGGCGCTTTCGACAGGCGAGACGCGGCAGGCTTCTAGCGTCTTGGCGTTGGCGTCTTCTGCGATGGGCGTAGACAGGTACCGGAGTGCTGCCTGCAGCGGGTCTTGGGCAGCCCCACCAGAGGCTCCGTCGTGGCTGATGACGAGCACCTCCGTGAAGGTGTTGCCAGAGCTGTCGGCGCGAGGGAGAGGGTCGTCGATGACCACCATGTTGGTGAGAAAGGCGTCAAGGGACGTTGTGTCGGAGTGGACAAGCATCGAGTCGGTGGAGCCGATCGACTCTAGGTCGGAGGCCGGCTCATTGGCGATGTCGAGCTTGCCAAGGAGGTCGAGGAGGCAGCTCTCGGAGCTGGATGCTCCCACGTCGGGCGCGGGATCATCGGAGAGGCGGATCTCGCTGATGAGGTCAGCGAGGCAGGTCGCCACACAGGCGACCTCCACGCCCTGCAGTGCGTCGGCGCAAACGCCATCGGGCGTTCCAGGCTGGCTGCGCTCGCTAGGGAGGAACAAGGTTCCCGTCCAGAACAGATCTCCGGACGACGGTGCACCTAGCCCCACGGTGGGCGCCAAATGTGGAGTGTCGTGCAACATATGCCAAAGGATGGCTTATCATGGAGGGGGCTAATAATATTTTGCTGGTGCCAGGAAACGGGATAAGGCGCAAACATGCCCGCCGGTGAATCTTACCCAGGTTCGGGGCTCTCCTAGGAGATAACACCCCTACTCCTGCTCCGCGGGGTCTCCGCATGATCACTCAAGCAACAATGGTGGCTACAAGCTTTCTCCTTGAGCTGTTTCTCTAAAGGGGGAAGAAGAACAAGGCTAGACCTAGCTTCCTCTCTCTATGTGTATGTTTGGGTGGACTAAGGTCTGAACGAGGTTGCCCCCTTTGCATGGGTGCCCTGGGGGGTTTATATAGGCCTACCCCCCAGGGGTACAATGGTAATCTGGTCGGGTGTAGGACCCAGCTGTCAGTGTCTACGGCCGTCGGCTTCTCCGCCGGCCGCTGGGGCTCGCCAACTGGTGGGTCCCGCCGGTTGTCTCATACTTCGCCGACCGGCCGCGCCCGCCGCTTGCGGGTCCTGCCGGCTGCTTAGTACTGTGGCGATGCCATTGATGATGTGTGCTTTGTCGTGGAAGGCGTGGCTACAGTACCGCTGCCTGGCGGGCGTTCCCTGTAGCCACTCCCCGTCTCTTCTGATTAATGGCGCACAGACTTTGAGGGAGGGGGAGGGCCGCCTACTATGAGCCGGCTTCCCGCGCACCGACTGGTCGGGGTTCGCTGCCTTCTAGCTTCTCAGGGACAGGTAGGGCCCGCCGCCTGCGGGCCGTACCGACAGTCCGTAATGGGAGCATGGCCTTCTCTGCAATGGGTGATGTCATGGGCCGTGTGGCAACAGTGCCACGCTGGGCGAGGGATGTCCGCCCGGTATGCCACATTGTGGCCATGTTCTGCCCTGGATTCGTGGGTGGCAGGCTGCACTGTAGCCACGCCTCATCTCATCATCTTAATGTGGTGCAAACTTCAAGGAGGCGGAGGGGGCCGCCTCCTGGGAGCCGGCCGATACATCTCCAATCTATATTTTTTGATTGTTCCATGCTATTATATTATCCATCTAGGAGGTTATATGCATTTATATGCTATTTATATGATTTTTGGGACTAACCTATTAACCTAGAGCCCAGTGCCAGTTTATGTTTTTTCCTTGTTTTTGATTTTTACAGAAAAGGAATACCAAACGGAGTCCAATTGACGTGCCAATTTTTGATGATTTTTCATGGACCAAAAGAAGCCCCGGGAGTAAAAGAGTTGGGCCGGAAGAGTCCCGGGCCGTCCACGAGGGTGGGGGGGCCGCCCTACCCCCCTGGGCGCATCCCCCTAGCTCGTGGACGACTCGGAGACCCCCTTGGCGTGAGACCTATGCCAAAAATTCCTATAAATACAGAAACCTCTAGAAAATAACCTAGATCAGGAGTTCCGCCGCCGCAAGCCTCTGTAGCCACCAAAAACCAATCGGGACCCTGTTCCGGCACCCTGCCGGAGGGGGGATCCCTCACCGGTGGTCATCTTCGTCATCCAGCGCTATCCATGATGAGGAGGGAGTAGTTCACCCTCGGGGCTGAGGGTATGTACCAGTAGCTATGTGTTTGATCTCTCTCTCTCTCTCTCTCTCTCTCTCTCTCGTGTTCTTGATTCGGCATGATCTTTATGTATCGCGAGCTTTGCTATCATAGTTGGATCTTATGATGTTTCTCCCCCTCTAGTCTTTTGTAATGGATTGAGTTTTCCCTTCGAAGTTATCTTATCGGATTGAGTCTTTAAGGATTTGAGAACACTTGATGTATGTCTTGCATGTGCTTATCTGTGGTGATAATGGGATATTCACGTGACCTACTTGATGTATGTTTTGGTAATCAACTTGCGGGTTCAGTGATCTTGTAAACTTATGCATAGGGGTTGTCACACGTTTTCGTCTTGACTCTCCGGTAGAAACTTTGGGGCACTCTTTGAAGTTCTTTGTGTTGGTTGAATAGATGAATCTGAGATTGTGTGATGCATATCGTATAATAATACCCGCGGATACTTGTGGTGACATTGGAGTATCTAGGTGACATTAGGGTTTTGGTTGATTTGTGTCTTAAGGTGTTATTCTAGTACGAACTCTAGGATAGATCAAACGGAAAGAATCTCTTCGTGTTATTTTACTACAGACTCTTGAATAGATCGATCATAAAGGATAACTTTGAGGTGCTTTCGTACCCTACAATAATCTCTTTGTTTGTTCTCCGCTATTAATGACTTTGGAGTGACTCTTTGTTGCATGTTGAGGGATAGTTATATGATCTAATTATGTTATCCTTGTTGAGAGAACTTGCACTAGTGAAAGTATGAACCCTAGGCCTTGTTTCGAAGCATTGCAATACCGTTTGTGCTCACTTTTATCATTAGTTACCTTGCTGTTTTTATATTTTTCATATTACAAAAACCTATATCTACCATCCATATTGCACTTGTATAACCATCTCTTCGCTGAACTAGTGCACCTATACAATTTACCATTGTATTGGGTGTGTTGGGGACACAAGAGACTCTTTGTTATTTGGTTGCAGGGTTGTTTGAGAGAGACCATCTTCATCCTATACCTCCCACGGATTGATAAACCTTAGGTCATCCACTTGAGGGAAATTTGCTACTGTCCTACAAACCTCTGCACTTGGAGGCCCAACAACGTCTACAAGAAGAAGGTTGTGTAGTAGACATCAAGCTCTTTTCTGGCGCCGTTGCCGGGGAGGCTAGCTCTTAAAGGTATATCTTTAGATCTTGCAATCGAATCTTTTAGTTTCTAGTTTTATCACTAGTTTAGTCTATAAAAGAAAACAAAAAAATGGAATTGAGGCTGCCTTATATGCTTCATCTTTTTAATATCTTTCGTGAAAATGATGTAAAGGAAAATTGTGCCCAAATGCTAGAAGAAGAATGCATTAAAATTTTTGGCACTAAATCTTTGAATGATTAGCATGATTGCAATGTTGTTAGTACGAACTCTTTGAATATCCATAGTACTAATGATGATTGCACTAGTCATGATGAAAATATCTCTTATAAGCATGCCAATTTTTGTGGAGTGCATATAGTTTGCAAGTACACACCAAATAGGGAAGATATATTTTGCAAGAGGCATAAGTATTTAGAAACTAAATGGTTGCAAGAAAGGCTAGATTTTTGTGCTGAAAATTTAAACTTTCTTATCCATCCTTGTAAACTTTGCAATGAACATGGTCATTTAAATATCCAATGGAAATTGTTTCATGATCGTATCGTGTCCAAAAATTGTGATGACTTGATTTCCCTTGCGCATCATAATGAACTTAGTTTGCTTGTGGGTTATGAAGAAATGGAACGTATAACTAAGGATATGCCAGAATTTGTCCTTGATAAAGTTCTTGATTTTGATCTAGAGGAAATTTATATGTATTGTGCGGTGAATTGCATTGAAAATCATTATATTGCCAATTACATAAAGACAAGAAAACAAATAGAAGATGAAGAGAATACTAATGAAAGGGAAGAGATTTCCCAATATCCTCATATTCTTTCTTATGATGAATCAGGTAATGAGGAGGAGCTTTCTATTCAACCAATCTCATTGATAAGGAGCTCCAAAAAGAAGATTAAACCCACACATTTTTTTCAAGAGTATGCCAAAGGCGTACCATATTTTTATAGAAGGGAGCAAACATAATTACAAGAGGCTAGGCATAGATGTGAACATCCTGCTAGCGGAACCCACTCAACACCTAAGGGAACTAAGACCTAACTACTCACAAAACGGTGTACTCTTCCGACTCCGGCTTCATCCCATTCTCTAAGATCGTCAAAGATTTGGTGCACCAATTGTCGCGGCCTCCTCTGTTGCTCCAGTCACCCAAAAACTCTAGCATTCCTTTGCTTCCATATGGACCAAGTGACGAATATAACAATAGTGTCAAAACCTCTTCTATCCCTCATCACAATTGCACTCCGCACTTGAAGCCACCATGCCTCAAGTGAATCACCAGATTGCGGCTGCCTAACGGTGACGCTGATTTCTGTGAAGCATAGATGCCAGACCTCCTTAGTGTAGGGGCAGTGGAGAAGTATGTGATCGACCGCGTCTTCCTCTTGTAAGCATGTGTAGCAAGCAGCCGTACTGTCCTGCAGGCCATGCCTAGCTCACCGGTCCGAGGTCCAAAGTCTATATTGCACCACTAGCCATGCAAAGATTTTGCATTTGAGGATCGCCTCACTCCTCCAAATACACTCATACGTTGGAGAAGTCGCAAGCCCAATATGCAGATCCCGATACACCGACCGAGCTATGTACTGCCCCGAAGCATCCCAAGGCCATGTAAACATATCCGACGCTTGAGGGTCACGATAAGCATCCATAGTAGCCACTCTGAGATGCATGAGCCGCATGAGGGCCATAAAAGGTGACTCTCCATTAATGTCCATCTCCCACCTGCTATCCACCATAGCCTGGCCGACCGTCCGTTTGTTTTGCACTCTGGTGGGAACCAAAGATAAGATGGCCGACGCAATGTCTTCCACCGCCAAAGCCGTTCATCCATCGATCCTTCCAAAAGAGCACTCTGTCACCGGCTCCCACAGTGATTTTGTGACGCCCCCGATCAAGATCAGGGACTCACGCGAAGATATCACAACACAACTCTAAGACACAAATCAAAATAATACAAGCTTTATATTACAAGCCAGGGGCCTCGAGGGCTCGAATACATTGCTCGATACACAAGAGTCAGCGGAAGCAACAATATCTGAGTACAGACATAAGTTAGACAAGGATGCCTTAAGAAGGCAAACATAAACATCAACGATCTAAGAGGCAAGGCCTCCCGCCTGGGACCTCCTAACTACTCCTGGTCGTCGGCGGTCTCCATGTAGTAGTATCCGTCGGTGGTGGAATCTGGCTCCAGGGATCCACCATCTGGTTGCAACAACCGGAAAGAAGAAAGAAGGGGGAAAAGGGGTAGCAAACAACTGTGAGTACTCATCCAAAGTACTCGCAAGCATCAGATCTAAACTAAGTATACAATGGTATCAAATGGAAGGGCTGTATCTGTGGACTGAACTGCAGAATGCGAGAACAGAGGGGAAGGCCTAGCCTATCGAAGACTAGCATCTTCAAGCAGATCTAAGCATCTTGTAGCATGTAGAAGAGTAAAGAATAGCAGTTTAATATTCACAAGCATGTTGTAGCATTAACGCCCAGAGATCCTTCCTCGACTCCCTGCGAGAAAGCAATCCCGGAGCCACATATCCATCACATATCAAGTATCCATTTCTAGTTGTATAAGATCAGGATACAAGTCTGAACGTCCATTACCAAGGACACGGTATTCGAATATATATCTTCCCTGCGGGGGTGCACCACGTTACCCAACACGCTCGATCACTCTGGCCGGACACACCTTTCTGGGGTCAATGCCCGGCCTCAGAAGATCAACACGTCGCAGCCCTACCTAGGATCAGCAGAGAGGTCCCCGCCGGTCTACCTCCTAAGCACTCCGACGTCTGGGCCCATCGCCTATTCCACTCCGGGTCGTTGCGCGCAGGGCGGGTCCGGGCTCCACCTCTACATGGATGGTGCCGGCCCAGCCGTGCCACACTGCTGAACTGAACGTCTGACAAAGCTTCGGCTGATACCATGACGCCGAGGCCCATAACTATTCTCGCATGGTGGTTAGTGCATAAAGGCCAAAGGACAATTCAGAACAAATACCCAAACCCGTTAGTGCATTATTAACAGAAGTGACGGCTGTCGGGACAAGTCCGGAGCTATCACCCCCTCCCAGGTGATACCGCTAAACAGCCAGCTGCCACCGTCACATCGCACGGGTGCTCTCTGTGCCCGCCCGGCTTTCACAATGGTCTCCAGTAAATTCAAGGTAACTGTGTGTCCAGACATCAAGGGGAAATCCCGAGGAATCACCCCCGGTGGATTCCACTCAATGTAATCATCAAGGTGAACGTAAGAGGGACCACCCTCGAGGTTCACACTTGAGGTGTTACCTGCAACGAGCCGTATCGGGAATGGTGAAAGAGGAACCACCCTCGATGACCACACCGAATAGCTACACTACAAAATTATCATCAGGAGTGCGTTAAGAGGGATCACCCTCAGCACTCGATAGTAGCTCTCAGAGTCGAGCAACTAAAGGGGCGTGATGTGATGTGAGGTGTCAGGCTCTGGTCATCGATCACGTAGATCGAGTCGTCGATGATGAAGCAGGGGCAACAAGGACAAGGTGGGGGTCACTGATGGATCACTAACCAACCTATACTAAGCAGTTTAGGGTAGCGGTAGGTAACAATAGCGGTACAAAAGCGAGGCTATGCATCAGAATAGGAGCAATCAAATACAGTAGCAAAATCTAATGCAAGCATGAGAGAATGGAATGGGCGATATCGGGATGATCAAAGGGGGGGCTTGCCTGGAAGCTCCGCTGAAAGGGAAGAAGGGTCGTCGTTTCGATCACAGGGGCATCGGCAGCGGTCTCGGGGTCTACCGAAGAGAAGAGGGGGAAGAAACAGTAAATGCAGAGCACATAGATGCAATACTAAGCATGACATGGCAGTATACGGTGCTACGGGTGTTCTAACGCAGTGTTACACGATACCGGCGAAGGAGGAAAACATCCGGAAAGTTTTCTCAGTCCCGGACGTTTGTCAGACAAATGAACCGGAGGGGAAAGTTTGCATGTTCGCTATGCTAGGGACGTATGGCAGACAAACGGTCCTCGTATCCGGATTCGTCTCGAAATTCTGGGCAACTTTCATGTAGAAAACTTTTTCATCCGAGCTACGGTTTAATTTCTATTAATTTTCAAAGTTTTATTAATATTCTGAAATTAATTTTAATACGAAAATAAATGCTAAAATGCTAGGCGCACCCAGCACAGTGTGCACAAGTGTACCCAGCGGCTGACAGGTGGGCCAGAGGGACCCAGTTGACCAGTCAACGTTTGACTGGTCAACAGGGGGTGGGCCCCCCTGTCATTGACTCACCCAACTAATTACAGATTTAACTAACTAATCTAGTTCATTAGGTTAATTAAGATTTTTACTAATATATATTTTTTCATATTTTTTTTAAAAGCAGGCGTGGGGCCCCTTGGCGATGTGAGGGCCAGCGGGAGGGTTAACGCATGCCCGAGAAGCAGAACCGAGTGTGGCGGCCAGCCACGGCCTGGCCGAGACGGTGAGATGGCGCCCAGGCGGCCGAGGTCGCCAGGCGTGGCATCGGCGAGCCATGCTGGCGGAGGGGGTCAGGCGCCGAGCGGCGAGCTATCTTGTGGTGGTGGCGGCAGCAGGCTGAAGGTGTGGCTACGCTGGCGGCGTGGTGGCGCAACCAGGCGCGGCGTCTTGGTGAGTCTGGCCGAGTAGCGTTCGAGCAGGGGGGGACGACGCGTCGTTGGGTTGTGGTGGCAGGGCCGAAGCGGGGCGATAGCGACGGCGGCTTTGAATTGGGCTGCGGCCGGAGTGCTCCTTAATTCCTCTCATATCACGGTTTCCTAAATCTCAAAAGCTTCATCCACACCAAACTCAACAAGAACTCGTGAGATAAGTTAGTATAAACCAATGCAAAAACCTTATCATACTATACTGTAGCAAATCACTAAATTATTATTCAACATTTCATACTATATGCCTCTGCATATTTAATACTCCTATCCTCAAATAAAATCGTTAAACAAGCAAACATATGCAAACATAACAGCAATCTGCCAAAACAGAACAGTCTGTAAAGAATGCAAGATTCATCATACTTACCTAACTCCAAAAATTATGAAAGAAAATTACCACTGTAGTAAATTTATCAGAGATTCATATGCAAAAGTTTTCATCATTTTATCACATTCTGAATTTTCTAGGGAATTTTTGCAACAGCGGTAAACTTTCTGTTTTGAAACAGCAACATGTATACTTGCAAAATAAGCATGGTAAAGGCTATCCTTGACATTTTTATTGAAACTAGAGATGCAAAACACTATTTGAAATAACATAAAACAAAAACTAACAAAAGGAAATGACGCTCCAAGCAAAACACATATCATGTGGTGAATAAAAATATAGCTCCAAGTAAAGTTACCGATGAACGAAGACGAAAGAGGGGATGCCTTCCGGGGCATCTCCAAGCTTAGGCTCTTGGTTATCCTTGAATATTACCTTGGGGTGCCTTGGGAATCCCCAAGCTTAGGATCTTGCCACTCCTTATTCCATAGTCCATCGAATCTTTACCCAAAACTTGAAAACTTCACAACACAAAACTTAACAGAAAATCTCGTGAGCTCCGTTAGTGAAAGAAAACAAAACACCACTTCAAGGTACTGTAATGAACTCATTATTTATTTATATTTGTGTTAAACCTACTGTATTCCAACTTCTCTATGGTTTGTAAACTACTTTACTAGCCATAGATTCATCAAAATAAGCAAACAACACAATGAAAACAGAATCTGTCAAAAACAGAACAGTCTGTAGTAATCTGTAACTAATGCAAACTTCTGGAACTACAAAAATTCTAAAATAAATTGGTGGACCTGAGGAATTTGTCTAGTAATCATCTGCAAAAATAATCAACTAAATATCACTCTCCAGTAAAAAGTTGAAGCTAATCTCGTGAGCGCTAAAGTTTCTGTTTTTTACAGCATGATCATAAAGACTTCACCCAAGTCTTCCCAAAGGTACTACTTGGCACAAACACTAATTAAAACATAAAAACACATCTAAACAGAGGCTAGATGGATTATTTATTACTAAACAGAACCAAAAAGCAAGAAACTAAAATAAAATTGGGTTGCCTACCAACAAGCGATATCGTTTAACGCCCCTAGCTAGGCATGATGATTTCAATGATGCTCACATAAAAGATAGGAACTGAAACATAAAGAGAGCATCACGAAGAATATGACTAGCACATTTAAGTCTAACCCACTTCATATGCATAGGGATTTTGTGAGCAAACAACTTATGGGAACAATAATCAACTTGCATAGGAAGGCAAAACAAGCATAACTTCAAAACTTTAAGCACATAGAGAGGAAACTTGACATTATTGCTATATGTAGAAGCATATGACCCTCTCTCATAATAATTTTCAGTAGCATCATGAATGAATTCAACAATATAACCAGCACCTAAAGCATTCTTTTCATGATCTACTTGCATAGAATTTTTATTACTCTGCACGTAAGCAAATTTCTTCTCATGAATAATATTGGGAGCAAACTCAGCAAAATAACTATCATGTGATTGAAAATTAAGATCAAGATGACAAGTTTCATGGTTATCATTATTCTTTAAAGCATACGTGTCATCACAATAATCATCATAGATAGGAGGCATGCTTTCATCATAGTAAATTTGCTCATCAAAGCTTGGGGAACAAAAAATATCATCTTCATCAAACATAGCATCCCCAAGCTTGTGGGTTTGCATATCATTAGCATCATGGATATTCAAGGAGTTCATACTAACAACATTGCAATCATGCTCATCATTCAGAGATTTAGTGCCAAACATTTTAATGCATTCTTCTTCTAACACTTTGGCAAAATTGTCCTTTCCATCATACTCGCGAAAGATATTAAAAAGATGAAGCGTATGAGGTAAACTCAATTCCATTTTTTTGTAGTTTTCTTTTATAAACTAAACTAGTGATAAAACAAGAAACAAAAAGATTCGATTGCAAGATATTAAGATATAACTTCAAGCACTCACCTCCCCGCCAACGGCGCCAGAAAATAGCTTGATGTCTACTACGCAACCTTCTCCTTGTAGACGTTGTTGGGCCTGCAAGTGCACATGTTTGTAGGACAGTAGCAAATTTCCCTCAAGTGGATGACCTAAGGTTTATCAATCCGTAGGAGGCCTAGGATGAAGATGGTCTCTCTCAAGCAACCCTGCAACCAAATAACAAAAGAGTCTCTTGTGTCCCCAACACACCCAATACAATGGTAAATTGTATAGGTGCACTAGTTCGCGAAGAGATGGTGATACAAGTGCAATATGGATGGTAGATAAAGGTTTTTGTAATCTGAAAATATAAAAACAGCAAGGTAACTAATGGTAAAAGTGAGCGTAAGCGGTATTGCAATGCTAGGAAACAAGGCCTAGGGTTCATACTTTCACTAGTGCAAGTTCTCTCAACAATAATAACATAGTTGGATCATATAACTATCCCTCAACATGCAACAAAGAGTCACTCCAAAGTCACTAATAATGGAGAACAAACGAAGACATTATGGTAGGTGCGAAACCACCTCAAAGTTATTCTTTCCAATCAATCCGTTGGGCTATTCCTATAAGTGTCACAAACAGCCCTAGAGTTCGTACTAGAATAACACCTTAAGACACAAATCAACCAAAACCCTAATGTCACCTAGATACTCCAATGTCACCTCAAGTATCCGTGGGTATGATTATACGATATGCATCACACAATCTCAGATTCATCTATTCAACCAACACATAGAACCTCAAAGAGTGCCCCAAAGTTTCTCTGGGAGAATCACGACGGCAACGTGTGCCAACCCCTATGCATAGGTTCATGGGCAGAACCGCAAGTTGATCACCAAAAATACATCAAGTCGCATGTGATATCCCATTGTCACCACAGATCATACGGCAAGACATACATCAAGTGTTCTCAAATCTTTAAAGACTCAATCCGATAAGATTACTTCAAAGGAAAACTCAATCCATTACAAGAGAGTAGAGGGGAGAAGCAACATAAGATCCAATTATAATAGCAAAGCTCGCGATACATCAAGATCGTGCCAAATGAAGAACATGAGAGAGAGAGAGAGAGATCAAACACACTGGTATATACCCTCAGCCCCGAGGGTGAACTACTCCCTCCTCGTCATGGAGAGCACCGGGATGATGAAGATGGCCACCGGATGAGGGTTCCCCCTCCGGCAGGTGCTTGGAGCAGGTCCCGATGGACTTTTGGTGGCTCTGAGGCTTCTTGCGGCGGAACTCCAGATCTATTCTCCGTTCTGGAAGTTGTAGGGTACGTGGAGTTATATAGGCGGAAGAAATACGTCAAGGGAGCCACGAGGGCCCCATGAGGTAGGGGGGCGCGCCCTAGGGGGTGGGCGCGCCTCCCACCCTCGTGGCTTCCTCGTTCCTTCCTTGACGTGGGGTCCAAGTCCATCGGGTAGCTTTCGTTCCAAAAATAACTTCTCTAGTTGATTTCGTTCCGTTTCGACTCCGTCCGATATTCCTTTTCTTCAGAACACTGAAATAGGCAAAAAACATCAAATTTGGGCTAGGCCTCCGGTTAATAGGTTAGTCCCAAAAGTAAAATAAAGCCCAATATGGTCCAAAACAGTAGATAATATAGCATGGAGCAATCAAAAATTATGGATACGTTGGAGACGTATCAGCCGCCATGCCCACGGCCACCTCCGGCGTCCGCGCCGCGCCCGCGCCTAACCATGCCCAGCGGCTTCACTTTGGGTCGAGGCGCCATGAGCCCAGCGCCGATTAAACACCACGCCCGTTTGGCCCCGTGGGGCCTATGACAAAGGGGCCCCACCCCAGAGCAATTTTAATAAATAATAATAATAAAATGTTATAATTAATTAATTAATTAATTAATGAGTTAATTAAGTTAATTAATCATGTTTAACTAATCTAATAATAATAAATTAGCCTAATCACTTAGTTAATCTAATTACCCCGGTTTAGTTAACCTGAGTCTATGAGCAGTGGGACCCACGTGTCAGCTTGACCAGTCAACGGTCAGAGTGGACTGCTGATGTCATGCCGACGTCTTGATGACGTCATAAACGCTATTTCGAATTAAAATAATCTGTTAATTCTAAAAATGAATTAGATCTTTAAAAATTAATATAAAATAATCCGTAACTCGGATGGAAAAACTTTGTACATGAAAGTTGTTATGAACAACGAGACGAATTCGGATACACAACCTGTTCGTCCATCACACACCCCTAGCATATCGAACACACAACTTTCCCCCTCCGGTTCATCTGTCTGAAAACGCGAAACACTGGAGATACTTTCCCGGATGTTTTCCCCCCTTCGCCGGTATCACCTCTTACCGCGTTAGGGCACACCTAACACCGCTGTTTGCTTTGTCATGCATCGTTATGCATCTTTTTGCATTGTATTCATTGTTTCTTCCCCCTCTTCTCTCCGGTAGACTACGAGGCCCACGCCGCTGTTGGTGCCCTGTTCGACTACGGTGTTGACTACCCCTCCTTGCCAGAGCAACCAGGCAAGCCCCCCCCCCCCTTGATCACCAGATATCGCCTATTCCTTCTCTCTACTGCTTGCATTAGAGTAGTGCAGCATGTTACTGCTTTCGGTTAATCCTATTCTGCTACATAGCCTGTCATTGTTGCTACAGTTGTTACCCTTACCTGCAATCCTAAATGTTTAGTATAGGATGCTAGTATCCATTAGTGGCCCAACATTCTTGTCCGTCTGCCATGTTATACTATCGGGACGTGATCACTCGGGAGGTGATCATGGGTATATACATATATACGTACATACTATACAGGTGGTGACTAAAGTCGGGTCGGCTCGTTGAGTACCCGCATGTGATTCCGATGTGGTATTTGAAAGGCAGGTGGCTCCATCCCGTAGAGGTGGGCCTAGGTTCTGACGGACCCCATTGTTACTTTGTGGCGGAGGCGGCAGGGGCAGGTTGAGACCACCTAGGAGAGAGGTGGGCACAGCCTGGTCGGCGTTAGCGGATACTTTAATTAACACGCTTAGCGAGATCTTGGTATTTGATGCGAGTCGGCCCGCTGGCCCATACGCACTAACCAACTCTGGCGGGAACAGTTATGGGCACTTTCGGCGTCGTGGTATCGGCCGAAGCCTTCTTTCGTCGGTGACACTACAAAAAAATACACTTCCGTGATGATACGTGTTTGTCCCGCGATGGGTCGCGTTTTTTTTCATGCATGTACATCCATGAAAAATTTATGATGTAATCAAGATAGTCATACAATGTCTTTGTCGTAGAAGTGTTCCATGACATTACGAAAATTATCATCACGAAAGTGTCCACTTCCATGACGATAAATCTCGCGTCACGAAGTGCTTTCGTCAAGGGTGACCGACACGTGGCATCCACCGTAGCGGAACGCCCGTTAAGCTATCGGGTCGGGTTTTGGATCCGATAACCCGTTAACAGCCCGACCAATGGGAAATTTCCACATGTAAAATTCTTATTGGCCGGACGAAACACGATGTCGGCTAAATCGATTAGGTCGGATAAGCGCCTATGATATGTCGACGGTGCCATGGCCCTGTGGCCCATTTAGCTTACAAAGCCGGCCCGTTTGACTTGGTCAAAAGTTAACGGGCTGGCCCATGAAAAGCTTGTTAACGGTCTCTTCGCAAATAGCCCATTTTATGGCCCGTTAACTCACGACCCGTTAGGCCCTAAAGGAAATCGGCCCAACAACGTCATGTGGGCCGTCAAATATAACACCAGCCCATTTCACTTTCGGCCCATGTATGGCCCACGACGTCTTTCGGCCCATATGAGGCCTTCAGATCTTCGGCCCTTCTGGGCCCATGGTGACTCTAGCCCATAATGAACAGTAATTTTCTTTGTACTGTTAACGACCCGTGATTTACATGGGCCATTTCCAGCCATGTTAGCTTTCGGCCTATTGATGGCCCATACGTTCTTGGGCTCCTTTTCGACCCTCGATTACTTCGGCCCGTTACTGGCCTGTTCCCCTAATGGGCCAAATTCGACCCATGGCAAGAGTCGGCCCGTTCTTGGCATGTTCCAAAAATGGGCCAAATTAGGCCCATGGCGAAAGTCGACCCGTTCTTGGCTGTTACCCTAATGGGCCAAATTCGGCCCATGCCAAGAGTCGGCCCGTTTCTGGCCTGTTAACCCGTTGCGCATTATCCAACCCGTCCTATATTCTGTCCCATTAACGACCCGTTATGCCTGTGACAGAATCAAGCCTTTGTAGTCCTACGGCTCGTTACCGTGCTGGGCCGATACCAATTACGCCCGATTACGGCCCATGTAGATCCATTTATCCGACGGCCCGAGGCCCACCAATTACAGGCCCATTTATCGATGGTCCGAGGCCCACCAATTATAGGCCCATTTATCGACGGCTCGTAGGAGACCCATGGATCCTACGACCCGTATATGGCCCATGGTAGTTGCGGCCACTAGCAAACCAGGGAAAAAGAAGACTAGGAAATAAATAAGGCCGAAACTAACGCTAGGGTATTAAGGCGATTGCACAGATTACATCCACTCGACATCAAAGATCGCCACCAGTGCAAATATAGGGAACACCCTACACTATACAAAAATGGCTTGCTGTTTTCTTCAACCGGTGGTACTGCGTTAAGAATAAATTTTGTATCGCACCAAAACAAATTACAACTATATAACAAAAGGAAGGTTGGCATAAAACTTAACAGTCTAGCAGATAAATGCACCACCAGAAGTTCAGAAGCTCAGTTCATTTGACCTGAATGTTATGTTTTCATGCAGTATTGTCCGATGGAGCACCATAACCGTCGCCTTCATTTCCCCTAGGCTCCTGAACAACATGGCAAATGTCTGATAGTCTGGTTTCAAAACCATGCATATCTTGACGACATTGAGCAATGTTTCTCCTTGTTTCACAAACTGCCTCTATTAGGGAATCGACTTTTGTATGGAGCGCAGATACAACATTGATTTTAGCTTGCATATCTAGATCATTAGGCAGTTTGGGCGATATTGCCTTAACAACCAACCCGGTATTACGCAGAGCGTGCTTTTAGCCTTTATTGGTGGGCAGTCTTGACCCACTGCAGCAAGAGGCGACATTGCGGTTATAGTTGCCTCGCCACCTTCGTAAGGTGGCGGTTCCACCATTTTTTCCATAGCTCATTTGAAAAGTTGAGGTTTTACATTAGTAGTACTAGAGCGAGAAGATATTAAGGAGGCAGCAAAACCAAACAAAATAGCTTTGGTCTATATACAAAACTTATTCTGGTGAACCCATGTAAAATATTAGTTGTATTTTATTGCAAAGTACATAATAAAACCAGGTTCCAAACATATGACCATGTACCATCGCTAATGTATTGTCTATTTCTTCACATTGTATTGAGGGCTAAGGATAAAGAGACGAAGTTTATAATACGGTAAGCATAGTATGGCATCATTCATATCACAAAACAACTGAGAACAGACAAACAGGCAATTGTAACATTGTGTGGGAAAGTCCAGCATGGAACTAGATTATGGGTCAAGATCAAAGGAACATCACTCCTCTCTTTTAAACCTTGTAAGGTGCAATGATACGCTAAGACAATTGTGTATAAAATTGAAAAGAGTAATAGACATTGGCTGCAAACCATGCAATTCAAGGCACAAGTCGAGTAAGTAGTAGTTAAAAGGCATGAGGATTAAGGACTTACAACGGCGGCTTTGGTGGTGTAGTCATGCCCTTCTTCTTCTTTGGTGTGACAGTCCTTGAAGATTTCCACAAGATTTGGTTCAGGTACTTTTTGGTCCTTGCGGGCTTTCCTCTGCATTTCGAACAAGCCAATATAGATCTCGATAATATGGTACAGCGAAAAGAGTGAAACATCGACTAATTACAAGAGCCTCGCGATGTGCAATATAGCTACGAGATCACGTAAATGCATTGAAATTTCACTTTTGTACGGTTGGCCTTGTTCTTTGAATAGTTCACCTACAAGAAGATAGATTTGTGTGACACATGCGTAAATAGGACTTCAACATGTGATCGATCACATATATATAATGTACCGATACTTGGATCAGACCGGTGTTTAACAAGGCCCTCCGGTCTTCATCCGATATATTTTCCACTTTGGAGATGTTTGGGAAAGTTCACCGTTATCCTTGCCTTCAAAGTGAGTTTTCCTCAAGTTATACCAATCTTGTCATGAGCGAGACTTGAAAACATGGGTGCAAGCTTGTCAGTTGCATAATCTTGGCTATCCAACTTGAACCTCATCATTGAAAATTATGGGAGTCTCATTATCGACAACCTAGAAAGTATGGGACAGAGCAAGGCGATATTACTAGTTTCCATACATAACCATACTTACGAGATAAATGGTCGAGGAAGGTGTTGAACTGGGTTTCGTCTTTGTCATTCCTGTCTTGAATCCATGTTGGGAGGATACGTACATGATACCTAACGACAACCGCTGCCTCACGATACTAACTTGGCTGACTCAGAGCATCACATGGCCTTTTTAAACCTGCCTCAAAGCGGATCTCCATTCTTCCTCCTCTAGATTTAGTTAACCAATAGAGCATTATCCACGATGTTTGTTTCCTCTTGCGCCTAGGTGCTAGTCCAACAACGAACATAGGAAGTGTTAGTGTACATCAAAGCTGTGAGACTACATATAAAGAAGCATGGAATCAGAACTTGACTCAAAGAACTACCTTCTTGCTGTTGAAGCTCACAAGGTTCATCTGATATTGCCAACTCGTCTTGTGTCAAGAGTGCTTGGGAAGTAGTGTCGGTGGCAAGGGAGCTTGGGAACGTCTTTGCTAGCTCGATTGGCCTTGCAGTATGTCGTCTGTTGGTAATCTTGTGGTAGGTGTTGCAAGAACTAGGGTTGTCTCTGCTTGTTTGGTGGCAGCAATTTGTTTCTGTTTGGCTTTTTTTGCAGCTCGTGTAGCATGGGATGCCGTGTTTGTAGAATTTTCCGCTGGACTTTGACCTTCTATTGCACCATCAGTACCAGCAGAATCTGCAGGATTGATCCGCTTCTCATTCCCTGCCATTCTGTGTTTCTTCGTCTTTCTCTGTGCCATGTTAAGTCAAGCCGACAAGAAAAACGAATAACAATTTAGTTCTTCAGAACAAATTGATGTGTGATCTTGAACGAACTGAACTTTGATGTTAGACAACCACATGATAGGAGGATGTAATATGTATGAAAAAACAGGACGGAAGAGATAACCAGAACTATGATGTGTAAACTAAGAAGAAGACATTTCACCAAATTAGAAGCAATGCAATGGAAGGTAGACACCATATGAAAGATGCTACAAATATCGCTCTGCCAAGTTAACCGTGTCTCATCATAAATGGCGTTTAAACAAATGTGAATCAGTACAAGAAATAAATCATATGCAAGATGCAAACAACATCACACTACCATGTTAGAGCTCTCTCGTCATTAGTGCCATTGCATATTCACAACATTGCATATTCACAACTTATGATGTGTAAACTAAGGAGAAGGCATTTCAACAAATTAGAAGCAATGAAAGCTAGACACCATATGAAAGATGCAACGTATATCACTCTACCAAGTTAAAACTGTCTGCGTCATAAGTGCCATTTCAACAAATTAGTAGTACAAGCTAGAAAAGAATGTGAGATGTAACCTATATCACACTCACGAAGTCAAACTTGTCTTATGATAAGTGATTGTTGCGAGTTACACAACAGTAGTAATCGATGTAAGAACATGGTGTGATAGATGATATTGTATGTTCTAGAAAGCAGAACACGTGTCTTATCCAAGTATGATGTGTAAAGTAAGCGAGATGGAATTCAACAAAATTAGAAGCAATACAAGCTAGACATCACACATAACATGCAACCACATATAATGATTGCCAAGTTAGAGGGAGCACCGGTGATGCTACACTAGGGGAGGCGTGCTCATCATAAACACAGCTTTGTTGAGTGTCTATGCATGTGTTGTCTTGGAAATCATCTTGGGGGTGTGGAGGAGTAGAAAGCTGTAGAGGCCCTCCGTTCGAAGGAGCACCTTTATCCGCTGCCTTGCTAACTTCCTTCCGCTTTATTGATTTTGAATTGTCAAGTAAAACCGGCAAGAAAAAGCAATAAAATTCTCTCTTCAGAACTCATTCATGCATGATACTGACAATCACTACTTTGATGTAAGGCAAACACATGATACCAGGATGGAATATGTACGAAAAACAAGACGACATGGCATGTTCACAACTGTTTGTGTAAAATAAACAGAAACCATTCCAGCAAATAAGAAGCAATGCAAGCTAGACACCACATGAAAGATGCAACCAATATGACTCTACCAAGTTAAAAGTGTCCCATCATAAATGGAATTTCAACAAATTAGAAGCAGCGCATGCTATAAATCATATGAAAGATGCAACTAATATCGCACTGCATATACTAAAGGTGGCTCGTCATATTGATTGATGCGGGATACAAAAAAACTATAGTTTCATATAAGGACATTCTTAATAGACAGATGTACTATGTACTAAATACAGGAAGGCATGTCACATTAACAGGTATAATGTACTATAAGCTAAGCAGACTAGCACATGCAGTTTAACCATATTGGAAGAATTACAATCTAGACACCATATGCAACATGCAACCACATATCACGCTGCCAAGTTAGAGCAAGCACCTACGATGCTAGTGTAGGGGAAATGCTGTAATCAAATACAGAGCTACGTTCACTATCTTCATCTAGCATTTATGTTTCTTGAGAATCATGTTGGGAGGCTGACGCTGCATTCTTTAAATGAGTAGTCCCCATGCCTGCCTGCCTCGTCATAAGTGATTGATGAGGGATACACAAGAACATTAGTTTGATGTAAGAACATGGTTAATACGGATGTACTAGTATGTACCAAAAAGCAGAAAGGCATGGCATATTCAAAGTATAATGTGTAAGCTAAGCGGATGCAATTTAACCAAATTGGAAGCACTACAAGCTAGACATCCGGTGGAGTGGTCGACATGATCATCTAGGACACGAGAGCACAGTGGGAGGCGGGCTGCTTCGCCACCATCGCAACTTTTTAGTTGGCTTCCGGTGATGCCTATCTTTGTTGGGCTTGTCCTTGGCTCGACCCGATTACTCGACTAGCTATTTGTCTTCTGGTGCTCCCGGGATGGTGGTTCATGTAAAAAATAGCTTTCCTTATCTTGATAAAGACCGACTTCGGCCTTTCGAATACAAGCTAGAAACCATATGCAACATGCAACCACATATGGCACCTTGAAGTTAAAGCAAGCACACAGGATGGTGGTTCATGGCGGCCGAGATCATCAACTCGAGCTACGTTCCCGTCTCCATCTGCTGACACTACACCCTTTAAAGTCTTGAAAGCGATATCTGGCCTGGCAGCGTACCATCTTTGGAGCGACTTCTCTCTTCTCTTTCCTGCTTCTATGAAGGCAGGGTCTAAAATACCCTTGCATAAAAAACACAATAGTGAGAGTATGGGTGAAGTGTGTGCGAAGTAGTGCCTTTGTAAAAAGTAGCAGAGATAGCGGTAGCTGAAAAATAAATGACAGGAGACATATGATAGCTTTACAATATTGCATGGCAAACAAAATTAGATTCTACTCCGTATGATTTTGTAATATATGAGCACAGGAAATGCAGGTACTCCTCCAGCACACCACCGCATGTGGTCCTATCAAGATAACAGTCGATTAAAAATAAATAGGTCAGTCGATTTTTTTATGAACCGTCCGATCTATAAGGAACAGGAAGATGGCCTTCGTCTACATCCCGCCAGTCACTGTTGACGATCTTTCTCGAACCGCCAGCGACCACCGGCCCAGATCCCTGCCTCCACCGCCCCGCCCTCCCATCGACCTCACACCACCGCAGTTCTTGGCAGCGCCCCCAGGCCATCCCTTTAATCCCGGCCGACCTCCAGATCGGGCACTAGTAGCTCTAGGCCGCACATGCCCCTAAGATAAACACCAAGGCGCTGCTTCCCCGGCGTAATAGTCGTACTAGCGCCTATTACGCCAGGGAATGCTTCCGTTAATTGGGAATCAACTGGCCAGAAATTGAAATTCAGGGGGGCGACGGACCTCTAGCTAAGGTGAAATAGTATATGAGGAGAAACCTTATGCATCGTGAGTTACTAGGAACATCTAGTATCAAGAAGAAGCGGTCAACTAGTGTCTTCTGTGGGATGAATACCGTGCAAGCAGAGACGTAAGATTTGCACGAATAAGGGAAGAGGAGTACCTTCTTGATTTGCGGTGTGGTCACCTCCACATGTCGCGCCGATCTTCTTCTTTTTACCGGGAAACCGATGTTACGGAGGTGCAGGCTTGGACGAACCCATGGCCAAATTGTTGACTGTGTTGTCGTGGCCGTATGTCGGCGGAGGGGAAGCAGATCCGAGGCGGCGAAGGACGGCGTAGCAGGAACATCTCCGGTGCGGTGGAGGGTGGTGAAGTTGGAGCGGTAACTGTGAGGCGCAGGACGGCGTGGTTGAACTGGCTCGGGTACGGACGGCTCGGCCTCAGCTTCAACTACTAGCCGTGGAGGGCGTTGCGGTTGAGGTGGCGGTGGACGACGACGTCGGGGTATCGGCTCCGGCGTGATGGAGGAGGGCGGCGGTTGATGGGTGGTATGGGGTGGCGGACGAAGGATGCCGGGGTTTCGCGGCTGGTGGAGAGGTAGTTTTAGCACCCACGGAGTATGAATGGGGAATCAGACGGGTGGGGGAACCATGTTTCGGTCTGGGACGCGCTTGTTTTTGGCTTTTTTGAACAGAAGATGGTACGCGCTTGTTTGAAATTTGGGGAAAGTACAAACTTTGCCCCCTCTTAAATGCCAGACCTACTGCAGGTCGGGGGTAGGATGGTAATCCCAGGTGTCCCAAATAGTGGTCGGGAGCGATTTCGGCCGCGCGCATGTGTGCTTAGACGGCCATTGTGTATGAATGTTTTTCGGAGGCGGTTGTGTGGCATCTAGATGAAGCTACAAACCTACCCCGGTTTAGACCTTTGGACGTCGGGCCGGCGGGTTTCACGGGTCGGAGTTATTAGAAAAGTAATTTCCTTGTACTACCAAACATTGGTCTCACGCGGTTTCGGGCGAGTAGAGGCTCTTTTGGCACTTCGTTCGAAATTTTGAAACACAAGCATTCACGTTTAGAGTACTCTTGAACTATGAAGATTGACCTAAATAGACAACGTTATATTTGACCTTGTATGTTTGAAAACCTCATTAAATTATCCGCTTCTTTTTGAAATTTTGACACTTGAAAATCCTATAACTACGATTATTTTGGAATGGAGGAGCTAAATTTGAATCTATTTTGTACGCGCCTACATATCCTATTATGTACAAAATCAGAGCAAAGATTGGTGCCCCCATAATTTAGGTATGGTTTACAAATGCCATGATATCAAATTCAAATAATTGAATGGACTTCATGTTGAATTCGATTTTTTAAACCACCTTAAGTTGAATTCAAATGTATGCTAGTTCATATGTAGCTATTTATAATGTCCATTGTGTAACTTTTCGTATGTATAATGTGCTTTACACACACAACATGAACTATACTCACGTTTATATTCGATTGCTAAAGCGATGCATTATGCAGAGTTCAAAATACTAACTATGTGGATCAATTGTGTCGAATAATAACATAGACATGCTCAAATTCGATAGAATCTAAATGTTTGATGGATCAATGACCGCTCCTTATGCGAATTGCAAATATCATGATCCCATCCTAATATTTGGATACAATTTATATCTTTAATCAATGTGTAGAGCAGTCTTTTACGTGTAGTTTCACTCTTCATCGGTGGTCTCTCACACATGCTCAAACACTCTCTCCCGAGGTATCTTTCTACACACATGCTCTAGATATAACGCTCCCTCCCTCTCATAACCATTTACAACTGTTTTCACTAACCTTTATCACAAGCACTCTTCCTCTCGCAAACATACACATGCACAATCCTCATCGACCCTTTCTATATACATGGACCTGCCTACGTGTCTCATGTACGCACATTATCTTCGCTTTGTCTCTCACGCATTGTCTCACACCTCTCTTCCTAATCGTGAGTATGATTCTAGCAGAGCATTACATGGGATGCCCCTTAAAGTTAGGTTGGACGAATAGTAATATCAGAGATAAAGGGGTTACCTTAGTCCGAGAACCTAGGGTTACAAATCCTAGACGGCTTTGTCAGTGGTCACAGAGTCCTTCACAATTTTGCTATCTTTGTCTTGTAAGACTAGTCATCCATGGGTCTTCCTAAATGTGTCATGGGCCGACCAATGTGGCGCAGGACGGAACCGAATGAAGGGCCTCACCTCGACCCACCGGACCTCACGCGGTGACACACCCTCTGCCCCCACGTCTCATTATCTTCTCACACCCACACATACCAACACAAACACCACACACACAGAAAATTTCTCCTAGTGCCTCTATTCCCTCCCCCCTTGCATATACACACTCAAGGGAATGCTATCTTTCCCACGCCCCCCCACCCGTCGACCCCTCTATCCATGCCTCTCTCGAATACGTAATACACACACATACCTCTCTAGGCCGCGCCAAATGCATCAACTACACGTTCACACATGTTACATCACGTACCCCATCGATCTAAAGAGCCCTCTCTTCACGTTTATTTCGCATACAACATTCCTTTTGAATAAAGTGTGGCCAAAAAATTATTTTAGAGTTTCTACATATATACAACATTACAAATTTATATGGAGGAGTACTGACGCTTAATTTGCATTGCATGGTGCCCACAATGATATTTATTCCGCACTGTGAATTTGTATATTTTTATATTATATACAAAGTTAGTCATAATAAAGAGAAATGAAGAGCATCTCTCTCTCCATCGCATACACCCCCCCCCCTGTACGCCCCTTTCACGTATGCACACAAAACTATCTCCAGGTCCTCTAAAAGTAAGCCCCCAGAAAATTCACGCGTGTTTCATCTTTCTCTCGCGATATATGCAATGGCGATCATTGTATTTGAAGCGAAAGCACGATACATACATTGGACTTCATAATCCACTCATTACGGTCACCGTTTACGTTTAGTGGTTATTATCTGATCCACGGGCTCACCGTACAACTCAGTATTTGCTCATGGCATGACTAGTTGACGATTAAACGCTCCACGTGGCACCTCTAGTGTTGCATCACATTATCTCACTACCATCGTGCCCACCTGTCGACTTGTATCTACTCTACATCTACACTCTTATAAAATAAATAAAATACACTCTTATAAAAAACAGAGTTGGTGATGATGGTGTGCCTGCCATCCTGCAATATAGGTCGTCCGATTTATATCTGACGGATAGGAAAGAAACTATGGCAATTTTGCAAAAAGGTACCCACACACCTCTCCACATTTGCAAATAAGGCCTTCCCTCGTACATCCTTTTCTCTCACAAGATAAACAAGTCATACAAATGCATCTTGATATTACGTGCAACGCACGGGCATCTTGCTAGTAAGAATGAAAACAAACGGCACAGCGGACAAGGTGGCCTTGTATTGGTATGCTGAGCCGTCTGTTTTAACACACAGGAGCTGGTGTGGTGATTATACACACACGCACGCATGCACACGAACTGCATCAATGCAACACTCACACAAACACATGCACCCACGCACGCACGCAACTCACACGTACACACGCAGCCACGCACGCACGCAACACTCACATGCACACACGCATGCATGCATGCACACACCAGTACACCACACGACCAACACACACTCTCACGCTCAAGTGCTCAACCTACACATGCATGCGCACACACAAGGCCCTGACAGACACATACATAACCAGGTGATTCCCGCGCACGGGTTGGAGCATTGTCGCGCCTGCGTAAATTTGTGTTTATCTGACCTTTTCCCTATGCGAACTGACACGTGGGACCCATAAGGAACATGGTCAATTTAACTAGTCAACATGGCGCCATGCAGGCTATTTGGTCGGTCAACAGAGTGCAATCCGATGCTGAACTGTGAGCAAGTGACCGGATAATCACCGCAAAACGTATATAGTGACCGTAATAAGCTTATTCTAAAGTTTGGTGACCGTATTACGCTTTTCTCTCTGTAGGCCCTCCAAAACTACATCTCTACATGTTCTCGCATGTTACATCTAACAACTATGCAATACAACACTACTACTACACTCTAACACAATAAATCATATGTGTTTTTAGTTTTACTAGATATCATATTGTTACTTATAATTATTCAGTTTGCATACATTAAAATTGCCTTTGAAATGTATGGCGATTATCATCTACCACGCGGGAAAATCCGCCCTTTCCTGTTTAATCGGGTTTGTATCGATGGATAAATGCGAAACAGCAGAACTATAGTACTATACGGTACAAGTGGCGATTCAACATGGGCCATCGTGTAAATCTACTCCTCCGTCGTAAGAGTGGAGCGCTCGCTTTCATAAATCTTCTAGTCCCTTTCGCCGACATGTGGGACATCAAGCTACCGGGTCCACATGCCATACCGAATACTGATCTTGAGCAGCGGGGTGAAGCACCCAGTCATGGCGCCGGCGTAGTAATGAGCAATGAGGCGTCAAATCGTAAAGCTGCACCTTTCCCGCGATTAAGTTGGAGGGATGAAGGAATAATGCTAAAAATAAGTTGGAGGACGAAGCAACCATCATTTCACTCGTTGCTGAATCCGCTTCTCCCTCATCTTCTTCAACTTAACCACGTGTTGCTTCTGCCGTTGTTACGCCTCATGTGGGGACGCGGATCGGCTTGGTAAAAGCAACGACACGTGGGACCGCATGTTAGCAAACCGCCATCCAGCGGCAAAATCACCTCCTTTTACTAATCTTGATTCTATAATTTTTAGATCAATATAATTGAGATTTGTATAGATAGCACACAGGAGCGAAACCAAGTGGTGCAGTTAAGGGCATCCACAATGTGTAGCCAAATGTGAAAATAGCTTTTGGCATCGTGGGAACCATTGTGGGACGGTGTTGCCAAAGCCAAAAGATGGAACGAAGCTCCTGATTGATTGATTGAAGGAATAGAAAAATGCAACGTCTCTCCTCTTTCTCCCATGCTTGGACACATGTAGTACAGTATAGAGCACAGAGTCTACTCTCCTGTCCCTTCTATCACAAATCACAAAGCAGTGATGCGTCAAATCACAAAGCACGGACGAAGCAACCATCATTTCACTCTTCGCTGACTCCGCTTCTCCATCGTCTTCTTCAAGAAACCATCTCACCGCACTAGTACTCCTAGTAGTAGTACTAGTAAAGGACTTCTGGATGCAAATAAAGGCGGTTGTCTCGACTTGCGGTGACGCACTTGCGAACGACTTACCGTGGTCTCCCTCAATGGTGTTGTCCGTCGAACGCACTTCACCAAACCACAAAAAAAATCGTCGTCGTCACCACAATGGGGAAGGAAGTCAAATATAGTTACTACCTCCATTTTTTGTACACAAGGCCAATATTATCAAAATTACAATTTGCAAGGGGCCACTAACACTAATCGAGGCAAAATTGATGGGGTTACCAACCAAGGACATTAATATCCCATGCATGCATGCGGAAGTGAGAAGGTTGGTTTGCATGGCGCTGCATTAATCAAGCGATGAGGAGTGAGATGGTTAGCTCTTTGGTCTTTCAAAAAAAATACACATTAATTGACACGTGAAACGAGGATTTGTATCGATTAAATCCCTTGAAGGAAAACCCGCCTTTCTTTTTTAACACTAGTACTCCTAAATGCGTCACGTACTTATCCTGTTTGGGTCTAGGCCTTGCATTGCCAAACTTCGCCACACATTTTGCCAAGCTTGCCTAAAGTTTTCAAAATGAGAAGGAGGTACACTTGCGCCGCGGCTATCGCGGTCGCACCGCACCCTCCTACAGTCGCTCCTGCGGTGATCGCGCACCGCACCCTCACCACGATCGCTCACCGCCGCAAACCCAACCAAGGGAACGCACCCTCACTGACACGTGCTGCCGCATGTGAACAAACCAAACTCAGCCATCCCATCGCTGAAACATAATTTTCGTTCACAGAGTATGTTTATCCAACCGCATGTTGGGGAGTATCTGTAAGGCCCGTGCGGTGGTCTGTTGGGGAAGAAGAAGAGGTGAGGAAGAAGGAAAGAAGGGTTATGAGACGTAGGATATTGTCGGCGTTCTGGGAACGGGGGTCCCCAGACTTGCACACTGCTGACTGCGGCGTGGCTCAAAGGAGGCCGGGGCGGCCCAACTTCATCAACACATGCTCAAGACCCTCGCGAGGCCAAGCCTCTCATGAGGCGGACGACCAGGAGCTTCCTCGGTAGCGGCCTCGTCGAGGCTGGCTCATGAGGAGGCGGAGAGTTCAAGGCGAGTACCTCGCGAGGTGCCCATGGCGTAAGCCATGACGACCAAGAGGCGCCCGATCGAGCGCCAGCCAGCAGCGTCCTCCTTTCCTCTTTGGTGCAAAGGGCAAAAGCGCGAGCAAGAGCATCAAGCAAAGGCATCCGTTTTGGTGCAACAAGACCAAAGACCAGCCCAACGGCTGGAATGCGATCATCGTGGAGCCCAAGCGAGCGTCATCACCAGAGCCTTTGGCGGCGAGGACCAACTTTAGTCGGGATAAGTGTACCCGCTGTTCCCCTTCAAAATGGCCAATTGTTGGCGCCCTTCCCGCTCAATATTTGGGAAGAGGCCCAGGGCCTTCGTCTATATAAGTAGAGCTAGCCACCATAGTAGAGCCTCTCCTCCGGCCCGGCATTAGGAATCCAAGGAGAGAGAGAGAGACCCGATCCTCAAGCTAGAGCGACGGGATACCACTTAGCAGTTCATCACACCCACCAAGAACAGACCCTCGCGAGGTTGTTCTTCCCTGTATTTTTCCTCAATAGCCCGAGAGGCAATCCACACACCACACACTGGAGTAGGGTATTACACCACGATGGTGGCCTGAACCAGTATAAATCTCGTGTCTCTTGTGTTGTTCTTGCGAGTAGTTCTAGGTCCTCGTGATTCGGCGAGGTACGAGACGGTGGAGGGTTGGATCTCCGCGCGCACCCCAGAGTTCGAACCTTAAGGGTCTGCCGGAACCCGAAATCCGACATTTGGCGCGCCGGGTAGGGGTGCGCCGGAGTCCGCCTTCTGCCACCTCGTGTCCCGTCGCATCGTCATCGCCATGACCGGCGACCAAGCGGGCAACCCAGATACTTGGGCGGCGTGGACCGCCCACGCAGAGCCGCTCGCCTCGGGCGACCCCGTGCCCCAGGCAGCTCGTGGTCCGCAGGGCGCTGGGCCGCGGGCGACGCAGACGAGCCGGACGGCTCTCACACGCGGCGGTAGCGGTCGGCGGCAAAACCTCCAACCACGCGCGACCACATCACCGTACACCGCCGGGGAAGCAGGCGAACTTCGAGGGCCGCGCTCACGGTGGCCGAGCTGCCTGCAGTGCAGGCTGGAAGCGGCCGTGGCGTCTTCTTGGAAGCGAGTGGTGGAGCTCTGGCTTCGCCGCCTCGAGGCTCACCCCTTCGCACCCAGCTTCCATCTCGGCCGAGGGCGGCCCGCAAAGGGCTCACGCGCCCATGAGCTCCAAAGCTACTCCAACACCGGGCGAAAGCTGTCGGCCGGGCCGGGCGGCGGGTTGCCCCGCCCCGGCCCGCGGAGAAGAAGGACTTCGACGCAACTCACGGCCCTGGTGGACCGCGCGCCACCACCCCACGGCGGGCGCATCAAGCGAGCGATGAGGCACGCTCGGCACTACTGGCGTGGCCGGGGACGATGGCGCCGGAAGAATACGTGCCCCATATGATGGACCAAGGGCACCCGCATGAGGGAGAACAAGACTCGCTCCTCATTAACTGGGGATGAGGCGCCCGGCCGCGCTCTTCCAGAGTCTCGAGGCGGTCCCACTGGTCACGCGTCGGGGCGGCGATTATCGGGTACCGCTACTTCCTCAAGAGCAAACATACGCTAACCATAGGTCGCAGGAGGTACAGGTCGCCACGACGGCGGCTGCCCGCTCCTCAGTCTCCTACCCCTCGGGAGGCGCGAGGCTATCGGAGAAGGCGAAGATCCGACATCACCACCACGACGTTCGGAGCAAGGCGTTCTCAGGAGGTAGGCCCTCTGCTGGGGAGGTGCCTCAGGGCCTGCCCCTGGCGGAGGACCCGTGGTCGTCGGGGGAACCGCTGGCGACCGCTCTACCCCACCTGCAGCGTCCTGGTTTCCGGTCGTCGTTGGTGGCACTAGAGTGTGGCGCAAGGCGGGGCCCTCGTCTGGCGATATGAAGCAAGGCCGGTACCTGTGAAGAAGGCCCAGTGCCTGTGAAGCTCGCCACCCCGTGACACTCTCACGTAATAATGAGTGGGGCTGTACACGCCCCGGAGTCTCAGGGGTGCCGGCCTCGGGCCTGGGCTCCCTCTCGCCCAAGATGGCAGCACTTAGCTCCAGCGATGGTGAGAAGACGCGTCAAGACTAGACTAGGTGCGGGGACGGCCTTTTCTCGCTTTCATTGGTTTTCCCTCTGGCTGTCGTTTTTCCCTGTTGGATTTAAGTTGAATTTGAGTTCGAAGATTTGCGCGTATTCGGGGAAGGGGTGCTTAGTCTCGTTCGAGAAAATCTCTCGCGTTTCGGTTACAACTCCGCCTCAGCTGCCTCCCCTCGCGAGCCCCTCGCGAGCCGGGCCAGGCCAAGCTTGCGCGCAGCCCAGCCTGTCGTCGTCGCGTCCTCTCAAGAGGGTTTTTCCTGCAGGTCCTACGGATTCGATCAGTAGACACTCAGATCGCCTCAGCCTCCCATAGGCTATCTCGGGGCTCGTACGAAACTAAGGTAAACCATCCAACTAGCGCGCCGCTTAGCCAACCACTTGGCGCGGGCGTATGGGCGATGTAACACACCGCTGTCTGAAGAACACAAGTTTTACATAAGGGCTCCCCTCCCAAAATGCTCTCACCTACATCAGGCCAAAACCTGAGTTCTATTCATGCGGGGTAATGGAACAAGGACAATACATGATCGGTCGGACAAATCCCCAATGCATCCTCGGGAGCACCTCCCGAGCCGTTCTTTGGCGTCGGCTGGCCTCGCCGTCACGTCTGCGTGATCGTCGGCGGCGTCTGGGCCGTTCACCACGCCGCCCTCGCCGATTGGCCACGACCACGCCCGTCGTCGTATGAAGCGAAGGCCGGACGAGGGCATCCACGTTGTCTTCCACCCGGTCGCCCGAGTCGCCCAGACGACTGGGAAGCTGAAAGGCGATAACTGCGTCAAAATCGAAGTGAGGGTCCATGTCCCGGAGATGGTGAAGACACGAGAGAAGCGGCGCCCGGCAGCGCAGCGGCTCCTCTCCTCCACCAACCTGTCGGCCTGACCGACCGCGCCTCAACCGCGCCACCACGTCGATGAAGAACTGAAAGGTTGCGGCGTAGTTAACGCGTCTGGCGCGCCCTCTGCCGCCTCGCGGAATATTGTCCAAGGCTGCGTTAGCTCTCTCCGGGCGTGGCGAGCATGGGACCATGCTCATGTTCGAGATTCGCCCGGCGCGCATCTCGTCCGCGATTCGGCGGCGCTACGGCCTCGGACTCCTCCACCCATTGGCGAAGAAGGAGCACCTCGGCCTGAGAGTTGGTGGACTCCCTCTGCGCCACCTCGAGGGCGGCCCGAAGAGCATCGGCCCGCCCGCGTCGCCTCCTCGATTTGGCCCTCAAGGCAGCAGTCCTGCCCTCAGCCTCGGCCTTGATCAACCCAAACCGCTCCTCAAACTCGCGCTCGAGGTTCGGCCTTTGCCCACCACTCGGCATCCGACCTCCTCCATGACACGGGCTTCCCGTGCTGCAACCTCATCCTCTGCACGCGTCGCCAAGCGCTCCCTCGTCTCCAGGCGCTCGTACTCACGCGCGCGTTCGGCGGCTTCAAGCGTCAGCGCCTCCTCGCGCTTCTGGAGCTCCGCCGAGTCGCCGGAGGCCACCTTCATCGATGCAAGGGCTGCCTCGCGCAGCTCCACTTGCTCCTCCAACGAGTGACACCGGGCCAGGAGTTCCCGTGCCCGCTGCTCCGCCGCCTCTCGCCTTTGTTAGCTGCCGGGCCTCCTCGGCCGAGAGCGGGCCTCCCGAGAGGCTGCCAGAACGCCTTGGCCTCTTCATCATCAAGAGCTGTTGGCGGCGTGCAAGGCGGCGGCGCCCTCGGCTCGCGCCTCTCTGCGGCGGTAGCGGGCCCTCGGCCTCAAAGCGGCGTCCTCGTCGACAAGCTCTTCACCAAGAAGGCTCACCGCGTCGGCCGCCCTTGAAGAAATCCTTGGCGAAGGCGCGCGCTCCCGTGCGTTTCGCGCCGTCCTCCACACCATCGACCGCCCCAGGGCGGGCGCCGGAACCATGAATCAACACTCCCCCTCCCGGGCAGGGGCTGGGTCTTGGCACCCTCGCGGCGGCAGGCGCGCCGCGCCAGGCTGGCACAGGCCAGCCCATCCCCAGACGAGGGGCGCAGGAAGCGCCTCAGCCAATCGCCGTCCACGACCAGGCGAGAACCCCACGGCAGGCTAGCTATGCCTCGGGAAGGCTCGCAAGGAAGGATCGCGAGGCGCGCAGGGCCACGACGCGCCTCGAGACGGCTCACCTCCCCGGTCGCCCTCACCACAAGAGCTCCACTGCTTGGAGCACTCGAGGATCGGGAGGCGGGCCGGGAGGACGGCCCCTCACCCGTCTCCATGAGCTCGGCAGAAGGGGCTGCAGGCAAGGATCGTATCTGAGCAATGAGGAATCGGGAGCTGGAGAAGGGAAGGCTTACTCATTAGTGGCGAAGTACTTCCCTCACGCTTCAAGGCGACAAGGGTAATCATCGCCCAGGGCCTCCCTTCTCTTCCGGAGGGCCTCGAAGTTCACGCGGAAACAACCCAAGATTTGAGCGCAGGGATCAGCCTGCGGCGAGGGAGAAGCATCAAGTCGGCTTGCGTCAGGGACGCCTGCCTGACGCGCGCTGCTAGTCGCCTCACCAAGAGAAGCAGCAGGGGCCTCGGGGGCTCTATCCGCGGGCGCTGCGGGCGGCTGCCTGCCGCCCTCAGCCGTAGCGGCATGAGCCTCAGGAGCTGCCCCCTCACGAGCATTGCCCGGTGATGTCACCCCAGCAGGGGTCCCTTCGGCCTCTGGCGGCTCGTGCCTCCCTGCTCCGCCACTTGAGGAGGAGCCGCCTTGGCCTACTGGAAAGACTGTCACCACCACTGGATTCTCGCGAGGCCCCTGGAGACCAGCGGGGCGCAGCCCCCATTCATCAAAGATAGGCATCTGGTTCACCAAGTCACCCCTGTTCCGGCAGAGGTACAGCAAGGCCCCTTCATGCCGGATGCTACCGGGGTTAGGACCGCCAGTCAGGACCAGGAGCACTTTCCTTAGCGCTTCTGGCGTCAGGTCTTCTTCCTGGAGCCTCATACGATCACCAGGCCCGCTGAAGGCCCACATTCGGTGGGAATGGCGCCGAGAAGGAGCAATGTGGGCGCATCAGGAACTCCTTCACCACCTTGGGCGCTGTCACGATAGCGACCTCGAGGACGCAGCGGCGCCAGACGAAGATGAGCCGGGGCTCGGCGTCTCTGCCCCCTGAATTGGGGACAGCGAGCGGTTAGCTCCGATGGCAGGGGGCTGGGCACCCCCACATCCACGTCTGACCACCTCTCGCGGAACTCAGCCAGGCGGAGGCAGGCTGAAGTCAATCCTGAGGCCGCTGCCTCGGTGGCAGCGACGAAGCTCACGCACGCCCGAGCATTGAGTGGGATCGACAAAGGCGCAGAGAGAAGAAGTGGCGCAGCAAGGCAACCGAGGAAGGATGCCCATCATTGCCTCTAAGCGAAGCGAAAGGCCGAGAGGAGAGTAATGGACTCGGGACCCAGATGCATCATGTGGATCTGATAGTGGGAAAGCACGACATTGAAGAAATCAGAGAAGGGGGGAACCAGCCCCGCCCACAGGGCATCAGCAAAATACCGGACCTCGGTGACTATCTTGTCGATGGCAAAGTGGGACGCGGGCCAGGACGTCGTCCTCCCACATTCGTTGAAGGAGGTGGCCAGAGCCGAACTGACCTTGCCCAAGCCCTCCAGATTGAGTATGATCGACGGGTCGACAGCGGAGGCCGCCAGCGGCGGCAAGCGAGGCGACAAGAGTTTCTTCCCTTTCCCCTTCGTCGGAGCCATGGCGATCGAAAGGGGGAAGGGGAGATTTGAGATTGGATTGGGAATGGAAGCTGGAGTTCGAGAGAGGGAAGAACTGGAGCGCACAAACAGCAGAGAGGAGAACGGATGTGTACGGCAGCGTGTCCGCCTAGCAAAGCACGAAATAAGGAGGCGTGGGGGAACAGTGTCGCCCACGTCCAATCAACCGCCACGCGTCGCCCAAGACCGCAGGCTGTTAGGGCCCGCGACGCTTCGCACTTGCCCTTTCGCCTCTCTGCCCGGTCAAGTTCGGGCGCGCCGTGGGCCCGGGGGATACTGTCGGCGTTCAGGGAACGGGGGTCCCCAGACTTGCCTGCCTGTGGCTGCGACGTGGCTCAAAGGAGGCCCAGGACGGCCCAACTTCATCAACACATGCTCAAGACCCTCGCGAGGGGCCAAGCCTCTCGCGGGGCGGACGACCAAGAGCTTCCTCAGGCGCGGCCTCGTCAGGCTGGCTCATGAGGAGGCGGAGAGTTCAAGGCCGAGTACCTCGCGAGGTGCCCATGACGTAAGCCATGACGACCAAGGGCGCCCGGTCGAGCGCCCGACTGCGGCGTCCTCCTTTCCTCTTTGGTGCAAAGGGAGCAAGCGCGAGCAAGAGCATCAAGCAAAGGCATCCGTTCGGTGCAACAAGACCAAGACCAGCCCCAACGGCTGGAATGCGATCATCGTGGAGCACAAGCGAGCGTCATCACGAGAGCCTTTGGCGGCGAGGACCAACTTTAGTCGGGATAAGTGTACCCGTTGTTCCCCTTCAAAATGGCCAATTGTTGGCGCCCTTCCCGCTCAATATTTGGGAAGAGGCCCAGGGCCTTCGTCTATATAAGTAGAGCTAGCCACCATAGTAGAGCCTCTCCTCCGGCCCGTCATTAGGAATCCAAGGAGAGAGAGAGAGACCCGATCCTCAAGCTAGAGCGACGGGATACCACTTAGCAGTTCATCACACCCACCAAGAATAGACCCTCGCGAGGCTGTTCTTCCCTGTACTGTTCCTCAATAGCCCAAGAGGCAATCCACACACCACACACTGGAGTAGGGTATTACACCACGATGGTGGCATGAACCAGTATAAATCTTGTGTCTCTTGTGTTGTTCTTGCGAGTAGTTCTAGGTCCTTGCGATTCGGCGAGGTAAGAGACGGTGGAGGGTTGGATCTCCGCGCGCACCCCAGAGTTCGAACCTTAAGGGTCTGCCGGAACCCGAAATCCGACAGATATTCATCCAACCGCCTGAAATGGTAGACTGACCCAAGTCAGGCGACTTGCATAACAAATATAGTACAGTATGTTTTTGCACAGCAAAAGATCCATAAAAACAACAACATAAAGAAAAACTATCACTGCTCGCGAAAAGAGACGGCCTCGTCGTCTTTGGCTGCCGGCGCGAACCAGCCGTCGCTGCCGACGTGTGTCTCCGCACCATGGTTGTCCTCGGTCTCTAGCGACTCGTTCAAGCGGAGTGTGCGGGCGCTCTGCACGGACGAGAGCACAGCCCGGTTCAAGTCGAGGAAGTCCGGTTCCGCCTGCAGGAGGGCGTCGATGAGAGCGGCATCCGCCCGCTCTGCGTTGAGTTGAGTCTCTACCGCCCGGTTCATGTCCAGGACGTCCGGTTCCGCCTGCATGAGGGCCTCGATGGCCGCGGCATCCGCGTGCTCTGCCTCAAGTTGAGCCTCCGCCGCTCGGTTCACATCCACGACATCCAGTTCCGCCTGCAGGAGAGCCTCGATGGCAGCGGCATGCGCGCGCACCGCGTCGAGTTGAGCCTCTGCCTCCCGGTCCTCCTTTAGTATCGCCATGTTGAACCACTGGTCCGCCTGCACCATGGGGGACTCGGATGCCGGCACGAAGTCGACGTCCATCGTCTCATACCCATCGGGGGCCTTCTGCGCCGCGACCTCCGCCATGAACATTGGATCGGCTTCCTCCTCCTCGTAGCTTGGCTCCAGAGAACTCGGGGATTGGCCCGCCACAAAGCGAGCTTGGGAATGGAGGTCTGTGGCGCCGACCGCCACCGCTATTTCTGCGCGGCGCTCCGGCGTCAGCATCTTGTAGTAAGTGATCTTGCGGCGCACCATGGCTTTCCTGGCGAACTAGGGGACGCTTGATGCGGGCTAGGGGATCGAAAGGTGGGGGAATGGGCTGGAGATTTGGTGTGGTTTTAGAGGCGTTGGCTGGCGTGAGCGGCGGCGAAGGTTACGGTGTGAATAGTGGTTCCGGTGACGACCGGTCAATCGGTTTTGACTGTACATCGCTCTTGTCGCATTCGCGTTGCAGCCCGGCACGCTGGACCCTCCATGTCGCTCACTGAATGGAACGCGCTTCGTCTTGCGTTTTCGCTCGCTTGTGGGACTGTAGTTGAGAGCAAACCGACGTCCCTCCCCCTACCCCGCCCGCGTTATTTATTATACCACCACTCCCTCCGTTTTATGCATAAATAAAAACAGAGGGAGTATACTACAGATGAGGATCCCCTGACATGGCCGAACCCATTGAGTAACTGACATACGGGGCCTAGCAAGCATGGGGTCCTTGATGAAAGTGACGGAAGGGAGGATAAAGGCAGGATACCTACGTCGAGAGGATCCACTTCCACTACACTACTTTGACCAAATGTTAGAGTAATAATATATGACATGCAACTTACACAAATGTTAGAGTAATTATATATGACATGCAACTTACACAAAGCATACTGAGGTCTAATCGTTTTTCGAGGCTAACTTTGACCAAATGTTAGAGTAATAATATATGACATGCAACTTACACAAAGCATACGGTCAATTGTGTGTGTGAAAGGAGTTTCCAATGATATAATTTTCACATTATACATCTCATGTACTATTAATCTTGTCAATAGTCAAATTGGAAACCATCTCGAGTACAAATCTAGAATGCGTCTGAATCTAACAATATTGATTGGGTGTTGTTGAATGTTCATACCTTTTTATCATAGTAGAGATACTTTGACTACACATACAACTTATATGTAAAGTAGAAAGGATAGGAGGGAGTATATTATGCGTTCAAAAACGAAAACGAACATTGAATACCCTTTATATATGATTTGCGGATGCTATGATCACGGTTCAAAATTTTGAATCCGCCTTAGGTATCACGCGTGCCCCACTCGTTCCCTCTCGATTTCATCTCGAGTGCGGAGATCTATTGAAAGATGACTAGGGTGGGTACATGCGAATGATACTCGGCGGAATGTTCAAATGAGGCATGCGGGAGGATGGACTCATTTGGAGGCGACATGATCGATAGAGAAGAGGGTTGGAGAGGAATGAGAAAACAGCAAATGCCACAAGATAACACTTGAATGGCTCAAATAAACAATAAGTTGTCTCGCTTGGCCTACATAGTGAAAGGCCTAATGCAACGCGGAACAAGCCGAATATGGCTGTGAAAATAGGGAAACCGACATGTGGGGCACACCCGTCGGGACGACGTAGCGCAGACTAGTCCATTGGAGGGGCTGGCCCACGACCTCCTCGCCACCGACAACTGTTCATGTGGGTCATTGGGGCAAACAACGGGGCGCAGCTCCAGCACCGCCTCTGGACACGGCAGCCGCGGTGAGCGACACACCCATATCGTCGCTAGACACGGTCGGTTTCAGTGTGCCGAGGGTGGCGTTAGTGCTGTGGCACGACCAACGCTATGTTTGGTTTGTGCCCAAGGTTGCCCCATCAAAGCATTGGGTAGCCAAAATTTTGGTTGAGGTATTGGTTGCCCATGATTTGGCTGACATTGGCAAGAAAAATGAACTAGAGTTGGCTAGAGTTCATTGGCATGCCAAAGAAATGGCAACCATCCAAACAAAGACCAATCTTTGGGTCATGACCAAAATTTTGGTTGTGGTATTGGTTGCCCATGATTTGGCTGACATTGGCTAGAAAAATGAACTAGAGTTGGCTAGAGTTCATTGGCATGCCAAAGAAATGGCAACCATCCAAACAAAGACCAATCTTTGGGTCATATGACCAAAATTTTGGTTGAGGTATTGGTTGCCCATGACTTGGTCGACATTGGCAAGAAAAATGAACTAGAGTTGGCTAGAGTTCATTGGCATGCCAAAAAAATGGCAACCATCCAAACAAAGACCAATCTTTGGGTATGACCAAAATTTTGGTAAGGTGCACTTTGGCCACAATCCAAACACACCCCAACACCCGGCTCGTCGAGGATGCAGGCGCCGCGACACGTCCGGCGGAGTGGTGTAAGCGCTGTGACCAACTGCATCCTCTGGACTGAGACCATGCCGGGTCAGTCTTGCTTTTCAATGACATGCAGGGGTCACATTTGAGCAAAGGGCATCTCCAACGTTGCCACGACCGCGGTGACTACCCTAGCACACCAAAGCCCTCGTCCCTCGCGTCGTCATGCGCGGTGTGTTCCCGGTAGCGCCATTGCCCGCATTCATGCCGTCCGTTCATATGTCGTCGTTAAGAGGCTCGGTGTCCGAGGAACCAACTCCGGCGACTTAATGACGCACCTGGACGCTTGGCCTCACTGGAATGCGCTACTTAAAGCGGCAATGCTCAGCTAACCTCCACACCATAGCGCATCGTCCTCCTACCTGGCACCACATCCGCCATGACCGCAAGTGCGAACGCTCTCTGGGAGAGCTTGTCTTCAGGGATGAAGCTCGAGGTCACCGCCCTCGCTCAAGTCGCCTCTCGCACGCAATAGTGGCATAGCCGGACGCGGATGCGACCGCACAAGCGGTGGCCACGCTGGCGGCCGACGACGGGAGCACCGTCAGCCACGCGTCCTACTTGCCGCCGTCCAACGTCCGGCATCGCCAAGGTCGGGGGCTCCTCCGAGGATGAGTAGGGCATGGAGGCGGCAGGGCATGGTGTGCCAAGTGGCTGGTCCGTATCCCGTGTTTTACTCTTCCTCGCCGGAGACCGCACCTTCACTTCACGGGTCTTGAACCCCGCCCCCATACATAGAGATCGCAGATGGAGGACGTCGGTCGCCGCCATAGAATAGGTTTAGGGTCGGGTTTCTTTTATTTTTCTGTCCTATAAAAGTTGGAAATGTAATGAAAATCTGCCGTGTTTGCATTAATCTCGGCCGGTGTATATGAACTTTCACAATAATATACATATTGTGGGAGTACTAGCAAGATGCCCGTGCGTTCCACGGAAGATCAAGATCTTGTGGGAGAAAAGGATGAGCGAGGGAAATCCTTATACGCAAATGTGGAGAGGAGTGCGGGCAAATTGTCATAGTTTCCTTCCTATCCGTTAGATATAGATCGGACGGCCTATATTGCAGGATGACAGGCACACCATCATCACCAACTCTGCTTTTTATTGAACCGAGACAAATCTAAAAAACCCAACTAAGCCAACCTCCCAGCATATCGCGCGAGAAAAGACCCGGCCGCGCCGTTTTAGTCGGGATTACCGGATTACTAGTAGTAGTATCATTGGATCGCGCGAAGCAACAATTTTGTTTTGAGGGGGAGAAGCACCTACTAGTTTAAAAGGAAAAAAAGGCGGTACACTCACATCACTCCTGTCGCGGTCGCATTGTACCCCACACACGTTCGGTCCTGCACACGGCTCACGCAAACGGAACGCGCTTCGGCTTGCCTCTTCACTTACACGTGGGACTGCACTTGGAGAAACCGACCATGCGCCAAACTGCCCCCACCCACCACGCGAAAATCCTCCCCCCCCCCCACACAAAAATCCCCCCCAAATCCGATTCAACCGCCCTTCGGCCAAATATTCCCCAAACCCCCTTGCCCCCGTCCCCCCTCCACTCCATTCGCTTCGCCAAAGCCGCCCTCCCCGCCGCGCCGATACGTCGGCACCGCGGTTCGTCGAGGGGACGCACGGCGATCCTCTTGCTTCCACAATACGCTCTTGTAGACTACCGTCCTCTAGCCACGCCGCCACCTCTGGCTACGTTCTTGTGGAGGCGCACGGCGGTCAGCGCCGCCACCGCTAGCGACGTTCGTGTGGAGATGCGCGGCGGTCACCTTCTCCCACGATACGCGCATTCTAGACTGAGGCCCCGTTCATGTCGGGGTAGCGCTCAATGTCAGCTGATAGACGATGTTAATCTCACTGTTTGCCAAGTAGTTTACTGTCAATATGCTCTACTTAAGAAGCTTCCTTGCCCTGTTATGCACTCAATCTGCTTAGCTGAGATGGCATGCCAAGGCCGAATAGTTGCTAAAATATCTTGCCATATATTTATTGTGACGTACATAGCCATGGTCTAGTAGCCAATCTGTTAGGTGAAATAGCTCTACACCATTTTATACTCGATCTTTGTTGCTGCGATGGCCTTCGATAGTTCGATGGCTGTGTGCTCGGCCTCATTATTTTGAAACAGCACGCCATAATTTAGCACTCAATTCTATTTGCTGAATTAGCTTTACATATATTTCATTACTTAGATCTGCTCGTCCAAATATCTTGTCATAGCTTTAGACATCGACCTAGGTATTTTTTTCTGGACTTCATAAAAAGCATATATGTTTTTCCTGTAATATCTAGTAGAAGAACTAATTTGTATGTCTAATGATGGACATGACTTGGATAACTTCTGCTTGAAGATTCTCCGATGCATATGTCGAGGGGTTGAAAACTTCATGAACTTTATCGAGCTGAGTACGGTGGTCCGAAATCAGATGTGCTCTGCCGTGTAGCAGTTGTATGAATTCAGTTACAAGACCCCAGTCAAGCATGCAAAATCATCTACACTTGTATGGGATGTCGGTCACATATACTAGGTGGGTTCATCATGGTGAAGCTGTGAACGTCAATGTTATTGACTACGTGGAAGCAGCAGATCACCATCTTGATCTGCCTGATGCTCAGGTGGAAGAGGAGGAGGAGGTGGTGGCGGCGGAGCCAGTGAGTTTGACCAACATTGAAACAATGCTAAGAAATGCTCGTGCATTCCATGAACTTTCACCTGCAAAATAAAAACGGTGGGGCCGCATGTTGGAACAATGCAACGTTGTTGTCACCCCAGGAAATAAGCTGTCAGTATTCTCAGCTATGGTCACCTTTCTTGAGGTGAAGACATCTGAGCGGATGACCAACAAATCATTCGATGCGATGTTGGCTGCTTTCCGCAAATCTTTCCCAGATGCCTCGAGCTGCCACACACCTACAAAGAAATGAAGAATTTCCTTCATGCGGTTGGAATTGGATATGATATGATCCATGTTTGTAAGAATAATTGTGTTCTGTTAGGAAGGATTATGCCAACTTAAGTGAATGTCCTAAATGCAAATCATCAAGATGGAAAGATAGTGATGTTGTGAAGAGGATTCCTCATAATGTTCTCGAGACATTTTCCAATTACACCAAGATTGCGAGAGGTTGTTTCATGATCTTTGAAACAAGAGAGGATGTACTGTGGCATTCTAGGAACCAAGAGTACAGAGATCAGAATGTAATAAGCCATCCATCTCATGGTAGTGAGTGGAAAAGCTTCAATGATAAACACAAAGAGTTTGCTGCTGTCCCGAGAAACATTAGACTTGGCTTAGCTTCAGATGGATTTAACCCATTTGGCCACCAAAGCACCACATATAGCATGTGGCCAGTGCTTGTTATCCCTTACAACATGCCTCCAAATGTCTGCACCAAAGAATCAAACTACATGATGGCCTTGCTCATCCCAGGTCCAAAAAGTCCTGGAAAGGATTTTGATTTGTTCATGGAGCCTCTTGTGGAGGAACTTCAACAGCTATGGAAGGGTGTTCTCACTCGAGACCTATATAGCAGCCCACCGGTGATTTCTTGCTGCGTCTTTGTTGTAATTTGGTGCATCCATGATTATCCGGCTTTGGGCACTATGTCGTGGCGAGCGACACATGGTTACAATGCATGTGTTACATGACAGGAATTCGCTGTCATACGCAATACTTAGCAAGATTTGTTACATTGGACACCGCCATTTCCTTCCCAAGGACAAGCCGCATCCTAGAAAATACCAAAGACATGTGTTCAATGCAAAGCATGAAAACCGTGATGCGCCAAAGAGGCTCACCGCCGATGAGTTGCAAGTGGAATTAGAGAAGGTCAGGCATATTACACCGTGAAACCATCCACGGTAATGGTAGCGGGAAAAGGAAGCGTGGCACGGTAGAAGAGAGATTATTGTTTACCCGCAGGTCCACTTTGTGGGACTTGAAGTATTGGAAAGATTTGGATCTACGGCATAATCTTGATGTGATGCACATCGAGAATAATATATGTGACAGCATTATCGGCACACTTCTTAACATTGAAGGCAAGACGAAAGATACCTTGAAATCTAGGATTGATTTGACACACCTGGGTATCAAAAAGGATTTGCAGGTGCAAGATGAAGGTAAACCACGGGATATGGCACCGGTGTATGCGTCTTGGACAAGGTAAAAAGAAAAGAATTCTGCGAGGTCCTGTCACGGGTGAGATTCCCACATGGATTTGCTTCCAACCACGAAAGGAGAGTCAAGGTCAGAGATGGAAACAAGGTACAAGGGTTGAAAACTCATGACTGCCACGTCCTACTTCAAAGGGTTTTACTGTTATCCTTAGAGGATTGGGCTGCCCGACTTATACAAAGCGATTCGCGAGTTGGGACAATTCTTGAGGAACTCTGCGGTAGAAATATCGGGATAGATGCTTTGGAGCGTCTTAGAGACAAGATACCAACTATCCTATGTGACCTTGAGAAGATATATCCTCCAGCCTTCTTTGATGTGATGGTGCATTTGGCTGTTCATCTACCTGATGAGGCACTACTTAGAGGTCCAGTACAGTATGGCTGGATGTACCCAATTGAAAGGCGGCTAGCCACTTTCAAGGGCTATGTTAGGAACAGAGCTAGACCCGAGGGTTCCATTGCAGAGGCCTACATTGCTACAGAAGCGTTGACATTCTGCTCAAAATACATTGAAACAGCTGATCAACTTAGCAAAGAGGTGGGTGAAGACAATCCCGGGCTCAATGTTTTTGATTATTCTGTTCGAGTTACAGGGAAGAGTCGACAAGAGGACAAACCTAAAGATTTGGAAAAAATGGTTTGGTATGTGTTGAATAACTGTCCTGAGATACTACCTTATATCAAGTAAGTGCAGTACTGCGGCTTATACATCATAATCTACTAAACTTGCAGCACATTCTTATATATTTAGATGTTTAACGCGATCACTATGTTGTGCAGCATCTACAAAGAGGAGTTACTGCCGCAAAATCCAAGAAACATTGACAAACCGGTTATGGCAGGATTTGCGAAATGGTTCAAGAACCATGTAAGCTTTTGAAGTGCACTGTCAGTTTTTTTAATATATTGAGTACATAAGATGATCAGCTTGTCTATTTTCTAACCATAGGTTAAGAAGATGCGGGAGGATGGGCAGTTGATGATGCCCTTTACTCACTAGCAATGGGTCCTGATACTCGGGTAGGACATTATGAATCTTGCATTGTTGGAGATGTGCGCTACAACACCCTTGCACGAGACGGCGGGAAGACACAAAACAAGTGCCATCATGAGCACGGATATGTATGACAAAGAGACAACTGAAATGTATGCTAACATAATAGACATTGTTCGATTGCGGTATATCTCCGATTTCGAGGATCATCGGTGTGTGGTTACATTGTCGTCGTTGGTATAACCTGTTTTCCGGGATCGCAAAACCCATAGCTGATGATTATTTCAAATCCATCAATGTCAAGGCGGCGTACTGCACCAACGAGCCTTTTATTTTGGCAAATCAAGCAACACGAGATATTTTTCTTGGAAGACACATTTGCACGTAGCAATGATCAGAGAGTATTGCAAAGGTTTGAGCAGAGGAATTCGTTTAATGAACTTGCACAACAAGATGATGCTTACATCGCTCACGATATACAAGATAACACAGATGTTCCTAATATCTTTGAGAACCATCACGTCAATGACGCCGCGAAAAAGATTGCACGTCGTCTTTGTGGACATACAAGAGTTGATCAAGAAGAAGGCAATGTTTGAGGACGTTGAGGACGAAGAAGAAGATGACACCGTGGGGAATTATGATTCGGACTGATACACATGGCGAAGATGTTGACGCTGCTGCTGCGGATGATGATTACATTGATTTTGTCGTATTTGCCTGTCAGAAGACGTTTTTTATCTACTATGTGAAATTGTGTTTGCTATGACAACTGAAACCTGATGAACATGTTGTTTAGTATTTTCTTTGTGAGAACATCACTTGTTATGTATGCTGATTTGTGTTTGGTGATTGTATGACAACTAAAACATGATGACATTGTTGTTTAGTTGTACTCATATTTGGCTGTGAAACTTGAATTTGATGACATAGTTTGCTGTTGGACTGCAATTTGCTCGACGTCTTCGAATGAGAACAAAGCTGACCCGATAGGGCCTCTGCTATTTATTTATTTATATGAGCAAAGGGATACCCCTGATTTCCATTAATAGAAATCATTAGATTTTCACAACACTACGCCCAGCCTGCTACGGGTTTCATTCATTACTAGTTTCAAAGAAAGTGCTCATGTCGTAGCCATCGAATACATCATGAGTGCTACATACACTGCAAATAAAGAGACAATCATCCTCTGAGCACATCGATTTTGCCCATTATCTTCACAAGCTCTTTCATCTCCTCATTCTTTGTCAAGGCCGTTCAGAACATTGTTGCTTGGCCATGATCGAGGAACTGCATCTTTAACCTTCCGCTCTGCATCTTCCTCTTCTGCCGTTCCTTGATTTACTTGTCCAACACCCCAACCTCTTTGGTATTGGGATTCCTCGGCTAACCAAATAATCAGCGTAGTTGCATTCCCCCACATCAAGAACTTCCCGAAATACAAATCACACGAATCTTCCCTTTTATGCACGAATCAAATTGGAAGATCATCAACCAAACTATTAAAAATATCAGCAAATCGAAAGCAGCGAACAACACTTAAACATATTATTACCCCATGATTCGGGCATTTGTAGAATACTCGGCGGGGTTGCGGATTGTGGTTGAGACGCGATGGATGACTCTGCGTGATTTGCGGCGGTGGCACCACCACACCAGCAACAGCGGGTTGCGATGAGCAATCGGTTGCGGTCTGCGGTGGCATGCGTGCGGCTGTGATGAGACCCACAGGCGATGGGTACGGGTGGCGACTTGGCGCATATCTGGTTGTTGCCTGCTGAAGAGCGGGTGGACGAGCAGCTAGCGGACATGGTTGTTGCGGCCAGAGCTTCTGATACTAGGCAGAGTAAGTAGAGAAGAGGAGAAGCGAATGTTGGATATGTCAGTTTCATCACTTGCAGAGTAGCATAGCACCATATATAGTCATTGTCGGAGTAATGGACTACGGGTAGGCAGACCCGAGCCCCTGAACCTTTCAAAACATCGGGGCAGACTGCGCCCCTCAAGACCCCAAGACAAAGAGCCGCCTTCAGATAGTCGGCAACAGAGTCGCTGACTACCCCTCTGGGCCGAGTCCCAGAGGCTGCCTTCAGGACGGGCCGACTCCAAGCCAGCGACCTCCAGCGAGGCCGGCTACAAGGAGTCGGCCCGCGACCTCCACCACCTCACGCCTGGGCGACTATGGGGTAAAGCCGCCTCGTGGCCCATCCCCGCCTCATGGCTATAGAGCGCCGTACCGACGGAGATCTCCGTCTGGCGCAACCGCTGACTGCCATGCGGCCCTGACATCGGCCAAGACCGTGGGCGATTCACCATGTACCCACGATGGCTCGTCTGTCTGAAGAGCGGTGGGACCCGCTGTCGGTGGGAGTACCAAGACGGCGAGAGCACCCCAAGGACGGACCCGATGGAGTCGGCCTCCGGAGTCGGCCGCTCCTCCCGCTGGATCCACGCGCCATAACTGAACAAGACAGGGAATGGCACCAGCGATCGCCACGCCGGCGGCGCATCGCTGCCATAACCCCATGACCAAGCTTCAAGCGTCATTAGAAGCACGGCTACGTGAATCTGCAGCCGGCAAGACCCGCCCACAGCCACGGACAAGGGTCTGTCGGCCCCATGTCAAGCCGTCGGCCGAGGCCCACTAGTCGGCGGGCCCCAGTGAGTCGGGAGAAGACGGCGACTTAGAGACTGGACGGCTTGGACCCACACCCAGCCGGATTACCGTTGTACCCCGGGAAGACCTATATAAACCCCCCGGCACCCATGCAAAGGGTTGGAAGCTAGTAGTTCTAGACACACACATAGAGGGAGAGAAGAGCAAGCCGTGCCCTTCTCCTTCCTCACCGAACAACTCAAGGAGCCTCTTGTACCCACTTTTTGCCATAGTGATCATGCGGAGACCCCGCAGAGCAGCAGTAGGGGTGTTATCTCCTCGGAGAGCCCTGAAGCTAGGTAAGATTCGCCGGTGTGCATGTCTTCGCCTCATCCCGTTTCCAGGCACCAGCGACGTTCTACTCGCCCCCTCCATGATAAGCCATCCTTTGGCATATGTCGCACCCAATCCCCGACATTTAGGCGCCCACCATGGGGCCCGTGCACCGTCGTATGGAGACACCTGCTCTGGGCGGGAACCCTCTTCCTCCACTGGCGGCGCAGCCAGCCCGGCATGCGAGATGGAGTTTATGCGCCCGGCACAGACGGGCGCTGAGGTTACTCTCATACGCGGTGAGTTGCCTCGCCCGAACTTGTCGGCGAGGTTCGCCTCCGACGAGCTGAGTCCGACGCAGCACGGACGGCCCGAAAGCCTCCTCGTGGGCCTCGTCGAGCAGTTTCCACGTCGACGGGCGAAGCCTGCCACGACAGGAGTCCGTAGGCTCCACCGACCCGATGCCGGTCGATTCCGACACAGCGTCGCTCGACGCTGCTCCCCACCAACGTGGTGGTCTCACGACGAACCTCTCCCTCGCGCGGAGGCGGCGGGAGCACCGTCGCGAAGTACTCAAATCATCGATCCACGCGAGCCCTCCCGTGAGGGGGCTCGTGACCCTCTCGACGCTGATACGCAAGACCGGCCGCCTCCATTCCGGAGGACGCCCGGCCGAAAGCAGCTGGAGGCGCGCCGCCTTCAGCCTCGTGGCGCCACCTGGTCGGCAAGCATGAGGCGCTTCTCGGAAGCCTATCGGTAGCGAGATGGATCGCGTTGTGGGCGGCTCGCCGGCTCCGACTGGGCCTAGCCGCCTAGGCGCGGTCCGGCAGCGCGGCGCGGCCCTCGCCAGTCTGTTTGGGGCCGGTCGCCCTGTGTATGCCACGCCAACAGAGAACATTCGCGCTGCTCAAAGCGCAGCGATTTAGCTGGATAACTTCGAGGGCGAGGGAGCGCTCGATGACTTGAGCGAAGTCCAGCAGCTCGATGCGCCGCCGCCAAGAAGACGGTCGGCTGTCGCGACGAAGCGCCGCACGGCGCAACACGGCGACTTGCCTCCTCGCCGAGATCAAGGCGCGACATCTCGGACGCCGACTTGCGGCGTCCGTGGAAGAAAGAACCAGGATCCGGCTGTTAGCCGTAGCCGGACTCACATCTCCATCGAACGCGACGAAGACGGCCGCCCCAGGGCGGTGGAGCGGTGGGACGACTATCAGCCTCCTCCTCCCCGCAGAGAAAGGCGAAGTCTCCCGCCACCCGTCGAGCATCCGACTCTCGACCGCCTTGGCCGCCGAGAGGGAGTCGGAGAAAACGACGCCCGACACCGGATCGAGCGACTCCACCGATCCTGGCTGGAAGAAGAAGATGAGTTGGGCCCACCCTGTTTTGACCTCGCATCCGCGACGAGCCCTTCCCCGAGGATTCACACTCCCCGAGACACACCCAAATACACCGCTCGCGTGAAGCCGGAGGACTGGCTGGTGGACTACTCCACGGCCGTCGGCATAGCGAACGGCAACAAGCGGCGTTGTCAGAAAGTATGTTCCCCTCATGCTCCAGGGCACGGCCCAGACATGGTTGAACAGCTTGAAGCCCCGCAGCATCAACGGCTGGGTCGACTTCACCGAGGCCTTCGTCCGCAACTTCACGAGCACATACAAGCGACCTCCCAAGCCTCGTCAGCTGTCCTTGTGCGTACAAGGCCCCAACGAGTCCACTCGCGACTACCTCCTTGTATTTGGGGCTGACTCAGGAACTCCTCTTGAGAAGGTGTGCACGAGGTGCAAGCAATCGAGTACTTCACCGCCGGGTGCAGAGAAGGCACCCTCCTCAAGCACAAGCTCCTTTGGCGACGAGCCGAGACCCTCGACGAGCTGCTAGTCATAGTGAACAAATGCGCCCTTGCCGACTCCTCCATGAAGGCGGAGATCGAAGTCAGTGCGGTAGCAAAATAGCTCCTCATGCTCCCGAGAACTCCGGCTGGCGATGCCCGTGGCGGCAACAGCAGAATGATCACAAGCGCCAAGGCCCCGCAGCCGCTTCCAACAGCCCGGCGGTGGCAACAGTCGAAGACCAGCTGACGGAGGGCGCAGCCTCCTGTAAGCGGCGAAGCGGCAAGTCCAGCTGGTTGCCGGCCTTCTCTTACAAGCGAGACTCTGGGCCGGACCACCCAGGATTCGGCGGTGGCGCGAAGCCGTCAAATCACACCACCCGGAAGTGCCAGCTGGCTCACCGGGATCGCCAAGGAGGCGGCCTTGCCCCTCCTCCGCACTTCTGGGCCGCCGCCACCACCGCCCGCCTTGTGGGCTGTCCGGCCACCGGCGCAAAGATAAGACGATTACCTGAAGAGCACGGCGCCTATGTCGTGGTTTACCAAGGTTGATGATCGCTGCGGAAAGCGGCAAGAAGAAGAGGTGAATGCCGTAGCATCAAACGCCCGGAATTCATGCCTTTGGTCCGAGAAGCCCATCAGTGGAGGCCGTCTTCGATCACCCGGAAGGTGATGCGAATCGCTCCTATGCCCTGGTCTTGGGAGCCACCCTTGCCACGGATAGGCGGGCCGCTCGCTTCTCGCGAGTAATCTTGATAGACGGAGGCAGCAGCATCAACATCCTGCATAAGGATACGATGGAGAAGCTAGGAATCAAGCGGCAGCTTCAAAGATAGTCGTCTTTGTGTTCCACGGAATTGTACATGGCCTTTCCTGCTCACCGATTGGCAAGATTACGAAGACGTCCTCTTTGGGGACAAGGATCACTTTCGCGAGAGCCGGTCTGGTTAAAGTGGTGGACCTCGAGAGCCCTACCATGCCTTGCTTGGCCGACCTGCTTTGGCCAAGTTCATGGCGATCCCCACCACGCCTACCTCAAGATGAAGATGCCGAGTTCAAGGGATTCTGACCGTGGCGGCGACTACAGAAAGTCGTCACTTTGTCTTGTTGAAAGTAGCCGACTAGCCGAGTCCCCGGTGATCGCGGTGAGAAGCGGCTCTGGATCGGGTCGTGGCGATGGCGACAAGCAGCCGGAGATATCGCCCGACCCCAAGGAGTCGGTGAGGCTCGTTCAAGCCCGACCAAAGAGACCAAGAAGATACCCTTGGACCCGGAGCACCCAGAGAAATACGCTGTCATAGGTGCGAACCTCGGCAAAGAAATAGGAAGGCGAGCTCATCGATTTCCTCCGTGAGAATCGGGACATCTTCGCATGGTCCCCAAAGACATGCAGGTGTACCGACAGATTTCGCCGAGCACAAGTTACATGTCCGACCTGATGTGAAGCCCGTCGAGCAGCCTTGCGCCGCTGTCGGAAGAGAAAAGAAGAGTTGTTGGAGAAGAGATAGCCCAGCTCCTTGCAGCCGGTTTCATCATGGAAGTTTTCTTTCCGTAATGGTTGGCGAACCCGGTCCCAGTACTAAAGAAGAACAAGCGATGGCGGATGTGTATTGACTACACAAGCCTCAACAAAGCCTGCCTCGGGGACCCGTTTGCTCTACCCTAATTGATCAGTGATAGACTCCACGGCGGATGCGTAGCCGTTGAAGCTTCTTAGATGCATATTCGGGATATCATCGGATCAAGCTGAACCCGGCAGACAGATTGAAGACCGCCTTCATCACGCCATTTGGAGCCTACGCTACCGACCATGACGTCGGCTTGAGGAACGCCGCCACCTTTCGGCGTTGCATGCGAAGTGCCTCCTCAAGCAGCTTGGAAACGCATACGTTTACGTGGACGACGTGGTGGTGAAGACGGAGAGGCGAGGAACGCTGTTGGAAGACCTCAAAGAGACCTTTGAAAACCTGCGCCGATTCGAGATCAAGCTCAACCCGAGAGAAATGCGTCTTGAGTACCACCGGCCAGCTCCTAGGTTTCACGGTATCCGAACGCGGCATAGAGTGCAACCCCGTGAAAGATCAAGGCAATTGAGAGAATGGAAGTGCCCCGCCGACCTTTGGATGTGCAAAAGTTCACCGCTGCTTGGCGTCTATCGATCGATTCATCGGTCGGTTTGGGTGAGAAAGCCCTTCCTGCATACCCGGCTTATGAAGAAGACCACCTTCTTGAATGGAACTCCAAGGCGGACGAAGCGTTTCTCCGGTTGAAAAGAATGCTGACTACTCCCCAAAGGTCTTTGGCAACTCCGACTCCAAAGGAGCCCATGCTCATGTATATTGCCGCCACCAAAGAGGGCAACAACACGCTTATTGTGGTTGAACGCAAGGAGGAAGGCAAGGTGCTACCTATCCGAAGACCAAGATATTACCTGAGCGAGGTACTGTCAACCTCCAAGCAGAACTACCCCCACTACCAGAAGATGTGTTACGGCGTGCACTTTGCCGCCAAGAAGTTGAAGCCTTACTTTCAAGAGCATTCAATCACCATGGTTTGCACGGCCCACTAGCAGAGATCATCGGAAGCCGAGATGCTTCAGGCCGAGTGGCCAAATGGGCCATAGAGTTGGCCCCCTACACCATCTTTTACTAGCCCCGCACCGCCATCAAGTCACAAGCAGCATCGCCGACGTCCTCGTCGATTGGGCCGAGACCCAGTATCTGCCGCCAGTGCCCGACTCCACCCATTGGCGGATGCACTTTGATGGCTCCAAGATGCGCAACGGTTTGGGAGCCGGCGTGGTCCTCACTTCCCCTAAAGGCGACAAGCTCAAGTACGCGCTGCAAATCCATTTCACCGCCTCCAACAATGTCGCCGAATACGAGGCGCTCATCCACGGGCTCCGGCTAGCCAAAGAACTTCGGCATTCGCCGGATCTCGTGCTATGGCGACTCGACTTGGTGGTCCAACAAATCATCCGGCGACCGACGCCAAAAGATGCAAATATGGCGAGCTACCGCTTTCTGATGCAATGGTAGGCGGATATTTTGAGGATGTGAATTCCTCCATGTACCAAGGAACGACAATGACCAAGCGGATGCCACAGCAAGAATTGGTTCCACCCGACGAGTAATACCATCCGGCGCCGCCTTCAGCGCCTTCTCAAGCCATCCGTCAAACCGTCACCGAATCGAGACTCCATTTTTCTGCGGCTCCCCTGGAAGAAGGCGGATCCGACTCGAGCCTCGGCAGACGGCACAAGAATCCTTGAAGACGCCCCAGAACGCGGTCGCCGGTTGCCCAGAACTTCGAACCCGCCCGGGACTGCGGCGACCTTTGCAAAGACTCCGATTTTCGGCCGGGGACTTCTTCAACGCAGCAAGCTGCCTGCAGACTCCAACCCGCCGCCTCCCAGCCCGGCCGCCCTCGTCCAAGTAGCGATCTTGGCGGTCGAAGAAATAGCAGCACCCTCATGGGCCCAGCCCATCTTGAAGTTTTTTGGTAAGCGGAGAGTTACCAAGCGATGAAACCACAGCTCGGCAAGTGCAAGCGCGTCGGCGGCAGCCTATACTATAATCAAGCGAGAGAGCTGGTCGGTAGCGGCGTCACCGTGTCTACCAAATGACTGCGTCGAATCGAGCAAGGCCAAGCAATCCTCGAAGACATCCATCGAGGCGAGTCACGGCCATCATGCAGCCTCCAGAGCACTCGTCGCCAAAGCCTTCCGACCACGGTTTCTTGGCCGACTGCCCTAGAAGAAGCCAAGGAATTAGTTAAAAAATGCAAGGGTGCGGTGTTCGCTCCAAGCCGCTTCACCGGCTTCAACAGCTAAAGACTATCCCCATCGCGGCCCTTTGCTTTGTCTGGGGCCTGGACATGGTGGGACCATTCCAGCCGGCACGAGGTGGCCTAACTCACCTACTTGTCGCGGTGGACAAGTTCACCAAGTGGATAGAAGCAAAACCCATCAAGAAGTTGAACGGTCCTACGGCAGTGACTTTTATCGCCGACATCACGACTCGGTACGGCATACCACACAGCATCATCACCGACAACGGCACAAATTTCGCCAAGGGCGCCCTGGCCCGTTTCTGCAAGACGTAGGGCATCCGACTGGACTTAGCGTCCGTTGCCCATCCGCAGTCAAACGGCGGGTGGAAGCGGCGAACGGCCTCATCTTGTCCGGCATCAAGCCTCGCCCGTCGAACCACTGGAGCGTTCGCCGGCTGGCTTGAGGAGTTGCCAGCCGCCCTTCCGGAGTCTGCGTCGACTCCAAACAATCCAACTGCTTCACACCCTTCTTCCTCGCGTCACGGTGCGGCTGTCATCCCAACGGATATAGAGTTCGACTCGCGAGTCACCATGTACACCGAGGAGGAAGCGGAAAAAGCACGTCAAGAGCGGCGTTGATCTCTTTGGAAGAGGGCGGTTGTTGGCACTCAGCCGGTCCGGCATCTACCGGCAGAGCCTGCGCGCTACTACAACGAAGGTCAAGCCAAGATCATTCCTAGAAGGCGACCTTGTGCTCCGGCTGATCCAGCGAACAGCCGCCAAGACAAGTCGGCGCCTTTGGGAAAACCCATTCATCATTAGTAAAGTCTTGGCAACGACTCCTACTACCTGATCGACGCCGAAGCCCCGAGCACGCAAAAGGGACGACTCGGCAAAGAGACAGGCGGCCATGGAATGCGAATCTCCTCAGAAGATTTTCTGATTGATGCGAGTATGTACCACGCTATCCCTTTGTGTTTGAAATACCAAGACTCGGGCCCCCGAGACGAGCTCGGGACTGCCCTCTTTGTTATCTGTATGATAAGAATTATGCCTTTGAGTATGTTACCTTTTGATTATGCTTTGTTTGGCACGGGCTCGACTAGTCGGCCCGGGACTCACCGCCTTTGAGCTATGAAGCGCTTCACGAAGTCGAGACAAGTAGCATGCGGTGCCCAAAGCCGTCTCTGTCGGAAGCCGCAGCTTGCGAGGCGGTATTTGGTGGGCAGGAGTAAGGTAGAGCGGGCGCCCACACGAAAAAATGGCTAAGGACCCAAAGCATAAACATAATTAAAATCGGCTCCCAGCCCGTTTCGTGAAACCGACTCTTAAGAAGCCGACTTGCCGTTTTCTACCCAACTCGCTTAAACGACTCTAAAATGGCTAAGTACTTGCCTTCTCAAAGTAGCCAAGCACTTGACCTAGACGGCAATCCGCAAAGCGGTTGCCCGACGGGCAAGGCGGCATCTAAGGGAAGGCGGCAAGGGAAAAGCCACAAGAGCACTAAGCAAGGAAACATGAAATTAGAATAATATTTACACAAACTTAGGCCCTTGGCCGGATCTTCGAACAGAGGTTCAGAATACACCCGCTGGTGGAATTGTCAAATTAACAAAGTTCTTTCAAAAGACTAAACAAGCGAGATAAAATAAAGCCAAGGCAGCGCCTAAGAAGCAGCGGATGGGGTTGGAAGGCGGGAGGCGGGCGAGCCGAGCGCCGAGGCGATCGGGTCAGCGATCTCGGTTTGATCGTCTCTGGCGTGTGGCTGGCTCGAGATAGGCCTTGACTCGTTCTTTGGAGGTGCGGTCGAAAGCTGGCCGCCCGCCTCCGTCTTCGGCGCCTCCATGCCGTCTCCGTCCTCCGCCTTGTCTTCATCCTCGGTCTTTGGAGTTGATCACCTCCGCCGAGTCCTCGCCAGAGTCCGGGTTCATCCCAACCACTCCGCGCGGCGCCTCACCGTCTTCAACCCGCTCGGGGCGAAGACATCAGGTGTCCGTATAGTCGGCGATCACCGCCGCCACGCTCGACAAAGGCGCCCTCCATGACTGCAGCTCCGCTGGGCTTGGCCGAACGCGGCCAGCCGGTCCAGGTCGAGCCACTGGATACCACGCCTTGATTTAACTCCGGGGCTCGGCGAGCTCCGGCCCGAGCCATGGAGCCCTTCCAAGCCTCAAGACGCCCGGCGCGACCTCCGGCCGGTCGGCGGTCCGGCTGGGAGTCGCAGAATCGGCATGTCGGCCACAGGCAACAATCGCTGAGCTCCCGACACGAAGACGGCGCGACATCCGATGTCTTGCCGCCAAGCGAGCCTCAATGCTCGTGGAGCTGCTCGTCAAGGGTCCGGGCGTTGGCTGCGATCTCGGCGCCACCCGCCCTCCAGCGCCTCGCGTTCGGCCTCGATGGCCTGATTGGCGCTTTGCATATGACCAGGGAAGAAGTCTGCCAAGAAGAAGAAAAAGCAAGTGAGAAAAAACAGGAGTCGGCTTAACCCATAGTCGGCAACCCAAAAGAGAAAGTTAAAGCAAACTTACCATCGACGATATCTTCGATTTCATGGAAGCCGGTGGTCACTTTCGCCTCCACTGTCTGTCGGAGGCGCTTCGCTCTCAAATTCGGCCGAGGGCGGCCTCTTTCTTCTCGGCCTCGGCTGCGCCCGCCTTGAGCAGCTCCTCTGCTCCGCCCGGCTGCGTGGCCAGCAGGTCGCGCTCTTCTGCGCGAAGTTTGCCGCACTCCTCCTGTTTGGCGCGCATAGGCGGTCTCTCGGCCATACCAGCTGCCCCTTGAGCGGCGTTAGATTCTGAAGAATAAAAGAAGAAGGACGCCTTGAAGTTGTCGATTAAGAAAGTCGCCAGAAGATCCCGGCCGATCTTGCAGCAATGGCCCGAATCTCGAGGACTACAGCCCGTAGTGCGCAAGCGCCATACGAAGAAGAAAACTCACCTCGGCTCCTCGCTAGGTCAGCAGCCCGCTTGTTCAGCTCTTCAGCGTTGCGGTTGAAGGAGGTAGCGTGGAGGTTGTGATATTCCTGTAACAAGGATTCCAGACACAGATAAAAACTTGGAAGTAAGCAAATAAAGTTCCGGTCACGCTTACTCAAAGAAATTCGACCCAAAACTCGGGGACTACACCCGGTGAGTGCTGTGGCGGCGCCCAAGAGAAGATCAAAAGAAAATTCGGAAATAAAACATACCAAGACGGCGGATCGCGGCCAGTGCGCCTTGGAAAGGTTACGGAGGGCTGCGCCTTGCCGCCCGGCAGCTTGGGCGTCCAGGCGCCGTGTTCAGCAGGCCGTGCCGCCTCCTCGCACCCACCAATGAGCGCGGCGCTTAATAAACGTCGAGGATGGCAGTGGCGGCACCGGTCTCAAAGGGCGCGCCGAATCCGCCTTCTCAAGACGGTGCCGCCTTGGCGGCGACTTGAAGAAGCAACTGCGCCTGACTTCATCGTCAGTCGGCGGCACGGGTGGGTCCACCGGCTGTTTGCCTCGCGCGACCTCGGACTGCAGCGGAGGTGGCGCGGCCGCGCTCGGCGAAGAGACCTCGCCGCCTTCCCTCCCTACGACGGGGACCTCACCACCGATTCCCTCCGACTGCCCCGTGAACTCCGGCGGTGGCGGCGCTGAGTTCAGCGGAGTGACAAGCAGCGCCGATTAGTGAAGGCGGCCTCTCGGCTTGCCTTCTTCTTCTTCTTCTGCGGCTTGACCGCCTTCTCGACGCCGCCTTCTCTCGGCAGGCGGCCGCCTCCTCGTCAGCGCTTCTCTTGTGCATTCCGCTCTGTTGCCTCCCGAGGGCGGCCATAGGTCAACTTCGCCGACTCACAAGCGGGCGTCTCTGCCCGACCCCATGGCGGGAGGCATGCGACCCTCTCCAAAGTGAGGGAGCCACGATGAGAAAAAAGGACATGAGAAGACTTGGGCAAGACGGACCGTAAGAAAACAAGACATAATAATAAGATACTTACGCGGAGACCAGCGGTGGTTTCTTCACCTCCTTGCGGAAGCGGTTAGCCTCGCGACTGCTTTCTTCGCTGAGTCGCGGCCGCCTCCCTGATTCTCTTGGCACAGCCGCTGGTGACTCAGCCCGGCCAGCGCTTCTTGGCGCCGCCTCGGCCCCCCAAAGGCGCGGAGGAGCTCGCGCTGGATGGCGGGCCCTCTGCTTGGCGTGAGGCGACTTCATCATCGAGCCCGATCTGCAAAAGTGGCCGAGGGGCTGAAGTCGTCGGCCCTCCCACTCCTTCGGACATCGGCCTCCATCGCCCGCCACGCCCAAGTCGGGGTCGTCGGCGTCACTCTCCGCCCGGTCGGGGACGAAGTCGCGAGCCGGCCCCGCAGCGCCGGTCGAGGGCGGCATGAGAGGATTCTGAGTCAGAAAGGTCCAAGGAAAGTAAGAGCCGGACCGGCTAAGGAAGGAAACAGAGAAGCAAGAGACGACTTACCATCGGCGGGGGATTGGCGCGCGAGTATGGCTCCTTGCCGAAACGCCATTCCTCCGTGAGGTCGCAGTTCGCCAAGAAGTTCACCGTGTCCACCACCTCCGCGTGGGGCATGTCCTGGAGCATGCCCGGCCGGGTCCCGGCCGCTCATCCGGCAGATCGAGATGAGGGCGGCCTCAAGAGGGAGAACTTCGGCCACGAAGGCGGCCAGCAAGTCTGCTCCAGTCAGGTCCTCCGACTGTATCATCACGCGGAGCCGCGCGACGGCGGTGGTGCCTGCGAGGGTCAGCGACCGGGTCCTATAGGACCAGCTGGTGGGTCGGCCTGCCAGTTCGCCGCCCACGTAGGGTGGCAAGTTGACCCAGTCGCCATCGGGGGCGACGTTCTTGACATAGAAGTACGAGCGCTGCCACATCTTCACCGACTTGATGAGGGGGATGGCAGGGAAAGGATTCTCGGGCACCGGCCTCCTCTTGGCGATGAACGTGTCGCACAGAGCCCGACGCGGCGACGTGGGTCCCGAGCTCCGGCTTGAAAGAACTCCCCACAGCTCGATGGTGGGGAGAACTCGAGGAAACCGCGATAAGGATGCGAAGGCGGCCAGTAGCACCACCGTGTTGGGGGTGAGGTGGTGCGGCTGGAGCCCGAAGAACTCCAAGAACGCGCGGAAGAAGCCGCTCGCCGGTAGCCCCAGCCCGCGCGTGAGGTGCGAGTGAAAGATCACCCGCTCGCGGCGCCGGCGTGATTTCGCCCTCCGGCGGGGCGCGGGCTCGCACTAGGTGGCTGCCGGGGATGCGGCGCGTCTGACGAAGGAACTCGATTATGTCGTCGTCGATGATGGAGCCGTCCCACACGCTGGAGCGCCATGGTGGAGGCGCGGCGGCTGATGAGGAGCTCATCTCCGCGGCGAGGAAGAAACGAGGCTCAGCGCGGTGGAGCAAGGAAGAAGACGAGGCAGGGAGCGGGGATGAGAGAGTGCGCATGCGTCGCCGCCCCCTCCCTCCCCCCGCCTACTTATAGGCGCCTAGGCTGCAAATCCGAGGGGGTGGGCGTGGGATTAACTGCGCCCACGTCCTCACGCCTGACGATTTAACCCACGGCGTTCTCTGGCGCGATAACGGCGGGGAGTCCAACCGCCCTTACGCATCGCGCCGGATCCGGCCTGCGTCAAGGGCATGGTAGTGGCGGGCCTTTACCGACGCGCCTGTCTTGTCACGCTGTGGCTGGCGGACTGCCTCGCCAAGCGTCGCGCGTGATGGCGGAGCCTGACTAGGCTGGTCAGCTGAAGCTTATTAGGCACGCCGCCCGGATCCCGCCGCGACCTTCAAACCTTTGAAGAGCAAGACAGCCCCTGCAAAGCCGACTCGAGATGAAGACGGCGGGCCGAGTCCAATTCTTCCATCTAAGGAATGAAGCTGCCGAGGCTCCTCGACAGGCTGCCCTCGGCGCCTCCCCGGCCGGGGACTCACTGTCGAGTAATGGACTACGGGTAGGCGCACCCGAGCCTGAACCTTTCAAAACATCGGGCAGATCGCGCCCTCAAGACCCCAAGACAAAGAGCCGCCTTCAGATAGTCGGCAACAGAGTCGCCGACTACCCCTCTGGGCCGAGTCCCAGAGGCCGCCTTCAGGACGGGCCGACTCCAAGCCAGCAACCTCCAGCGAGGCCGGCTACAAGGAGTCGGCCCGCGACCTCCACCACCTCACGCCTGGGCGACTATGAGAATTAAAGCCGCCTCGCGGCCCATCCCGCCTGATCCATAAAGGGCAGGTATGGCTACAGAGCATGCATCGACGGAGATCTCCGTCCGGCGCGCAAAGATCATTGCCATGCCGCCCTGACTTTATCATTGCCTGGGCACTGTCATGCGACCGAAGACGGCAGGACCTGTCGGGCGGGTGTACCAAGACGGCGAGAGCACCCCAAGGGCGGACCCGATGGAGTCGGGCCTCCGAGTCGGCCCGGCTCCTCCCGCGGATCCACGCGCCATTAACTGAACAAGACAGGAATGGCAATGATGATCGCCGCCAGCGGCGGCAACTGTTGCCATAACCCATGACCAAGCTCGCGTCATTAGAAGCACGACTTCTGATGTCTGCAGCCGGCAAGACCCGCCCATGGCGGACATGGGCTGTCGGCCCCATCTTTGAGCCGTCGGTGGGGCCCACTAGTCGGCGGGCCCTGTGAGTCGGCGGAGAAGACGGCGACTTAGAGATCGACGCCTTGGACCCACACCCAGCCCGGATTACCGTTGTACCCCGGGGTAGACCTATATAAACCCCGGGGCACCCATGCAAAGGGTTGGAAGCTAGTAGTTCTAGACACACACATAGAGGGAGAGAAGAGCAAGCCGTGCCCTTCTCCTTCCTCACCCCGAATAGCTCAAGGAGCCTCTTGTACCCACTTTTTGCCATAGTGATCATGCGGAGACCCCGCAGAGCAGCACTAGGGGTGTTATCTCCTCGGAGAGCCCTAAAGCTGGGTAAGATTCGCCGGCGTGCATGTCTTCACCTCATCCCGTTTCCAGGCACCAGCGATGTTCTACTCGCCCCCTCCATGATAAGCCATCCTTTGGCATATGTCGCACCCAACCCCCGACAGTCATAGTTTAGGTTTGGCTTCGAACCAGCTACAGGAGCACGTCTTTCTTTTTTCTAAAACTCGGCAACGTCTCTTTACTGGTACACTAGCTTGTTCTGTACGCCTTCCCAAGTCTTTGATTTTCTTTCCCTTTTTTTTGCGAGGAAGGAAGGAGGACAAAATTGAGAGTTCCTCGGACTCAAACCCAAGACCTCTCGGTTGAAAACCAAGGGTGCTAGTCACTTATGTGGCGAACGTTCCCTGTGAGGAGGACGGCAGAGACGACGCATTTTCCTCGCAGTTTTCTTCCTATATATAAAAAAGTATGCTACTGCGTGTCCGCTTAGTCAAAAAGATTGTGCCAACCTTGACCGTTGGATTGACATTCCAACGTCTGTCAAGGCTTTCTTTAGTCTCTTCTTCCTCGAGTCATAAAAGCCAAACCAGACCTTGGGAGGGACCACCTACTCCCGCCTCCCACGGCTGGTTGTGATCTTCACCGGCTCCTGTTCGTTCCCGTCCGAGGCCTCACCATCGTCCTCCGCCTTGGTTCGCTCGCCGCGGCGCCGCCCTCCGGTGTTGTCAACATGGTCAACAACCAAGAGGAATAAGGAGATGACTGTACATGGTGAGGATGACAGTAGGGACCCAAAGTAAGGCAGAATTTTGTTTTTTCGGAATGAGAGAAGGGTATCAAGCGGGTTGTCTGCGGGACCCGTGGCCCGTCTAGCCCAGGCTTTTATTTCATATATTTAGCAAATGACCAGCCCAGTTTGTTTTTTCCTTTCTGAAAAATGGCTAGCCACCTATTTTGTCTTTTGCAGAATAACCAACATAGGCCTACTTGCTTTTCTACGCCCTGCTGGGCCGGAAATCTTTCAAGACGAGGAGGGATGCATTTTGCCCAGAAAATGGGCTATAAGTAATAAGAAATAGGCTATAAGTAATAAGAAATGGGCTATACGTAATAATAAATGGGCTGTAAAATAAAAAATACAGCAAACAGGCAATTAGTCCAAAATACTGTTTTCTTTCAGATTTTGATATTTTAAATTTTATTGTTTTTGTGCGGGTAAAATTTCATTGAATTTAAATTAAGGTATATTTAGATTTAAAATTAATTTGAATCTAGCTAGAAATTTCGGGCTGTATGCTGTTTGGGACAGATTTGGAGGCTGACTTGTGGGTCTACTAGGTTGACGTGTACTTTGGCTTTGTCAACTTAGTCCACAAACGATTCTAGCAGCAGTGACCGTTGGATGTTAATCCAACAGCCGTCTTCTTCTTCAATATCTGATCTTCTTGCTCCGGCCGCCCAAACCTGCTCACGGTGGGACTGCCTGCTCCGCCTCCCGTGGCCGGGTGTTGCCGCCGCAGCCGCACCGCCCACCCTACTTCATTGCTGGCCGTGCCATTCCTCTACTCACCCACACCTCCTGTTATTTTTCGGCGGCAGCCGGACCGATAAACCTCAGACTCCCCCATGCGTGGAAGCAACCATTCGAAGTCTTCCCGGCTCCGTGTCGTTCCTTCCTAGGCCTCGCCGTCGTCCACCGCCATGGTGCTCTCGGCGCTGACCTGGTCAACGTGGTCAACAAAGCGACATCCATCTGCCGTGGACTGTATGCAAAATAATGATTCCTCCACCGACAAATTTGGGACCCACCAGAAGGGCCTCTGTATTTCGTGAAAAAAACGTTCCCCCCGCTGACATGTCGGACCCACCAGCTATATCTTCGCACGCAAGGAAGTGCCTCCTTATTACGTACAAAAGAATGAATACCCACCCTGCTAGTTGGGACCCACCATAGTGGGAGGATGACTTGTGGGCCAACTAAGTTGAAGGGGACGGAGGGCTTTGTCATGAACGATTCTAGCTCCAGTGACCGTACGATGTCCATCCAACAGCCGTAGTGCTTCTTCAACCTCTGGTCTTCTTGCTCCAAATTACCAAAGCAAAGGCAGTCAGGCCGCATGCTCCTGCCTCCAAAGGGCGGTGTCTTTGCCCATGAGACCTCACCGCCCCTACTATTCCCACCGGTGGCTAGGCCTGCGGTGGCGGCAGCCTCACACCGCAGCCGAACCGGTGAACCTCGTACTCCTCTCCGCGGGCATCCATCGCCGCGTCTTTCCCGACTCTCGTCGTCCCCTTCCTAGGCCTCGCCGTCGTCCACCGCCGTGGTGCTCTCGGCGACACGGTCAACGTGGTCAAGGAACGACTTCCATCGGACGCATCAGACGTGGAGAGGCCGACAGTGGAGTCCACGGCCGCATGACAAGGAAGTGCCTCCTTATTACGCCGGAAAATAATGATTCCTCCACCGATACCGGGACCCACCGGACGGGCCATCAGATTTCGTGGAAGAAACATTTCCCCCTGACTGCTGGGACCAACCAGCTTCATCTTCGCACGCAAGGAAGTGCGTCCGGGCAAAAAAACTATTCGCCCCCCTTACTGCTGGGACCCACCAGCTACACCTTCGCACGCAAGGAAGTGCGTCCGGTCAAAAAAAAACAAAACAATTCGCCCCCCTGACTGCTGGGACCCACCAGCTACATCTTTGCAGGCAAGGAAGTACCTGACTGTCGGGACCCACCTGGTCGAAGCGTACGTAGCGTTGTCATCCTGGTCGCGAATGTGTACATACATACTGGTCGATGTAGAGGCGCGCACGTATCGTAGTAGAGGCGCGCACGTAGCATGTACACGTACGTATAGCGGTCAGGGTGCAAGAAAGAAAATACGGCCATGTATGTGTACATACGGGCGGGGTCTCGAACGCCTACTCGCGCATACGTACATGGCTGGGTCGGAACGAAGAAACAGCGTCGTCATCGTATTCATGGGGAGCCAATCGGTTGGGTCGGAACGTAATGCGTGGTCGTGTTCATCGGGAGGGCTTGGATGGAACAGGCGATGGAAACGAGGCCTGGCGTACCGCACAACGGAGGAAACGGACCTCCTACGTTCGGAACGGGGTCCTATTGATCAGGAGGGGTGTGGCGTACCGCAAAACGGAGGAAACGGACCTCCTACGGTCGAAACGGGGGTCCTGTTGATCGGGAGGGGTGTGGCGTACCGCAAAACGGAGGAAACGGACCTCCTACGGTCGAAACGGGGGTCCTGTTGATCGAGAGGGGTGTGGCGTACCGCAAAACGGATGAAACAGACCTCCTACGGTCGAAACGGGGGTCCAATTGATCCGGAGGGGTGTGGCGTACCACAAAACGGACGAAACGGACCTCCTACGGTCGAAACGGGGGTCCTGTTCATCGGGAGGGGTGTGGCGTACCGCAAAACGGGACTCCACGGGATACTATTCATGTCCACCGTCGACCTCCTCCAGCCTCCACGGGCTACCGTCGTCCTCCTCCAGCCTCCACGGGCTCCTGTTCATCCAGCCTCCACCGCACGCTACTCCACCAGCTCCTGTTCAGCCACCCCCTCCACGGGCATCCCTCCACCGTCTACTGTTCATCCTGCCCTCCACACCACGGGGTCCTGTTCAACCACCCCTCCACGGGCACCCCTTCATCGTCTACTGTTCATCCAGCCCTCCACACCACGGGGTCCTGTTCGTCCAGAGGCAAACGCCATCGCTCAGTGTTCATCCAACCCCCCGCAACGCTCACTGTTCATCCAGGCAGCATCGATCGGCTTCGCTAGGGAGCAAGCGATGGCGAATCACTCGATCAAGTTCAGTTAACAGCCATCGATCGATCGCTCGGGTTCGATAACGCATAGCAGCCCGCAGCGGTCAATCGCTCGGGTTCGATTAGAGCCCAACGCCTCGCTCGGGTTCGATTAGAGCCAACGCTTGCAAACACGCAGCGTCACGTGTCACGAGAGAACGCGCATCGCCGGCCCCGGCCTCCCACCGTAACCGGCAACTCCCCGAAATTTTCCTCGCCCTTGCTTCTACCACGGTTTTTTCCGTCATTGACGGCCCAAAGAATGTCATGCAGCTGCTACTCCGGTCCGCCTAGGACGAAAAGTCCATTTTCTGTCATGATTTTTTGTCATAGAAGTAGGAGCCCACCACATCTATGATGATACCGGGTTTTGTCACAATTATCGTCATAGAAGTGTCATATGTATGACAGAAAAAATTTCGTTCGGCCCAAAATGTCACGGATGTGTCTTTTTTTGTAGTGTGAGCGAAGCGCGCCGGATTGGACCATAAGCCTGCGCTTGTATTGAGGGGGCTAGGTCTGCTTCCGGCCGCCCTCGCAACGTGCAGGTGTGCAATGGGAGATGGGCCCATGCCCCTGCAACATAGGATTTAGACCGGCGTGCTGACCTCTCTGTTGTGCCTAGGTAGGGCTGCGACGTGTTGATCTTCCGAGGCCGGGCATGACCCAGGAAAGTGTGTCCGGCCAAATGGGATCGAGCGTGTTGGGTTATGTGGTGCACCCTTGCAGGGAAGTTTATCTATTCGAATAGCCGTGATCTTGATGCAGGGGCGACTTGGGGTTATACCTTGACCTTATGACAACTAAAACAGGATACTTAATAAAACGCACCCTTCCAAGTGCCAGATACAACCCGGTGATCGCTCTCTAACAGGGCAACGAGGAGAGGACCGCCGGGTAGGAGTATGCTATGCGATGCTACTTGGTGAACTTACCATCTACTCTCCTACATGCTGCAAGATGGAGGCTGCCAGAAGCGCAGTCTTCGACAGGACTAGCTATCCCCCCTCTTATTCTGGCATTCTGCAGTTCAGTCCGCCGATATTGCCCCTGTACACATATACCCATGCATATGTAGTGTAGATCCTTGCTTGCGAGTACTTTGGATGAGTACTCACGGTTGCTTTTCTCCCTCTTTTCCCCCTTTCTATTCTACCTGGTTGTCGCAACTAGATGCTGGAGCCCAGGACCAGACGCCACCGTCGACGACGACTCCTACTACATCGAAGGTGCCTACTGTTATGTGTAGGCCGCTGACGACGACCAGGAGTAGTTTAGGAGGATCCCAGGCAGGAGGCCTGCGCCTCATTCAATCTGTATCCCAGTTTGTGCTAGCCTTCTTAAGGCAAACTTGTTTACTTATGTCTGTACTCAGATATTGTTGCTTCCGTGACTTCGTCTATGATCGAGCACTTGTATTCGAGCCCTCGAGGCCCCTGGCTTGTATTATGATGCTTGTATGACTTATTTATTTTTAGAGTTGTGTTGTGATATCTTCCCGTGAGTCCCTGATCTTGATTGTACACGTTTGTGAGTATGATTAGTGCATGATTGAATCGGGGGCGTCACAAAGATATTTGTTGCTAAGAATGGATCCTTTCTAGAGAAGGAGTTTCTCTCGAAAGAAGTGAGTGGGAGGAAAGTAGAACTTGATGAGGTAATTGTACCTGCTCCCTTATTGGAAAGTAGTTCATCACAGAAATCAGTTCCAGTGATCCTACACCAATCAGTGAGGAAGCTAATGATGATGATCATGAAACTTTTGATCAAGTTACTACTGAACCTCGTAGGTCAACCAGAGTAAGATCCGCACCAGAGTGATACGGTAATCATGTTACTTGACCATGACGAACCTACAAACTATGAGGAAGCGATGATGAGCCCAGATTTCGTGAAATGGCTTGAGGCCATGAAATCTGAGATGGGATCCATGTATGAAAACAAAGTATGGACTTCGGTTGACTTGCCCGATGATCGGCAAGCCATAGAGAATAAATGGCTCTTTAAGAAGAAGACTGACGCTGACGGTAATGTTACTGTCTACAAAGCTCTACTTGTTGCTAAAGGTTTTCGACAAGTTCAAGGAGTTGACTACGATGAGACTTTCTCACATGTAGTGATGCTTAAGTCCGTCTGAATCATGTTAGCAATGGCCGCATTTTATGATTATGAAATTTGGCAAATGGATGTCATAACTGCATTCCTTAATGGATATCTTAAAGAAGAATTGTGTATGATGCAACCAGAAGGTTTTGTCGATCCAAAATGTGCTAACAAAGTGTGCAAGCTCCAGCGATCCATTTATGGACTAGTGCAAGCATCTCGGAGTTGGAATATACGCTTTGATAGTGTGATCAAAGCATATGGTTTTATATAGACTTTTGGAGAAGCCTGTATTTACAAGAAGGTGAGTGGGAGCTCTATAGCATTTCTGATATTATATGTAGATGGCATATTGTTGATAAAAAATGATACTGAATTTCTGAATAGCATAAAAGGATACTTGAATAAGATTTTTTCCAATGAGAGACCTCGGTGAAGCTGCTTATATATTGGGCATCAAGATCTATAGAGATAGATCAAGACGCTTAATTGGACTTCAGCAAAGCACATACCTTGATAAAGTTTTGAAAAAGTTCAAAATGGATCAAGCAAAGAAAGGGTTCTTGCCTGTGTTACAAGGTGTGAAGATGAGTCAGACTTAATGCCCAACCACTGCAGAAGATAGAGAGGAGATGAAAGTCATTCCCTATGCTTCAGCCATAGGTTCTATCATGTATGCAATGCTGTGTACCAGACCTGATGTGTGCCTTGCCATTAGTTTAGCAGGGAGGTACCAAAGTAATCCATCAGTGGATCCTTTGGACAGCGGTCAAGAACATCTGAAATACGAAAAGGACTAAGGATATGTTTCTAGTTTATTGAGGTGATAAAGAGCTCGTCGTAAATTGTTACGTCGATGCAAGCTTTGACACTGATCAGGATGACTCCAAGTCACAAACCGGATATGTATTTATATTGAATGGTGGAGCTGTCAGTTGGTGCAGTTCTAAATAGAGCGTCGTGGCGGTATCTACGTGTGAAGCGGAGTACATAGCTGCTTCGGACAGCAAATGAAGGAGTCTGGATGAAGGAGTTCACATCCGATCTAGGTGTCATACCTAGTGCATTGGGTCCAATGAAAATCGTGCAATTGCCTTGGCAAAGGAATCCAGATTTCACAAGAGAACCAAGCACATCAAGGGACGCTTCAATTCCATCTGCAATAAAGTCAAGGAGGGAGACATAGAGATTTGCAAAATACATATGGATCTGAATGTTGCAGACCTGTAGACTAAGCCTCTCTCACGAGCAAAACATGATCAACACCAAGACACCATGGGTGTTAGAATCATTACCATGTAATCTAGATTACTGACTCTAGTGCAAGTGGGAGACTGAAGGAAATATGCCCTATAGGCAATAATAAAGTTGTTATTTATATTTGGGGCATTTACATTTATGCCCTAATTTGCGCCCACTCTCAGATTTACCCCTAATTTCAAAGCCTGCTCGAATTTGCCCTCTACCGTTATGTGCACTTATAGAAATGCCCTTCTGTGTCGTTACCGTCCGGTCAAAGCTGGTCAAAAGGCTTTGAATGTCCTGAAAAAATAGCAAAAAAATCTAAAAATTTGTGGGTTCAAAGATACTCAGGTTCGCAAGGTGCGTGCAAATTTTCATGTTGTTTGGACATTCCAGGAGCTCATTGATGAGGACATAGACCTGGGGTGGGATAATAGGCCTGACCTATACGTCCTACCCAAGGTCACTGTCTTGGAAAAGAAGAATTTCAAGAGACAATAGGGAGGGCCCAACAAAGGTGTCGAGTGCAATCCACTCGACCTACCATTCACTCGGAGACCCCTCCTTCTTCAGGCCATTCGACCACTCAACCACTTGACATACAGAAGACCTAAAGTCACTCAGCATAGCAACGGTCGGACGTTTACTCATTGACTTAATGATCATTTATATCACTTTATTACAGACATTACCTGTAATGCTCCTCTTTATGTACATTGAACTCCTTGTAACGTGGGCTGGCTGGGGTCCTGGCGCACTCTATATAAGCCACCCCCCTCCACACGCACAAGGGTTCGCACCCCCTGTAACACACACACGCATAATCCAGTCGACCGCCTCCGGGCTCCGAGACGTAGGGTTGTTACTTCTTCTGAGAAGGGACCGAACTCGTAAAACTCGCGTGTACAACTTCGCCATAGCTAGGATCTTGCCTCTACATACCTACCCCCCATTCTACTGTCAGTCTTAAATCCACGATAGTTTCTTCTCTAACTTTCTTACTGCATTACAATAACCAGTCATAGCTGGGCTTCTGACGTCCCACTCCTTCATCACTTGATTGACCACTAAATCTGAGTCGCCATAGACCATGAGGCGACGGACGCCGAGTGAAATGGCCATACGCAACCCATACAGAAGTGCTTCATATTCAGCTTCATTGTTGGAGGAGTCAAAGTGAATCTGGAGAACATACTTGAGTTTGTCGCCTCGGGGGGATACCAATACCACCCCAGCACCGGAACCGTTCAGCATCTTAGAGCCATCAAAGAACATGGTCCAGTGTTCCGAGTGAACCTGGGCTGGCAGTTGCTGTTCAATCCACTCGGCGAGGAAATCTGCTATTGCTTGGGACTCGATAGCTTTCTTTACCTCAAACTTGACATCCAAGGGAAGGAGTTCAATCGCCCACTTTGCCACTCGACCAGTTGCATCTCTGTTGTTCACAATCTCTGATAACGGTTAAGGCGTCAGCGGTCGTAATGGAGTGATCGGAGAAATAGTGTGCAACCTTCTTCGTAGTCATGTAAATCCCATAAACAAGCTTCGATAATGTGGATATCTCTGTTTTGACGGAGTCGAACTTGAAACATAATATCTTTGGGCGTTGAACTTTATAGGCTTTTCCTTCTTCTTCCCGCCGACCGTGAGTCTTTGTCTTGACAACTTGTCCAGTGGCTGCAATGTAAAGCAGTAAAGGCTCTTTCCTGATTGGGGCAGCGAGCACCGGCTGGGTGGAAAGCAGGGCTTTGAGCTCTGCAAACGCTGGATCAGCTTCAGGAGTCCACTCGAACTTATCAGACTTCTTCATCAGTCGGTAAAGAGGCAATGCCTTTTCACCGAGGCGAGAAATGAATCGACTCAAGGCGGCCAAACAACCAGTAAGCTTTTGGACATCGTGCACACGCACAGGGCGTTTCATCCGGAGTATAGCACCAACTTTCTCTGGGTTAGTGTCGATCCCTCATTCGGAAACAAGGAAACCGAGTAATTTTCCGCCAGGAACTCCAAATGTGCACTTTGATGGATTAAGCTTGATATCATACCTTCTGAGGTTGGCAAAAGTTTCAGCAAGGTCAACCAGCAGGTCGGAACCCTTACATGACTTGACCACAATGTCATCCACGTATGCTTCCACATTCCGACTGATTTGAGTGAGCAAACACTTCTAAATCATCCTCATGAATGTGGCTCCGGCGTTCTTTAGGCCGAATGGCATGGTGACATAACAGAAGCATCCGAATGGAGTGATGAATACCGTTTTTATCTCATCGGGTCCATACAGTCGGATATGATGATACCCGGAATAGGCGTCCAGAAAAGACAATCGCTCACACCCCGCAGTCGAGTCGACGATTTGGTCGATGCGGGGGAGAGGAAAATGATCTTTCGGGCAGACCCGATTGATATGCTTGAAGTCAATGCACATGCAAAGTGAATCGTCTTTCTTGGGGACCATGACAACATTGGCGAGTCACTCGGAGTGGTAAATCTCTCGGATGAACTCGGCTGCAAGGAGTCGAGCCACTTCCTCACCAATTGCTTTTCTCTTCTGTACGGTGGACCGTCAAAGATGTTCCTTGACTGGTTTTACTTTCGGGTCAACTCGCAAACGATGCTCAGCCAGTCCCCTGGGTACACCTGGCATGTCAGAAGGTTTGCATGCGAAGATGTCCCAGTTCTCACGGAGAAACTGGATGAGCGCTTCTTCCTATTTGTTGTCGAGTGAAGTTAAAATATGAGTAGGAGCAGCATTAGGATCGGTAAGGTGAATGTGAATCGGCTTGGTTTCACCGGACGACTGAAATGCAGAATCAGTAGCAGGCTTCTTGGAGCGCAACAAATCACTTGGATCTGCGTTCTTCCGGTATTCTTGCATTTCGACTGCTGCCATTTGTGCATCGGCGATTTTTGAGCCCTTCTGGAAGCACTCTTCTACCTTCTGCCGATTGCCAGTGATAGTGTTCACTCCTCTGGGACCAGGCATTTTCAACTTGAGGTACACGTAACATGGTCGAGCCATGAAAGTTCATAGGCTGGCCTACCCAGAATAGCATGATAAGCACTCTGGAAATCCACCACTTCAAATGTCAACTTTTCTTTGCGGTAATTCTTGGAATCACCGAAAACCACATCGAGGGCGATCTGGCCGAGTGATTCAGTCTTCTTGCCAGGTATGAGACCATGGAAACTCATATTGCTTTCACTAAGCTTGGACATCGGAATGCCCATTCCCTTGAGGGTCTCAGCATACAGGATATTCAGGCCACTACCACCATCCATCAGCACTTTAGTCAGCCGAGTGCCTTCAACAACTGGGTCGACCACCAGCGCTTGCCTCCCAGGGGTGGCTATATGTGCTAGATGGTCAGACTGGTCGAATGTGATGGCAGTGTGAGACCACTTCAAATAACTTGGTGTTGCCGGACCAACCATGTTCACTTCTCTGTTGATATCTTCCAGTCGACTTTTGCTTTCAACATCAGCAAAAATCATCAGAGTGGAATTGACGTTGGGAAAACCATCATCTTCTTCTTCCCTATCCTCACCCTTGTCCGACTCTTTTCCTTCTCCTTGGGTTGTTTCTCTCGGAACTGTTGGATCAGGAGCCGACACTGTCGAGTGGTGTGTTTAGGTTAAATGAGATTTGAATCAAGCGAGTTAGCAACAGTAAAGTGATGACGTGGCATCATTAGCAGAGGATTACTGTAGCTTAATTATCCGGGCGTCACAATTCTCCTCCACTACAAGAAATCTCGTCCCGAGATTTAAGGGGTGTAGTAGGGGGAAAGACTCGGAAAGGACGGACCTCATCACATGATAGGTAACTGGGGGCTATCCCAGTGAACATGGCATAGAGGCATCTCTCGAGTGGAAATTTAAGAAAGTCATCGAGAGCAAGGAAAGAAGGTGCAATAAGAAGCTTCGCGGGTAGGCAATTGTTTGTTGCCTGAAACAGAGGGTGAAAGGGGGTTCAGAGCATTGGGAATAAGTATTGCATCTAATACCAGAATAGATCACTAGGAAGGTGGCTCTTGATTTACACACGAAGCCAAGTGCAAATAATATTTCGGAGTCAATGTTGTACAGGAGAGTCAGGTTTTGATCCTGCGGAACTGCGGGTTATGGGCCCACCATGTGAGTTAAAAGTAGAAAGGGCTCTGATAGAAAGGCATGTCAGAGCATAGACTGTCAGTTATGTTGGCAACAACGTTGGTACCAAGGGCGAGGATGAAGAGAACCATTTTCCTGCTGCATAAAGGCGAAAGCGGATCGATGAGGCAAAGTTCTCGTCCATCGGCGGCTATCGGGATGTCATCAACAATAGTAACAAGGTCTTACCGACAGAGTTGTATATCGAGGCATTTACATAAGCAGCGAATTATTACTGCTCAAATATGTTACGTTACAAGAAAGGTTAACATAACAATGGAAAGGAAAGTGTAGACTCAAATCAGTTTTTGGTGTCCTCAAGTGTCTACCAACTCAGAACCCGTGGAAAATTTTGAATCGGCGAGAAATAACAGTTGATGAAGAACTCATAAGAAGTTATATAGTTCCGTGATATTCTCGAGATACCAAAGGGGTAATACTCGAAGGTAGATCAAAGTAGAGGTTGGACAGGTTAAATGATCTGAAGAAGACAAGTACTTTAACTTGTCCGAGAAATGGAATCAAGGGAGATCAATCATGGTCGGAATCACGGTTACAAAGGACCAATATAGATACAAGATGAACTTATCACAAGGGGATTAATATCATTACCAGAAGCTTCCATGTTAAGTTCCACATCGGGTCCATGGGCATGAACACAAAGGTTCAAGGTCGACTCCCACTTCATCAATGCATAACCTTCCATTCATTTCTCGCATTCGAAGAAGTTGTAGCGTTGAAATATTATCCGGAGAAACGCTAGTAGACATAACCCGCATAACCTTCCGGTTCACACGGATTTAGGGAAGACATAAGTCCAACCCACTGGGGCATCTTAGGAACATATACCACAGACTTTATGAGTAAATAATTCAAGCCCGGAAGCAGAGTATGTTTGGAAAGAGCGGGGATACAAGTTACCAAAGGCATTATGTATCCGAGGAAGGCTCACAAGGTTATTGAATATGAAGGAAGCTGTCGGATAGAAACTCAACAAAGGATCTGGTGGTTCACAAGGATATGATGTGAGCATCTATACTCAACCAGAATGCAAGGAGATCAGATTATAGAAACAATTGGATAATCCAAAGCTCAAATGTAACGGAATTACGATTCCCAAATCAAGGGATCAGAAGTAGATGCTCTGGTCAAAGATAGGTAAGTTGAATGGACATAGATCGACAATCAATCAAGGTTTGATTTGTCGAACACCAGCTCATGTCAGGGGTGACGTCTAAGCCGAAGGGAAGAATTTTAAATGTGATTGTGGATTGTGAGCATTCACAAACATATTGAATCAAATGCTCAAAATTAAAGATGACAAAGGGTACTACTGAATATTGCTAGACATATGGGAAACATCCACAATGCAAGCAGACAGGGAGGAGCAAGAGTAATAGGTTTCTAAGGATTTTCGGAAGATCGGATAATATTCCAAAGGATTTTGTGAAACAAAGATCAGATGTGGTGAATCGGATACTCGGCAAGCGAGTAATTATCCATGAGGGTATTCATGTGGCAAAGAACTGCAACGCAGTAGGCTCAACGGATTCTTAGGACAACAGAGAGTAATTCGGGGCATCTTGTAATAACAAGAGCAACTGGGGATGAAGGTATGAACGACAACATAGGTAGTTACTCATAAGGATTTATCGGTGGTAGGGATTACAATGGCGAAGCGCATAAGGGTCTCGCGAAAACATCGAAGAGTATCTTCAGAATCTTCTGGTGCACCAAGCCATCATCTAGAGTGAAGGGCTCTCTGGGAGGAAGTATTTACGAGATCCTAGAGTTAGAGTTAACAAAATCATTTAACCCGAATAGAAGAGAGATCAGAGTCCTAGAGTATAGACGAGGAGTAAAAGATCCTAATACCACCCAAATGGCGACGTGAGCCCGTAAGCCACATAGCCATGTTAGTAAAATAGTTTTTCAAACACTAGACTCAACTTCGGCCAAGGAGTTGGAAAGGGGAATCCTACAGGCAGTCGGCTCTGATACCAACTCATGACGCCCCCGACTCGACCGTACACTAATCGTACTGCATAAGCGTGTGCGATCAAGATCGAGGACACAGGAAGATATCACAACACAACTCTAGACACAAATCAAAATAATACAAGCTTTATATTACAAGCCAGGGGACTCGAGGGCTCGAATACAAGCTCGATACACAAGAGTCAGCGGAAGCAACAATATCTGAGTACAGACATAAGTTAGACAAGGATGCCTTAAGAAGGCAAGCACAAAAACAACAACGATCGAAGAGGCAAGGCCTCCTGCCTGGGACCTCCTAACTACTCCTGGTCTTCGGTGGCCTCCATGTAGTAGTATCCGTCGGTGGTGGCATCTGGCTCCAAGGATCCACCATCTGGTTGCGACAACCGGAAAGAAGGAAGAAGGGGGAAAAAGGGGTAGCAAAGCAACCGTGAGTACTCATCCAAAGTACTCGCAAGCATCAGATCTATACTAAGTATGCATTGGTATCAAATGGAAGGGCTGTATCTGTGGACTGAACTGCAAAATGCCATAATAGAGGGGGAAGGCCTAGCCTAATGAAGACTAGCATCTTCAAACAGCTCCAAGCATCTTGCAACATGTAGAAGAGTAAAGAATAGCAGTTTATATTTAACAAACATGTTGTAGTAACAAAGCCCAGAGATCCTTCCTCGACTCCCTGCGAGAAAGCAATCCCGGAGCCACATACCATTTCTAGTTGTATTAGATCAAGATATAAGTCTGAACGTCCATTACCGTGGACACGGTATTCGAATAAGATCTTCCCTGCAGGGGTGCACCACGTTTTCCAACACGCTCGATCACTCTGGCCGGACACACCTTTCTGGGGTCAATGCCCGGCCTCAGAAGATCAACACGTCGCAGCCCGACCTAGGCTCAGCAGAGAGGTCCCCGCAGGTCTACCTCCTAAGCACTCCGGGGTCTGGGCCCATCGCCCGTTGCACTCCGGGTTGTTACGTGCAGGGCGGACCTAGGCACCACCTTTGGGGTGCCGGCCCACACTACAAAAAAAAGACACATCTGTGACATTTTGGGCCGAACAGAATTTTTTTCTGTCATACATATGACACTTCTATGACGATAATTGTGACAAAACCCGGTATCATCATAGATATGGTGGGCTCCTACTTCTATGACAAAAAATCATGACAGAAAATGGGCTTTTCGTCACAGGCGGGCGAGACACAGCTGCATGACATTCTTTGGGCCGCCCATGACGGAAAAAGCTGTGGTAGAAGCGAGGCGAGGAAAATTTCGGGAGTTGCAGTTCACGGTGGGAGGTCGGGGCCGGCGATGCGAAGTTTCTCTCGTACATATACGCGTGTGTGCGAGGCATTGGCTCTAATCAACCCGAAGCGAGGCGTTGGGCTCTAATCAACCCGGCGATTACTGCTGCAGCTACTGCGTTCTTGAACCCGGCGATCGATCAATGGGCTGTTAATCAACCCGATGGGCGATTCCTTATTCTTCTTGCTAATCAAGCCGATCGATTGGATGAACGATGGCGTTGAGGCGGTTTGGATGAGCGATGGCGGTGGCGTTGCCTCTAGATGAACAGGACCCCATGGTGTGGAGGGCTGGATGAGCAGATGAGCGGTGGAGGGTGGCCATGGAGGGTGGTTGAACAGGACCCCATGGTGTGGAGGGCTGGATGAACAGTGAGACGGTGGATGGGTGGTTGAACAAGAGCTTGGTGGAGTAAGCGCACGGTGGAGGCTGGATGAGCAGAGCCCGTGTAGGCTGGAGGAGGTCGACGGTAGCCCGTGGAGGCTGGAGGAGGTCGACGGTGGAGATGAACAGTATCCCGTGGAGTCCCGTTTTGCGGTACGCCACACCCCTCCGATGAACAGGACCCTTGTTTCGACCGTAGGAGGTCTGTTTCGTCCATTTTGCGGTACGCCACACCCCTCCCGATCAACAGGACCCCCGTTTCGATCGTAGGAGGTCGGTTTCCTCCGCTTTTCGATGCGCCACACCCTCCCGATCAAAAGGACCCTGTTTCGACCGTAGGAGGTCCGTTTCCTCCGTTTTGTTGTACGCCAGACCCCTCCCGATCAACCGGACCCCGTTCCGAACATAGGAGGTCCGTTTCCTCCGTTGTGCGGTACGCCAGGCCTCGTTTCCATCGCCTGTTCCGTCCAAGCCCTCCCGATGAACACGACCACGCATTCCGTTCCGACGCAGCCGGTTGACTCCCATGCGTTCCGTTGCCTCCCGAAGAACACGACGCATTCCGTTGCCTCCCCATGAACACGACGCATTCCGTTGCCTCCCCATGAACACGACGACGACGTTGTTTCTCCGTTCCGACCCAGCCATGTACGTATGCGCGAGTAGGCGTTCGAGACCCTTCCCGTATGTACGTACGTGGCCGTATTTTCTTTCTTGCACCCTCGCCGTTGTACGTACGTGTACATGCTACGTGCGCGCCTCTACTACGACACGTGTGCGCCTCTACATCCACCAGTATATATATACGTACACGTTCGCGACCAGAATGAAGACGCTACGTACGCTTCGACCAGGTGGGTCCCGGTATCGAGCACTTCCTTGCGTCGCGAAGATGTAGCTGGTGGGTCCCAGCGATCGAGAAGCGAATCTTTTTTTACCGGACGCACTTCCTTGCGTGCGAAGATGTAGCTGGTGGGTCCCAGCGGTCGAAGCGAATCTTTTTTTGCCCGAACGCACTTCCTTGCATGCGAAGGTGTAGGTGGTGGGTCCCAGCGGTCGGGAAACATTTTTTTTCGCGAAATCGGTGGCCCGTCCGTGGGTCCCGCTATCTCGAGGTGGAGGAATAAGTATGGTCCGCGTAATACGGAGGCACTTCCTTGCTGCGGCCGTGGACCCAGCTGTCAGCCTCTCCACATACAGTCCACGTCCGATGAAAGTCGTTCCTTGACCATGTTGACCACGCCGCACCGAGAGCACCAGGGCGGTGCACGACGGCGAGGCCTAGGAAGGGGACGACGGGGAGCCGGGGAAGACGCAGCAGTGGAAGCCCGCGACGAGAGGAGTACGAGGGTTCACTGGTTCGGCTGCGGTGTGAGGCTGCCGTCGCCGCAGGGCCTAGCCAGCGGTGGGAATAGTAGGGGGCGGTGAGGCCTCCGCGGCAGCACATCCGGCCACGAAAGGCAGGAGCATGCGACACGACCGACGCTGCTTTGGGCGGCTGGAACAAGAAGACCAGAGGTTGAAGAAGCACTATGGCCGTTGGATGGACATCGTACGGTCACTGGAGCTAGAATCGTTCATATATTGACTAAAGTTGACAAAGGCCTCCGTCCCAGTCAACTTAGTAGGCCCAAGTCAGCCTCCCACCAAGGTTGGTCCCGGCTAGCGAAGGTATTCATTTTTTGTGCGTAATAAGGAGGCACTTCTGGTGGGTCCGGTGGCAGTGGGGAAGCGTTTTTTCGCGAATACGGTGGCCCGACACATGGGTCCCGGCCGGTCGAGGAAGCGTTTTTTGTGAAATCTTGGTGGCCCGTCCGATTGGGTCCAAGCTGTCGGTGGAGGAATAATTATTTTCTGCGTAATAAGGAGGCACTTCCTTGCGATTGCCGTGGACCCGGTGTCGACCTCTCCCACGTCTGATACTCTTCCGATGGAAGTTGGTTGTTGACCACATTGACCACGCCGCGCCGAGAGCACCACGGCGGTGGATGACGGCGAGGCCTAGGAAGGGGATGACGCGGAGCCGGGAAGACAGCGGTGGAAGCCCAGCGGAGAGGAGTCTGAGGTTCACCGGTTCGGCTGCGGTGTGAGGCTGCCATCACCGCAGAATAACGAGGGGTGTGGGTGAGTAGAGGATGCCACAGCCAGCGGTGGGAGTAGTAGGGCGCCGAGGCCTCACGCCGCTTGTCGCAGCCCGCCACGGGAGGCGAGAGCACGAGGCACGACCGGCGCTGGTTTGGGCGGCTGGAGCAAGAAGACCAGAGGTTGAAGAAGCACTTCGGCCGTTGGATGGACATCGTACGGTCACTGGAGCTAGAATCATGCATATTGACTAAGTTGACAAAGCCCTCCGTCCCCGTCAACTTAGTAGGCCCACAAGTCAGCCTGCCACTATACTTGGTCCCAGCTAACAGGCGGAGTATTCATTTTTTTGTGCGTAATAAGGAGGCACTTCCTTGCGTGCGAAGATATAGCTGGTGGGTCCGAGCTGTCAGCGGCGGTAACGTTTTTTTCATGAAATACAGAGGCCCTTTCGGTGGGTCCCTGATGTCAGGTGGAGGAATCATTATTTTGCGCGTAATAAGGAGGCATTTCCTTGCATGCGGCCGTGGACCCAGCTGTCGGCCTCTCCACGTCTGATCCGCCGGATGCATGTCGGTGCGTTGACCATGTTGACCAGGCAGCGCCGAGAGCACCGAAGCGGTGGACGACGGCGAGGCCTAGGAAGGAAACGACACGGGCGAGGAAGACTCAGCAGCTTGTTTCCCACGGAGAAGTACGACCGAGCGAGGGTTTACTCGTTAAATGCCTGCCGTCGCCGGAGAATAACAGCAGGTGTGGGTGAGTAGAGGATGGCTAAGCCAGCGATGGGAATCTGATGGGGCGATGAGGCCTGCTTGATGGTACAACCCGGCCGAGGAGGAGGAGCAGGCAGTCCGTCGGCGCTTGTTTGAGCGGATGGAGCAGAAGAGCGAGAGATTAAAGAAGACGACGGCCGTTGGATGGCCATCCAACGATCCTTTGCTGTGTCAACCTTTTTTTAGGAAAGCCTCAAATCTGTGGAAAACAGCATACATCCCATCTGCCATTATTTCTAATAATTTACAGCCCATTTGCTAATTCTTAAGGTTTTTTTGAGCCCATATTCTTTTTGTTAGCATTACAGCCCATTATCTGGCCACGGTTAAAAAATTATACGAAATTTTGCATATTTCAAAAGCGGTCCGAACTGTTTTTAATCCGAAATTTCGACTCACATTCAAACTGATTTTAAAAATAAATGTATATCAATATAAAACCCAACAAATTCTCCACGCATAAAAATTAATGTAATTTAAAATCTCAAAATGAAAAAAAGATATTTGAAACTAATTGCCGGTTTGATGTATTTTAAAAATGTACATCCCATTTCTCATTACTGATGGGCCATTTTCTCGGCCAGCCGAATGAAAGCTCTCCTCGTCTTGAAAGATTTGCAGCCCAACAGGCCTGACAAAGCGACTTACTTGGCAAATAACAAAAAAACTGGGCTGTGGCCGTGGACCCAGCTGTCAGCCTCTCCATGTACAATACTCTTCCGATGGAAGTCCTTCCTTGACCATGTTGACCACGCCTTGGAGAAGCACCACGGCGGTGGGCGGCAACCGAGCCTAGGAAGGGGACGACACGGAGCCGGGAAAACCTTGGCGGTGGAAGCCCAGCGGAGGAGAATCTGAGGGTTCACTGGTTCGGCTGGGTGTGAGGTGCCCGTCGCCATGAGGTCAGCCAGTGGGAATAGTAGGGCGGTGAGGCCTCCGCTGGCAACCTGATCGGCCACGGGAGGCAGGAGCATGAGGCACGACCGGCGCTGGTTTGGGCGGCTGGAGCAAGAAGACCAGAGGTTGAAAAAGCACTACGGCCGTTGGATGGACATCATACGGTCACTGGAGCTAGAATCGTTCATATTGACTAATTGACAAAGCCCTTCGTCCCCGTCAACTTAGTAGGCCCACAAGTCAGCCTCCCACCAAGGTGGGTCACAGCTAGCAGGGGGAGTATTCATTTTGTTGTGCGTAATAAGGAGGCACTTCCGGTGGGTCCGAGCCGGCAATGGGGGACGTTTTTTCGCGAAATACGGTGGCCCGTCGGGTGGGTCCCAGCGATCGAGGGCAAACGTTTTTTTTGCAAAATACGGTGGCCCGTCCAGTGGGTCCCTGCTATCAGTTGGAGGAATCATTATTTTCTGCGTAATAAGGAGGCACTTACTTGCTGCGGCCGTGGACCCAACTGAGACTCTCCACGTACAGTATACTTCCGATGGAAGTCATTCCTTGACCACGTTGACCTCGCCGTGTTCCGTTGCATGCATGCGTCCATGGGCGTGGTGCGTCCCACCGTCGACCTCTCACGTCATACCATCTTCCGATGACTCTCGGTTGTTGACCACGTTGACCACACCGTGCGGCGCACCTGCATGGAACGACCCGGAGATGGGGAAGGCGGGCGATGGAGTCGCAGATGGAGAGGTGGGAAACTTCAACTTTGGTTGGTCTTGTGACGGCAGACAGCCCTTGATGCACGGGAGACAGGAGAAAGAACAGAGGTTGGAAGGAGCACGGCTGTTGGATTAACAACCAACGGTCCAGCTGCTAGAATCATTTGTTGATTAAGTTAACAAAGCCGTGCGTACATCGTCCCGCTTAGCAGCCCACAAGTCGATCACCAACCGACGGGTCCCGGTATCAGCAGGATGAATAAATTTTTTTCGCAAAACATGGAGGCACTTCCTTCCGTGCGAAGATACGGCCGGTGGGTCCCAAATTGTCGGTGGAGGAAACATTTTTCAGCTTAATAAGGAGGAACTTTCCTTGCGTGCGACCATGGACCTCGTGGGTCCCAGCCGTCGAGCTCTCCATGTCTGATCCTCTTCGATGACTCTCGTTTGTTGACCATGCCGCACCGAACACGGTGAAGGATTTGAACGACAGCGAGGCCCGGACGGGAATGACTAGGAGATGGGAAAAGCGGCGATGGAGTCGCATGATTGAGAGGAGGAGAAGGGTTATAACTGGTTACATTGCGGCGTGAAATGTAGTCTGTGGAGAATAACAGGAGGTGTCGAGGGGTGGAGGGATAGCCAGGCCGGCGGTGGGGTAGCACTTCGCAGCGATGCGTGCTAAGCAGAGCCGCTAGCCGCCGGAGGCCGGACCAGGTGGTCCCGGCGACGCTGGAGGAAGAAGATGAGAGATTCAAGGTGCATGCCGGCCATTGGATATAAATCCAATGGCTGTGGATGACACAATCATTTGTTGACCAAGTTGACAACGCCCTATGTAGGCTTCGACCTATTGGCCCACATGTCAGCCTGCAAAAATGTGGCATATATTTAACCCATGTTCTCTAGAATGTACAGTCCATTTGCTGGGCTGGGTGAACAAATAATTTCGCGTCAATCAGGCCCATTTATATTTTCTAAGAAATCCCAGCCCCTTTGCACTTCCTTGAAATACACGTATTAGGTGGGCTCGTTATATATATAATGTTATGTTAGAAGGAGCAATTAATATCAAAGAATAAACCGAGAGGCACATTTTTATATATATAATTAAGAAATTAGCGAGTTATTGCTCAAAATAAAAATGAGCTGCGTTATTATTAAATTGGTCCTTAAAATCTTACAAGCTTTTTATGCAATCACCAGGATTTTCCTTGCCTGTGAGTCAAAAACAACCAGGATTTTCCGTTAAACATTTACATTTATAAGTTAATGACACGTGGGATGTTTTTATAATGTATATATAAGTCTCTATAAAATATATGATAATAGTAATAATATAAATATATATAATGTGGTTAGAAGGGAAAACATAAATTGGACACAAAGATTACTTTTATAAGAGACCTGCGTTTTATACCCGACAGTAGGCATACTAACAAGTTCAAACACAAATACAATAGAAAAGGTAAACATTCATATCAAACTCAGGTTCAGAGGACACGTTCATATTCATAGCCAACATTCACTATCAACAACTCAAAAGATCCATATATACACAAGCTCAGCATATCTATGCATCCAAATGATTGATAGATCACACGACAATATTCATACATAATTCACAAAAAGATTCAGATATACACATGTTCAGTATGTTTACGCATCCAAATGATTGAGATCACAACCAATATGATCCATGGACGAACTTTAATTACCTAGGGTACAGACTCGTAAATGGTGTTCAATCGGAGGTACTTCTTGCTAAAATTAGTTCTTGTATGAGTAAATTTTCGAGTACATAAGAGGCAGCACAGACAGTCTGAACTTTTCTTGTAGGTTTATCCTCGAATAGTGGCCTCGTGCCGAGGGAGGTTTGAGCAACTTGGCCACTACTTTCATCCAACTAGTTTACTCGCTCATCTTGGTCCTGTATCTCGCAAAAATTCTACATTGCAGACGAGAAAGGAGGCGGTTGAGAAAATGAACCACCCAAATTTTTTGTGCAGTTCAACTGAAATGGAGCATCCTTGGCGTGCAGACTGATTAAGTGCCGATGAATATATCGCGTCAACCAACTTGTCGGAATCTTTAGACTCCATGCCATATAGTTCGCTACCATATGTGCCGATAACCAACCGACACAAGTTGGGACCAAAGACTGGACTGTGTTTTTCTGGGCTATCCACCAAGCAATATTTTTGGCGTTCACTCTCCTAATACTTGGAGTTTGACAATTGGTTGACGCCGGTTGATGCTCGAATGAATATAGGCACTTCTTGTCAACATCGATGCTTGTCTGAGTGAACTTTGGAGTACATAGCAGCAGCATAAGTACCTGTCCATCGGATCATTTTGTGCAGTTCTACTGAAATCACCGATGTAATGATTTGCCTGCGAGTTCAGGCTTCAAATTACTCCTTTATGAAATCGGCAAATAGTAGCACAATACCAAATTACCAATACATATGACAAGCACAATAATCGGGATAAAGACCAGTACCAACCTGTGTGAGGTAGTATATCAATTGCTATTTCCTTTGGTCGAAGCCGAGATAAGCCAAGCTTAACGACAAAGGAAGAAAGCAAGCGGAGATTAGCGACTGATAGGAAAGGACGGAAGCTGTCGAGGCAATGAAGCACCCAAAGTTTTTATGCAGTTCCACCAAAATCGAGCATCCCTGTTGGCACATATATTGAGTGGGATTACTGTAATAGTGGGACTAGTTGGTGAAACATACACTAACAAATAGAAGCACCCTCATTATCTTAATGGGTAAAGTTAGCAACATAGTAGTCTTGCTTAAAGAGAGGTATTAGTTTATTTAATCAGTGCCAATTAGCTCAACTCAACACTAAAAGCATTGCCATTTATCATAGGTTGCAAAACTTAGAAGTGCAAAGATAAAGGAGTTTCTCATGACAGTAGCACGATACAAATAGAGATGACAACAAACTAATATGGATGAAGGCCTTAGGCCCGTACCAACCTGAGAAAAAAAGCTTATTCATGTAGTCCCATAAGAGATGATAAAGCACTCACTGGAATCACACAATAGTATATATTTTTGTGCACTTCAAATGTATGGTTGAAATCACTCTTGTTTACCAGTGCTGAGATTATATCGAAAGACTATCAAGAACTTCCAATGAGAGTTAAAGCCTTTGGCTGGGATACAGTTCATTGTATTGTCTTGTGTAGTTCCACTAAAATGTATGATTGGCACAACATGATCCCTGTTTGCACAAGTAGGAACAAGGTGAAACCTTCATTAGCTTAGTAAGAAAGGATAGGAAGACATTAGGATATTACTCAAACATAGCATCATATTCATGATGGACAATACGCAAAACATTGCCTCATTGAACCAATGGCAATAAATTGACATGAAAAACAATAGCACTATTATGTCATGACACTAATAATATTCCCTCCCTACTCCACCACATGATTCACCTCCATAGACAAACATTCACACGTACATAATTCAGCATAGGGTCCTACTAAAGATTTGTTTAACTCCAACAGGAAAATTAGGCAGTAATAAACTAGTGGTACTTAAGTACTCCTAATTAATTAAGTGAGACAGCAGAAGTGGAAGGGCTCCCTGGAGGATCGTCTCACATGTAAGGTAGTCGTTGCCGGAGCCCTTGAATAGCCTCGACTGAGGCCTCTGGCTTCAGCAAGATCGCCTTGGCACTGTTTATTCTTCTTCTTCTTCCTCCTCTTCATGATCTGTTTCTCTTTGTCCTCACCAGTTGGTGAAACCAAGTACATGATTGGCCTTCTAATTCAGAATTGGTTTTGTCAGTGAGGGAGTACAAGTGTACTAGTAAAAAACAACATTATTTTCTCATGGCAGTCGGAAAATAGATATGAACACATGCATTAAATATCATTCTTACCTAAAGGAAGGTTATGGCGCCAATATGGATGATGAGGATTGGAATACAGGTCTCCCTTTGTGCAGTTCCACCAAAATGAACCAACCGTTCCATTCTGACATTCCAGTTAAACAGCACAAAAGTCACTTCTTTTAAGAAGAGTTTTTTGAAGTGCACCAAAAGGTCACAACAGCAACTGTGTGAATTGGATATCCCTGTTTGCACAAAAAGGCACAGAGGAAACAGTCAGAGTCTCGAACAATTACAGGCAAAAACATTTGGCTAAACTTGTCAGAGTCTCAAACAATTACATGCAAAAACAGTGGCATGGCTTTATTTTTACCAGGGACATTATATTAAGAACAGCTAAGGCTGCGTTCGGTTCACATGTTTGGTGTAGGATTTTCGTAGGAACACAATTCCTACGGTATTCTTTCCCTTCCAACCGTTCAGAACACGGGAAAGGTGACTAGTGTTTCGTAGGAAAGCTGGTCTGGTAGTACTGATTCCATCGGATTAGAAACATCCACGCGCTGCTCCACCTGCTGGAGGCGCTCGCTGCCATGCGTTAGACAGGTTGCTGTGCTTGGCAGGCACTCGCTACCATGCGTTAGACAGCTTGTTGTGCTGTGTTTGCCCGAATAAAAAAATCAACCTATGTGTGGTACGTGAGGTGAGGACAAGAGTAGTCACTGTGCAGCTGAATAAACAAATACCATCTCATACTGCCAAGCATGTTACTCTAAAAAAACAAATCTGTACATTTCGTAGTCCATCCGAACACATTCTCTTGAGAGTTTCCTCCGGTTCGTTGTTCCATAGTTTTATACCTACATTCCTTTCCTATTCCGATCCTCTTTTCTGCCCATTTATTCTGACCGGAGCCTAAATACTTGGTATAAGGGCATGGGACAGTGGGTGCACCAGCAGTATAGCAACATGTACGTAAACAGGGGCATAAAGTGGTGATTCATAGTTTGTTGCCCCGAGAAACAAACATCCAAGAAACATATCTGGGTTGGTCCCATTTTTGTTCACTCTAGCCACCTACTCCTATGTGTGGATAACAAATCTAGTCCTGGTCATACCACTGTGTACAGCGTTACCCCTATATTTCCCTTTTCGACCAAGAGACCGGGTTGGATGACCGATGCATGTACTACTTTCATCCCCTTTACTTTCTGTTTGTACCAAGTCCGATGTACATACTAAATTCCCCCACCCCCCACTTTATTTCAATAACAAGTATTTTCGGACGGAGGGAGTACAAGATTCGACTCCATGAAGTAGCTTTACCTCTAACAATAGAAGAAGAAAAAATAAGTGACATTGGACCATCCGATCGAGAGGGGCTGAGAGGTAGAAAATGATGCACATGCAGCAATGTAGCAAGCTGGGGAAGTAGAGCTAAGGCGGTTTCGAACAAAGATATACCTGAAGGTCGTCGAGATGTGGATAGGTGGGCGGTGGGAGGCCGGATTCGCCCACAGGCAATGACGAAGGGATCGGAGGACCTCCCGCGCCGACGCTCGGCTAGAGATAACGGTGCAGACGGCAGTGGGTCTCCTCCCTCGCTGTCGACGACGGCGTAAACGCTGCCCCTCCTCCCCTTCACCAGCGGAGGGGGATACGTCCGGATCTGTAACCAGCGGTGAGGATAGAAAGCCAGTGTTTTTTGCAGGGAGATAGTCAGTGTTACTTCCCCTATCGTGTTTAGATCTGGAGAGGATGAGAGTGTGTGTAGAGAGCAGCCCGAGCAAGCAAGCGCGGAGGCTCCGGCCTATAGATAAGTAGTGGGGTAGTTTTCCTTTTCACTCCATCAAAACAATCGTTTAAAATTGTGTACTACTCCTACATGCCAGTCGCGGTTTTTAGTTGTTGATTGTTTTTGAGATAGCTACGCTTGTTCCAAGTGGTGTTACGGATTGTGCCAGGTCGCACTTTGTATCGTTCAAGTCTGGTACTACAAGTCCCTCCATTAAATGAACAACCACCCCCTCGTAAAAATTGTGAACAAGCCCACGGCTAAAATTAGCGGAAACGTGGGTTGCCTCAACATGCATTATTATTTATATTTTCTACTCCAACCATTCCTAAATATAAGTCTTTTTTATTAGCCACACCTAAGACAAGAATTCTTTTTATTAGCAGTGAACCCCACATGTCATAGACACAAAAATTGTGGCAAGATTCCCTTAGGCAAGACAAGGTGTGTCTAACAATTTGAGCAACTCAGATTAGGCAAGTGTGGCAAGTGTGGGAAAAATAATGTGGCAACATAAGACAAACATAGTCACAATCCAAACAGCCCCGTAATTTTTGGTGACATGCATGAAAATTTGGTTAGTTAAATTTATAGTCAAAATTTGGCAAGGTGCATCAAATCAACACATGCAAGTATCAAAAGGAAGGTCACGGCATGCATGCATGCGTTGTACTCCCTCCGTTTCCAAATATAAGTCTTTTTAGAGATTGCAACAAGTGACTACATACGAAGCGTAATATGTCTACTCCTACATATGAAGTAGCCCATTTGAAATGTGTAAAAGACTTTCATCGAGTGCGTGGTTTGATGTGTCGCGTCAACTCGTACAAGACCGAGAAATTTGATTACTACGACGCCTCTCCCTCGCAGACGAGCTCCGGTGCCTTAAGCACTGCCTTTGGCTGCATGACAAGTGAGCCAACCACCTGTTGGGCCCACCTGTCATAGACGCAAAGGCAGGAGCAGTAAGTAGAAGCTTTCGCTACACGCTATCTCTCCCGCACGAGGTGGACGGACATGCAACAGTGGATTCGATAATGTAGAAGTAGGGGTAACATCATTGTCCGTCTTCTCGAAGAGGCGAAGAGCCAAGCGCAAACCGAACATGGCAGTTGCGAACGCTCGCGTTGTGCGGTTCCTTGGAGTACTAGCCAGGCTCTTGCATGAGACAAAATTGCTATTGTTTAACAATTAAACTCCATTATCCATTGGTTCATACTCATTCTGCATAGGTCCACGCGCTTAGCACCGTTTCCTCCTGGGGTCACCAATGTTTATTTGCTAATTAATAGCATTCCATGCAATGAACTAGCCATTGCAAGTCAATAAAAGCATGCAGACCTCTCATCTCTTATTGGTTGATATGTATGTCAAGAAACAAGAAACAAGGTAGAAATTAATGCACCGCGCCTAAGTGTTTTGGGACTATTTGGTTTTCGTAAGATGACTTACACACCTAGACGGAGGGAGTAGTATAGACCTGTAAACCGGAAAGGAGTATTTACCTTTCTAGAGATTTCAACAAGTGACTAGACTATACCGTGTGCAGTACCCCCTCCCTTCCGGTTTATAGGGCTCAAATCTCAAATCTCATGAACCAAGGCATTTTGCGATTGGAGGAATGTACTGTATCTCGTACTTTACAAAACTACCCTAATTAAACTCATGCATTAATTACGTAGTTCTCTTGTTTTCCTCTTCGCCTTGGTCGCGGTGCACAATATTGAGCACTCCTATATGACTAGCCGCTCTATCTACATGCGGGACATTTCAAAGCATCTGAGCCCGCGTGCCATCCACCAAATCACAGCGAGGTGCTACAGTCGAGACTCACATGTCACCCTGGTGTGGCCGTCATGACCCGTCATATCACAAAACCCACGCCTTCAGCAGTGGTAAGGTGGCCTCCAAGTTGGACTGGACGAAGCAACCATCATTTCACTGGAACGCTCGTTCAAGCCCTTTCTTCCCTTTCTTGAAGAAAACCTCACTCCAGGCTACTCACTTCTGCCATTTTTCTTCTGTACCGACGAAGGAAAGGTGGGTGAATCAGTTATGCTGCTATATTTTCATTCCAATAATCTTCTTTTTGCGAAGCACCGACCGATTCTCACATCCTATTCTTTTCCCGTTTTCATTGCGATTGTGGTTTCCTTTCGATTGCTTTTTGTTTGTCAGTTCATTGATGGATCCTAGAGCACTAGGCAAAGAGTTGCCGGCGGACAACCCACTGGAGACAGCGATCTCCAGGAAGCGAGCACCGACCAACGAGTTGACCATGTTGGCGGGCCAACCCATGGAGACGAAGAACTCCAAGAAACAAGCACTGGCCAAAGAGTTGAGCATGTTGGCGGATGAACTCCTCAAAGAAAGTTGGAAGAACAGCAAGGGCCCCATCATGCTACCCTAGGAACTCTGATTGCCACCTATGTGAGGCTCAAGACCGAGTTTGAGGAGATAGTCGCCGTTGAGAAGCAGTATTCCCCTGGCAACGTGATGGCCCTCATCGAGGAAGAGGAGATGGCCCTCGGAGGGATGAGATCCCCTGGTGAGCTGCACAAGGTAAAAAATAATGGCTTATTACCATAGTTGTGGTTTTTGATTATTTGCAATGTGCTTGCTTTTTGATTATTTGCAATGTGCTTGCTAATATGTTAGGGTTGTGCAGGTGTCGGTGGTTGTCCTTGATGATTCCGATGTCGTGGCCCGTCCTGTTGGCATCGCCCCGGAGATCGATTCCGATGCCGTTGTCCATCCTGTGGACATTGCCCCAGAGATCGATTCCGATGTCGCGGTCAGTCCTGGGGACATCGCCCCAGAAATCGATTCCCATGCCGCTATCTGTGATGTGTTCATTGCCCGAGAGATCGATGACAAGAAATAGTTGGTCGCGCTAATCCTTCAGGGTAGTTTGCATTGCCCTGTGTTTAATTGCCAGAACGATGCGTGTTATCAAACCATCTTAGGGCTAGTGCATCGCCTTGTGTGGGCGGATCTTGCTACTTTTGTTTGATAGTGAATCATGCGATGAATCATGTGAACCCTCTCCGAGTTATGGAAACAGATGTATCCTCACCAGCTTTTGATGTAATATATGGCATGCTTAGATGTAATTTTGAACTGTTTATCATATCAATAGGGCTTGTTTGATGATTCTTGGTGTTAGTAGGCTAGCTACTGTACTGTGCGAGCTATAGAAATGTTGGGGCTGATGAGCTCGTGGTACGCTTATACTTATCCCTCGTCGATCGACCAATAGCCCTAGCTCCTAAAATTGTAGGCTTAGTGATCGATCAGACAATAGTCGACATACATTCAGGCCTCATTTGGTTCATAGGGTAGTACAATCATAGCAAAAGTACAGAGAACGTGCAACACAAAATCATAGCGGTCTTGAGAGGCGTACTCCTCCGTTCCAAAATAGATGACCTAGGCGGGCTAGTTTGGCCTAGTGGGTTTCAGTGATATGACGTGGTACACCGCCATCCGATCTTCGCGTGTGGTAGCGATGTGCGAATGCAGTAAGTTTTCTTGAAGAAGCGGAATTCAACGAAGTCATGATGGTTCCTTCGTTCGAAAAACTTACAGTGGGAAAGGTTAGGCCTGCGATAAGACCGTGGTAGACCAGGATAATTTTGTGCATGGCAGGTGGACCAGGATGGTCGACGTCCCACATGTCGGCGAATGAAAGTATTCTTTCCGATATAGAGGACGAGCAACGAGTATTCATTGTTTATTTTTGATGAAAGCTATTGTCTCCACTGTTACTCCTTGACTTTGTCAATGCCTCTCTCTCTCCTCCACATAAGCGAGGACCACTCCCTCCGTTCCCAAACATTTGTCTTTCTAGCCATCTCAAATGGACTACAACATACAGATGTATGTTGACATGTTTTAAATTGTAGATTCACTCATTTTGCTCTGTATGTAATCATTTGTTGAAATCTCTAGAAAGACAATTATTTAGGAACGGAGGGAGTACTTGCTATGCATGCAGCGGGCAGCTGGCGTCTTGAGGGGCCAGGGCGGTGAGAGCGGGCTCCGGAAGCGGTCCGGACTCCAGCATGGCCCACCTCACATTATCACCGTATATTTCTTGGAGTCCGTGCGCGGCGGGCAATCTCTTTTCCTCCCCGTTTCTCTCTTCTCGATCGGCGCCCTTGAAGCGATTAGATTTCGCTATCGACGGTTTATTCAATTACGGTCCCACATGTCGGTGAAATTGCAAGACAAAGCGTGTCCCCTCGGTGAGCGGCGTGCGAGCCGGACTGTCGGGTTGCGACGCCAGACGAGTCGTAAGCGTGCCGCCTTTTCCTTTAGAACTTGCGGCGTAACATTTTCTTGTGATCGATCGATAGAAATCCAGAACAAAATGACGAGGGCGGTGCTTTCCGCCGTTAGGCGGGCTAGTTCGAGTGATATGACGTGCTACAAAGGTCGCCCACTTGCTCCATTTTTATGTAAGCAAGAGTTTACACTCTTCGCTGGAGGAGTGCGAAACACCGCAGATCTGATTTTGATCGAGGGATAAGCATTCCTGCCAAATAATGGAGGTTTATTAGCGATTATAGCATGATAGTTAGGGCATCTCCAGCTTGCCCACAAATTTACACCGCATCTGTCCGAGGACACCGATGGATGCCATCCGATGCTGCCCGCATACCTTTCGACAACTATATGAACTAATCGAACGAAATTCGTGCAAGCAAAGCAAATTTCAAATTGACTGGATGAAATTCATTACATTTCGAGAACTTTTCCTATAAACTGGATGAAATTCATTACATATTTCGCACAAACCATACTAAAACCCATCAGAAACCTAATCTAAACGATCGCCGGGCCCCGACCACCATGTCCGGCCATGAACCCGAGAAAGCAGGCCATTGCCTTTGCCTCCTCCTTATCCGCCTCGATAACCTCCTCCTCCGGAGCACAAGGTTATGAAGATTTCCGCCTCCACGTCGCCATCAAGCGGCTAATCGGCCGCCGATTTTTATCCCACCAAGCTTGGCGTCGACTGAGTGGAGGAGCGGTGGCCTTCCTAGGACCAGAGCGGTGGCGACCTACCGTGTACTACTCTTCCTCGCTGCCGGCTGCGCTCGCGCACGCGCGCCGGCTTCGTGGTCGTGGCGGCAGAGGGTGGCCGGGGGAGCCGGCGATCTCCTTCGTTTGCTCCTGCGACAGTACGTTGAAGAGAGCTTTGGAGCATGCCCGGAGCGGAGCCGCCGATGTCCCTCGTCTGCTCCTGCGACAGTACGTCCAAGAGAGCTTCGGAGCGCCAGGAGGCCATGGTTGAAGTGGTGCCGACAGAAGGAAGGGACCAGAGGAGAATAACTGTGGGTCTTTGGCTATGGCTGGGAGCTGGGGCTCAAGTTAATATAGCGGGCGAATGGCAATGAGCCGCGGCAGACGGATGGACAACTGGCGTCGGAGTAGGTTCGTCGGGCGTGAATGGGGACGCTGCTTCAGTGACTTAACTGCAGATGAGTTTGGGTTACTGACATGTGGGCAGAACGGGCATCCGCCCGCATGTCGATGACACACCAATTGCACTCGCAGTTAAGTCCGGTGAACGCGGCATTGACATTACGGAGAGACGGTGACCGTTTCAGGCGGGAAGCGCGCGCTAGCGATGGAAGGGGTTACGGTGTGCAGTGGCACTAAGATCGGTCGCTCACGATAGTACATACTCCGTACCATACTACCATAGTACCCTCTCTAGCTTAGGCTATTTTATAGATTGTCGTTGTGATGGACGATATACATGAGCAAAGCGGTCCGAGTATGACCGTTGGTGTTGAGCCAGGTGAATACATGCTCGGCGTTCACGTAGGCCTCCATTAAACGTCTAAACAGTAATGTCAGGCAACGCCGGGGCGCGCAGGTGATGGGCTCGCCGTTTGTGTTGCGCCATGAGCAGGACTTTGATTTAGAGGGCGACGTGCATGCATTAGCATGCTTTGACAGCGTGAGCGTGAGTGTCTGACGCGAAGTATTTCATTTTCATTTGGCTGACGAGTGTGCGTTGCAGCGACAAGTCCGTGGTTTGATTCCCCACATACGCATAATTTTGTTTTTTACAGTATTTCTTTCTCCATTCACAGGTAGGCCCACGTAGATAGATAAAGAACACGAGCTGATGAGGCGCATGCGACTGTTTGACTGGTCAACCATACAAATACGGAGCTATACGCTGAGCCAGTGACCGTATAATCACCATATCTCGTATACAATGATCAAAGTGAGCTATCAAGACAAGTTCGATGACCGCCAATGCATTTTACTCAGTAATAAATGACCAGGATTGAAGGGGAATCCTAATTTGCTTCGTCTTCTGTCCTTGAGCTCTTGACAAACCAATGCACTATACGGTTGTCCGTCCACTCCACCCAAGAGCTCTCACCAAGCGTCGTTCATGCCACCGCGCCGCACACTAACCGGTAAGGCAGCGATGGCATCCCGCCGCGTCGAGTTCCTCGCCGCCCACGAACGCACACAAAATGGTAGGGAAGGGATGGCATCCCACCGTGCCGAGTTCATCGCCGCTTGCGACCTCACAACTACGTGGGAGGAATTTGAAGATGCCATGGACGAATGGGCGGTAGAGCAAGAGGCGGCCAAAGCCGCACAGAGGGAGCGGAAAAGTCAAAAAGAACTCAAGAAAAGAGAGGCACGCCGCCGCAAGAAAGAAAAGGACGCACGCGCTGCTGCGGAGAGGTCGGCGGAGATTCAAGCACGGTGGGGTTTCGCCGACAAAGCCGGGAAGGAGAACGACGGCGTCTGGCCAGCATGTGAGAAGTATTAGTACTAGTAGTTAGTGTGTGTGTCTGTGTCTGAGTACGAGCATGTACCAGTACTACTAGTTACTACTGTAGTTTTTAGAGCAAATTACCAGGACATTATCCTAGACTAAATGGAAACATTCCTATCCTATGCATCAAATGGCATCTCTTTCTCTATAGGAATTGAGATGCATGTCATCTCACTTCCTATGATTTTCATATTCCTATCCTATGAATGAAAGGAGGCCTCTATTGGAGTAAATACTGTAGCTAGAAGTACTGCTGGTAAAGTAGTTTTCTTCAAGAAGAGGAATTCAACGAAGTCATGATGGTTCCTTCGTCCGAGCAACTTCAAAGTGGGAAGTGGGCCTGTGATTTGACGACAAATTAGTCATTGTTACTGCGGCACGACGACCTGGGTGACTCTCCCTTGGAGTTCTGCGTGCATGGAAAGTGGACCAGGATGGTCGACGTCCCACATGTTGGCGAACGGAAGTATTCTTTCCGATATCGAGGAGCAAGGAAACCGCGTGGTATAGTATCACTGCTGATTGGTTTGCAAAAAAATAGTATCACTACTGATGTATAATTATTTTTTATTTCTGATGAATGCTAGCGTTTCAACTCTTACGATGAAGGGTGCCAAACACGACGCGTCTTTGGATGTCCCACACGTCGGCGAAGGAGTGGGACATGAACAGCGTGGTAGAGCCCAGCGTAAAAAACAGCGTGGTAGAGCGTCTCCACTTCTTCCACTTCTGGGTCGGAGACCACACGTAGTAGTACTTAGTGGTATGAACGATACAAAGTGTGACCTGGAGAGAAAGAGAAAGACACGTCTAGTTGGAAGGTCTCGGGGCATACGTGTAAACAAAAATAAAAGTTAATATGTGCCTCCAACTAATATAGTAGTAGTAGAGTACTTAGGCACGTACTCCATAACATCACCGTGCATTGCACGTACAACATTTAGTGGTAGTACGTAGTAAGAGACAAATGCCGCCCAAGAGTTCCCTTCTCGACCTACTTTTGGGTGTTTGGTAGAGTGTATGGAGGGTGCATGAGTCCACACTAGTTTAGCACAAATACACTAGAAGCATGCATGAAGAGAGCATGCATGAAGAGGGGTGTTGAGTTGAGCATGCATGAAGAGGGAACAACTATGCTTTGAGACGAGAACGCAACCAAACACACCCTATATGCCACGCATGTTCATACCATTTGTGCCTTTCTACTTCACTTCTTGTGCTACATTACTCAGTTCATATGTCCACTCACAGGTACATGTCCGTCTCGTAGTTCCAGTCCCACGTGTTCTTCATATAGATGGAACGATCGTTGCATAACACGTGCACCTTGATGCTAGATGTCTCGCGTGTTGGCAAAATGATGAACAAAGCTCACGTAAAACAATAGAGTGGAAGAACAATAGATTCCGGACGACCGAGAAGGAGCAAGGAACCTCGTGGTGGAGCGTCTGCACTCATAATATTTAATATTATTCAGCGATATAAAATTAACCAATCATCTCCACATTGAATTTGGAAGAGTATGAAACACGACGACAGCCAAAGGTAGTTACATCATACTAGTACATGGCTAACCCACGCTATCACCATATTTCTTGGCTTCCGTGCGACACCTATCTCTAGTAATCCAAAGCATGTATCGCTTCTCCTCCTCGTCTCTATCAAAGTGCGGAAATTTGGCGTTCTGCCGTCTATTGAGGTCGGTTAACTATCACATGTTAGCGACATGCCAAGAGCATTCTAAAAAATTCCTTTCACGTTCCGTTTTCAAAAGAAAAAATCCTTTCACGCATTTAATTTGCCTGTATGCTCTGAGCAACTTGCATGTCTTATACTGCTCCTGTTTGATACTCTAACTTAGCTAAAGGTTAGACTAACTCATGACTAACCCTGAACTAACTGTAGCCAAAGAGGTGTTTGGGTGACAGGGTTAGATTGACAATAAATGCACTTCATGGAGAGAGAAAAGTGATTTTTCAGTGGTCCCAATGAGAACTATCTCCAGTTAGCACCTCTTGGGTGGGATAGTTTTTTTTGGTGGGTTTGGTGCAACTTGCCCAATTTAAGCCCTCATGCTTGGATACTTTAGGCTAGTCATAGTAACTTAGACTAGTAACATGCATATGTTACTAGTCTATGTTACTACCATCATAGTGGATAGTAACATAAGTGTGGTGTCATGCAAGCCTTCATTTATTATGTTGTAGACTCATTTTGCATTGGGGTGCGTTATGTTATGGTAACATATTATGTTACCACAAGCACTTCTATCCTCATTAACTCCATGCCACATAAGCATATATGTCTTGGGATGTGCTATGTTACTACCTAAGTTACTCCCACTATGGCTAGCCTTAGGGCTATTTGAGCCCCAACTAGCTCAAACTAACTCTAACCCATGGATCCAAACAGGGCCTATGGCCAGTCTCGATGAGGAGCAGACGCGTGCACCGGGAAGCGGCGCTCTCTCGGCCGTCGCGCCACTTCATAGCCGGCGCCAGTGAGAGGTCGCCTCCGCTCCGGCCGGGCATTAATGCGGCACTGACGCTCCAGGGCGACGCTGACCGTTTCACGCGGGAAGCGCACGCTGGCAAGGGAGTATAGGTTTTGAACCGTTTCAGGTGTAGTAGTAATGGTAGTTTGCAAAACTACTCAATTATTGCACTCAGTTTCCTAAGAAATTGTGGTAAAAAACGTTACTCCACAGCCCGCTTCCGTTCTCCTTCCTGCTCGTGATTTACGTGGCCATGTTAACATGGTTGAGTCAAAAAATGTCACTTCCTGCCGTGATTTATGCGTTATATAATTACAAGCAAGATTCTCATGCATTGCACGGAACATCAATATGCATTCTTTTACAAAACACATGTTGTGATTGACCCATGCAGGAGTAATCCCATGTGTAAAAACTAATCATATCTCGAGAATTTTATCGGAAAACTGGTATCCCTAGAATGTCATTGAAAAAATGAAAGATGAGAGATAAGGCGAGGAGGAGTGGAGCATGGTGGTGACTGGTGGTCGGAATGGGCGGAGGCATGGGGATGGATTGCCGGCGGCAGCGGCCAGCCACCATGCATGCTAGATTGTTCCGAGACTTATTCCTTTTTAATTGCTTGAGCAATGAGGTTGCGAGGAGATAATGATGTGGAGAGAGGTGCCATTATCTTTTGTAGAATTATCATAGTTTGCTTTCTATCCGCCGATATAGATCATACGGTCTCAGACATAAGATGGCGTGCACACCATCATCGCCAACTCGTTTTTTATAAGGTTACAGATGATAAGTTTGCAGACTACTAAAGTAAAGTGGAATCTGTCATTGTTATGCAAGTAAATAAAGGTGATTGTTTATCATACGGGTAAGGTTGGATGAAGGGTGGTAGGAACAAATGCTCCGCCTAGAGCATGTGTGTGTGAGATGGAGTCTTAGCGTGTGTGGGGGGGTGTGTGTGTGTGTGTGTGTGTGTGAGAGAGAGAGAGAGGAGAGAGAGATGGAGTCTTAGTTTGTGTGTGTGTGTGAGAGAGAGAGATGGAGTCTTATTGTGTGTGGGGGCGTGTGCGTGCGTGTGTGTATGTGTGTGTGTGTGTGTGTTTGTGTGTGTGTGTGAGAGAGAGAGAGAGATGGAGTCTTAGTGTGTGGGGGGGTGCGTGCGTGCGTGCATGTGTGTGTGTGTGTGTGTGTGTGCGCGTGTGTGTGTATGTGTGTCGCGGGGTCCTCTGTGGCGGATGTAATTTAAGTGTGCATGGCTTCATCATAGAGAGGTGATGTGTATGGCAGAGGCCACCAACGATGGGGTGCGAGAGAGAAATGCCCGTAGAGAGGGGAAGAGAAGGTGCGTCTTGGCGTGAGAGGAGTCGACATCGAGAGAACGTGTTTGTTCGAGAGATACCGAGGAAGACTACTATATATCGATGGTGCATGTAGGCAGGAATTAAACAAAGGGATGGTCTTATTGGTTTCGGGGATATAGGGGAAGAGTGAGAGGCGCGGGGGGTAGCTAGAAGGAGATTGTTAAGTGTGAGTGTGTGTTTTGCCCATCCAGGCGGAAGTTATGTGCACAAAAGAGGAGAACGATTCGATGTGGCGTTAGGATTGAGGGTAATTAACTACGTATGGAGACATAGAGACCTTGAACGCGCATGTGTGAGAGGTATACATGTATACGTGGGATGTGTGTGTGCGCGCGCACGCATGATCGAGATAAAAGAAAGAAGACATAAGTCATAGGATCAACGACATGGGAGAGACGGGTCGGTATGCATGACAATATGCATGCATGTGAGAATGCAGGGAAGAAGGCCCGACAATTGAGCATGTGTTTTTGTCTTTAAGAGATAGTGGCGTGGGCTGGAGCATGCATCTATGGCGAGAAGAGGGGGTGAGGCGCAACGATTGTGCAAAAGAGATCAACCTATAAATGCATATGTATGGAGAGACATATATAGTGTGGGTGATAGGAAGCAAGACTCCGTGCGAGAAATAAATGTTGACGGAGAAACTACAGATAGATAAAGAGATGGAGATGCTAGCTAGAGGGACATCCGTTAGTTTGGGTGTTGGAGATGACCGTCGGGTGGTTCAAAGGGTGAAGTTATATATGTGTGTGAGAGGGCACTTGACTGCATGTAGAGAGAAACATATGTAGTGTGCGTGATAGGAATCAAGAGTGAGGGCGAGAAAGAAGGTTGATGGAGAAACAGATAAATAGAAAGATAAAGATGCTAGCTAGTGTGCGTTAGAGATAGGAGTCGAGTGGATCGGAAAGGCTGGGTTATATGTGTGGGTGTGAGAGAGATAGAGAGAGGGTGCATGTGAGTCACATACAAACAGATATCAAAGAGAAATGAGATCCAGAGAGACGGAGTTTTGTGTCTGCGAGAGAGAAAGATATTTCACAACGAGAGTGATAGATAGAGAGACATATGAGGGAACACAAGATATCTCTAGGGAGAGATAGTGTGTTTGAGCGACATACAAGAGAACAATGGAGAAATATGAGACCCTGGGAGACAGAGTTTGTGTTTGTGTGTGAGAAAGAGATATTGAAGAGGAAGAGTCGTAGGTTCTCATATCTAAGGAGCGAAAGACATCTCTGTATGAGGGGTGTGGGAGTGGCACACATGGGAATAGTTGAGAGAAATGAGACCCCAGGAGACAAAGGTTTGTGTTTGTGTGAGAGAAAGAGATTCCACATGGAGAATCATAGCTAGCACATAGCAGGGAGCGAGATATACTTAGAGAGAGATAGAGTGATGAAGGTCGAGGGAGAGAGTACCGTCAGTGTGTTACGAAGATAAAAGATCATTGTCGACATACAGGTAGCACGAGAGATGCACGAGAGAGGATGAGCAGCGTATAGGTCCGGAGAGATAGTCCTATATAAGCATGAGTGATAGCTATATGAGACGAATATCCTGGATTAAAGGGGATTCAAATATTTAAACCGGAGATCACGACATCGATAATATCATAACGCAAATTGGTGTATCAAACATGCATATTCATTTGAATTTGGGCACACGTGTAATGTTATATAGTTTATCAATATTGGTGATCCATAGATTCTTCAATTACAAACAATGCATGGTTTATATGCAATTAATGTCTAAACGGGATTAAACTATATGTTGCGTGTGTGAAACACATTATACATGTTTGAGAAGTTATAAAAACCAGCATGAAACACACATTGATTGGAGACAGTTAGCGAGGAATGCATACATTGGATTTCAACATAAAGTGGTTTCAAATATTTGAAACTCCAAATTGATGGATACAACCTTATGAATCTGAGATCATGCCATTTGTAAACCATATTTATGTATAAATGGTGTTGTGCTTTTGAAAGTATATATAAAAAAATGATGTATATAGAATGTAATTCCAATTGAAAATGGATCCCGCTAAAAAAATAGTAGAATACATAGGGATTCGAATTGAGTTGGCACGATAAACGCATGCAAAATTTGAACGAAGCGGGGAAAGTCGCAGATAACCCGCTAAACCAAAATCTGCTAGATGGAAATCACTACTGCCTATCCCTGCCACGCAAAGCCTATCTGCTGGATTTCTATAGGTTTCGATAGGGGTAGGTTTGTAATTTCACCCAAACGTGACATAATCGCCTCTCACCCGGATTCGTACACGGTAGCGCCAAAACACAGTGTGCCCTTGGCCGAAATCGACTCCCTCCCCGATTCATATTCATACACGGTGGACGCCAAAAACAAACTCTCATCGGCACATATTCGGTGTATGCGAGATTACCGTCCTATCCCCAACCGACTAATGTTCTTTGTGATGTAGTAGAAATTTGAAACGGGAGCTAAGTTTGTAAATTTCCTCGCATTTGAGACAAGCGCGCCCTGAATACATGGTTCCCCCTTCCTCTCTACCTCCCTTTTCCCCATTTCTACTCCGTGGGCGCCAAAACACCCTCTCCACCCCACCCTCCTCCGCCTGCCGCCGTCCACCACCCCATCCACCGCCGTCCTCCTCCACCATGCCGGAGCTGATACCCCGACGCCGTCGTCCATTACAAGAGATCAACCTCTCTCATCCACGCCTTCGGACCGGGATCCTTGCATCCCGTCCTCTCGCTTCATCCCCGCCGTCATCCACCTTGCCGGTGCCGCTCCTACGACCGTCTCGTCCACCGCTCCCCGCCGCCACCGTCTACCCTCCTAGATCTGCTTCCATGCCACCGACAGCCATCGCTACTGCAGCACCGTCAAATTCTCAGCAGATGCGTACACGGTGCCGCACCAGAGGCGGTACTCTTTCGTATCTGCTCAACTTATTTATCGCAGCAAGAAAATAGATCGCCACTGCTTTACTCTGATTTCTTGTCTTGGTTGCGGTTGCCTTTGTCCGATTTGCACCTTTAGATCCGCCATGGCACGCTCAACACTATACTCCCAATGCTTATGGTTTTCCCTTTATATTCCACACTAGTTAAATCACAAGAGACTAAATTTCAAAATTGGGTCACCAATTTTTCAGAGCTCATTGGAGTTCACCAGTCACGATCCAAGGGCTCGGGTGGTTGTGGGGCCTCGTCGAACAAAGAAAACTCGACGCTGGTGGGGGTGGGGTGGCGGAGGAACACAGCGGTGGGGGCGGTGGTCCGACCGGCGACCCGTCTGCATTGTTCAGATGGGAAGAATTAAGAGACGAGGAAGAAGAAGGGTTAGGAGACATAGGATCTTCATCCAACAGCCTGAAATGGTCGAGAGACAGCTGGGAGTTGTATTCTTAATGCGCTCTGGTTCATCTTGTGTGGGCACTGCGCAACCAACATTTTCTTATCCAAAATCTGCTTGCTCTTCTTTACCCTGTTCGATAGTGCTGGCTCAGACGTGATCGATAGGCTTTCAATTACTAGCGGCAATACAACACCGTATTTTCAAGCCAGTTCCACTTTCCCGATTTATATATCGTGGTTATGGTGTACCCACATTATGTACACTATGATCTGCCTAGTTGTTGTGTGCTCTTGTTATCATGGTTTGGCAATAAACTACAGATACAAGATATTATGAACCTATCATCCGCCAAATTTATCCTTACTTACGGAGCCTATTTTTGTGTACTTGTGCGGATTATATAAATGCACGCATACGATATTACAGCACACATGAGCTCTCTCATCGTAATCCGGTGATAGCACATAAGTGTTTACAGGGCGCCCTATTTTAGAATATCATCTACATTACAAAGATAATCTCACAACTATTTATGTTTTCATGGTTCTCGATATTATATGCAATTACGGTGAATATCGTAATCCAGCATCGGAAGAATATTGTGGAACACTGCAATGACTTACAAAATTGGCACCAAGGCATTGAGTGCCATTCGAAGCAATGAAACTCAGACGCTCCCCACCTATTGATTCTTGTTCAGAATATCATCCTAATGACTATTCTAACCTCGAGGAGTCAAAGGCAGGTGGCCTGTCCTGTTCACCCATCAAGGTGCCTGTTCTAATTTGGCAAGGTTTTATTGATTGTGCGTATCTTGCATATGTTGTCTTGCATTTCTTCTACTTTGTTGCACCACCATCTGCTTAGTTTACTCATCATATAACTCGAGATGCCATGCCCATCCATTATCAATACATATTCCATCTGCCCGTCATACCATGTTTTTCCACTCAAATGTTGTTCTTGTGCATCGGACATCAAAAAGGAAGAGGGTGATTGCCGAACCTGAAGGAGCACCAGCAAAGTCCTTGAAAAACGTGGTGGTGCCGGAGAAATCAGACAGCGCCCCACTTATATTGGCTGTACAACCAGTGACACAAAACATAGGACCGACTCCAGTAGACTGTACCCATACTTCACTGGCCACACCACTAGCCCCACCACACAGGACCTGCACTCCAGCAAAAGGTATACCGATTTCATTTGCCATAGCACCAGCCGTACCACAGAAAAATCCCACTCCAAAGAAAAAGTACAAGAAGTCCACCGTCAAGACCTATCCCAACTGCAGAGACGGCCAATTCCTCTAGATTGGAACCCCATTCCATTTATTCCCAGTTTAAAAGACAATGCTTTCAATGTTGTTAGGGACTACGTGCATATATTCCCATCATGGGAAGATTATAGTGAAGACAAACACCATTTTCACATCTTCCTGTCCAACTTACGTGTAAGTGCTATTATTCATGGTTATTATTTTCCTGTTTTCTGCTGATCGAACACATCAATGATTTACATTGCATTGTTGTAACTAGGTGAGGGTCAATCTGGATAGTCATGACGAGCAAAGCTTGCTTGTGCTTTTCAAGGAAGCATTGCAGCGATGTCGGTGTTACCCGAGGAAATCACACTTTGATGGCAAGTCTATAAATGAATTTCGGTGAAGTCTCCTGCTAAATTTAGAAGACATTGAATGGAAAAACCTTGTTATGCAAGGTCTCGTTCCTGTGATGAGGTACTGTCTATGAAATCACATGACAATTTGAACTTCTACTTTTCCGCATGTGCCTTACGGATCTTTTTGCGGGAAATCTGCTCAAGAAGAATTCCGGTTTGAAAAGAACGACGGGATATCGCAAATATGCTGCCTGCTGCTTTGCTCTTGTTAGTACTGTTGTCCTGTATCCTTTGTACTTGCATACATACCTGGTTCATTATGTGACAGCGGTATGCATGATAGCTTGCTTATCAATTGTTCGCTCCAAATTATCCGATCTGTATGAATGGTTACATTAGTGTAGAATATATCCAATGCCAATGAATTTTTTAGCTCTCCATTGTTCTTGTAAGTACATGATGTCCTTTATCGATGTACTTATATTGAGAGGTAGTTGTTCATGTACCATCACTCTGCAGCTTATTTTCCTTTGCCCTCCATTTTCTACACATCAGATCTATATTTACTCTTACCATAAGGTTGGTACTGAAGAATTTTAGCTGTGCATTGCTCTTGGCTGTGCCTTTTGCCTGTATCGCTGCACATACATTTATAGCTACTTGGTTATGTAGCATCACTCTTCATCTTATCTTAAATATTCTCCATTTTTTCTTATATTATCACATCTATATTTACTCTTAAAAAAATGTAGAATAAAGGGAATGCTTATGAAGAACATTCTATGCTAAACTTCTTGAATTCCCCCCCCCACCCCATCAGCATGGACAAGGGCTTTATAGAGCCTGTCTTCACCAGTAATGTAAGTTTGTCCTTCTCAAGCCTTCAAACTTTGTTGTGTATATTTGGTTAGGCATGACTGCGACAGTTGTTTATTTTTGGTGTTTGCATCAAATTGCATGTTTAAAGTTTATTATGTAGTTCATAAACAAAAGTTTGTCCTTCTCAATTTAAGTTTTCAGTTGTACAACCAAGATCCTTCTTCATACCATGTAAATTAAACTATACAGAACAAGTGATCTTCTTTTGCACCTTTGCATGTATGCTTCGTTTCTTCATCTCGTAATCCGGTGGTGTGGTGAACCTACCCACTACAAAGACAATGTCATATTCTGCAATGTCTTAGCTATGAACAATGTCATATCACCCGCATAAAAAAATTCTACTACTCCCTCCGTCTAAAATACTTGTCATTGAAATGGATGTATCTAGATGTATTTTAGTTCTAGACACATCCATTTTGATGACAAGTAATTCCGGACGGAGGGAGTATTATTTAAGCCGTCTCTTTATTTGCCAATCTGAAATGGGATAAATTGACAGCACACTAACCATTGATACTTATGAGTTCTTGATCTGTAATCCAGTGGTGTCGTGAAGCTGCCAACTCCTTCACAATGTCATTTCCTGCCATGTCTTGACCTGAACAATACCATATTGTGTTAATGCAATTTTAAACTGTGTCACTTTATTCACAAGAAGAAATGTGATGAATTGTCAAGACTTGATACTTTTATGTGCAAAACATGTCATCTGTCTGCTTGTTTATCTTTCAGTGAGGAAGATATAAGTGTTGAACAAGCACAGTCTCATCATCTTGCTCAGCTGCTTGCGCTGCAGCTCCCAAATAGGCTAACCTTTCTGAACTCTATTGAAGTCTTTGTCGGTTTTGTATATTATTTTGTCGGGTGTTTATTTGCACGGTGGCGATCTTTGATGCCCGATGTATGTAATCTGTTATGCGCTTGTGCTTTATTATCATAGTGGCGAACTTTGATGCCCAGTGGATGTAATATGCCGTAATTTCTTTATTGTATAGTCTAGGTTTTTTCTTATTCACGATGCTGCAGTTATTTTACTGTATATATATCATGTCTTCGCAGTAAACCGGGCAAACCGTAAAATTACGATACATAATCGGGCCATCATGCAATCACGATGTATGATCCGCATCATGGGCCCCGTAAAACTTGCCCACTGGTAGATTCGGGCCTTTAATAGGCCGAGTAACCCCCGACCCTCTTTTCACAAGAAAATTCAATGGGCTTTTAGGAGGCTGAGAAGTAGGCTGGACCTGAAACGTGCCGAATAGCTCACGGGCGGCGGCAGCCCGAAATGGACCCGCCCATGATTGTGCGAATCAATTCACGTGCTTTTAACAGGCCAAAGTTGTCTCGGTCCTTGTTTGGCCCAATCGGATATCGGTACCAAGCGGTAGGATGCAAACCGGCCGTAGTTAGGCCCAACTATATGACGGGCTTTTAACAGGCCGGAATTAATATAGGGCCGAAATGTTAAATGGGCCCTTAACAGGCCGAAACTAATATGAGGCCGAATTACTAAATGGGCCTTTATCAAGTGGGCCCAAAAGCATAAGCGTCGATCGGGGCGAATCTGATATGGGCCATAATTGAGCCCAAAGCCTCTTAAAGCGCCGGACCTGATCTGGGTCGTGATTTGGCCCAGAAAGTGGGAGGCTTTTAACGGGCCGGATCTTATATGGGCCATAATTAGGCACGGAACGTGGCAGGCCATTAATGGACCGGATCAAATATGGGCCGGCATTTGGCCCAAAACATGGCAGCAAGTTAATGGGCCGACCTACTAGGGTGCTCAAAATCTTGTTGGCCTACAGCTGGGCCGGCCCAGTAATGTCGGCAAAATCTCGTGGGCCTTTAGCTGGGCCGGCCCATTATGATCCGCGAGAATTTTGTGGGCCTTTACCTGGGCCGGCCCATTATGGCACACAAAAATCTTATGGGTCTTTACAGGGCCGGCCTAATATGGCCCGCGAAATCTTGTGGGCCTTTAGCTGGGCCAGCCCATTATAGTCCGCAAAATCTCGTGGGCCTTTAACTGGGCCGGTCCATTATGGTCCACAAAATCTTGTGGGCCTTTAGTTGGGCCGGCCCATTTAAACTTGATGGGTCGTGCCACGTGTCGACGTATCATAGGCGCCTTCTGTCCAATGAGTGGATGACATCTGTCCCAACGATGAGCCGACACGTGTTTCCTCCAGCCAATGAAGATTTTACACATGGAAATTTCCCATTGGTCGGGGCTGTTAACGGGTTATCGGATCCAAAATCCGACCCGATAGCTTAACGGTGTTCCGTTACAATGGATGCCACGTGTCGGTCACCCTTGACGAAAGCACTTCTGTGACGCACGATTTATCGTCATGGAAGTGGACACTTCCATGATGATAATTTTGGTAATGTCATGGAACACTTCTACGACAAAGACTATGACTATCTTGATTCTGTCATAAATTTGTCATGGATGTAAATGCATGACAAAAAACGCGACCTACTGTGACAAACACGTATCATCACGGAAGTGTATTTTTTTGTAGTGCCAGCCGTGCCGCAATGCTGAACTAGACGTCTAACAAAGCTTCGGCTGATACTGCGACGTCGAGGCCCATAACTATTCTCGCGTGGTGGTTGGTGCGTAAAGGCCAAAGGCCAATTCAGAACAAATACCCAAACCATAGTGTATTATTAGCTCGCGGAGACGACCAGAGACTCACGATAATGTGACCCTGCCGCCCCGTCTCGAGGAAATACGGCAAGGGCAAGCCCAGCCCACTCGAGGGCTGCCAGACTTCAAAGGCCGTGCCTCGTAACCATCTTGCGGGTGCTCTTCGGGCCCGCCCGACTTTCCCAAAGGTCTCAAGTAATGTCAAGGTAATCGTGTGTCCAAACATCAAGGGGAAAACCCAAGGAATCACCCTCGGAGGATTCCACTCGATGTAATCATCAAGGTGAACGTAAGAGGAACCACCCTCGAGGTTCACACTTGAGGGGTTGCACGCCACAGCCGTATCGGGAATGGTGAAGGAGGAAATCACCCTCGATGACCACGACTGAATAGCTACACTACAGAATTATCATCAGGAGTGCTTTATGAGGGATCACCCTCGGCACTCGATAGTAGCTTTGCAGAGTCGAACAACTAAAGGGGTGTGATGTGATGTGCGGTGTCGGGCTCTGGTCGTCGATCATATAGCTTGAGTCGTTGATGATGAAGCAGGGGCAACAAGGACAAGTGGGGGTCACTGATGGATCACTATTCAACCTATACTAAGCAGTTTAGGATAAGCAGGTAAGGTACAATAGCAGGTACAAAAGCAGGCTATGCATCAGAATAGGAGTAATCAATAACAGTAGCAAAATCTAATGCAAGCATGAGAAAATGGAATGGGCGATATCGGGATGATCAAATGGGGGGCTTGCTTGGTTACTCAGGCGAGAAGGAGGGTCGTCGGTGACGTAGTCGATCACAGCGGCATCATCGGTCTCGGGTTCTACCGGAGAGAAGAGGGGGAGAAAACAGTAAATACATAGCAAGCAAGAGCATAATAGGACAACAGGCAGAGCTAGACGTGTTCTAACGCGGTGCTACACAATACCGGCAAAGGGTGATAACATCCGAGAAGTTTTCCCAGAGTTAGGCATTTTCGGACAGATGAAACGGAAAGGAAAGGTTGCATGTTTGCTATGCTAGGGACGTGTGGCAGACGAACGGACCGTGTATCCGGATTCGTCTCGAAATTCAAAGCAACTTTCATGTAGAAAACTTTTTCATCCGAGCTATGGTTTATTTTATATGATTTTATAAAGTTTTAAAATGATTTTCTAATTTTCTGGAATTTATTTAATTCAAAATAATAACGATGAATACTTTTTATACATGCATCGAGCCAGAATAAATCAATGACATGTGGGGCAGTCAAAGCCCGATTAGCATGCGATCGGCGTTCACTTGGTCAAAACCGACCAGTCAATGGGGCCCATCTGTTTGTGTCACATGAGTTTTAACAAATTGTTTAAAACAGTCTAATTAGAGGTGGGGCCCTATTGTCATGGACACATCAAGCTAATTACAGGTTAATTAGCTAATTAAGATACGTTAATTAATTTAATTAATTAATTAACTATTATCATTTTCTTTTGATTGATTTTTTTAAAGGGGGGGGGGCCTGCGGTCATTGGCCCAGGTCAATCAGAGGAGGGTTGGTACGCCCAGCTAGGGCGCTAAGCGGCCATGACCCAAAGTGGCGCGGGGAGCGGTGGCGCCGACGGTGAATCGCGCGGCGAGGCTGTGGGCGAAGTTGGGTCAGGCGGAAGGCGGGGCATACGGTGCGGCAAAGAATAAAGAATAAAGATGGCGGCAATGAGCGACGGCCAAGAAAGCGGGTCAGCGAAGCCGGCCCGGATCTGTGCTCGGCAGCGGTAGAGGGAGGACGGGCGCGAGCCGGGCGAGCCCAAAGGCGCGGGCGGAGCGCGTGGCTGCGGCGCGACGCCGGAGGAAAAAGAGGGAGGCGGAGGCCGAGGGCCTCACCAGCGATGGAGGGAAGTGGCGGCGAGGCTCGGGTCGGCCGCGGTGGAGAGGCGGGACGGGCAGTCCGCGCGAGGGCGAGGAGGCGACGGCGTTGACGGAGTCTGGCGGCGCCGGGGATGGACGCCGGCGCCGGTGGCGCGGGATCGGGCTCCTCCCCGATCCAGAACCAGGCGAGTGGGGGTCCGGGGAGGAGGGCGAGGCATCTGGCGTGGGGTGCGGGCGACGCGGTTGTCGAGATCGGGCGGTGGCGGCAATTGGCTGGCCGGAGCAGGCAGCGGGGCACCAGAGACGGTGCGGTGTCGGGCGGCGCCACGCGGAAGGAGACGAAGAGGTGGGTGCCGGCGAGGAGGTGGCCGGAGGCGCAGGCCGGCGACGTCGTGGCGAAGGGGTCGGGGCCCTCTGCCCATATCCAGACGGGGGGGGGGGAGGGAGAGAGGTGTGGGGGGAGCGAGTGGGGAGGAGTGGGGATCGGGAGAGGTTAGGGTTTCGGGTGGCAAGGGGGCCATATAGGCTAGGGAGGTGCGGGGTGGGCCGGCCTGGTTGGTCCAAGGCCCACTGGGCCGAGGCCCACGGAAGAGGGGGCCTCTCTCCTTTTCCCTATTTTTTTTGTAACTTTCACCACATTTTTGTATTTTTAAAAAAATTACCAAATAAGTTTTGTTGACTCCAAAACGTGTCACATAAATAGTAGACAATGTTTTGAGCTAGCACCCAAGATTTCAAGTGGTTTGGAAAAACATAAACACTTGTTTATTTGAGAGAGGCTATTTTAGTTGTTGTTTGGACAACTTTCGGCATTACTAGGGATTAACTGGTGAGTCAAATGATGTTGGTTTCTACACGACAATTATTTAGTGAAAAATTGCAACATCTCAAACATCTTTGTTTCCATGTTTGACAAATTTGAAACTTTAACTTTAAACTCGATTTTGAATTTGAGTTTGAATTAAGATTTGAATCAAGCGAGGATTAGCAACAGTAAAGTGATGACATGGCATCATTAGCAGAGGATTACTGTAGCTTAATTATCCGGGCGTCACAATTCTCCTCCACTACAAGAAATCTCGTCCCGAGATTTAAGGGGTGTAGTAGGGGGAAAGACTTCGGAAAGGACGGACCTCATCACATGATAGGTAATCGGGTGCTATCCCAGTGAACATGGCATAGAGGCATCTCTCGAGTGGAAATTTAAGAAAGTCATCGAGAGCAAGGAAAGAAGGTGCAATAAGAAGCTTCGCGGGTAGGCAATTGTTTGTTGCACAAAGCAGGAGGTGAAAGGGGGTTGAGCATTGGGAATAAGTATTGCATCTAATACCGTAATAGATCACTAGGAAGGTGGCTCTTGATTTACACACGAAGCCAAGTGCAAATAATATTTCGGAGTCAATGTTGTACAGGAGAGTCAGGTTTCGATCCTGCGGAACTGCGGGTTATGGGCCCACCATGTGAGTTAAAAGTAGAAAGGGCTCTGATAGAAAGGCATGTCAGAGCATAGACTGTCAGTTATGTTGGCAACAACGTTGGTACCAAGGGCGAGGGACGAAGAGAACCATTTTCCTGCTCGCAAGGCGAGGCGGACCAGTAGGCAAAGTTCTCGTCCATCGGCGGCTACCGGGATGTCATCAACAATAGTAACAAGGTCTTACTGACAGAGTTGTATATCGAGGCATTTACATAAGCAGCGAATTATTACTGCTCAAATATGTTACATTACAAGAAAGATTAACATAACAATGGAAAGGAAAGTGTAGACTCGAATCAATTTTTGGTGTCCTCGAGTGTCTACAAACTCAGAACCCGTGGAAAATTTTGAATCGGCGAGAAATAACAGTTGATGAAGAACTCATAAGAAGTTATATAGTTCCGTGATATTCTCGAGATACCAAAGGGGTAATACTCAAAGGTAGATCAAAGTAGAGGTTGGACGGGTTAAACGATCTGAAGAAGACAAGTACTTTAACTTGTCCGAGAATTGGAACCAAGGGAGATCAATCATGGTCGGAATCACGGTTACAAAGGACCAATATAGATACAAGATGAACTTATCACAAGGGGATTAATATCATTACCAGAATCTTCCATGTTAAGTTCCACATCGGGTCCATGGGCATGAACACAAAGGTTCAAGGTCAACTCCCACTTCATCAATGCATAACCTTCCATTCACTTCTCGCATTCGAAGAAGTTGTAGCGTTGAAATGTTATCCGAAGAAACGCTAGTAGACATAACCCGCATAACCTTCCGGTTCACACGGATTTAGGGAAGACATAAGTCCAACCCACTGGGGCATCTTAGGAACATATACCACAGACTTTATGAGTAAATAACTCAAGCCTGGAAGCATAGTATGTTTGGAAAGAGCGGGGATACAAGTTACCAAAGGCATTATGTATCCGAGGAAGGCTCGCAAGGTTATTGAATATGAAGGAAGCTGTCGGATAAAAACTCAACAAAGGATCTGGTGGTTCACTAGGGATATGATGTGAGCATCTATACTAGACCAGAATGCAAGGAGATCAGATTATAGAAACAACTGGATAATCCAAAGCTCAAACGTGACGAAATTACGATTTCCAAATCAAGGGATGAGAAGTAGATGCTCTGATCAAAGATAGGTAAGTTGAATGGACATAGATCGACAATCAATCAAGGTTTGATTTGTCGAACACAAGCTCATGTCAGGGGTGACGTCTAAGCCGAAGGGAAGACTTTTAAATGTGATTGTGGATTGTGAGCATTCACAAACATATCGAATCAAATGCTCAAAATTAAAGATGACAAAGGGTACTACTGAATATTGCTAGACATATGGAAAACATCCACAATGCAAGCAGACAAGGAGGAGAAAGAGTAATAGGTTTCTAAGGATTTCGGAAGATCGTATAATATTCCAAAGAATTTTGTGAAACAAAGATCAGCTGCGGGCGAACGTATACTCGGCAAGCGCGAGTAATTATCCGCAGGGGTATTCATGTGGCAAAAACTGCAAGGCAGTAGGCTCAACGGATTCTCAGGACAACAGAGAGTAATTCGGGGCATCTTGTAATAACAAGAGCTACTGGGGATGAAGGTATGAACGACAACGTAGGTAGTTACTCATAAGGATTTATCGGTGGTAGGGATCGCAATGGCGAAGCGTATAAGGGTCTCGCGAAAACATAGAAGAGTATCATCAGAATCTTCTAGTGCACCAAGCCATCATCTAGAGTGAAGGGCTCTCCGGGAGGAAGTATTTACGAGATCCTAGAGTTAGAGTTAACAAAATCATTTAACCCGAATAGAAGAGAGATCAGAGTCCCAGAGTATAGACGAGGAGTAAAAGATCCTAATACCACCCAAATGGCGACGTGGGCCCGTAAGCCACACAACCATGTTAGTAAAACAGTTTTTCGAACACTAGACTCAACTTTGGCCAAGGAGTTGGAAAGGGGGATCCTATAGGCAGTCGGCTCTGATACCAACTCATGACGCCCCCGACTCGACCGTACACTAATCATACATGCAAACGTGTACGATCAAGATCAGAGACTCACGGGAAGATATCACAACACAACTCTAGACACAAATCAAACTAATACAAGCTTTATATTACAAGCCAGGGGCCTCGAGGGCTCGAATACAAGCTCGATACACAAGAGTCAGCGGAAGCAACAATATCTGAGTACAGGCATAAGTTAGACAAGGATGCCTAAGGCAAGCACAAAAACAACAACGATCGAAGAGGCAAGGCCTCCTGCCTGGGACCTCCTAACTACTCCTGGTCTTTGGTGGCCTCCATGTAGTAGTATCCGTCGGTGGTGGCATCTGGCTCTAAGGATCCACCATCTGGTTGCGACAACCGGAAAGAAGGAAGAAGGGGGGGGAAGGGGTAGCAAAGCAACCGTGAGTACTCATCCAAAGTACTCGCAAGCATCAGATCTATACTAAGTATGCATTGGTATCAAATGGAAGGGTTGTATCTGTGGACTGAACTGCAAAATGCCAGAATAGAGGGGGAAGGCCTAGCCTATCGAAGGCTAGCATCTTCAAGCAGCTCCAAGCATCTTGCAACATGTATAAGAGTAAAGAATAGCAGTTTATATTTAACAAACATGTTGTAGTAACAAAGCCCAGAGATCCTTCCTTGACTCCCTGCGAGAAATCAATCCCGGAGGCACATAACTTAAGTATCCATTTCTTGTTGTATTAGATCAAGATATAAGTCTGAACATCCATTACCGCGGACACGGTATTCGAATAAAGATCTTCCTTGCAGGGGTGCACCACGTTTTCCAACACGCTCGATCACTCTGGCCGGACACACCTTTCTGGGGTCAATGTCCGGCCTCGGAAGATCAACACGTCGCAGCCCGACCTAGGCTCAGCGGAGAGGTCCCCGCCGGTCTACCTCCTAAGCACTCCGGGGTCTGGGCCCATCGCCCATTGCACTCCGGGTCGTTACGTGCAGGGCGGACCTAGGCACCACATCTGGGGTGCCGGCCCAGCCGTGCCGCAATGCTGAAATGGATGCCTGACAAAGCTTCGGCTGATACTGCGACGTCGAGGCCCATAACTATTCTCGCGTGGTGGTTGGTGCGTAAAGGCCAAAGTCCAATTTAGAACAAATACCCAAACCATAGCGTATTATTAGCTCACGGAGACGAGCAGAGACTCATGATAATGTGTTCCCGTCGCCCCGTCTCGAGGAAATACGGCAAGGAAAAGCCCAGCCCACTCGAGGGCTGCCACACTTCCCGGTCGTGCCTCGATACATCTTGCGGGTGCTCTCCGGGCCTGCCCGACTTTCCCAAAAGTCTCAAGTAATGTCAAGGTAACCGTGTGTCCAAACATCAAGGGGAAAACCCAAGGAATCACCCTCGAAGGATTCCACTCGATGTAATCATCAAGGTGAACGTGAGAGGAACCACCCTCGAGGTTCACACTTGAGGGGTTGCACGACAGAGCCGTATCGGGAATGTTGAAGGAGGAAATCACCCTCGATGACCACGACCGAATAGCTACACTACAGAATTATCATCAGGAGTGCGTTATGAGGGATCACCCTCGGCACTCGAAAGTAGCTCTGCAGAGTCGAACAACTAAAGGGGCGTGATGTGATGTGCGGTGTCGGGCTCTGGTCGTCGATCACGTAGCTCGAGTCGTTGATGATGAAGCAGGGGCAACAAGGACAAGTGGGGTTCACTGATGGAACACTATTCAACCTATACTAAGCAGTTTAGGATAAGCAGGTAAGGTACAACAGCAGGTACAAAAGCAGGCTATGCATCAGAATAGGAGTAATCAATAACAGTAGCAAAATCTAATGCAAGCATGAGAAAATGGAATGGGCGATATCGAGATGATCAAAGGGGGGGGGGCTTGCCTGGTTGCTCAGGCGAGAAGGAGGGTCGTCGGTGACGTAGTCGATCACAGAGGCATCATCGGTCTCAGGGTCTACCAGAGAGAAGAGGGGGGAGAAAACAGTAAATACATAGCAAGCAAGAGCATAATAGGACAACAGGCAGAGCTAGACGTGTTCTAACGTGGTGCTACACAATACCGGCGAAGGGTGATAACATCCGTGAAGTTTTCCCAGAGTTAGGCATTTTTGGACAGATGAAACGGAAGGGAAAGGTTGCATGTTTGCTATGCTAGGGACGTGTGCCACATGAACGGAGCGCGTATCCAGATTCATCTCGAAATTCTGAGCAACTTTCATGTAGAAAACCTTTTCATCCGAGCTACGGTTTATTTTATATGATTTTCTAAAGTTTTAAAATGATTTTCTAATTTTCTGAATTTTTTAATTCGAAAATAACAGTGAATACTTTTTATACACAGATTGAGCCAGCCACAATCAATGACATGTGGGGCCAGTCAAAGCCCAGTTAGCAGTACAGTCTGCGGTCAAAACCAACCAGTCAACAGGGTCAATGGGTACGCCTAACGCTGCTAGGTCTTTGGCCAGCCTGCCAAGGGCGCGGGGAGGCGCCACCGACGGCGAATCAAGCGAGGCTGGGGCGAGCTGGTCAGCGGTTTCGGAGGCGGGCATACGTCAGCTGCAACAGAAGCAGAGCACGGCGGCAATGCGGAGCAACGGCCAGCGGGGCCGTGGCGGCCGGCCGGCCGAGCTATGCCCGGAGCGGCGAAGCGGGGCGGGTGTGAGCCGGGCGAGCCCAGTGCACGGGCGGAGCGCGGTGGCCGTGCGCGACGACGGGAGGAAAAAGGGGGAGGTGGAGGCCGAGGGCCTCACCAGCGATGGAGGGAAGCGGGGGCGGCGAGGCTCGGGGTCGGCCGGCGGTGGAGAGGCGGGGACGGGGCAGTCCGACGCGAGGGCGAGGAGGCGACGGCGTTGACGGAGTCTGGCTGCGCCGGGGATGGACGCCGGCATCGGTGGCGCTGATCGGGCTCCTCCCGATCGTAACCAAAGTAGTGGGGTCACGGGAGGAGGGCGTGGCGCCCGGCGTGGGGGGGGGGGCGACACGGTCGTCGGGATCGGGCGGTGGCGGCAATTGGCTGGCCGGAGCAGGCAGCGGGGCACCAGAGATGGTGCGATGTCGGGCGGCGCCACACGGAAGGAGACGAAGAGGCGGGTGCCGGCGAGGGGGTGGCCGGAGGCGCCAGCTGGCGACTTCGTGGCGAAGGGGTTGGGGCCCTCTGCCCCGATCCAGACGAGGGGGGGAGAGGTGTGGGGGAGCGAGTGGGGAGGAGTGTGGATCGGGAGAGGTTAGGGTTTCGGGTGGCAAGGGGGCCATATAGGCCAGGGAGGTGCGGGGTGGGCCGGCCTGGTTGGTCCAAGGCCAGCTGGGCCGAGGCCCACGGGAGAGGTGGCCTCTCTCCTTTTCCTTCTTTTTTTTGTAAATTTCACCACATTTTTGTATTTTAAAAAAATTACCAAATAAGTTTTGTTGACTCCAAAACTTGTCACATAAATAGTAGACAATGTTTTGAGCTAGCACCCAAGATTTCAATTGGTTTGGAAAAACATAAACACTTGTTTATTTGAGAAAGGCTATTTTAGTTGTTTTTGGACAACTTTCGACATTACTAGGGATTAACTGGTGAGTCAAATGATGTTGGTTTCTACACGACAATTATTTAGTGAAAAATTGCAACATCTCAAACATTTTTGTTTTCATGTTTGACAAATTTGAAACTTTAACTTTAAACTCGATTTTGAATTTGAGTTTGAATTAAGATTTGTATCAAGCGAGGATTAGCAACAGTAAAGTGATGAGGTGGCCTCATTATCAGAGGATTACTGTATCTTAATTATCCGGGCGTCACATGGTCCCCAAGAAAGACGATTCACTTCGCATGTGCATTGAATTCAAGCATATCAATCGGGCTGGCCCGAAAGATCATTTTCCTCTCCCCCGCATCGACCAAATCGTCGACTCTATTGCGGGGTGTGAGCGATTGTCTTTTCTGGACGCCTATTCCGGGTATCATCTGATCCGACTGTATGGACCCGATGAGATAAAAATGGTTTTCATCACTCCATTCGGATGCTTCTGTTATGTCACCATGCCATTCGGCCTGAAGAACGCCGGAGCCACATTCATGAGGATGATTCAGAAGTGTTTGCTCACTCAAATCAGTCGGAATGTGGAAGCATACATGGATGACATTGTGGTCAAGTCACGTAAGGGTTCCGACCTGCTGGCTGACCTTGCTGAAACTTTTGCCAACCTCAGAAGGTATGATATCAAGCTTAATCCATCAAAGTGCACATTCAGAGTTCCCGGCGGAAAATTACTCGGTTTCCTCATTTCCGAATGAGGGATCGACGCTAACTAGAGAAAGTTGGTGCTATACTCCAGATGAAACGCCCTGTGCGTGTGCACGATGTCCAGAAGCTTACTGGTTGTTTGGCCGCCTTGAGTCGATTCATTTCTCGCCTCGGTGAAAAGGCATAGCCTCTTTACCGACTGATGAAGAAGTCTGATAAGTTCGAGTGGACTCCTGAAGCTGATGCAGCATTTGCAGAGCTCAAAGCCCTGCTTTCCACCCAGCCGGTGCTCGCTGCCCCAATGAGCAAAGAGCCTTTACTGCTTTAGATTGCAGCCACGGTCGAGCGGGAAGAAGAAGGAAAAGCCTATAAAGTTCAGCGCCCAGTATATTATGTTTCTGAAGTTCTGACTCCATCGAAACAGAGATATCCACATTATCAGAAGCTTGTTTATGGGATTTACATGACTACGAAGAAGGTTGCACACTATTTCTCCGATCACTCCATTACAGTCGTCAGCGACGCACCATTATCAGAGATTCTGAACAACAGAGATGCAACTGGTCGAGTGGCAAAGTGGGCGATTGAACTCCTTCCCTTGGATATCAAGTTTGAGGCAAAGAAAGCTATCAAGTCCCAAGCAATAGCATATTTCCTCGCCGAGTGGATTGAACAGCAACTGCCGGCCCAGATTCACTCGGAACACTGGACCATGTTCTTTGATGGCTCCAAGATGTTGAATGGTTCCGGTGCTGGGGTGGTATTGGTATCCCCTCGAGGCAACAAACTCAGCTATGTTCTCCAGATTCACTTTGACTCCCCCAACAGTGAAGCTTGTCGGCGTTCTGGGAACGGGGGTCCCCAGACTTGCCTACCTGCGGCCTGCGGCGTGGCTCAAGTGGGGGCCCAGCGCGGCCCAGCTTCATCAGCTCAAGCTCAAGACCCTCGCAAGGGGCCAAGCCTCGCGGGGCGGACGACAGGAACCTACTGAGGGTGCCCCGTGACGCAAGCCATGACGATCGGGACCAGGCGGGTGCCAGGCGGGCGCCAGCCCGCGCAGTGTCCTCGTTTCTCCTTTGGTGCAAAGGAGGCAAGCACAGGCCAAGGCATCAGGCAAAGGTTAATGCTTCGGTGCAACAAGACCAAGACCAGCAGAGCAGCAGGACGGAGGTCATCGTGGAGCCCAGGACGACATCACCGTCAGAGCCTTTGGCAGCCGAAGACCAACTTTAGTCAGGATAAGTGTACTAGATGTTCCACTTCAAAATGGCCAATTGTTGGCGCCCTTCCCGCTCATTATTTGGGAAGAGGCCCAGGGCCTCCCTCTATAAATAGGACTAGCCACCACCGAGAGAAGGGACAAGTTGAACCTACCAGAGAAAGGGGGGGACAAAGGACGAAGGAAAGAGAACCCAGGACCAAGGCAGAACCAAGACAGGTCGAACCTACCAGAGAGAGAGAAGAGACTAGGCTCAACCAAGCAGTCCAGCGCACCAGCTCAAGAACAGCCCCTCGCGAGGCTGTTCTTCCTTGTATCTTATTCTTCATCAGCCCCTCGAGGCAATCCACCACACCACACACTGGAGTAGGGTATTACACCACAACTGTGGCCCGAACCAGTATAAACCTTGTGTCCCTTGTGTTGTTCATCGTTCCTAGTTTAGATCCCTTGCAAACCATTAACGCGTGAGCTGGTAGGGGAAAGATCTCCGCGTGCACCCCAGTGTTCGAACCTCAAGGGTCTGCCGAAAGCCGAAATCCGACATTTGGCGCGCCAGGTAGGGGTGCGCCGGAGTCTTTCTTCCGCTGGTCGCGTGTGATCCTTCCGTCGTGTCCATGGCTGACGCTCGCCGAGCCCACGCCGAGCGCCGGGCTTCTCGCGCCGCTCGAGTCGCCCAGACGGCTCCCGTTGGCGGGCACCCCCGTCGTTCCCCGTCACCTGCCGCCAACGCCGCCACCGGCCCGACGGGGAACGAGCAGCAGGCCTCGTCCCTGCATCCATCGGTGAGACGAGAAGGCCGCACCACTACTCCTTCGCCGCCTCGCTGGTTCTTCGTCCCCGCGCACCAAGGCCCCATGGAGGCTTGAGCCGCGCCAACGCGCGAACGAGCTCCTGCCACCGCCTGCCGACGACGTCTACGAGGAGTGGCTCGACCGCGTCGCCGAGCTCGTCCACGCCGCAGGGGGCTCCCCCACGCCATCCCTCTCGCTGCCTCGCCCTTCACCCCATGCGGGAGGCAGGGAGCCGGAGGTGCCCCCGCCACCTCCTCCCCAAGAAGGCGCCCTGGCTCCAAGGCGCGTGGCCCCGGGCCGAGACCCTCCGCGTCCGGCACCCGCGCAACAAGAAAGGAGCTGCCAGGAGATCCCTCGTCCCCAAGAAGGTGCTCGCGTGCTCCCAGCACCGGAGCGCCGCGATCGCGCTCCAGCGCCACCACGTCAAGACCCTACGCTGTTCCAAGCAGCGGTGCACGGGAATCCACAAGAGCAAGCTCCGCATCAGCAGAGAGCCCCGGTGGCCACTGCAGGCTGCCGCGCTTTCACCGCCGAGCTACGTAGCGTCGCGTGGCCCGACAAGTTCAAGCCAGACCTACCTCCTCGCTACGACGGCACTGCCGACCCCGCGGAGTTCCTTCAGCTCTACGAGTTGGGCATCGAAGCCGCCAACGGGGACGAAAAGGTCATGGTGAATTGGTTCCCCATGGCGCTGAAGGACGGAGCCCGAACGTGGCTCCTGAACCTGGCTCCCGGCAAGATCTCCTCCTGGGACGAGATGCACACCCGCTTCATCGCCAACTTCCAAGGCACTCGCGACCGGCCTCCGGCCGTGAGCGACATGCGCCACATCAAGCAACAGCCAGGAGAGACCCTGCAGTACATCCAAAGACTTCAACAACGCCCGCCTCAAGATCCCTGTGGTGATCGAGGAAGCCATCATCTCAGCCTTCTCACGATGGCGTGCGTGGCGTCAAGATGAAGGAGGAGCTAGCAATGCATGAAGACCTGCACATCCTCGAGCTGTTCAACTTGGCGACCAAATGCGCCAGGGCTGAGGAAGGGCGCCTCTCCTCCTCGAGCTTCCGCCACCGATCCGTAAGAGAAGAAGCCCAAGGCCAAGGACGTGAAGCACAAAGGGGGCTGCCGTGCTCATGGCAGAGCTGCACACCAAGCGAGGCAGGGATCAGCCCGAGTCATCCAAGGGCAGCCGGTGCACGTATACCATGACCTCCACACCCACAACACCAATGAATGCCAGGAGCTCAGGGCCGTGCGAGAAGGGCGTATCGGCCGACGCCCCGAGCGCAATGAGCGGGGCTACGGCCGAGGAGGAGGAAGAGGCGCAGGACGCTGGGAAGACCGAGGCCCTCGCCAAGGATGGCGTGACAGACCTCGCGAGGACCGCTGGCAGGACCAGCCTCGCGAGGGAGGTTGGAGGGACCAGCCTCGTGAGGACCACCCTCAAGGCAACGCAGGGATCCCACCTCTGCCGCAGCCGCCAAGGAGGTACGAAGACAATCATCAGGACGAGGGGCCTGGGGGCTTCCAGGAGCCGCGCGCGATCGCTTGCATCCTGGGTGGCGCTCAGGCCCCAGCCTCTCAGCGCATCTTCAAGCAGTTTGCTCGCGAGGTGAATGCAGTCCTCCCCAAGCCAGAGGCCACGCGCCCTCTCAGGTGGTCATCGTGCGCTATCACGTTCAGTTCAGCGGATCAGCTCAAGTGCGCGGCAATGACCAGAGTCATCCCCATGCTTTGCTCACCAGTCATCAGCAACGTGCAAGTCACCAGGACCCTCATCAACGACGGAGTAGGACTCAACGTCCTATCTGTCGAGACATTCAACGATCTCCAAGTGCCATACGATCAGCTTCAGCTGACCAAGCCTTTCTCAGGAGTCATCGATGGCTCCACCGTCCCGATAGGGCAAGTTCGCCTTCCCATCACCTTCGGACAGCGCAACAACTACCGCACCGAGCTCATCGACTTCAACGTCGCCCACATTTGCCTGCCATACAATGCCATCCTCGGGTACCCAGCTCTGGCCAAGTTCATGGCAGTGACTCATCATGGCTACAATGTCCTCAAGATGCCAGGAAGCGGAGGAGTCATCACAGTGCCTTATGAGGAAAGGGACGCAGTGTGCTCTCTTGAGTGTGCCTTCCAAGCTGCAGCAATCGAAGACCTAGATCACAGGAGCGGGAGACTTCCCGAGGTGATCCCCAAGAAGAAGAAGGCTTTGCATGGTCCAAGCCCTCATGGGGTAGGCACCTCCGGAGGCGTGGCAACAGGACCCGCACCCGTTCAAGGGGCGCCACCCTCTGTCACATAGGAAGGCGCGCCCTCCTTAGGCGGGGCTCGGGGGCTCTTTCATGACGAGCCACTGACCTAGCCGGGGTCACGAGGGAGATGCTCGGGTACCACTTCGAGGCGTGCTTCAAGGTACGTTTCCCCCAGGAAGGTATGAGGCAAGGAGGACCAAGCCCTCAGGAGTTCATCACGAGGAACAACCAGGAGCTACAGGAGTCGAGAGTCATGCGCGGCTATCGCCGCTTGCCCGCTATGGCCCCGCATCCAGGCGAGGATGCTGGGCTGCGAATCTGCATCGACATACCAGGGCACAACCGGGTCGCATCTCAGGAGCGCCTCTGGCCCTCACGCGTGGGCCGTTGCAAGGGTCCACCTCACTGCTACGTTCGCATGCCTTTCGGCCTGCCGAACGCGGTCGCCGCCCATCAGCGCCTGCTGAGGTGCGCTCTGGAGGCTCAGGAGGTCAAGCAACGCGCGATCCTGGCAGAGATGGAGATGGCTCTCGAGGAACCCCCCGTGCCCCCGGAGCCTCCCGAGGCTCCAGGTCCGGTGGGCTCGTGAGAGCCGGCTTCCTCATCACGCGTCATCCGCTACGTCAACACCCCGCCATCTCCGACCATATCAGGTGACACCTTTCCAAGTTTCATTTTCAGCTGGGAGCGCCCCTCGGGCTGCATCATTCCCAGGCCGCGTGGGTCCGTCCCTGCGGCATGTATCCGTTTGCTTATGTTCTTTACTTACCTTGTTGGGGGCGCCCCTCGGGCTGCATTATCCCCAAGCTGCTCGGGCCAGACCCAGTGGCATGTGCTTTCTCCGCACCTATCTAGATGGATTTGCTTATTCATACATAACATGCTTGACCTAATCGCCTGCTCGATTGACACTTACCTTTGGAGCCGCTCGCTCAGGCACGACACTTGCGCACGGGTCCGTCCCTGCAACGCCGATAAATCTGAGTGGATGAGCTCTGGCCGCGGCAGCCCCACAAGGCGCCACCTCGCCAAGCCCTCAGTGCCCCCGATCACTCCCTCGAAGCGACCAATGGTTGGCTGGCAACCGTAATAACGAACCTTGTTTCCCCTCGTGATTGGTACACAGGACCTGCCCCAGGAGTAACGCTGGTGGCATCACGAGCCTTCTCTCCTCCTCTCCGGCGTGATCCGCTTGCACGTTAAAAGGGGGGCGCCTGAGCATCACGACTCATGGGCTCTTACTGGCTCTCCAGCCCTCACCCCCTGGCCTTGACCCACGGCATCGCGACCTGTCGTACCAGCGACGGCTGAGCTCGCTCGACGGCCGGGACCTGAGGACGTAGAGCATCAAGGAAAGCGCGGGGGAGAGGGAAGAAGCTCGCGAGGAACCGACCCAGCAAGACCTCAGTTGCCGTCGCGCAGGCACGGCACCTCATCGAACGCCGCTCCAAACCCGCAAGATAAGTCACGTAAAAACTGATCCGACTCAGTGCTAAACCCTCGCCTACTGCTGCTCTGTCACGGCAAAGCTGCCTACCTTTCTTGCCCAGCGGAGGCTGCTTGAGCGCTAAAGGGACCTCCCGAGCATCGCGACTCAGGGGGCTCTTCTTCTTGGACCTCGGGCCGCTCACCTCCTGGCCTTGACCACGGCATCGCGACCGGCATACCAAAGAATGAAGCCTACACAGGGACTGGGACTGTCAAGCAGAGCACCAAGCCCTCGTGAGGAAAGAAAGGGGAGCTGAGTCAGCGTAACAAGCATCTCGCACCGATTCATCATAAGGACATAATATTCACAAAAACATGGTCGGCGCCTTACATACCCCCGCGGGGTGCAACTTCGATTCTTTGCAGGAAACAAAAGGTGCTAATCCTAAGGAACGCCGACTACGAGTGCCTCCGCAGGAGACGCCATCATCAACAGTGGGCCGCCAGGCGCCGGCGCCAACCCCATCCAGATCACCGGTGCCGGTAGCCTGAAGCGCCCGCCCGGCTCCGAGCGCGGCGCGAGCTCGGGGGCTCATAGCTGTCGTCGCTCGTCTCCTGAGTCGCCAGAAGCTCGGCGGAGGCGCTGGACCCTCCGGCCCCTTCGCTGCTGCCCGAGGAGCTGCCGAGGGGGCGACCGGCGGGCCTAGTCCTCGCCACGACGACGCCCCGACCGCCCTTCTCGGGGCAGCATTCCAGCCGGCGTCCTTCCGCGTCGAAGACCTTGAAGAACATCAAGGAGGCGCCATCGTATTCCAGGTGGATCACGAGGGCGCCCCTTGTCCGGCAGACCCGAGCAATCTCGCCCCAGCCTCGGGTCATGAAGACCTTGCCCGGAGTGACAACCGCAACCTCCGCTCCGGTCGCAGGGGTGCTGCAACCAGAGCTCCAGAGAGCCCCTCGACGGGATCTCGAAGGCGAAGGAGGGAGGAAGGCAAATCCAAGATTGAGGAGGCATGGCGGCGTGGAGCACAAGCTCTCGGGAGGAGCCCTCGGCATGGACTCCAGGAGGAACGACGCGCACCGCCGTGACCTGCCGGCGCCGACGGCGGCGTCGTCCGTGGCGCTCGGCGTCTACTCCTCCAGGGCCCTCAATGCGGGCGTACAAGGGCAGCGGGAACCCTGGCGGCGGCCGCTCGTACCAGGGCCTCGACACCTCCTGCCGGGCGCCCTCGTCTCGACGGCAGAGGACTAGCCGTTTCTTTGGTGGAAGCGGGTCGGGACCCTCTCGGGGGGCCTTTCCCTTCTCTTCTGCGGAAAACCGGCGGATCGGAGCCATTGTCGCGATATGGAGCAAGGGTAAGGATGGAGAGGAAGGAGTAGCAAGAAGAGATGGACTGGAAGGGCTTGTGCCGTTCCGTACTTATAGCCGGAGGAGGCCAACCGTCGGCCTCCACGACCACAGGTAATCATGACCCATTTCTGCGTGCAGGGACTTGTCAAGTCATGCAGTTGCCGAGGGATCGTGGGGAAGCGGAGACGCCCACGAACAATCAATCGCCACGCGGCGCCCAAGGTCATGAGCTATTAGGGGCCATGGCGCCGCACTTGCCCCTTCGCCTTCTCTGCTAAGCCAAGTCCGGGCGCGCTTGGGCCCGGGCTACTGTCGGCGTTACGGGAACGGGGTCCCAGACTTGCACTGCTGCGGCTGCGGCGTGGATCAAGTGGGGGCTCAGCGGGGCCCAGCTTCATTAGCTCAAGCTCAAGACCCTCGCAAGGGGCCAAGCCTCATGAGGCGGGGCAGCGTGAACCTTCCTCGAGAACAGCCTCGTCGAGGCAAACTCACGAGGAGGCGGAGAGATCAAGGAAGGGTACCTCACGAGGTGCCCGTGATGCAAGCCATGACGATCGGGACCAGGTGGCGCCCGGCCAGCGTGAGTGTCCTCGTTTCTCCTTTGGTGCAAAGGAGGCAAGCACGAGCCAAGGCATCGTGCAAAGGTTATCGCCGGTGCAACAAGACCAAGACCAGCAGAGCGGCAGGGCGGAGGTCATCGTGGAGCCCAGGGCGGCATCACCGTCAGAGCCTTTGGCAGCCGAAGACCAACTTTAGTCAGGATAAGTGTACTAGATGTTCCCCTTCAAAATGGCCAATTGTTGGCGCCCTTCCCGCTCATTATTTGGGAAGAGGCCCAGGGCCTCCCTCTATAAATAGGACTAGCCACCACCGAGAGAAGGGACGAGTCGAACCTACCAGAGAAAGGGGGGACGAAGGACGAAGGAAAGAGAACCCAGGACCAAGGCAGAACCAAGACAGGTCAAACCTACCAGAGAGAGAGAAGCGACTGGGCTCAACCAAGCAGTCCAGCGCACCAGCTCAAGAACAGCCCCTCGCGAGGCTGTTCTTCCCTTGTACTATTCTTCATCAGCCCCTGAGGCAATCCACCACACCACACACTGGAGTAGGGTATTACACCACAACGGTGGCCCGAACCAGTATAAACCTTGTGTCCCTTGTGTTGTTCATCATTCCTAGTTTAGATCCCTTGCAAACCATTAACGCGTGAGCTGGTAGGGGAAAGATCTCCGTGCGCACCCCAGTGTTCGAACCTCAAGGGTCTGCCGGAACCCGAAATCTGACAAAGCTGAATATGAAGCACTTCTGTATGGGTTGCGTATGGCCATTTCACTCGGCGTCCGTCGCCTCATGGTCTATGGCGACTCGGATTTAGTGGTCAATCAAGTGATGAAGAAGTGGGACGTCAGAAGGCCAGCTATGACTGGTTATTGTAATGAAGTAAGAAAGTTAGAGAAGAAGTTTGAGGGGTTAGAGCTCCATCACATACCCCGACTGAAAAATCAAGCTGCCGATGATCTGGCAAAGATAGGTTCCAAGAGGGAAGCCATTCCCAGCAATGTGTTCTTGGAACATATACATTCGCCTTCAGTTCAAGAAGATCCTTTCACTGAAGAGCCCCCACAACCAAAGAGTGCCACTGATCCGACTGAAGTCGAAGTCCCAGCCGTGGTCGACTTGATCATGGAGGTTTTGGTCATCACTCCCGACTGGACAGTGCCGTACATTTCATACATTCTCAGGAAGGAACTCCCAGAGGATGAGGAAGAGGCTCAACAGATCGTCCGTCGATCCAAAGCCTTTACTGTGATAAGAGGACAGTTGTTCAGAGAAAGTGTGACTGGAGTCTGCCAGAAATGCATAACACCAAAAGAAGGTCGAGTGATCCTCAATGACATTCACTCAGGGACCTATGGTCACCATGCGTCCTCCCGGACCATTGTGGCCAAAGCATACCGAGCGAGATTTTATTGGCCACGAGCAAACGAGATGGCAAAAGAAATAGTCGACAAATGTGAAGGTTGCCAGTTTTACTCCAACATGTCTCACAAGCCTGCATCAGCCCTGAAGACCCTTCCACTCGTCTGGCCCTTTGCTGTTTGGGGTTTGGATATGGTTGGACCTCTGAGGACTGGTAGGAGTGGCTTCACTCACGTGCTCGTGGCAGTCGACAAGTTCACCAAATGGATTGAAGCCAAGCCTATCAAAAACCTTGAAGCCAGTACTGCTGTCAGCTTCATCAGAGGGTTAACATTCAGATATGGTGTTCCACATAGCATCATCACCGAAAATGGGTCGAACTTCGATTCTGATGAGTTCAGAGCCTTCTGTGCTTCCCAAGGTACTCGAGTCGACTACGCTTCAGTCGCCCACCCCGAGTCGAATGGACAAGCTGAAAGAGCAAACGGATTGATTCTCAAAGGACTGAAACCCCGACTGATGCTTGATCTCAAACATGCAGCAGGAGCCTGGGTCGATGAACTTCCGTCAGTGGTGTGGGGACTAAGGACAACTCCCAATCGGTCGACTGGCCAAACTCCATTCTTCTTGGTTTATGGAGCTGAAGTTGTACTTCCAAGTGACTTGCTCCACAATGCATCCTGAGTCGAGCTTTTCTCATAAGATGAAGCAGAACAGGCAGGGCAAGATGCAGTCGATCTCCTGGAAGAGGAAAGAGAGATGGCCCTGATCCGGTCGACCATTTATCAACAAGACTGGCATCGATTTCACGCCAGAAACGTGAAGGGTCGGGCATTTCAAGAGGGAGACTTGGTTCTCCAAGTGGATCAGCAGAAACCACACAAGCTCGCTCCTGCCTGGGAAGGTCCCTTCATTGTCACCAGAGTGCTCCACAATGGAGCGTACCACCTCTACAATGTTGAGCACAAGAAAGACGAGCCGCACGCTTGGAATGGGGAGCTGCTCCGCCCCTTTAATACTTAAGCACTCATTCCGTTCAGATGTAATAAGAAATACCTTTGTAGTTTGTTTATTAAAGACAAGAGCTTTACATTCTTCTAAAATGATTGTCGTTGCTTATATTTGTGTCTGAAATCCCCCAGTGAGTGGCTTAGCCGCGAATCCGTTTCGCCTAAGTTTATAAAATCCTACCGAGTGGTGAGCAAGCCTCTCACTTGGGGGCTTAGCCGCGAATCCGTTTCGCCTAAGTTTATAAAATCCTACCAAGTGGTGAGCAAGCCTCTCACTCGGGGGCTTAGTCGCGAATCCGTTTCGCCTAAGTATATAAAATCCTACCGAGTGGTGAGCAAGCCTCTCACTCGAGGGCTTAGCTACAGTCCAGTACTTGGCTAAGTTTGAAAAATCCTACCGAGTGGTGAGCAAGCCTCTCACTCGGGGGCTTAGCTGCAGTCCAGTACTCGCCTAAGTTTAAAAAATCCTACCGAGTGGTGAGCAACCCTCCCACTCGGAGGCTTAGCTGCAGTCCAGTACTCGCCTAAGTTTAAAAAATCCTACCGAGTGGTGAGCAACCCTCCCACTCGGAGGCTTAGCTGCAGTCCAGTACTCGCCTAAGTTTTAAAAATCCTACCGAGTGGTGAGCAACCCTCCCACTCGGAGGCTTAGCTGCAGTCCAGTACTCGCCTAAGTTTAAGAAATCCTACCGAGTGGTGAGCAACCCTCCCACTCGGAGGCTTAGCTGCAGTCCACTACTCGCCTAAGTTTAAGAAATCCTACCGAGTGATGAGCAACCCTCCCACTCGGAGGCTTAGCTGCAGTCCAGTACTCGCCTAAGTTTTAAAAATCCTACCGAGTGGTGAGCAACCCTCCCACTCGGAGGCTTAACTGCAGTCCAGTACTCGCCTAAGTTTAAGAAATCCTACCGAGTGATGAGCAACCCTCCCACTCGAAGGCTTAGCTGCAGTCCAGTACTTGCCTAAGTTTGAAAAATCCTACCGAGTGGTGAGCAACCCTCCCACTCGGAGGCTTAGCTGCAGTCCAGTACTCGCCTAAGTTTGAAAAATCCTACCGAGTGGTGAGCAACCCTCCCACTCGGGGGCTTAGCTGCAGTCCAGTACTCGCCTAAGTTTAAAAAATTCTACTGAGTGGAAAGCAACCCTCCCGCTCGGGGGCTTAGCTGCAGTCCAGTACTCGCCTAAGTTTAAAATATCCTACCGAGTGGAAAGCAACCCTCCCACTCGGGGGCTTAGCTGCAGTCCAGTACTTGCCTAAGTTTATAAAATCCTACCGAGTGGAGAGCAACCCTCCCACTCGGAGGCTTAGCTGCAGTCCAGTACTCGCCTAAGTTTGAAACACATCCCTATCTGTAGGGACGACGAGGTGCAGGTCGACTGCCACCTACTCCTCGGATCTGCGGTACAAGTACAACATACGCTCCATCCCTATCCGCAAGGACGACGAGGGGTAGGTCGACTGCAACCTTCTCATTGGAGCTACGCCACAAGTACAACGTACGCTCCATCCCTATCCACAAGGACGACGAGGTTCAGGTCGACTGCAACCTTCTCATCGGAGCTACGCCACAAGTACAACGTACGCTCCATCCCTATCCACAAGGACGACGAGGTTCAGGTCGACTGCATCCTTCTCCTCGGAGCTATGCCACAAGTACAACGTACGCTCCATCCCTATCTACAAGGACGACGAGGTGCAGGTCGACTGCAACCTTCTCCTCGGAGCTACGCCACAAGTACAACATACGCTCCATCCCTATCCACAAGGACGACGAGGTGCAGGTCGACTGCAACCTTCTCCTCGGAGCTACACCACAAGTACAACGTACGCTCCATCCTCATCCGCAAGGACGACGAGGTGCAGGTCGACTGGAATCTCCTCCTCAGAGCTGCATCTCAAGTTCAAAGGTTATTCCGAGTGAGGAACAAAACCCACTCGAAGGAAAACGCAAGCATATTTCAAGATAAACCAAGTTCAGATAAATCCTAAGGTTCCGAACCGCATATCAAAAGTACTCGAGCATCAAGCCCAAAGAAGTTTAAAGATTACACAATTACTCAACATTCTGAGGCAAATAAAGGTGGAGCATAATGTTTTTTGGTCACTCATCGGGAGAAGGACTGGATGGGTCACAGAAACTGTCAAGGTCTATGTTGTCTGCGATGCGAGTGGCGGCGTCAAGGAAAGTGTCCATGAAGGACTGGAAAGTGTGCCTTTTTGTATTAGCAACCTTGAGCTCCGCCAGCTTGTCTTCTTTGACATCTTTGCAGTGCACTCGGACCAGAGACAGGGCGACGTCAGCACCTCCGCGAGTAGATGAATTCTTCCATTCTTGCACTCGGTCAGGTATTTGGTTCAGTCGGACCATCAGAGACTCGAGGTCTTGAGACAGTTCCACCTAGGCCAGAGTTCAGCATCAACCCGAGTCACCGCCGCCTTCAGGCGGGCAATACAAGCAACCGCGCTGTCTATGTGAGACTCCAACCGTAGCACATTCATTGCGACATTATCCTTGACTGGGCAATTTATGGGATCGAGACCCGTCTCGACCCGCCCAGTTTCCGCTTCAAAGTCCTGGCAAAGTTCTGCACAGTCGAGTGAATGGTGAGTCGACAATATAAAAACACCTGCCAATCGACCATAACAGAGTCAGTCGAACATCAGTACCTTCAAGCTTTAAGAATAGTTTCATAGCAAGCTGGCCCAGATATGATTCCAACTCGCCTTTCTTGGCTTTGAGGCTCCCAATCTCATCAGTCAGCTGGTCCTTGTCTTTCTTCAGTCGTTCGACCTCCCGATTGGCGTCAGAGACAGCAGTCTTCAGTTTGGAGTTCTCTTCTTCTAACTTGCCGACTGAAGCAAGCTTCTTGTCAGCAAGTGCAGTTTTCTCTTGCGCTTCCTTCTGCGCGGCAGCAAGGTCCAGATCCTTGTTCTCCAGAGCCTGCTTCACTTTCTCTAAAGAAATAACATTTTTCAGACGAGCTTGGAGTTGACGATTTTCACTACATACATCTGCTTGAGTGGAGTCACTCGATTTAAAAAATAGAAAGGAAAAGTGACAGTCGTAAGATGGTCAGTTGACGATTGGTTACCTCCCATGGCAGCTACTTCATCACAAGCAGTCTTGAGATTCTTCCTGGCCAATTCCAGATCAAGGTTGAGGTTGATTTGCTGCTTGTTCAGTGTAGAAATCTGAGCCCCAAGATCACAAGATTTCTGCAGTCAATGTATAAGGCATATCGGTCGACAGAAACAAAAGAAATCACAGTGAAAGTTACTCTAAGACTGCCGCCGAATCAAATATTCAACAGCAGTCTCGGGGACTACACCCAGTGGGTGCACTTAGCGTGCCCCCATTGGTTTGACTAAAACACTCGGCATGGTCTGCCCAGCGCGAGTCGCAAAAAAACCAGAGTCGTTCTCAGACCATAGTCGACTGCCTGCAGTCGACCACGGTCTCGGGGACTACACCTAGTGGGTGCACTTAGCGTGCCCCCACCGGTTCTGGTTCCACCCGACCTGGTCCGCCCAGGTCGAGTGACACAATTCAGGTTCTTAGGCCACAGTCGACTGCCCGCAGTCAACTATGGTCTCGAGGACTACACCCAGTGGGTGCACTCAGAGTGCCCCCACTAGTTTTAAGACTCAATCGACTCGATCCAAGTCGACTCAAATTGACTTGCGCTACTTTAAAACAGTCACACCCCAGTGGGTGATCGGATGAGAAATAAGACCAGTTAGAAATCAACTAACCTGGACATTGGTCTGCAAAGCAGCGCCGGTGTTGAAGGCCACCTGACTGGCCTCATGCACCACCTTCATTTGCCCCATCACAAGATTCAACTGAAGAAGTGCTTCCTTGGCGGCACTCGGTGAGTCGTCCGGAGTTTGATACGTGGCGATGATGGCGGTCAATCGAGCAGCCGCCGGTCCAGTGCCCAGAGTTGTATTGGAGCAGCAGGGGTCTGAGCAGCTGATCCTGATGGATAATCAGTCGACTGCGGGATAGCGAAAGTGATGTTGGTGTGAGCTGGATCTGTCGATCGCTCAACCGCCATCCCATGCACCAGTGTCGACTGAGGAACCTGAACCTCAGGCACTTTCCCGCTCAGTCCCTTGTCCCTCCTCCTCCTTTCCCTCAGCGGTACTTCTTCTTCATCGTCCGGAAGCACAACAACGTCCCGTGGAGCTGCAACAAACAGAAAAAATCAGAGAGACAACTGACAAACAATCCAGTCGACCAAATAAATTCGAGTCGGGTAGACTTACTGGCTTTGGAGGTAGCTGCATCATCAGTTTCTTCATCATCTGGGACCTTGTCGATATCCATGTCAGTCGCGGCAGAAGCTGGGCTGGAAAAGTTCATCATCCACTCGGTCAGTACAAGAGAATCGGTCGGAACAAGAAAATACGGGAAGAACATTTACCCAGAAGCAACAAGAACATCCATCTTGATTCTAGGCAAGGTCTTCCGGGCCTTCGAGGGATTGATCTTGGGCTGCTTGGTGACTTTCTCAGCCAATTCTGGAGTCGAAGACCGAGCGCGCTTTTGAGATGGAGTGCTCGAGGCCACAGCCTTACCGCGCTTGCCCGCGGGATCATGATGCTGCTTGGATCGACATTCTGAACGAGGCGGTGAGTCGACTACCTCCTCATCGTCTGACTCGTCGCTCTCGTCTTCGTCATCGTCGGCTGGTGACTCCCATTCGCCGCTCTCCTCCGCATTGTCCTCGCCCTCATGGTCCTGCTCCAGAGCTTGTTCGCCATTGGGCATCGAGTACATCTCTGTGTAAATCTACAAGACAAGGAGCCGAGTGGAAATCAGTCGGATTAGCAAAGACCAATAGTCAGCATGACGGTTTTGTAGTGGACAGGCATTATGGCATTGATGCTCCACCGTGTAACATAAGGGGTGAGGGGGTGGCGCACTCTATATAAGCCACCCCCCACCACTAGACTAGGGGGCTCCTTTCTTCCATCTCCCCATTCTACTGTAAGTCTTAGATCCACGACACTCGTGTCAAAGGAACAACAATAAATATGTAAGCCTGTGAACAGTAAATTAAAAAAATAGCAAACAATTCAAACAATATGATTTTTTTGGCATCAAAGAGGCTCGGGTCTGCAAGCTTCGTGCAAATTTTTGTTGTGTTTGGACATTGGAGGGGCTTGTGGAAAAAAAACAAAATTTGGCTCGGGAAAAAACTTGGGAAAAATGACTATTTTGTTTTTTCTTGCTAGAGCTCCTCGCATGTCATTTGATCAGAAAAACATGCATGCACCTTGTGCACCCAAGCCTCTTTGATGCCAAAAAATTTCATTTTTTTGAATTTTCTTGCTATTTTATTTCAAATTTACTGTTCACAAGCGTGCATATTAATTGTTTTCCTCACCACGAGCTCCTGGAATGTCCAAATAGCACGAAAATTTGCACATACCTTGCGCGCATGAGTATCTTCTATCTCACAAAATTTTAGATTTTTTGCTATTTTTTCAGGACGGTCAAAGCTGTTTGACCGACGAATGCCAAGTATGTGGCATTTCTATAAGAGCACCTAACAGCGGAGGGGCAAATTTGAGCAGGCTTTCGAATTAGGGGTATATCTGATTAGGTGGTTCGAGTTAGGGACAGAAATGAAAATGGCCCTTTATATTTCCTTATATCATGATAAATGTTTATTATTCATGCTAGAATTGCATTAACCGGAAACATAGTACATGTGTGAATACATAGACAAACCGAGTGTCACTAGTATGCCTCTACTTGATTAGCTCGCTAATCAAAGATGGTTAAGTTTCCTAGCCATAGACATTAGTTGTCATTTGATGAATGGGATCACATCATTAGAGAATGATGTGATTGACATGACCCATCCATTAGCTTAGCACTATGATCATTTAGTTTATTGCTATTGCTTTTTTCATGACTTATACATGTTCCTATGACTATGAGATTATGCAACTCCCGAATACCGGGGGAACACTTAGTGTGCTATCAAACGTCACAACGTAACTGGGTGATTATAAAGATGCTCTACGGGTGTATCCAATGGTGTTTGTTGAGTTGGCATAGATCAAGATTAGGATTTGTCACTCCAATTGCCGGTGAGGTATCTCTGGGCCCTCTCGGTAATGCACATCACTATAAGCCTTGCAAGCAATGTGACTAATGAGTTAGTTGCAGGATGATGCACTACAGAACGAGTAAAGATACTTGCCGGTAACGAGATTGAATTAGGTACGATGATACCAACGATCGAATCTGGGGCAAGTAACATACCGACGACAAAGGGAACAACGTATATTGTTGTGCGGTTTGACCGATAAAGATCTTCGTAGAATATGTAGGAACCAATATGAGCATCCAAGTTCCGCTGTTGGTTATTGACCGGAGAAGTGTCTCGGTCATGTCTACGTAGTTCTCGAACCCGTAGGGTCTGCACGCTTAAGGTTCGATGACGATTGGTATTATGAGTTTATGTGATTTGATGTACCGAAGGTTGTTCGGAGTCCCGGATGAGATCACGGACATGACGAGGAGTCTCGAAATGGTCGAGACATAAAGATTGATATATTGGACCATGTTGTTCGGACACCGAAAGTGTTCGGGAGAGTTTCGGAAAAAACCGGAGTGCCGGAGGGTTACCGGAACCCCCCGAGAAGTTAATGGGCTACCATGGGCCTTAGAGGAGAGAGGGCCGGCCAGGAGGTGGCGCCCCCCCCCCCCCAGTCCGAATTGGACAAGGGGTGGGGGCGGCGCCCCCTTCCTTCATTCTCTCCCCTTCCTCCTTCCTTCCCCTCCTTGTTGGACTAGGAAAGGGGGAACCTACTCCTAGTAGGAATAGGATTCCCCCCCCCCCCTTGGGCGCGCCCCTTAGGCCGGCCGGTCCCCTCCTCCCCTCCTTTATATACGGGGGAGGGGGGCACCCGCGGTGCCCCCCTCCATAGTTTTCCACCTCGGTCATATTGTCGTAGTGCTTAGGCGAAGTCCTGCGTCGGTAACTTCATCATTACCGTCACCACGCCGTCATGCTGACAAAACTCTCCCTCGACCTCAGTTGGATCTAGAGTTAGAGGGACGTCACCGAGCTGAACGTGTGTAGATCGCAGAGGTGTCGTGCGTTCGGTACTTGATCGGTTGGATTGCGAAGACGTTCGACTACATCAACCACGTTACTAAACGCTTCCGCTTTCGGTCTACGAGGGTACGTGGACACACTCTCCCCGCTCGTTGCTATGCTTCTCCTAGATATATCTTGCATGATCGTAGTTTTTTTTGAAATACTACGTTCCCCAACAGATCGCTGGGCGTACTACCACTGAGGATGTTGCCGCAGGCAACACCATGAAGCCACCTCGATCAGGCCATCTGGCCCGCCTTCTCCCGCAGTGTCATGCAGCCCAGCAGGGTAAGGCATGTGCGCATCTCACATCTCTTAGTGTTAGTCTAATTTTGATTCGCTACACGAGCAGGTCATTGTATCGCGTCACTGCCGCTAAGATACCTGATTGGCCTCCGCTTGCACGCTCCACCTACTCCTCACAATATTTGTTGATTCAACCGCATCACATCCAGTTGTTGTAAAGGGGAGAAACAATCTTCAAGTATGGCTTTTAAATGTCATGCTTCCTTTGTACTGTTCTAGCATAAACTGACATGACGTCTATTTTACGATCTAGATGCTATACATACATATATCACTATGTAAATTTAGCGAATTCACATACCCAAGAAAGATTAGTGCTGGGAGGTGCAGACATGTAATTTGTATTGCAGTATTAATTATTACTTTTTTATTAGCAGCACATCAGATGTATTGTTTTCTTTTCATTGAGATGATCAAAGGTAAGATTTTCTGCAAATTTGATTAGAGAACTGACCGTACTAAGTAAGTTGACTTCAGAGTTACACATTAAATCCAAGCCATCTTCTGCTGCAAAACATTTTTTATTTTTATTTTCTCAATTTTTTTCTCACCATGGGTACGTCTCTTTCTAGTCAGAACTTGACAAAATCTAGTTGGAAAGAGTATGGGAGAGGGGCCATAGTGAAATTCGGGAAAGGGAGCTTTGTGTTTGGGAGGAGGCCACGTTTCCCCGTAATTTTTTTTTTTTGAGGCAATCCCCTTAAAAATCAATCTATAGCAATCTCCTTGTGCGTGTAGCATTTTTGGCCTGACACGCCAGTCCCCACCTTGCTCGCGTCGCCCTCCCCCAAAACCCTCCTCCGCCGCCGCCGCCGCCGCGGCCACGATCGCCATGTCCGGGCCAAGCTGCGCCACCACCGACCCTATCGGGGAGGACACGACGGTGCCTCCGAGGATGCTGCACGGGCTGGCTCCGGAGACGCTGAACCTCCACACGAACACGATGCTCACATTCCTCTACTCCTTCCTCCCCAAGCCGCCCGTCTCCACAATAGCCCGCCTGCGATGCGACGCCACGGCCGACGCCGCCGCCGAAAGCGCCGACCGCCTCAGCCGCCTATCCGACGATCTCCTCCGTCGCGTCCTCTCTCGCCTCCCCGCCAAGGACGGCGCGCGCACCACCGTGCTCTCCTCGCGCTGGCGCGGACTCTGGCGCTCCGTGCCGCTCGTCCTCGTCGACACCCACCTCCTCTCCAGGGGCGACGCGGAGTGCCGGCCCGCCCGAGCCGGTGCCGTCTCGCGTGCCGTCACCGACGCCGTCTCCGCCGCCCTCGAGGCACATCCTGGGCCCTTCCCTTCGTCAGCCTCACCTGCAGCTTCATGGACGACGCCGACCGCCGCCTACTCGCGCGCTGGTTCCAGATCCTTGCTACCAAGGGCGTCGACGAGCTCGTCTTCGTCAATCGCCCCTGGCCCCTTCGCGGCCTGCCCCTCCCGTCCTCGCTCTTCAGCTGCGCCTCCCTGTCCCGGCTCTGCATCGGTGCCTGGGTGTTCCCGAACACCACCGCCCTCCCACGCGGCGCCGGCTTCCCCAACCTTCGGGAGCTTGTGCTTGGCTGCGTCGTCATGAAGGACAAAGACCTGGAGTTCTTGCTCGCCGTGAGCCCCGTGCTGGAGATCCTCGCGTTCCATGGAAGCCTGGCCTCATTGCGCGCTCGTATCGTCAACCAGAGCCTACGGTGCGCGCAGTTCTGCTTGTCCATCCTGGAGGAGGTCGCCGTGGTGAACGCCCCAAGCCTGGAGCGTCTCTTCCTCTGGAGAAATTGGAGCGAGCGGGGCCGCGTAGGCGCAATGAGCACGACAGTCAAGATTGGCCATGCCCCTAAGCTGCGTGTGCTGGGATATCTGGAGCCAGGAGTGCACATTCTGCAGATCGGCAGCACCATCATCAAGGTACGCGGCATGTCCACTCATATCTCAGATTGCATTTCTTTTCATGAACAAGGTTTCTGCACGAAGCAATAGATGAGTCAAATGCTAAAACCGAACAATGTTCTAAAATTCAGTTTATTCAGCAGTAGTCATACAGTCATACTATGTGCCGACACCGAGTACGATTAGAAAAAACGGGCAATTGACATGATAAACCGAAATACTGGGCAATTACTCGGGCAATCAATTACTGGACGGAGTACACGGTGAGTATGTATGACTGCTTGTTTAGGATTTAGAACATTGGTAATCATACTTTTGCCTTACGGTGATATGGATTGATGGCTGAAACTTTGAACAGTGTAACATGAGTTATGGGCCATATATCATCTCCAATTTCCCATCCGTTTGTTGCTCATTTGCAGTTACAAGTCATAGCTCCTTGATCCTCATTTACAATTACATAATTGCTTGCTTATAATAATTTAGCTCAAGTTTCGATCCTTTTGCACCCCTTCCTTCTCCGTTTAAAATTTCGCATGATTAATTGATCTCCAGTTATCTGTTTCTTTCATGAGGTGGTCCTGCTTTTCGTACTCGTAGACCAAACTAATGTGTTTTTACTTTTAGTATACATCGAAACAATAGAATCAAAGGATAGTTTAGATTCTGTTAGTATACAAGAACCCTTTTAAGGTACTCTACTTGTCTCTTAGGAGGTAAGAGATGATTATACAATCTTAGCCGTTAATTGATTAAGGGTAAAGTTTTACCATGTGGCCATTCTATCTATAGCATGTCATACCACTTTTTAGAAAGATAGTGTTTTTATAAGGATTAATTATCTTTTTCTATGTGTTAAGGATTCACTAATGATTTCCTTAATGGCCGGGTGATTTCTCTTATCTTTTACAAGATTTTAAAAAACTTACTAAATTGTACTCCCTCAGTAAAGAAATATAAGAGCGTTTAGACTCTAGTAATCTAAACGCTCTTATATGTCTTTACGGAGGGAGTACATGACATATATCTCTTTACCATTTGGATGCTTATTTCTTCCATCAATGGAAGGTTGCCTAGTTCCGCATAGGTCTAGGCTTTTATACTACTACCTCTTTACCTATTCTCATGAAGCATTGGAAGTGCAGAAAACAGCAATCTGCTCGTGCTTTATCACATTGATACTTTTTTTTTTGGTAGCACTGGCTTTGAATATATAGGGTGTCGGAAAAGCATGTTGTGACCACAATATCCTAGCATTACTTTTTTCTTCTATTGCTTTGAATCATGTTTCTTAAATATTTTTGAACTATTTAGAGATATTTGTAATCTAGATATTTGTTTTGATGAACTATATTTTAATCTTTTTGGTTCCCAGTATTTAGAATCCAAAACCCGATCATTTGTGTGTTTGTAGTTGATATTGCAATGCTAGTAATGTATCTTTCAGAAATTAATAATACATGCAGCTTTATTGAGTCCTAATGTTAGGTCTCAAATATGTCCGGTGCACCTTAAACACTCTATATTAATCTGTTATTCTAAATAGACGAATTGAGTAAAGCATAAGTACCCAGTTGATCACCGCATGATTAGACATGTAAGCTGGTAAGGTCACCGAGCAAATAACCTTCACCAAATGTTAGAAGATTAAATGTCAATCGTGTGTGATCAATTTGTGCTCTTTCGATGCACTGAAGGCTGGAACAAAGGTGAGCGCACGTACTACTGTGTCAAGCCTCCAGATGTTGGCTTTGCAAGTGCATTTTGGAGATTGGAGTCAAGTCAAGATGCTTCCCAGCTTCCTCAGATGCTTTCCTAACTTGGAGACGCTGATCGTCGAGGTAACATCCCCCCCCCCCCCCCCTCGCTTCATTTGGCATTTGGAGCATCATCAGTACATTGAATCAGATTGCTGCCGCCTGCGTAATCAGCACCACATGCAGCTGAACTGTTTGCTCATCCAAATTGCAGTCTTTTCTTGAAGAAAACACCAGCAACCGTAGTCTCAAGTTCTGGCAGGAGACAAGTCCTATTGAGTGTGTCCAGTCGCACCTCAAGACTCTGTCTTTCTGTGAGCTACAAGGGAATGATCACGAGTTTGATTTCATCATGTTCGTCGTGGAGAATGCGCCGAAGCTGGAGAGGTTGATCATCCAGATTAAACAAGACCTAACTTACACTGAGAGGCAAGTGGTGGTTGCCAAACTGGGGATCTTAGTTGTGCTAATTGGGCCAATACGAACTGCAAGGTGCGACTCGAGGTCAGTAGCAATCCTATCGGAAGTTCTTGGAGCATCGAAGCGGGATCAGATTTGTCTTCTGATGATCCTTTTTCCTGCCTCTGAACTCAAACGTGCCTGCATATTTCGGCGCTCAAGTTTTTACAAGAAGTGCAAGTGTTCTGTCTGCAGTATCCATTCTGGGCAATGGTTTCGGTTGTTGGAATGTGCTCTGAGAAGGCCGGGCAGAGTTCTGTTGGACAGGGTTCTACTTCTACTAGCATGGGTAGCTTTGTTCGCTAAATTTATACTATGTAGCATATTCTATCAAGAGTCTACCTGAAGCTGTTGCTGCTATGGGAATGATGACTGATGTAATCAATGTCATGTGTTTCGTCGACGTTGCATCACAAAATTTATGTTTGTAGCAGCTAGAACTCCGGAACCAATCTGTGCCTTGTGGTGTGATTGGCGATGCAGAACGAGTTGGGTTTTCGCCTTACCTCGTAGTCCTTATATGCATCCTGTCTTGCCTCGGGCTGAAACCAAGCCGGATTTCAAATCATCTACTCCCTCCGATCCCTTCGATTTCACTAAAGCTTTCGGTTGTATTAAAGCTGTGGCAATTAATTTGGATCGGTGGCAATTAATTGTTTTGGCCTTGTGTATAGATAATATAGCTTCCGTATATCTTAGCATACATATACAGATATATTTATCGACATGAGGCACCTGTTCGTTTCTGCATATCTTCGCATACGTGTTACTATTACTAAGCGCCCATTTTCTTCACCAGCTATTATGGTCAAGGAAAAAAGATGGGGGCTTGGAGATTGTGTATTGGCTACAAGCAATTAAATTTCTTGTCTATTAAAAATAAATTTCCAATGCTAGTCATTAAAGATTTAGTATATGAGTTATACAGAGCAACAATTTTCACAAACTTGGATCATAGGTCAGGTTTCCATCAAATCAGAATGCCAACACATGATATTCCCAAGACTATTCCGAACACACTTGGGGCACTATGAATACTAGTCGAATGCCCGTGCGTTGCCACGGGCTTTTAAAATATTTTGATGTAGTTACGTAAACATAATGCATGTTAAAATTCATATGTAGGGAAAGATAGCACGGGCACAATCAGGTAATAATTTAAATCTACTTCACTTGCAATGTAAATCGATAACAAAAAGGCAATTTGGCGATGCATAATATAAAACGATAATCTAAATAAAAATTGGTTACAAATTAAGACCTATCTAATGCACCTAAGAAATTCTTGCATAATATCAGAAATGTTGTGTTTATCTTCATTGACACGATATTTGAGCAAGTATAATAAAAATGTCTTCCTCAACTCGTACCCATCATGCACAAGCAATATATGCCCCTGCTACTTCTCAAAATTTAATGAACAATGTGTTTGTGCCTTATATTAGAAAATTTATTCTGGTGTTTTTTTATGATGTGTTGGTTTATAGCAAAACACTAGAGGAGCATCTTTGCAGCATCTACAAATCACACTAGACATGCTCAGAATGAACAATTTGCCAGTTAAAAAAACAAGTATTCCTTTGCTACATCTGAAGTTAACTATATGGGATTCATTTTGTTTGCTCATGGGGTTGCTACATATTCAAGCAAAGCGGGAGACATAGTAAACTTCATGATGCTTTAAAAAAGATTGTGGAAAAGGTTTGGGAGCAATGCTCATGGAGGGAGGCATGTCATTAGCATTATTTAGCAAAGCTATTAGTCCACACTCTCTAGGAAGTCAGTTTGTGAAAAAGTGGCCATGGCAATTTTAGAGGCTATTAAGAAATGGAGACACTATCTTCTGGGAAATCCCCCGATTACCAAAACACATCAACAATCTCTCGATTCATGACTACACATAAATTGACACATGACATGCATCATAAGTCACTGTTGAAGTTATTGGAGTATATATGTGTCAGGACCGGATTTTCGGGATATAATTTTCTAGAAAATGGCCCTTGTGCTCACCAGCCTCAGGATTACTGTTAGCTGATGAGGCACCAACTTGATACAGAAACTCCAAGAAAAATACAAGATATGTGGTACAAGACCATTCTGGCCTATGAGTACAACAATTGGTTTTTAGTGGTTGATGGCGGAAGCGGTTTGCGGATCATCAACGTCTATGGGACTCCATTTCCCACAGGAACAACTGACCAGGTTAACTCCTATCTTCGCGAGCCTGCTATCACCATTGCTTAGGTTCTGAGGCTGTCGTCGCAACGCTCCTCTCCATGCAAGAAATCTGGCCAAGACAATAGCCAGGGACAATCCAGTGAGTACTTTGAATGTACTCGCAAACATTATGAACACGGGTATAATATAACAAACAATAATCATGCTTTGAAAACATTCTATGATCACAACGTCAGTCATAAAAATAAAATCCCTGATGCATGCAAGCAGGTTATTTATATGCAACATGAATATGTAATAACCGAGTAGTAATAAGCCCCGGATTTGATTAGCCCTACCAAGTGTAGGTCATCGTTAGGTTTGTTGGCTATGCATAAGCCCCCGGTTAAATCCTCTTTGAAATAATCCTCTTTGAAATCTAGTTTTGCTGCAAGTAAGAAGCTGTCTTTTGCCACTTTTGAAAAGTATTCTGCTTGCAAGGGCTATAGATATCCAGCTTCTCAGACTTGCATTGATACTATAGCTGAAGCGAGATATGATCTTTCTGCCCATGAGCGTGTTGTCTTTCGACAATCTCCTGCCCCGGATTTGCATTGGACGGTGGCAAGGCCACCCATTGTGTTTGGTACGGTTAACATGTCGCGGAGTTGCTCCGGCGGCCGTTGCACCTCTGCGGTCCGTTTCGGTGGATCCGCAAATCGCGATCTCCGGTAATCTCTCGGTATAATTTGAGGACGCGAACCTCTACGATTCAAACTGGATGTTTGGCTTGGGCCCGTCTCGGTTGGTTAACCCGTCTGCTGTGGGTTCGGTGGCCCGGGATTGTCTTGTCTCGGGTGGGCACTGTCTATGATATGTCCCTATTTGGGCCTCCCGATAGTGGGCTGGATTCTTCTACGTGTCTAAGTCCGATGGGCGACTCTCTGGAAATTCCTTCTACGCAAGAAGCGGGCGGCAATTTGAAGCGATGGTCGATGACATGGTGGACCAGGTTATAACTTGTCTTGTTTGTGGTCGGAAGGGCCACATGGCGATCTCTTGTGGAATGCGAATCTGGCCTGCTCGGCTTGCTCGAGTGGGTCACTCTAGGCATGCTTGTAATGATTTTGCTCGCTCGCATGGATTGGTTTGGAGGCGAGCTCTGCAACAAAACACACAGTATTTCGAAAACATCGGTGATCGGGGAAGGGCGCGGAGTTATTTGGATATCTAGTCCTGTCACATCGTCACCACCGCATTGCTCCAATCTTCTCCCTCCACGCCAAAGAAACCCCTGCTCTTCCAAAGAAACCCTTGGATCGTCGCCGCTGCAGCCGACCATGGCGAACTTCGAGCTTGACCCGCATCGCCTGGTGCCTCCGAGGCATCATATCATTGATGGTGGTGATCGGCGCTTACCTCACACCTTCTTCACGACGGCGGCTCGCCCCCCTCGACGCCATGAAGATTACATGGTTGCTGAAGTTATGCCTGCTACGGATGGACCCCTCGGGCCTGTCAGAGAGGAAGTGGTTCAGTTTCTCCAGAACAGAGGTATACTTGTCCGCTCTGCTCAGCCATGGTTTCATGGAGTTGGTCTGTTTCAAGTTCGGGACCCGTCTGTTAGATACACTTTGATTCAGCATCCGCCGTTTGCTCTGGGGAATGATCGATTTGTTAGATTCATGAAGCATGATGAGGGGAAAACTTCAAAGGGAATCATGGTTTCGTAAATGAGGCTGGCTAATGTTTGTTGGGATTCCCCTTGATTATCGCACGACTGAGTATATTTCTCAGGCAGTATGTACTTTTGGAAAATTTAATTCATGGGATAGTGAATATCCGTATCTGGTCCGTACTGTTGTGGCAGCCAGCTTTCTGATACACCTCTGGTGCCAAGGGATGTGGTTTTTGGGGATTATCTTTGAATGGGGAGGTGCTCAAGTTTCTTGGACTGCTGCATGTTATGTTCTTGGGGCAGATTTTGCTGATAAGATGCCCAACGATGAGGATCCGATGCCTTTGGATGGTAATCCCCATCCAATGCCTGGACACCTCATTCCTGACAACATTCCTTTTGTTCTACCGCCTTACCCAATGCTTGGATGGAATGACGCGCCACTTGCACCTGCTCCTCCTCCCGATAACCCTGTGGATGCTGATTGGGGTAATGCTCATTGGGGAGATGATGAGGTTAATAATCAGCCACCTCAGCCTGCCGTGCCAGAACAAGACCAAGTCTCCATTGTCATCGATCGACCTGAGCAATATGAGTCTGTTGAGCAGCTTCTACAGGATGTTGAGCTGCAACACCCACCGCTGATCGATCTGGTTGCTCAAGTTCAGGAACAACCTACAATTGAGGTTGAAAATCCTTTGGCTATTGTCCCCTATCAACCGTCGGTTATTCAGCACCATCAGATCTTCATTGGGATGGCTCGGATTGTGGCTGGGCCCCCTCTTCCGCCTGAATTGCTCTGGAAGCGTTCCTTTGAGAATTTGATGTTTGACTTCTTAGTGGAAGAGGTGCCAAGGTCCATCTTCTTCAAGCCGTTGGGGACAGTAACCTATTCCAAGCGTAAGTGGTCGATTGCGTTTGATGATTCTCAACGGATGTCTATGTTGGTCCCTAGTTTGCCAAGTACTCTGCCTTGCAATGTTTCAAGCTGTCACTAGACGCATACATTGCTCGCTCCTTGTTTGGTGATCTGTCTGCCACTAGATTTTCTGATTCAAGTGAAGGACCTGCTGCTGCAGTTGAGCCTGAGGGGCTAAGTTCTGATGATATAATGTCTATGGATTCTGGGACTGTGGGGCTTTCTGGCCAGGAGGAGGTTTCCTCTCCTGTGGTTTTCGCGTCTGAAGCTAAGTCACGACAGAAAAGCCAGCGTGGTAGACGCAAGATATCTGCTCCCTTGGTTGACACTTGATTAGAAGGTGTACGAGAAGCGGCAAAAGCTGGATGGTTTCAAACCGGTGGTTTTGAGCAGCTTCCACTTGACTGCTAAAGACGCCCGAGGTCCAAGCCCATGGAAGAGAAGGCCCAGCCCAATCCGGAACCTACTGATGGTATGGACAACTCTGACGATGTGAGCCACGACAAGTCTGAAGAGGTCCCTTCGCCGACGCCTCTCGTGGTGCTACAGGCAATTGGAGCTGAGCTGGAGATGGATCCTAAGCTGCTATCTCGGGAGAAGCTTATGGCAAATCCTAAGGACGACTCCTCCAACAATTCTTAAATGTCAAAGTTTACTGTTTTTTCTAGGTGTAGCGAGCCTGTCAAATTCTTTGTCTGTTATGTTCTCTCTGAACCTTGGCACTTTGGTTGTGACTTGGCACTTTTAACATTATATGGTCTAGGTTGTGTGGTACTAGGTGTCACCTTTGTTTTTTTGTGTTCTTTTATTTTATCCAATGAATCGAATGTCAACGCGTAGCTGGAAGGTTCTCTGTTGGAATGTCCGTGGACTGAATTCTGAAGCAAGGCAGCGTGCGGTTAGGTAGAAAGTAATTGAAAGCCAATGTGAAGTTGTATGTCTGCAGGAGACTAAGCTCTCGGAGTGCCCTCAAAATTTAATTAAGAGCATTTGTCCTGCGGGTTTTGATCAGTTTATCGAATCTCCTTCTAGGGGAGCTTCTGGTGGTATTTTAGGCGTGTGGCGCTCGATGTTTTCTCGGGGCTTTAATTGAAGCTAAACCTTACGGGATTGTGATTAGTTTCAAGTGCATGCATAATGATGACAAATGGTACACAGTCAATGTTTATGGACCACTGTCAAAGGTGTCTTGAGGATGAATTTGTCAGTTGGCTTTATAATTTAAATGTGGAACTGGCGAAATTGGCTTTTCTTTGGGAGATTTTAACTTCATTCGATCTCTTGATAATAGAAATCTTCACGGTGGTGATATCAATGATACTTTTTATTTTAATGAGATCATAGGTCATTTGGGTGCCTTGAACTACCTCTAAAGGGAAGAAGGTTCACATGGTCTAATATGCAGGATTTCCCTCTTCTTGAGCAGTTGGACTGGTTTTTACCTCTGCCAACCTGGATTGATCAATACCCAAATACTCAGGTCACTCCTCTTGCCAAAACTGCATCGAGACCATGTTCCATGTGTGGTTTCAATATGCACCAAAGATCCCAAAAGCTCACATTTTCAGATTTGAAAACTATTGGGTCCATCAACCTGGTTTTATGGAATGTGTTCAACAGGTGTGGCAAAAACATTCTCACAAATCTCACATATCAGCAATTATTATGGACAAACTCAAATCTTTGAGGTTTGCTCTTAAGAAATGGCAGAAGGGTTTGTCACATATTAAAATCTGATTGAGAAATGTAACTGGGTGATATTTTGGTTGGATGATTTGGAAGACTACAGGCCTCTATTCTTAACTGAATCCAATTTCAGAAAATTGGTGAAGTTTCACCATGATCATCTTCTCCATCTGCAATTTTTATACTGGAAGAAGAGATGCACTATTAGATATATCAAGGTGGGTGAGGAAAACTCAAAATTCTTCCAGGCAATGGCAACTGAGAGATATAGAAAAAATTCAATTGCCACTCTTCAACTGTCAGATGGAACAGTTTCTTCAGACCATGACAGAATTGCAAAGGAATTTCTGGAGATTTTTAAAGGCAGAATGGGAACAGTGAAACCAATTTTCTTGGGTAATGACATCCTTTCTATTATCCCTAGGGTACATGGACTGGATGTTCTCACTAAGCCTTTTGAGGTCAAGGAAATTGAGCAGGTTATCAAGGAACTGCCCATTGACAAGGCTCCTGGACCTGATGGATTTAATGGTCTTTTCATGAAGAAATGTTGGCCAATCATTTCTGGTGACTTTATTGCTCTAGTTAATGAGTTTCATGCTAGAACTGCTCAACTAGAAAATCTCAGTGAGGCATACATAACTCTGATCCCTAAGAAGTTGTCACCTGAAACTGCTGGTGATTTTAGGCCAATTTCTTTGACAAGTGTGGGGTTGAAATTCCTCACTAAACTTGCTGCTAACAGGTTTCAAGATGAAATAACTAAATGTGTTCATAAGAATCAATATGGTTTTATCAAATCAAGAACCATTCAGGATTGCATTGCATGGACTTTTGAGTACATTCATCAGTGCAATCAGTCAAAAAAGCCAATCATGTTACTCAAGTTGGATTTTGAAAAAGAGTTTGATTCAATACAGCATGAGGCAATTATAAAGATCTTGGTGGCCAAGGGTTTTGATAATAAATGGATATCCTGGATACAACAATTGTTGTCCTCTGCAACCTCATCAATCCTGCTCAATGGGGTTCCAGGGAACCATTTTAAGTGTAAGTGTGGGGTAAAGCAAGGTGATCCTATCTCACCTTTGCTATTTGTGATTCTTCTTGATACATTACGGACTATGATTAATGATCATCTCAGTAAAGGGCTTCTCTCCTTACCCCTAGTAACTCATGATCCCGACTACCCGGTGGTTCGGTATCTTTGATGATACACTGTTGTTTGTGTCTGCTGAGTCAGTTCAGTTGGAGGTGCTCAAATCTGTTCTGAACTCTTTCTCCCTTGCAACTGGTTTGCAGATTAATTACCACAAATCTTCAATGTACCCAATAAATGTGGATGCCACTTCTGCCAATGCTCTTCTTTGCACAATTTGGGTGCCAATGGGGTTTATGCCATTCACATACTTGGGATTGCCGGTGGACACCACTAGGCCCAAAATTGTGGATCTGCTTCCACTTGTTGTTGTATGGAAAGAAGATTGACTGCTAGCTCATGGTTTACGCCCCAAGGTAGCAGGTTGCAGTTGGTAAACTCTGTTATCTCTTCATTGCCAATCTTCTTCCTTTGTAGTTTATCAATACCACAAGGGATTTTAAAACAAGCTGGAAAGAATCTGTAGACAATGCCTATGGAGAAAATATGGCCGGAAAAGGGAATTCTCTGGCTGCTTGGCCCTTGGTCTCAGAGACCCAAACTAAAGGGTGGACTTGGCATACTCAACACAGGTCTGCAGAATGAAGCTTTGTTAATGAAATTCCTCAATAAGTTCTATAACAAAGTAGATGTGCCATGGGTTCATTTGATCAAGGACAGTTATTATTATCAGAGGGTTCCTCATGACACTGCTTTGTGTGGCTCCTTTTGGTGGAGGGACATCTGTAAGCTAATGGACAATTTAAAATTTGTATCTTGATGGCTTTGTTGGAAAAGGGGACTCTTTGCTTTTCTGGTCAGATTCTTGGGAAGTGGATAACTCTTGCATCCCACTTCAAGACAGATTCCCCAGGCTTTTCTCATACTGCTTACATAAAAATTCCTCTGTTATGGAAGTGTTGCAGACTGATGAGTTTCATAGCATGTTATCTTTGCCATTATCTGAAATGGCCTACAGAGAGTTTAATCACCTGTCTGGATTCTTGTCTGCGATGTCCCTGGATGCTGCTTCTAATGATTGTTGGCAATGGAAACATGGGAAGAAAGTTGGGTTCACAGCAAAAAAATACTATGACTTGGTTCATGAGCCAATTCCTCCCAACCCTCTACTCTGTTGGGTCTGGAAATCCTGATGTACTATGACAATTAAAATGTTTGCCTGGCTGGTCATTATGGGATGAGTAAACACCAAGGATATGATTCAATGCGGGAAGTGGAAGATTAATGATGGGCTGAATGTGTTCTTTGTCCCACAGAGCTCTTGAAGACAGGAACCATCTGTTCTTTCAAAGGCAACTTCAGCATGAGAGTGTGGAACTATCTACAAATCACATGGCTCAATACTCGGGATATGGTTCAGATTGCACGCCATGCTAGGAAGGATTTCAATAAGCCTTTCTTCTCGAGGTGGTTTTCCTAACTTGGTGGAATATTTGGAAAGTCGGGAATGATAAAGTCTTGGTATATCGGACCTACCTTGAGCGGTGGAGAAATGGTTTTGTCAGGACATCTCTCTCTTGGCTCACGAATCAAGTCAAGACACAGGGAGGCTTTGATTAAATGGATTGATTTCCTGCCTCCTTGAGGGGCCTTGCACTTGTTCTTTCTTTAGTTAGATCTTTCTTTCTATGTTTAGACTAGGTTGTACAGTTTTTATTCTTTTCCTTTCTGCCCTGTTCCTTCTCTTAAGGAACTCTTTTCTGTACATGATGTTTCAAGTTTTAATTAAATGCTGTGGGGTGTAAACCCTGCAGTCTTCAGTCAAAAAAAACCCGAGTAGTAATAAAATGCACCGATCGGATGTCTGAAGCGACGTCTCGAAAGGATAGTAAAATAACGAGCATGCCTTAGTCGGGCGTCTGAGTGACACCACATAAAGGGCTTATAAAGTAAATAACAAGCATGTCACAGTCGGGCGTCTGAGCGACACCACATAAAGGGCTTATAAAGTAAACCAATAACAAGCATGCCATAGTCGGGCGTCTGAGCGACACCACATAAAGGGCTTATAAAGTAAACAACAAGCATGCCACAGTCGGGCGTCTGAGCGACACCACATAAAGGGCTTATAAAGTAAAATAATCACCGTGAATATCCAGGAGATAGAACCTTCCAAGGGATACTCAATAATTCCAATAATATAAAGTGTTAGTCCATAACAATAATAATCACAATCATCATAAGTCATAGGTCATGATCCATGTTCTGGTTTAGTAGTTTCTCCTCCGAAGGCCGACACTAAGACCGACACTTGACCCATCCCAGACTGTAGTCCTTACCCATGGACACAGCCATTTGAATAGATTTAATCTCTGCAGAGGGTGTACTCTTTACCCACGAGTGTGATTCCTTTAGTCCATCGGGACTAATTCCATTCTGATCTTTTAATTGAAAACACGCCTAATTCGCACACACCGACTTAACTTACGGTGTGCAGGAATCACCCACGACACTTGTTAAGCAAAACTCTAAGTGGGAGGCTACAACCTCGCGTAGCATGGGATCAAATTTATATCACAGCGCTCTAAGGGTGCCCCCTCTCGGTCCCAACCGGAAACACCCATGCCCCGGACGGTGGCATGCCTACCAGATCGGCCGGTATCTTCCACCATGGCCTCTCATGCGATGTGTGCTAGGAAGGGGTTTACAACTTACTGAACCTTACCCTACTGCGGCGAGGACAAGTGGTAATCTGAAACAAGTATGGGGGTTCTTTGGAACAAGACTCGATCTCTGATGCGTCTCAGGAGGTTGAAGTAATTCCCTACATGATTAGCATAACTAATATATTTGCAACCAACAGGCAGAATCACCACTCATCATACTCCATCATGCCATACCGGACACAACCGTCTCGACGAGGAACTAGGGACAAGCTCGTGTCTACCCAAGACAGCGAATTTCCCGGTTTCCTTACGGTATGCATGAAAGGTATACGAGGGTGATTACTATCACAACGTATCAAATTTCAGTAGCACGGAATCATCAATATGCACTGATGAGTATGATCATATCCTCATAATGATACTCCATATCACGGTGGTGTTGTAACTGTACAACACAAAAAAAATATTATGCCAGGGTTCAGAATGCTTGCCTTTAAGTTGTGGAGAGACCGGGTGCATTCCAAAACTTTTGAAAGTTTTCTTCTCTCTCTCCAAAATCCTATTTTAAATAAATTTGAATTAACACATACTTTCAAAACAGCACAAAAAAGTTGTATGAATTTTTTTCAAATAAATCTGAAAATAAACTAGACAAAAATTTGAGAGAGGTAGGAAAAATAATCAATTCATTTGGAGTTATATTTAAAAAGGTATAGCCGGTCAAAGTTTAGTCAATATTCTGTTTTAAAAAACAAATAAAGAAAAGAAAACGTTTCGAATAGGTACACGCCGAATACGTACTTTGCTTTTATGCCTTCACTTAACCCACGTGGACTGGTGTGGGGTCACTGACAGTGGGTCCAGGGGGCCCCGGTCGAGTTTGACCGATCATCCCCGCCTTCCCTCTCCTTTGGCCGAACGGAGGCGGAGCTCCGGTGATCGTCGCCGGTGATTGGCGGCTCCTCGCGGGCTCCGGTGGGCAGGGATGGATCCGCCAGCCTGGGGCGGTCCTCCCGGTGGTCGCTAGGGTGGTGGGGGCGAAGGGAGTCGCCGGCGGTGAGCTTCGCGGCGGCCGGTGGCTTCGGGAGGTTTGGGGCTTTGGGCTATGGTGGTTCCTCGGCCTTGGCCCGAGGGTTGAGGCGGCTCACAGGTCATGGGGAGTCGAGCGGTGGCACCGTAATGATGGGGAGGCTTGGGTTCTTGTTGAATGGACCGGAGGCGGCGGCGGCCGAACTGGCCGGGGACGGGGAAGAAGGCTCCCCGCCTTTGCTCGTTGGCCGTGGGGTGCACTAGTGGGGTGATAGGAGGTTGCTTGAGGGTTCGGAGAGGCTCGGGGCCCCTTTTATAGCGTGATTAGGTCGGTTCGGCGGCGGCCGGAGATAAGCTCGACGGCGAACCGCCCATACATCTTCTTGAGGCGGCGTGGCGGCAACGCGAGCTAGAGGACGGGCTTGCGGATAGGCTCGCTGTTCGAGGGCAGTGGCTGGCCCAGGGTGGCTCGGCGGCGTCGTCCGGGCAGAAGCCCATGTGGTGGCCGCTAAGCCGTGGTGGACGACCTGTGTTGTAGGGGCGCCAGGGTGGCTCTGCGGTGAGGAGGGTCGGTGCGTCGGGAAGCGAGAGAGGACCAGAATAAGCGCGGGGAGGCGGTGGGGACGCTGGCGGCTGGGCAAGACGCGCAGTAAGCAGCCTTCTGGCAGCGCCAGGCGTTCACACCAGGTGCTCGGCGAAATGCCAGGGCTTGCCAGGAGGCTAGGGTGGAGCTGGGGTTTAACAGAATTAGGTTAGGGTAGTCTAGAGGCTTAGTGGACATTGTGGTTAGGCAAAGTAAGCAGGTCCATTGTACAAACCAGAAACTATGTCAAAACTGATCATGCCCATAAGGTGTTTGACAAAATGCCAAGGGCACTTAGGCATTTCTTGGGGTGGCCAAACTCTCCAGGCTAGTGTCTCTTTAGAAGTAGGTGATGGTGGCAAGTTTAGTTTGCCACAAACAAAAACTTGTTAGAGCAAGTTTTTGAGAAAACCCATTCTGGACATAAAGAAGAGGGCATAATTTCATGGACCAAAGATCTTCCAATGGGTCCAATCTCCTGGACTTAGGGGTTTTGCAGGATGGTCTATGAGTACGAAAAAGAATCATGAGTAAAAGAGCAAGTTAAAATATGGTTGCAGTACAAATCACCAAGCTGGGCCAGAATGAAGATGAGGTTGATTTACTCAAAATTTTCAAAGGACATAACTGGTTTTTTTGCATAAAGTTGAATAATATACTCCTATTAACATCCCATAATTTTGGTGGAAGTTTTAAAGAAATATTTAAATAGGTTGTAGTGCAAAATTGCCCACTGGACCAGATTTGAAAACTTGGTGTAGAGCTCAAAATCTCCAATGAACAGAAGATATTTTTGCATAAAAGTGATTTAAAAACATCACATGACATCCCCAAATTTTGGTTGGAATTTTAAATAAATTTATCAAATGGTTGTAGTTCAAATAGAGCTCCAAAACTAATGAAAAATCACTTTAAGGAATAAAGCTCAGAGAGCAATAATTATGCAAATAAATCCACTGATAATAGAAATGTTTTTCTTGAGAGGGTAAACAAGTCCAATAATATAATTGGAAAGTTTTCACTTGGGGTAAAAACTCCATAAAAATAAAGAAAAGAATGGTTCTGAAACCAAAAGAAAATCCAGAAAATAAAAGTTTAAGTTTCCTAGCCAAATTTTAATTAATAAGACAAGGTTAAAATTTTGGGGTGTCACAATATGACTATTCCATTGAATACAAGAGAGTAAAGCGAAATCTTGTTGTCGATGCACTGTCAAGAAAAGATTAGACTGCATCTTTTTCTGCACAAGTTACAGTGGTTCAATCAGACCGGCTCATTGGCATTAAAATTTTTACATGGGAGATCTTGACAACTCCAAGATTTTACAGAAATTAGCTCAAGATGTTACTCATGATACTAAGTTTTCTCTTATTGATGATATCATTACATTGAAAACACGGTTGTATATTGGAGTAGGAAATGAAATCTGAAAGGCTGTCTGTGATGAGGGTTTTTGGTGTTAATGACAATGATGATTAGAAACTAACATTGTGTCGAGTGCGCTAGATAGGAATGGGATGCATTCCATTAGGCTTTAGGGTTAGGTTTCCTTATTTTATTTCCTATTTGAAATTCTAACTGAGTTCATAAATAATCCATTTCAAATTGGGAAATTCCACAAAAATCCAAATAAACCCAACATAATCTTTGGAGCTTAGTGAAATTTATTTCCAGCAAAAATATAAATAAAAAGACATAAACATTTTTATAAACACTATTTTGGGCCATAGGGTTCTATGTAATTCCCAAAAATGTTTTTGAACTCCAAATAATAAAAAATCTAATCAAATCCATAATTGGATATTTGGGAAAATCTTTTTTCCCTCTCAATTTAAAACTCATTTAAACCCCAAAAGTTTCAAATGGTAGTCAAATCTAGCTAAGCACAAGCAACACAAGAAAATTTTAATTAATCCTATTTTAAATAGTTATCATTCCTACTCCAATATACAACCGAGCTCTATATGGTTGCTCTATTTAGGTTGTGCTTGAGCTCTATATGGTTATTTGACAAGCGCTCACTTCTCGTTGGATCTTTTGAGCCTGCTGATGTTTAAAACTTCGTAGGACATACGTAGTACTTTATTTGTGTGTGGGGCTACCTTTATGTTATGTATGAGAGCATGTTATATGTTGTGACTTGTGGCTATGCTTGGTGCTTATCTTGTCATTTCCAAATCTAGCTAAGCACAAGCAACACAAGAAAATTTTAATTAATCCTATTTTAAATAGTTATCATTCGTACTCCAATATACAACCGAGCTCTATATGGTTGCTCTATTTAGGTTGTGCTTCGAGCTCTATATGGTTATTTGACAAGCGCTCACTTCTCGTTGGATCTTTTTGAGCCTGCTGATGTTTAAAACTTCGTAGGACATACGTAGTACTTTATTTGTGTGTGGGGCTACCTTTATGTTATGTATGAGAGCATGTTATATGTTGTGACTTGTGGCTATGCTTGGTGCTTATCTTGTTATTTCCATAATCATAGTTTCTCTCATCTCATGTTATTGTCTTGCTATGTCATGCCATGCCATGTCACCCCCTTGCACGCGCGAGCGCGCGCACGCACACACACACACAAACACACACTTGCTGTCATTTTGAGATGATTACGCTATATGCATGAATTATTTTGAAGTCATCTCTTATGCCACAAGTTTGTTGCAAAAGTAGAACTCACCTTGTGCATCTATTTCACTTTTGCACCCTCCTATTTCTATGGATTTGGGGGAAGCCTTGATCCTACTTTGTGCATTTTGTATTCAAATGCGAAGAATTCTCTTATGTGTGTACAAATGTAAGGGGAGCTCAACCTAAATGTCTAGAACCATTGATAAGCTTATTATAATATTTTATGAAATTGGTCTAATCATATTGTCATCAACCACTAGAAAATGGGAGATTGAAAGGACAACCGCCCTAATGAGGGTTTTGGTGTTAATGCCAATGGTGATTAGATGACTAACATTGTTTTGAGTGGGTTTCCAGTATACATATCAATGTAGACGAAATATAATGTTGGTCGGCAACCTCTCCCCTCCCTAAAGATAAAAGCATAAAAGAAGACGACACGTCAATTTTCCCACCGACGATTTATTATTTTTGAGTCGTAGGTATGTCATAGTATAAATGGGTGGTACGTCGTGTATACGTGTGGGAGTCGACAAATAAGATTAGCCAAATACCACTCACACCTATGTGAAAGAGAGCCCCGAAATTCAACCTTGTTATGTGCTGCATACCAGGGTCGGACACTGGGTCAGACTATCTAACCTGATGTCCGGCGTTATCGCTTTGCTCTCTGGAATGGGGCACACATTAGGTCAGCTTATCCAACCTAGTGTCCGACATGCCGGGACCTTCAACATTATGTCCGACCCTATATCTGACGTTGTGGCCACTAGATGTGGTTGTGTTGGACCCCGGGTTGGGTTGGAGCGTTCTACAGGTCAGGATGTCCGACTGGACCATACTCAACTCAGCCCTTTCTAGAATGAGGTATTATTTATCCAGTCGACCAAACACATCTATAAGAAAAAAATATTTCATGTCTACCAAGAAAACCGACTCATCATTGCAATGATTGCCATTTCCAAAGGTGGCTCGAGATCTCGCCTCTTGTGTACCTTTGGACATATGCGATCAAACCCTTATATCACTCCTTAATATCCTGAAGGGTAATAACGGATCGTAAAGTTTGTCCGCCTTGTTCGGAAAAAGTGAAACCACCGTGTTTCCGTCAGAAAATGCCAAACTTAGAGAGAGACATCCCTACCATACTTGTAGAGTTCTACACGACATTTCACATTTGTGAATGCAAAGAAAGAACATGAACCACGAATGGTTATTCCGAACTTCAATCGGCAACCCAAAGTTCTCAATCCTTTTACATTACATCCAACCAGCCCTAGGCCAAACTAAACACTAGCTATAACACGTACTACAACACGCTCCGATTCAAAGTAAATATCGCATAGCACTTCATCATGTGACGGAGACGGAGACTACGTCCTCTGCGGTCTGCACCGACTCACCCGTCCGGTCCATGATCCGTAGCCTGGAAGGCCCAGGCTGAAACCCCTTGATCCTCCCAGCATCCCGCCCGGGCGCCCGCGCCACCCGCCCGAGCAATGCGCGCGCGGCGGCCGCCGCCGCCTCCTTCCTCTCAGCCGATTCCTTGGCCGCCTCAGGCTCCGAAGAAGGCGCCGCCGCCGCCTTGGCCGCGGTCGGGCGGTGCAGCCTGCACCGGAACGAGCCCGGGTGCGTCGTCGGCGCGCACAGGCAGTACCTGGCCGGCTTGGCGGCCTTGGGCTTGGGGCACGAGGGGGAGGAGGAGGTCACGGTGGCCATGGGAGCTTCTGTGTTGCGTTAACCGGGGTGACAAGTAACCGGCCGGGGATGTGTTGGTTGTTTATCTCGCTGCATCAGTCACTAGTGTGCATGGTGTGATCGCCTTTGTTGCGGAGCGCAACCGCCTCCCTGTTTGGAGGCGTGCGCGGAGGATGAGAGGGAGGGCGCCGGAGATCCTACAAACATGGCGTCTCGTTTATCCAAACCGATGAAAACCACCATGTGTAAAATACAAAGGACGCTCATGAACCGGCGAACGTTCGCCAGGTAGGGTGGCACATGCGAACGTTTTAGGTGGCGTTTTTATTTTTGAGAGAGTGGCAGTTTCTTCGGAGCGACGTGCCAGTTTCTTCAAAGAAGATATTCTTCATTTAAAAATATAGTTGTTCGATTTTTCTTCACAACTAAAACTGCCATCAAATGGCATTCGCTTGGCGCCTCTCTCCCAGCGGACGTCAGTTGGGTAACATTACCGAATACAAAAGACTGGAGTGCATGTAATTCTACTTCTAATCCCGTAAGAGATAGTTAGAGCAACTCTAGCATATTCTTGAGTTGCTGCTATTTACTCCTAACCGCTTCGCTCCACGAGAAAAGCGATCGTGGAGGCGATCGCATCTGAGGCCAACTCCATCGGCCGCCACCGGTCCCTGCCTCTTTCGTTTGGCCACTTCAGCCACGCGAGGAGGTGGGGACCACGGGGCTTCGACGCCGGCCTGTAGTTAGGGTTTGTCTAGTGTCTCCTTAAGGCGCCGTTGGGGTGGTGGGAGCGACGCCCGAGCAAATAAATCTGCCTCAACACCACTCCCACACCGGCAGCGACCTTCACGGCGGCGTCTCGGAGTTGATGGCAACGTATGTTGTTCGGTCCTGTAGATCGGCAGCTTGGTCTTCTCGTCGTTCTTCAGATCTGGCGATGAATAAAAGTATTTCAGTTTCTTCCCCTGATGCGGTGTTCTACACTTTGGTCGGTGAGGGATTTGGACGGAAGTGTGTTCAAGCGCGGATGGTGTGGCGGCGGCATCTTCCCCGTGGTGGACTTGTGTTCTGGAGCTTCGTCGTTGCGACGATGTTTTCTCCAACGTCGGAGTGGAGCCCGGGAGGTCGTCCAGGAGTACGCGCAGACTGCTGTTTGCGCATGTCACAGCTGGAAGATGGTGTATTCTATGCTGGTTTTGTGGTTGGAGGCTGACAGTTCTGGTTTCTTCCTTCGATGTTGTAGTTATGCGGGGATGTCAGTTCTGGAGCTTGACGGCGTGTCCGGGGACATGTTGCCCCGGTCTGATTCGTTCAACGACAATGGTTTTGCTTCTGGCAAACGACTTTGGAGGTCCGTAAAGCTGTTGATCAGCGATGGGGCCGCGTCGAGCTCGGGTGTAGAGGTGATCTGTCTTCCGTCCCTTTGGTGGTAAACGCCGATTGGTGTCGAAGGAGGGAGATAGGCGCTGGTTTCTTTGCATAGGTTTATCCTATCTTTTCAGGTCTGTAAGGTCGGTGTGTACGTGCCTTGTAACTTGATTTCATCTTATAAATGAGACACGTATTACCATGCAAAAAAAACTCTAGCATATTCCGTATCCTATAATTACAAGACGTATTCCATATACCAGAAAAAGTTATATTTGAGGAAATTTTATCTAGCATGTTCTCTAAAACTTACTCCCTAAATTTTCTTTTGTCAAGTTATCCAAATGTTTGCTCAAACAATTGAAACAAATCCATCATATATTGAAACAAACATAAAGAAATCGAATACACCACATCACAGTTCAACTACGAGTATAAATGAAGTTCATCCAACCCAACGAATATAAATGTAATTTGTGCCAAAAGGCACCAAATGACCAAGTTCATTTCAAGAAATCCACCAAACATATGGTGGACCAAAAGCTATCATAGTTCACAATGGCCTCACGATCTCGTGCCGGCACCACCGTTGGCGCCACCACAAAGCTTCATCTTCCTCAGTGTTGTAGTTGAATGACCTGCTCCTCCTTTTCAATGTTTGGGTGTCCGGCACATCCACCTCCTCATCCTCCTCCTACCTCTCGGCATTTCTCGCCATCTCTTGGCTATAAGTCTTGCATTTAATTGTTCCATGAAATCTTCTACATTATCATTCACTTGCTCACTACAATAACAAAGAAAAAAAACCTACCAATCAAAGTCAAATCATGCATCATTCAGTTGCAATTCTCGTCTAAATCCTTCTGCTTTTCGCCAGCCGAAGGTGGATGGGGTGGCTGCACAGTTGTAGGAGGCCGAGTAGTAGTCATTGATGCCACGGGACGTTGAGGAGGTGGTGTCGATGCGACCACTGCTTTCTTCTTCTTTGCCAATGCAGCCATGTTCTTCGCCGCCTTGGTTGATGACCGGCAGTCCCGCTTATCGGCCGACTGGGCCAAGGGTGGTAGGATGGTGGCAGCAGAGCGACTAGCGACCATCGCCGGCGGCCTAGAGCTCCCTATAAAGTTTTTCCAGAAAAAAATGACCTTCTTAGTTGGAGAAAATTCGCTCGTAGAGGGTGACATTTCGAATGATTCCGCCGGCAGTTTTAGTTGTAGGGATGATAACTTCTTCAGAATAACACAACAGTTTCTTCATAAGAAGGCATTTTTTTTTCATTTAAAGCTGTCACTGGTCGAATCTCGCAAAACAACTAAAACTGCTAGGAAAAGCATTCACTTGCCATCCCTCCCCCAGCTGACGTTCACTAGATAACATTACCGATAAAATTCTCTCTAATACACTCCCTCCGTCCCAAAATACTAAACCAGCGCCATTTATTTTGGGACGAAGGGAGTAGTGTTTTTTACAGAATCTGCGAGAGTTCCTCCCGCTGTCGGACAGTGTTCTAGGTTCCGGTTTGCTTTGTACTTGTAATTTCTTGGTTGGATTACTCATAAGCGTTTTTCACAACAAATATACTACTAGCTCGCAGCAGGAAATCACGGTTCAAGTTCGAATTAGTGCCTTGCTACTATCATATTCAACACTGTTAATGCAATCTGGCAGTAGGCTACAAAGCACAATGCAACCCTGCAGGAAGCCCCTGCCGGTTGGAGACTAGCAAGCATGAAATCCGCCTAACAAACCGGCACGCTCACATCACATGTACGGCCTTCTTCTCGGGCTGTGCAGCAGCGCCTTCTCCTCCAGCGGGTACCTGAAGGGCGGCGGCGGCGCCATGAGCTCCGCCTCCCTGGCGTCGCTCCTCTTCCGCCTCTCCCTCGAGTGCACGACCCACAGCAGCACCGAGAGCAGCCTGGCGGCCGCAACGGCCAGGAGGCCCCGGTACACCTGCTCGCTGTACCTCCGTAGCCCGGGGCAGTGGTCCTCGCCGATGGCCTGGAACGCGCGGCGCACGAACGCGCAGTCGGCCAGGTGCACGAGCACCGGCCCGTAGCGGGACAGCACGTAGCTCACGTTGGCCGCGCCGACCATCTGCGTGTACATGGATGACGTCAACCGCCCGGCGGTGGCGCACACCCCCGATCCGCCAGCGTCCACCGTCCGGCACACGCTGCCGCCCCACGCCTGCCGCGCGGCGTCCGGGCCGGCGACCTCGCCGGGCGCGCAGGCGCGGTCGCGGAGGTCCGGCGTGTAGGGGTTGCAGAGCGGCGGCACGGGCGGGCCCGACTGGTTGTAGTAGAGCGGCGGCGAGAGCGGCGCCTGCGGCGGGAAGTCGCGGTTGAAGACGTTGGAGATGACGCCGTTGAGCACGTCCACGAGGCGGTAGTTCACCTCCTTGCTCCGGCCGAGCGCCTCCGTGGCGGCGGCCGTGTCCACGCACGGCAGGATGTCGTCCAGCGCCGTGTGCTCCTGCGGGCGCCGCACCCACTCGCCCATCGCCACGCACGTGTCCCCCACCACGCTGAAAGAAAAACATATGTCACTGCCGCACTTCTTCTTGCGTGAGGAGTCGAGGTTGATGTTGGTGGCGCGCTTACTTGTGCAGGAGGAGGAACGTGCCGCACATCACGAACGTTGCCGCAACCAGAATCCACCCGAGGAACACCAACCTGCAGACAGACGGCCGGACGGACGAGCAGTCAGTCGTGCAAGCGTCGCTTGACACCCAAGTCTCGCACCGCATGCAGCTACATTAGATTAGATTAACTATGCTTACACGTAGACCAGCGACTCCAATCCACACGCTGAGAACACTGCAAGATACACAAGTTCTTCAGATCATTTCATCGCAGCGGAAGCAGAATAATATTTCAGTTGAAGATTCAGTGACCAGTGCTGCTCACCAAGGCCAGCGAAGGCGAGGATTAGCATCCCGGCTGCAAGAACAATGAGGATCTTCCTTCTGCGAGGCGGCAGCAAATTAATTAGCGGTGGTTCTTCATTTTGGGATGGAAATGTTTCATAAGTTTCTTGAAATTTCAGGCAAAGAACAAACGGGTACTGTTGTTTCAGTGACGTACATTGTGTCCAGCGCGTCTCGGATCTTGGCGGAGTTGCTGGCGGTGCGGGCGGCGAGCTCGTCGGAGGCGGAGCTCACCCTGCGCACCACGCCGTCGATCCTCCCCTTGAGGTCGTCGGGCAGCGAGACGGGCCCCACGCCGGCCGCCTTCGCCGCCTCCAGGAACCCCGAGAAGGCCCGTAGGTTGTCCACCGTGTCGCCCGACTGCTTGACCACGTAGTCCACCGTCGCCGCCGTGCTGCCGTGGAACCGGCCCTGCCCGTCGTACAGGACGGCGCACCCGATGCTGCAACGCGCACACGCACCGAAGCCTGGTTAGGTTAGGAGAGCGGCGGTGGTTGTGACTTGTGGGAGAGGAAACGGCGGCGAGGTGATCGGGGGGCAAAGAATTACGCGGCGGCGGCCGTGAAGGCAAGGAGGAGGAGGAGCGAGACGACCAGGGCCGCGCGGGAGTAGGAGGTGCTGCGGCTTGGGCAGCAGCAGTAGCAGCACCCGGCGAGGAACAGGGCGGCGCCGAACACGGCGAACCAGACTCCGGCCGCCGCGAAGACCGGCGCCGCGCTGAAGCCCACCGACTGCAGGATTGCATCGCGGAAACAACAGCGAGATTTATGAACCGGAATGCATAAGTATTGAAATTGAATTTTACCTGCTACAGCGGATGGCAACCAACGGATCAAGAATTTTCAGGATGAGAACTCACGGCCCAGTAGTGCTCGCTGCTGATATTCCAGCCGCCGGTGTAGTACCTCAGCCCGTCGAGAGGGTCCTTCCGCTGCGTCCGCGCCGCCGCGAGCACGAACGGAGAGTTCACGCCGGGCGCCGTCGCCGCCGCTGCACATGATCCCACCCACCAAAGTCACACGCCTGACAATTCGGCTAGCGCGATCGACGGAAAGGAAGACGAGTAAGGAGTTACGCACCTGACGCATCGACGGCGAAGATGGACACCGCCACGAAGAAGAGGAGCAGGACGAGAGGAGCTGCGCGAGACGCCATGATCATGGCACGCGGCGATCGGAACGGCGGGTCAATGCGGCGTCGCTCTCCCAGCCAAATTTGAAACGGCCGGGACTTTCGCCGCGATATCCGCAGGAATATCTTTCTGCTGGTTGTGCGCTTGGAGATCGGAAGATCTATCTGCTGGTTGTGCGAACACGAACCGGGGGGTCGTGGAGGAAGGAGAAGGCCGGCGTGCGGCGTGCGTGACGACGCCGAGCGACGAACTCGTGGGCGTGCAGACGTCGCGTCGCTTCTCGCAGGAAAAAGGCCGCAGTTCTTGAGCAGCCGCGTACGCTATTTCTCTCCGGTTCATTTATTTACTCTGCTGTTGGGTTCATCCAACCAACCAATTCGCGAATCTCAGTGCGAGTGCGGGGGTTCACAGCTGGCGAGAATGAGAAATTAGTGCCGATATTAACTGCTAGGGCCTCTTCCAGAAGAATAAAAATTGATGACGAGCAATAATCACTTTTCATGCTGGGTTTGGCAGTTTTCCGGACACTGCTCCAGATGCAATTGCGTTTGATCTTGGATGTTTGCGCAGGCGTAGACATGTCCAGCTAGTGCGCCGTGTACTCAGCACTGAGCACTGCTTGGTAATTTTCGGGAACTCGGCAGTGGGTTATTGCAATGCTTGTATTTTCAGGTGGCACGTCACATGTTGGAGTATTTATTGAAGTCCATTGGCGACGGCATGATCTCCTCCACCCGGAAATCGGAGACGTGGGGAGAGTGGATCGTGCCGTGTGGCGTGCCATGTGAACGGCCGCGGCGATGCATGGGCGTGAGCCGTGATAGGTGCCTTCCAGCGATCGCCTTCCGGCGTTTGTCACGCACGCACTTTTTTCTTTTTCTTTTTGCAAAGCCTTCACGACGCACTTTATTATTTCAACTCGAACAAGCGTAGATCGTTTATTATATCCAAAACAATCAAGCTGGGTTGAATATCATCCCAAAGTACCCCAATCAGAATTAGAACTGATAGCATGTCAGCCAAGTTATGCGCCATGTAATTCGTCAAAAGGCAGGTATTTCTGCGCTTCCCTCCACTCCCCTCCGCCGATGACCCCGGTCATCGGTGGTGAGGGGGTCACCGGGTCTACGCGTATTATCATTTTAAGCGTTAGTATTTTAGAGTATTGGACTGTTCACGTCTTGGCTTCAGTGGTGGCGATGGCGGCAACGAATAAAAAAAATCTTTAGATCCTTCCCCGACGAGGTGATCAGCGTTGGGGTTGAATTTGAAACCCAGTCTGTTCAAGGAAGAATGGTGCGGTGACAACGGCATTCTTGTGGTGGGCCCGTGTCCTCGGGCTCTGCCGTTGCGATGGCGTGTGCTCCAGCGCCGACACGGAGCTTGTGAGATAGTCCAGGAGCGAATGCAGATTGTGGTCTGCATCGACAACATCTGAAAGATGGTGGATCATGCGCTGGGTTCGCGGTTCATGGCAGGCATGTATGGTTTTCTCATCCGACATCTTAGTCATGCGGTGGTGCTAGATCTGAAGCTCGATGGTGTTTTACCCTAGTCTGATTCGTTCAACGGTAATGGCTTCGTCTTTATTGACGAGCCACCTTGGAGGTTCGTAAAGCTGCACATCAGCGATAGAGCCGCGTTGAGTTCGGGTATGAAGTAGAGCCGCGTTGAGTTCGGGTGTGGAGGTGATCCGTCATTTTCTTTCCTTTGGTGGCTGATGTGATGGTGCCATAGGCAGGTGACGGGTGTTGGTATCAAGCTCAGAGGATTCTTCGGTCTTGTTTATAATTTTACTTCTTGGCTGATGTTTCTGTGTGCAAAGGTCAGTGTTCCGCTGTCTTTTCAGTTTATCAGGTTGGTATGTACGTGCCTTATACTATAATTCTTATGATACAAAGAGACACGCATTACCATACAGAAAAAATGCGTCATGTAATTCGCTTCCCAATTGCAGTGTTGTACTGTAATTGCACCAGTCATGTGAGCTATTTGAAAGCAGTTTAGCAAGAATCATTGAGTAGGGGGTCCTAACCTGGATTGTTCCATTGAACGCACCGACAAGCTTGAAATAAACCGATTCTACGACGACGGGAACACACCCCACCAGGCCTTCAACTGGGGTCTAACATTTGTAATGCATGCTTAGTTCTTTTAGTTGTTTGTTGTAGGTGTAGGTTTTCTTTTTGAAAAGACACAAATCTATTACGTATAAAAGTTCACCGGTAGTGCAAATACGTCAAAACTAATAGAATTGTGTTGATGTCCTTCGACAAATGGAATGACCACTACCGACACCAGAACGAGCCGCCAACGCGCTATTATCGTCAATCCCATACCAGAGTCAGCCTTACCTTGTTAATGAAAGTCAGACAGCCTTTTTGCACATGCCCCTAAGGACCATCGCTTTGAAGACGTGACCACCATCGTTGTTGAACCCATGAATCGATCTGACTTGTCTGAGACTAGAGATTTCCGTACCGCACTACGGTGAGGAACCCTAACCCCACCATCTCAAGTAGACCGCAGGAATCTACGTCGGAGCTCCAAGGAGATTCATTTTGACAAGGGAGTTCGAAAGACCAACTTGAAGATGAAGCGTCGCCATCCGCCCCTTCCAGGAAGAAACTGATAGGAAAAGCAGCTACATATTATTGAGAGGCCAAAGACATCATATATACAAGTACAAAGGGAGAATGTGGAAGGCCAAAAGCTATCATCAATAATAACTCTACCCCCCCCCCCCTTGCAAACTCATGGTGTCGGGGAACGTTGCATAGCTACGAGAAGGGGAGAGCATCTACATACCCTTGTAGATGGTTAAGCGGAAGCGTTTATCAACGCGGTTGATGAAGTCGTACACCTTCATGATCCGTCCCGATCAAGCACCAAAGGTACGACACCTCCGCGTTCAGCACACGTTCAGCTTGATGACGTCCTCGCCTTCTTGATCCAGCAAGAGAGGCGAAGTAGTAGATGAGTTCCGACATCACAACGTCTGGTGATGGTGGTGGTGAAACTATCCGCAGGGCTTCGCCAAGCACAATGAACGTGGACGGAGGAGGAACTAGAACTAGAGGGAGAGGGGTTGCCGCACACGGCTTGGGGATCGTGGTGTGTGTTTTCCCCTCCCCTCCTCACATATATATAGGTGGAGGGGGAGAGGAGGCAGCCCTAGGGTGCGCCCCAAGTGGCCGGCGGCTGCCCTAGGCGCCTGCCTAGCCGCCCCCTTCCATATTTGGACATGGGGGGAAGGAAGGGGGGCTGGCTCCCTTAGGGCGCCTCCCCCTTCCTTCCCTCCTTCCTTGGTGCGTGGGGAGGGGAGGTGGGGCACGCCAACCCCCTTTGTGGGCTGGTGTGCTCCCCCCTTTGGCCCATAAGGCCCACTACTTACCGGTGGTCTCCCGGAACCCCTTCCGGCACTCTGATAAATACTCGGTACTTTCCAAAACCCTTTTCGGAGACCAAATAGTATCGTCCTATATATCAATCTTTACCTCCAGACCATTCTGGAGCTCCTCGTCATGTCTGTGATCTCATCCGGGACTCCGAACAACATTCGGTCACCAACTCATATAATACTATATCGTCAATGAACGTTAAGCGTGCGGACCCTACGTGCTCGAGAATGATGTAGACATGACCGAGACACCTCTCCGGTCAATAACCAATGGCAGGACCTGGATGCCCATATTGTTTCATACATATTCTATGAAGATCTTTATCGGTCGAACCTTTATGACAACATACGTAGTTCCCTTTGTCTGTCGGTATGTTACTTGCCCGAGATTCGATCGTCGGTATCTCCATACCTAGTTTAATCTCGTCACCGGCAAGTCTTTTTACTTGTTCCATAATACATGATCTTGTGACTAACTCCTTAGTCACCTTGCTTGCAAGCTTCTTGTGACGTTTGATAGCACACAAGGTATTCCTCCGGTATCCGGGAGTTGCATGATCCCATGGTCGATGGAATATGTATTTGACATTAAGACTGCAGTAGCAATAAACTGAACGATCATATGCTATGCTAACGGATGGGTCTTGTCCATCACATCATTCTCCTAATGATGTGATCCCGTTATCAAGTGACAACACATGTCTATGGTTAGGAAACCTTAACCATCTCTTGATCAACAAGCTAGTCTAGTAGAGGCTTACTAGGGACACAGTATTTGTTTATGTATCCACACATGTATTTAAGTTTCCGGTCAATACAATTCTAGCATGGATAATAGACCTTTATCATGATTAAGGAAATATAATAATAACCACTTTATTATTGCCTCTAGGGCATATTTCCAACACATGATGGATCCGCAACACTGAGTTTGAAGAGGTAAAATCCATGTTGCGCTCTAGTCTGGGCCTTCGTAAAGAAGTCTGCGAGTTGTATCTCGGAAGGCACATACTAAAGAGCGTTAACATGATCCTGCACAGCAGCGCGCACAAAGAAAGCATCAACACCAATATGCTCGGTAATTTCATGCCTCAGGGATCCTGCGCAATACTGATAGCACTTGTACTGTCTGACAAGAGGGTGGTAGGTGTAGTAAAAGAAACACCAAAATCCTCCAGTAATCATCGTAACCAAGTCACCTCTGTCGTCAGAAGAGAAATAGCTCTCAACTCGGCCTCTACAGTCAAATGGGAAACTGCGGTCTGTTTCTTTGTCTTGCGGGCAATGAGAGAACCACTAAGAAAAACATAATAAGCAGAAAGTGAACGGCGATCTGAAGGATCACTAGCCCACGTAGCATCTAAATATGCCTGGAGCTGTAACGAGATGGAACAGAAAAAAAAGACAATGAGAGATCGTGCCACGAAGATACGTAGAACATGAAGAAGGTGACTATAGTGAACTGAAGTGGGAGCGGAAACAAACTGACTGATAATATGGACAAGATAGGAGATATCTTGACGAGTAATATCAAGATAGACAAGACTCCTAGCAAGATGACGATAACGCGTCGGATCAGACAAGAGCTCACCATCAGAAGTGCGAAGGTTAAGATTGAGCTCCATAGGAGTCTCAATAGTGCGCTCATCGCTAGGAGCCGCATGAGAAATAAGATCCTGGATATACTTTTCTTGAGAAATAAAAAAGCCATCTTAGGTGTGGGAAACCTCAATCCCAAGAAAGTAACAAAGAGGACCAAGATCAGACATAAGAAACTGCTCACTGAGATGGGCCTTGACAAAGGCAATTACTCGGAATCATCGCCAGTGATGACCGTGTCATCAACATATAGAAGAAGACGAGTGCGACCATGAGTGGAAAGGTGAACAAACAACAATGGATCATGTACACTATACGAAAAACCAGTTGTAGTGACCATAAAGGCAAAATGCTCAAACCAAGCACGGGGGGGGGGGGGGTGGGGGGCTTGCTTAAGGCCATAAAGAGAGCAACAGAGACGGTAAACCATGCCATCAGGAACTGAATACCCAGGTGGTGGCTGCATATAAACCTCCTCATGCAACTCACCATTAAGAAAGACATTCTTAACATCAAGCTAAGACATGGAACAATGGCGAACAGAGCCATAGAGAGAAGTGTGCGGGCAGTGGTCATATGAACCACATGAGCAAAAGTTTCATCATAATCCCGACCATGCTCCTGTTAAAAGCCACGACCCACAAGATGAGCTTTATAACGCTCAAGAGAACCATCGGAGCGAGTCTTAATCTCATCGACCCACTTACAAGTGACGAGACAAACACGGGGAGGAAGAGAGGCCAGATCCATGTGCCGGTGCGCTCAAGGGCAGCAAGCTCCTCTGCCATCACAAACGCCACTAAGGATGAACAACAACATCACGATAAGAAGGCGGCTCAAGAACAGTCGAAAGACCATAGTGAGAAGGAGAATATCGGTCAGGGGGCTGACAAGGCCGAGAATGAAGACCATAAGTCAGCTGAGAGGAGGAAGACGACACACTAGAAGTAGTGGGCACATTAGTAGACTCATCCACAACACATGGATGACGAGTATAATGGAAAGGAAAGGAGGGGAGAGGTGGAATCACTGGAGGTGGAGATGGGGAATGTATCGGTGATGAAGGTGAAGAAGGAGAAGTTATCAATGATGAAGGTGGAGAAGGAGAAGGTATCGGTGATGAAGGTGGAGAGTCAGGCGATGAGGCAGGAGAAGAAACTGTAGGAGAGGACGGCGTCGTATCAGCAATAGCATGATGAAGAGTCGGAATACTAGGCATGGAGGGAGGTGTATCCGGAAACGTAAGAAAAGAGATGTCCTTCATGGAAAAGGCTGAGAAGGATGGACGTGGGTAGAAGGGACGAGACAGTTGGTGGTGCGGCGGTGGTGGAGGTCGTGGAATTGGGGGAGGTGATGTAGTGGGGTGGTTGTGGTCGTGGGCTGAATGAGGTCCCCGACCGTGAGTAGCAGTGGAAGAACGGAGTAACAGTGGAAGAACAGGTGGACGAAAGCGGCCAGGAGAATAGATGGCAACCGGAAGCAATGGCGGTCGTCAAGCACGAGTTGCACGTGCGAGAAAAAAATCTACCTAATCGGCTCTTATACCATGTTAGGGAAAGCAACTAAATATTATTGAGAGGCCAAAGTCATCATATATACAAGTACAAGGGGAAGCCAAAAGGCTAGAATGTAGAAGGCCAAAAGCTATCATCAATAATAACTCTAACAGAAACAATCCTAACCCAATCAATATCTGCCATGCATGAAAAGGCCAGGCTTGCTAACATGGCCAAGGGGCCTACAAAACAATCATCCTCTCATGCTCCTCCTCCATCCAAGGTTTCCAAATGGAAGAAGTTCATTGCTCAAAGCTTCAAGTCTTGTTTCACTAGCTCCAAGAACAATGAGATTGAGAATGAGAACATCAAGCGGCATGTGTAGAAAAGGACCAAGGCTCTGAAGAAGAAGCTTCCTGAGAACAACATCAATGTGTCACTGAATTCTGAGATTGTGCCCATAACCAACCGTCTTGAGACGGTTCCACTTCCTTATGCCTGGTGTGAGAAGTACTTCATGGCCCTTCACCTCAATGACCATGACAACGACGATGATGAGGAGTGATTCATGGGGTTTGGGTGAGTAGTTTCTTGTCTCCTTTTTGGAATCTTGATGCTAAAGGGGGATAAGAGTATATTAGGTTGTTATCCGGGCTCCATTTTGATTTCTATGAGGCAAGAAAAAGTTAAAACTTTATTAATTGTATAAGATTATGTTTGAGGCTGTCATGTTGAACTTATATCATGTTTACTTTATGTAATGGTTATGAGACTATTTATATTATGTCTTATGTATGTGAGGATGCCATGTTGATGATTACCATGTTATCTTCCTCCCATGCTATATGTTTTTATATCTCATATCTCTTTGCCATGACATCCTTGTTGCAATACCATGATTTTCATGTAAAATTGGGCATTGCATGGTTTATATGATCTGATCTTTATTCCGCACCATTACATCAATATAACCGGAACTGGAATTTTTAAATCAATTAGAACATTCCTATACCAGAGAAGTCCAATACCACCTCTCAAGCCAATACTATCAACAACAAACACATTATCCAAATCCTAAATTGTTTTGCAAATCTTCAACTCTCCTACCCCTACTCGATCTTCGTCTCCATATCAAAGAAGGGAGGAACCTTCCCGCTTCACAATACTATGAAGCTCACAAAGTGCCTCGGGGTTCCCAAGCCCCTGGCATTTCCATCTGATGCAAATCATTAGGACTGGCAGGACCACGTCGTGTCTGCCGAATTCTTAGCAGTTGGCTTCTTATTCTTAGGATTTCTTTCAACACTGTCATCTTGATCTCTAAGTCCATCAACATCAGCACTAGTTTCGCTTGGATCACTTGAGCCATCACCAACGACACCAACACCAGAAGTTAGAAGAAGTTGTTGTTTGGCAACAGCCTTGTAGACTTGTTGTGTGATAACCCACAAGTATAGGGGATCGCAACAGTTATCGAGGGTAGAGTATTCAACCCAAATTCGACACAAGGGGAGCCAAAGAATATTCTCAAGTATTAGCAGTTGAGTTGTCAATTCAACCACACCTGGATAACTTAGTATATGCAGCAAAGAATTTAGTAGCAAGGTAATATGGAAGTAATGGTAGCGGTAGCAAAAGTAATATTTTTTGGTTTTGTAGTGATTGTAACAGTAGCAACGGAAAAGTAAATAAGCAAAGAACAATATGTGAAAAGCTCGTAGGCATTGGATCGGTGATGGGGAATTATGCCGGATGTGGTTCATCATGTAACAGTCATAACATAGGGTGACAGAGAACTAGCTCCAATTCATCAATGTAATGTACGCATGTATTCCGAATATAGTCATACGTGCTTATGGAAAAGAACTTGCATGACATCTTTTGTCCTACCCTCCCGTGGCAGCAGGATCCTAGCGGAAACTAAGGGATAGTAAGGCCTCCTTTTAACAGAGTACCGGACCAAAGCATTAACACATAGTGAATACATGAACTCCTCAAACTACGGTCATCATCGGGAGTGGTCCCGGTTATTGTCACTTGAGGTTGCCGGATCATAACACATAGTAGGTGACTATAGACTTGCAAGATAGGATCAAGAACTCACATATATTCATGAAAACATAATAGGTTCAGATCTGAAATCATGTCAATCGGGCCCTAGTGACAAGCATTAAGCATAGCAAAGTCATAGCAACATCAATCTCGTAACATAATGGATACTAGGGATCAAACCCTAACAAAACTAACTCGATTACATGATAAATCTCATCCAACCCATCACCGTCCAGCAAGCCTACGATGGAATTACTCACGCACGGCGGTGAGCATCATGAAATTGGTGATGGAGGATGGTTGATGATGATGACGGCGACGGATTCCCCTCTCTGGAGCCCCGAACGGACTCCAAATCAGCCCTCCCGAGAGAGTTTAGGGCTTGGCGGCGGCTCCGTATCGTAAAACGCGATGAATCTTTCTCTCTAATTTTTTTCTCCCCGAACACGAATATATAGAGTTGGAGTTGAGGTCGGTGGAGCTCCAGGGGGCCCATGAGGCAGGGGGCGCGCCCCCCACCCTCGTGGAAAGGGTGTGGCCCCCCTGGCCTTGATTCTTTCGCCATTATTTTTTATTATTTCCAAAAATAATCTCCGTGCAATTTCAGGTCATTCCGAGAACTTTTGTTTCTGCACATAAATAACACCATGGCAATTCTGCTGAAAACAACGTCAGTCCGGGTTAGTTCCATTCAAATCATGCAAGTTAGAGTCCAAAACAAGGGCAAAAGTGTTTGGAAAAGTAGATACGACGGAGACGTATTAACTCCCCCAAGCTTAAACATTTGCTTGTCCTCAAGCAATTCAGTTGATAAACTGAAAGTGATAAAGAAAAACTTTTACAAAATCTGTTTGCTCTTGTTGTTGTAAATATGTAAAGCCAGCATTCAAGTTTTCAGCAAAGATTATGACTAACTGATAACCCACAAGTATAGGGGATCGCAAGAGTTTTCGATAAGTAAGAGTGTCGAACCCAACGAGGAGCTAAAGGTAGAACAAATATTCCCTAAAGTTCTATCGACCACCGATACAACTCTACGCACGCTTGACGTTCGCTTTACCTAGAACAAGTATAAAACTAGAAGTACTTTGTAGGTGTTTTTGGATAGGCTTGCAAGAAAATAAAGAACACGTAAATAAAACTAGGGGCTGTTTAGATGAAGACACAACTAAATTAGTTTTAGTAAAGAGTTTGTTGTCATGAGAACGTTATTTGTCCCTAGGCAATCGATAACTGGACCGGTAATCATTATTGCAATTTTATTTGAGGGAGAGGCATAAGCTAACATACTTTCTCTACTTGGATCATATGCACTTATGATTGGAACTCTAGCAAGCATCCGCAACTAGTAAAGATTCATTAAGGTAAAACCCAACCATAGCATTAAAGTATCAAGTCCCCTTTATCCCATACGTAAACAACCTACTTACTTGGGTTTGTGTTTCAGTCACTCATGCAACCCACTATAAGCAAATCATAAACATATTGCAAACCCTGCAGTGGGAATCCCTCACGCTTGCGCGACACGAAGAGCACCATAGGACATCACCAATAATAAAACATGCAACTCAAACCAATCTTGATCATCAAATAGCCATTAGGACAAAACAGATCTACTCAAACATCATAGGATAGCCATACATCATTGGGAAATAATATATAGCGTTGAGCACCATGTTTAAGTAGAGATTATAGCGGATAAGAGATAGGTTACACTGCTGCATAGAGGGGGAAGAGTTGGTGATGATGGTGGTGAAGTTGTTGGTGAAGATCGCGGTGATGATGATGGCCCCGGCAGCGCTGCGGCGCCACCGGAAGCAAGGGGGAGAGGGGCCCCTTCTTCTTCTTCTTCCTTGACCTCCTCCCTAGATGGGAGAAGGGTTTCCCCTCTGGTACTTGGCTCCCATGGCGTGGGAGGGGCGAGAGCCCCTCCGAGATTGGATCTATCTCTCTGTTTCTGCGTTCTCTCCTGTCTCTGTTTCACCGTTTCACGTATATATGGAGATCCGTAACTCCGATTGGCCTGAAACCATCGCCGTGATTTTTTTCCCGAATATTAGCTTTCTTGCGGCAAAAGAAGAGCATCAACCGCCTTATGGTGGGCTCCACGAGGGTAGGCGCGCCGGGAGGGGCAGGCGCGCCCCTGCCTCGTGACCACCTCGGGCACTGGTTCGCGTTGATTTTCCTTCCAAATTTCCATATTTTCCAAAAATAAGCTCTGTCCGTTTTTATCCCGTTTGGACTCTGTTTGATATGGATATTCTGCGAAACCAAAAACATGCAACAAACAGGGACTGACACTGGGCACTGGATCAATATGTTAGTCCTAAAAATAATATAAAAAGTTGCCAAAAAGTATATGAAAGTTGAATAATATTGGCATGGAACAATCAAAAATTATAGATACGACGGAGACGTATCACTAACCATATTGACAATAACATTTAGGTCTCATGTTTACTCATGTCAATGGCATAATCAACTAGCGAGCAATAATAATAAATCTCCGATGACAACACTTTCTCAAAACAATCATGATATGATATAACAAGATGGTATCTCGTTAGCCCTTTACGAGGCGCAAAACATAAATGCAGAGCACCTTTAAAGATCAAGGACTGACTAAACATTGTAATTCATGGTAAAAGAGATCCAGTCATAGTCATACCCAATATAAATTAATAGTAATGAATGCGAATGACAACAGTGCTCTCCAGCTGGTGCTTTTTAATAAGAGGGTGATGACTCAACATAAAAGTAAATAGATAGGCCCTTCGCAGAGGGAAGCAGGGATTTGTAGAGGTGCCAGATCTCGATTTTGAAATAGAGATAAATAATATTTCGAGTGGCATACTTTCATTGTCAACGTGACAACCGAGAGATGGCGATATCTTCCATGCTACACACATTATAGGCGGTTCCCGAATAGAATGGTAAAGTTTATACTCCCCCTCCACCAACAAGCATCAATCCATGGCTTGCTCGAAACAACGAGTGCCTCCAACTAACAAGAGTCCCGGGGGAGTTTTGTTTGCAATTATTTTGATTTGATTTGCATAAAGCATGGGACTGGGCATCCTCGGTGACCAGCCATTTTCTCATGAGTGAGGAACGGAGTCCACTCCTCTTGAGAATAACCTGCCTAGCATGGAAGATACAGACAACCCTAGTCGATACATGAGCTATTCGAGCATACAAAACAGAATTTCATTTGAAGGTTTAGAGTTTGGCACATACAAATTTACTTGGAACGGCAGGTAGATACCGCATATAGAAAGGTATAGTGGACTCATATGGATTAACTTTGGGGGTTTAAGGGATTGGATGCACAAGCAGTATTCCCGCTTAGTACAAGTGAAGGCTAGAAAAAAGGCTGGAAGCGACCAACTAGAGAGCGACAACAGTCATGAACATGCATTAAAATTAATAAACATTGCGTGCAAGCATGAGTAGGATATAATCCACCATGAACATAAATATCGTGAAGGCTATGTTGATTTGTTTCAACTACATGCGTGAACATGTGCCAAGTCGAGTCACTTAAATCATTCAAAGGAGGATACCACCCTATCATCCACATCACAACCATTTTAATAGCATGTTGGCACGCAAGGTAAACCATTATAAACTCCTAGCTAATTAAGCATGGCATAAGCAACTATAATCTCTAATTGTCATTGCAAACATGTTTATTCATAATATGCTGAATCAGGAACAATAAACAAATCATATTTACAAAAACAAGAGAGGTCGAGTTCATACCAGCTTCTCTCATCTCAATCAGTCCATCATATATTGTCATTATTGCCTTTCACTTGCACGACCGAACGATGTGAATAATAATAATAGTGCACGTGCATTGGACTAAGATGGAATCTGCAAGCATTCAATAAACAGGAGAAGACAAGGCAATATGGGCTCTTGGTTAAATCAACAATAATGCATATAAGAGCCACTTCAATAATTTAATCATGGTCTTCTCCTATCAACCCCCAAAGAAAAGAAAAGAAATAGAACTATTTACACGGGAAAGCTCCCAACAAGCAAAAGAAGAACGGGAAATCCTTTTGGGTTTTCTTTTAATGATTACTACTACAGCAAGAAGAGTAAACTAGCTAAACGCTACAACTAATGTTTTTGGTTTTCTTCAGTTTTTTCAAACACACAAGAAGAAAGCATAAAAAGAAAATAAACTAGCATGGATATTACAGTGAAAAAGTATGAGCACCGACAACTAGCAAAGAGTGTGTCAACATGAATGTAATGTCGGTGAGAAATATGTACTCCCCCAAGCTTAGGATTTTGGCCTAAGTTGGTCTATTGCCACAGCTGGCCTGGCGGATATCCAAAGTTATAGTTGGGATCGTACTGAGATGCATCAGTCATTGCATTGTGGGCTGCAGCTTGGAGGCGAGCTATCTCAGCCCTCCTCCCGTACTCGGTCGCCTCCTCTATGGTTATGAAATATCTCCCTTTTGCCTGAAAGTCAAAGAAAGTAGGAGCAGGGAGAGCAACGTGATAGGTGCGTCGTCTGTCAAAGATTAGTCGGTACTGGAGGAACTGATCGTTCCTCTCAACAAACTGATGACGGACCATAGCCTCATAATCTAAATAAGCAGGAGGCAACTCAATATCATCCTCACGTATGGTTACACGAAGAAAATTAGCTAAACGGGTTGCATAAATTCCACCAAAGAAATCTCCATTAATTCTATTATTATGCAACCTACGTGCAACAATGGCTCCCAAATTATAATGTTTATCTCCTAACACAACACTCCACGAGAACACTGAGGTCAGGAACACACATGTGACATGCTTCATCCTTACCATTTATGCACCTACCTATGAAGAGAGAAAAATAATGTATAGCAGGAAAATGAATGCTCCCTATGGTAGCTTGTGCTATTGATACGTCTCCGTCGTATCTATAATTTTTTGATTGTTCCATGCCAATATTATTCAACTTTCATACGCTTTTGGCAGCTTTTTATACTATTTTTGGGACTAACATATTGATGCAGTGCCCAGTGCCAGTTCCTGTTTGTTGCATGTTTTATGTTTTGGAGAAACCCCATATCAAATGGAATCCAAACGGGATAAAAACGGACGGAGAATATTTTTGGAATATTTCGAGAATTCTGGAAGAAGAATCAACGCGAGACGGTGCCCGAGGGGGGCACGAGGCAGGGGCGCGCCCCACCCCCTGGGCGCGCCCCTGACCCTCGTGGGGCCCCTGTAAGGCGGTTGCTGCTCTACTTTGGATGCAAGAAAACTATTTTTCGGAGAAAAATTTGGGCGAAGGTTTCAATCCAATCGGAGTTATGGATCTCCATATATACACGAAACGGTGAAAGGGCAGCAGACCAGAACGCAGAAACAGAGGGAGACGGATCCAATCTCGGAGGGGCTCTCGCCCCTCCCATGCCATGGAGGCCAAGGACCAGAGGGGAAACCCTTCTCCCATCTAGGGAGGAGGTCAAGGAAGAAGAGGAAGAAGGGGGCCCCTCTCCCCCTCTCCTCCGGTGGCACCGGAACGCTGCCGTGGCCACCATCATCATCACCGCGATCTTCACCAACACCTCCGCCATCTTCACCAACATATCCATCACCTTCCCCCCTCTATCTACAGCGGTACACTCTCCCGCAACCTGCTGTACCCTCTACTTGAACATGGTGCTTTATGCTTCATATTATTATCCAATGATGTGTTGCCATCCTATGACGTGTGAGTAGATTTTCGTTGTCCTATCGGTGGTTGATGAATTGCTATGATTGATTTAATTTTCTTGTGGTTATGTTGTTGTCCTTTGGTTCCCATCATATGAGAGCGCGCGTGGATCACACCATAGGGTCAGTTGTATGTTGATAGGACTATGTATTGGAGGGTAAGAGTGACAGAAGCTTCAACCTAGCATAGAAATTGATGCATACGGGATTGAACGGGGACCAATATATCTTAATGCTATGGTTGGGTTTTACCTTAATGAACGTTAGTAGTTGTGGATGCTTGCTAATAGTTCCAATCATAAGTGCATAGAATTCCAAGTCGGGGATGACATGCTAGCGATGGCCTCTCCCACATAAAACTTGCTATCGGTCTAGTAAAGTAGTCAATTGCTTAGGGACAATTTCGCAACTCCTACCACCACTTTTCCACACTTGCTATATTCACTTTATTGTGTCTTCATCTAAACAGCCCCTAGTTTTTATTTACATGCTCTTTTTATTCTTGCAAACCTATCCAACAACACCTACAAAGTACTTCTAGTTTCATACTTGTTCTAGGTAAAGTGAACGTTAAGCATGCGTAGAGTTGTATCGGTGGTCGATAGAACTTGAGGGAATATTTGTTCTACCTTTAGCTCCTCGTTGGGTTCGACACTCTTACTTATCGAAAGAGGCTACAATTGATCCCCTGTACTTGTGGGTTATGAAGACCTTTTTACGGCGCCATTCTTGAGTCATAGCGTGGGGTGAATATTCTCGTGTGTGTGCTTGTTTGCTTTATCACTAAGTAATTTTTATTTGCTGTTCTTAGTTGTTCTTTATCTTTAGTTATGGATATGGAACATGAAATACCAAAAAAATTAGGTGTACTTGCTACTCATGGAGATGGGGGACCTCCTAAAACCCTCGATGATCATTATGTGAAAAATATTATGTACCACTTTGATAATCTTGAGAAAACCTCATTCAATTATGTAATGGGATACACGTTGGACCAACGTTAATACTTTAGGGATTATCGCTTGACTCAAAAAGGGAAACTATTATGGGATCAAATTTATATGTTGAAGTGGTATGCTCGGCAAGTATGCTTGAGATATGATTATACTTGTTGCTCTAGGATGAAGGCTCCACACCTTCCCTTTTCATGCAAATTTAGTGATAATAAAACCAGAGCATCTTATGCTAATGGTATATATGATTACTATGATGTGGAACAAATAGAAGAATTCGCTGCTTTTATGGGTGCTTATGAAATTGAATCTATGTTCAAAGAGTTTGAAAATCTTTATGATGCTGTTTACAGATATGAAAATCTTGCTATACTTAAATATTGTTATGAGAATTATGAATATAATGCCGATATTGATGCGTTTATTGAGAAAGTCTCCGCTGTGCAAGAAGAGACTAATATTTTGCAGGAGTCTATGGAAGAAGAAATTGATGAAACTGTGAGCTCATTGGATGAAAAAGATGAGAAGGAGAGTGCTACCTCTTGAGCACTGCGTTGGATTTCCCCGAAGAGGAGAGGATGATGCAGCAAAGTAGCGTAAGTATTTCCCTCAGTTTTTGATAACAAAGGTATCAATCCAGTAGGAGACCACGCGCAAGTCCCTCGTACCTGCACAAAACGATAGCTACTCGCAACCAACGCTTAGGGGTTGTCAATCCCTTCACGGTCACTTACGAGTGAGATCTGATAGAGATAATATTTTTGGTATTTTTGGTATAAAGATGCAAAGTAAAAAGTAAAAGCAAAGCAAGTAAATAAAGTGATGGAGATTGATATGATGAGAATAGACCGGGGCCATAGGTTTCACTAGTGGCTTCTCTCAAGAGCATAAGTATTCTACGGTGGGTGAACAAATTCTTGTTGAGCAATTGGCGAAATTGAGCATAGTTATGAGGTTATACAGCAATGATCATGTATATAGGTATCACGTCCGTGACAAGTAGACCAAAGCGATTACGCATCTACTACTATTACTCCACTCATCGACCGCTATCCAAAGATGCATCTAGAGTATTAAGTTAAAAAAGAGTAACGCTTTAAGCAAGATGACATGATGTAGAGGAATAAATTCATGCAATATGATAAATACCCCATCTTGTTATCCTCGATGGCAACAATACAATACGTGCCTTGCAACCCTTTACATCCTTTGGGTAAGGACACCGCAAGATTGAACCCAAAGCTAAGCACTTCTCCCATTGCAAGAACTACCAATCTAGTTGGCCAAACCAAACGGATAATTCGAAGAGACTTGCAAATATAACTTAATCATACATAAAATAATTCAGAGAAGAATCAAATATTTTCCATAGATAAGCTGGATCATAAACCTGCAATTCATCGGTCTCAACAAACACATCGCAAAAAGAAGATTACATCGAATAGATCTCCACGAGAGAGGGGGATAACATTGTATTGAGATCCAAAAAGAGAGAAGAAGCCATCTAGCTACTAGCTATGGACCCGAAGGTCTGAAGTAAACTACTCACACTTCATCGGAGGGGCTATGGTGATGATGTAGAAGCCCTCCGTGGTGGATGCCCCCTCGTGAGCTCGGAATAGGCCCCAAGATGGGATCTCGTGGATCTGAGGAATGCGGTGGTGGAATTAGGTTTTGGCTCCGTCCCGATCTGTTGAAGTGCGTAGGTATATATAGGAGGAAGGATGCGTCGGTGGGCGTCGGGGGCCCACGGGCAGGGGCGCGCCAGGAGGGCGCGCCCCCACCTCGTGACCGCCTCTGGCACTTCTTGGAGTAGGGTCCAAGTCTCCTGGATCACGTTCGGTGAGAAGATCACGTTCCCGAAGGTTTCATTCCGTTTGGACTCCGCTTGATATTCCGTTTCTTCGAAACACTGAAATAGGCAAAAAGCAGCAATTACAGGTTGGGCCTCCAGTTAATAGGTTAGTCCCAAAAGTAATATAAAAGTGGAAAACAAAGCCCATTATAGTCCAAAACAATAGATAAAGTAGCATGGAGCAATAAAAATTATAGATACGATGGAGAAGTATCAGGAATCCCGAAGATTAATTCATGCTAGTCCTAGAGTAGGTAAATGATAAAAAGAGAATTTTTGATGCGGTATGATACTTTTGCATAATTTCAATGTAAATCTTCTTAATTGTGATATGAATATTCAGATCTGAAAGATTCAAGACAAAAGTTCATATTGACATAAAAATAATAATACTTCAAGCATACTAGTCAAAATAATTATGTCTTCTCAAAATAACATGGCCAAAGAAATTTTATCCCTACAGAAGCATATAGTTAGGCTACGCTTCATTTTTGTCACACAAAGATGTTCCCAACTTCTATACCCCCGATGACAAGCCAAGCAATTGTTTCATACTTAAATAATCTCAAACTTTTTTAACCTTCACGCAATACATGAGCGTGAGCCATGGATATAGCACTATGGGTGGAATAGAGTATGATGATGGGGATTGTGTGGAGAAGACAAAAAAAGGAGAAAGTCTCACATTGACTAGGATAATCAACGGGCTATGGAGATGCCCATCTATTGATGTCAACATGAGGAGTAGGGATTGCCATGCAACGGATGCACTAAAGCTATGAATGCCCAACGAAAGAAAATTAGTGGGTGTGCATCCAACTTGCTTGCTCATGAAGACCTAGGGCATTTGAGGAAGCCCATCATAGGAATATACAAGCCAAGTTCTATAATGAAAAATTCCCACTAGTATGAAAAAGACAACTTATGAGACTCACTATGAAAAACATGGTGCTACTTTGAAGCACAATATATGAGACTCACTACATGAAGAACGAGGTGCTACTTTGAAGCACAAGTGTGGAAAAAGAGATAGTAGCATTGCCCTTTTCTTTTTTTTGGGCCTTTCATTTTTTTATTTTGGCCTTTCTCTTTCTCTTTTTTTTATTTGTGCAATTCTCTAATAATGATGATCATCACACTTCTATTGATTACAACATGAGGATTACAACTCAAAACTAGAACAAGGTATGACTCTATATGAATGCCTCCGTGATGTCTTAGGGATGGTGCAATGAATCAAGAGTGACATGTATGAAAAATAATGCATGGTGGCTTTGCCACAAATATGATGTCAACTATATGATAATGCAATGGCAATATGACAAAAGTAAAGTATGTCATGATGATGATGGTGGAAGTTGCATGGCAATCTATCTCGGAATGGCTATGGAAATGCCATAATAGGTAGGTATGGTGGCTGTTTTGAGGACGATATAAGGAGGTTTATGTGTGATAGAGTGTATCATATCACGGGGTTTGGATGCACCGGCGAAGTTTGCGCCAACTCTCAATGTGAGAAAGGGCAATGCACGGTACCGAAGAGGCTAGCAATGGCGGAAAGGTAAGAGTGCGTATAATCCATGGACTCAACATTAGTCAAAAGAACTCATATACTTATTGCAAAAATTAAGAAGTCATCAAAAATCAAGTACTACGCGCATGCTCCTAGGGGGATAGATTGGTAGGAAAAGACCATCGCCGTCCCCGACCGCCACTCATAAGGATGCACAAGCCAGGTACACTTCATGTTTCAAATTTGTTACATAACTTTAACCATACGTGCATGCTACGGGGCTTACAAACTTCAACACAAGCATTTCTCAAATTCACAACTACTCAACTAGAATGACTTTGATATTATTACCTCCATATCTCAAAACAATTATCAAGCATCAAACTTATCTTAGTATTCAACGCACTCAAAAGAAAGTTTCACATATCTTGAACACCAAGTATATTAACATTAAGCAAATTACCATGCTATTAACGACTCTCAAAATAATCTAAGTGAAGCATGAGAGATCAATTTTCTTTAAAACAAATCCACCACCGTGCTCTAAAAGATCTAAGTGAAGCACTAGAGCAAAAATTATCACGCTCAAAATGATATAAGTGAAGCACTATGAGCAACTATCAAGCTCAAAAGATATAAGTGAAGCACATAGAGTATTCTATCAAATTTCAATTCATATATGGCTCTCTAAAAAGGTGTGTACAGCAAGGATGATTGTGGTAACTAATAAGCAAATACTCATATAATACAAGACGCTCCAAGCAAAACACATATCATGTTGGTGAATAAAAATATAGCTCCAAGTAAATTACCGATGGAAGTGAACGAAAGAGGGGATGCCTTCCGGGGCATCCCCAAGCTTTGACTTTTGGTGTCCTTGGATTATCTTGGGGGTGCCATGGGCATCCCCAAGCTTAGGCTCTTGCCACTCCTTGTTCCATAATCCATCAAAAGAATTCACCCAAAACTTGAAAACTTCACAACACAAAACTCAATAGAAATCTCGTGAGCTCCGTTAGAGAAAGAAAACAAAAGACTACTTTAAGGTACTGTAATGAACTCATTCTTTATTTATATTGGTGTTAAACCTACTGTATTCCAACTTCTCTATGGATTGTAAACTATTTTACTAACCATAGATTCATCAAAATAAGCGAACAACACACGCAAAACAGAATCTGTCAAAAACAGAACAGTCTGTAGTAATCTGTAACTAACGCAAACTTCTGGAACCCAATTTTTTTTACCAAAATTAGAAGACCTGGAAAATTTGTTTATTGATCAGCATCAATTGGAATCAGTATTTTATCACATTCTGGTGATTTTTAACAATTCGGGCACTGAGCACAAAGATTCTGGAAATTACAGCAAGATCAAATAACTATCACCCAAGAAGATCCAATAGGTTCAACTTGGCACAAACACTAATTAAAAGATAAAACCACATCTAAACAGAGGCTAGATGGATTATTTATTACTAAGAAGCAAGGAAAAAATTGGGTTATCTCCCAACAAGCGCTTTTCTTTAAAGCCTTTTTAGCTAGGCATTGAGATTTCAATGATGCTCACAAGAAAGACAAGAATTGAAGCACAAAGAGAGCATCATAAAACATGTGACAACCACATCTAAGTCTAACACACTTCCTATGCATAGGCATCTTATAGGAAAACGAATCAAGGCAAGCAAAAACTAGCGTATGCAAGGAAGCGGAAAGAGACAATAGCAATCTCAACATAGCGAGAGGTAATTTAATAGCATGAAAGTTTCTACAACCATATTTTCCTCTCTCATAATAATTACATGTAGGATCATAAGCAAATTCAACAAAATAGCTACCACATAACATATTCTTAACATGATTCACATGTATACAAAGTTGACACTCTTCCAAAATAGTGGGATTATCATTAACTAAAGTCATGATTTCTCCAAGCCCACTTTTATCAAAAATTTCATAAGATTGAATATTCTCCAAATATGTGGGATCTAAAGTTGACACTCTTCCAAACCCACTTTCAATATTATTTCAAACAATATTATCAATCTCATATTTATCATGGGGCTTAAATAAATTTTCAAGATCATAAGAAGAATCACCCCAATCGTGATCATTGCAACAAGTAGTAGATATAGCAAAACTAGCATCCCCAAGCTTAGGGTTTTGCATCTTATTAGCACAATTGACATCAAAAGAATTCATAATAAAATCATTGCAATCATGCTTTTTATTCAAAGATCTATCGCGAGTCACTTCACTTCACGGATTTCAGGCAAAACCTTATAAAGATAATCTAGTGCATCCAAATCACTAAGAATTGGTTCATCATAATTGGATCTCTTAAAAAGATTGGCAAGCGGATCAGGATCCATAGGTATTGCCTTCTTTGTTTAGGAATAAATAAGCATCTAATCCAACCAAATGAGAAAGCGAAGGGCAAGCAAAGAGAGGAGGAGATTGGGAAAGAGAGGGCGAATAAAACGGCAAGGGTGAAGTGGGGGAGAGGAAAACGAGAGGTAAAATGGCAAATAATGTAATGCGAGAGATAGGGATTGTGATGGGTACTTGGTATGTTGACTTTTGCGTAAGCCTCCCCGGCAACGGCACCAAAAATTCTTCTTTCTACCTCTTGAGCACTGTGTTGGATTTCCCTGAAGAGGAGAGGATGATGCAGCAAAGTAGCGTAAGTATTTCCCTCAGTTTTTGAGAACCAAGGTATCAATCCAGTAGGAGACCACGCGCAAGTCCCTCGTACCTGCACAAAATGATAGCTACTACTCGCAACCAACGCTTAGGGGTTGTCAATCCCTTCATGGTCACTTACGAGTGAGATCTGATAGAGATAATATTTTTGGTATTTTTGGTATAAAGATGCAAAGTAAAAAGTAAAAGCAAAGCAAGTAAATAAAGTGATGGAAATTGATATGATGAGAATAGACCCGGGGGCCATCGGTTTCACTAGTGGCTTCTCTCAAGAGCATAAGTATTCTACGGTGGGTGAACAAATTACTGTGGAGCAATTGACAGAATTGAGCATAGTTATGAGGTTATCCAGGCAATGATCATGTATATAGGCATCACGTCCGTGACAAGTAGACCAAAGCGATTACGCATCTACTACTATTACTCCACTCATCGACCGCTATCCAAAGCATGCATCTAGAGTATTAAGTTAAAAAGCAGTAACGCTTTAAGCAAGATGACATGATGTAGAGGAATAAATTCATGCAATATGATAAATACCCCATCTTGTTATCCTCGATGGCAACAATACAATATGTGCCTTGCAACTCTTTACATCACTTTGGGTAAGGACACCGCAAGATTGAACCCAAAGCTAAGCACTTCTCCCATTGCAAGAACTACCAATCTAGTTGGCCAAACCAAACGGATAATTCGAAGAGACTTGCAAAGATAACTTAATCATACATAAAAGAATTCAGAGAAGAATCAAATATTTTCCATAGATAAGCTAGATCATAAACCCATAATTCATCGGTCTCAACAAACACACCGCAAAAAGAAGATTACATCGAATCGATCTCCACGAGAGAGGGGGAGAACATTGTATTGAGATCCAAAAAGAGAGAAGAAGCCATCTAGCTACTAGCTATGGACCCGAAGGTCTGAAGTAAACTGCTCACACTACATCGGATGGGCTATGGTGATGATGTAGAATCCCTCCGTGGTGGATGCCCCTCGGTGAGCTCGGAACAGCCCCAAGATGGGATCTCGTGGATACTGAGGAAGGCAGCGGTGGAATTAGGTTTTTGGCTCCGTCCCGATCTATTGAAGTGCAGCAGGTATATATAGGAGGAAGGAGTACATCGGTGGAGCGTCAGGGGGGCCAAGAGGCAGGGGGGCGCGCCCAGGGGGGAGGGCGTGCCCCCCACCCTCGTGACCGCCTCTGGCACTTCTTGGAGTAGGGTCCAAGTCTCCTGGATCACGTTCGGTGAGAAAATCACGTCCCCGAAGGTTTCATTCCGTTTGGACTCCGTTTGATATTCCGTTTCTTCGAAACACTGAAATAGGCAAAAAACAACAATTCTGGGCTGGGCCTCCGGTTAATAGGTTAGTCCCAAAAGTAATATAAAAGTGGAAAATAAAGCCCATTATAGTCCAAAACAATAGATAAAGTAGCATGGAGCAATCAAAAATTATAGATACGTTGGAGACGTATCAGAGAGCGAAGAACAAAAGGAGGAAGAGCAGATTAGCTACCCGTGCCCACCTTCTAATGAGAGTAACTCTTCAACTCATACATTATTTAATTTCCCATCGTGCTTACCGAAGGATGAATGCTATGATGATTGTTATGATCCCATTGATTCTCTTGAAATATCCCTTTTTGATGATGCTTGCTATGCTTGTGGACAAGATGCCAATATGAATGATGCTTATGGAGATGAACTTGCTATAGTTCGTTATGTTAAACATGAAATTGTTGCTATTGCACCCATGCATGATAGTCTTATTATCTTTTTGAATTCTCCCAACTACACTATATCGGAGAAGTTTGCTCTTATTAAGGAATATATTGACGGGTTGCATTTTACTATTGCACATGATGGTTTTGATGAATATAATATGCATGTGCTTGCTGCTCCTACTTGCAATTATTATGAGAGAGGAACTACATCTCCACCTCTCCATGTTTCCAACACGATAAAATTGCAAGAAACTGTTTATACTATGCATTGGCCTTACTAGGTGTGCAAGAATTGTTCTTTTATGACATGCAGATGCATAGGAAGAGAGTTAGACTTCGTTATTGCTTGATATATGTTGCTTTGTGCTCACTACTAAATGCCAAATCATTGCTAATTAAAATTGGCTTTGATATACATTGGGATCCAGATGGATTCACTACTTGAGCACTATATGCCTAGCTTAATGGCTTTAAAGAAAGTGCTGTCAGGGAGACAACCCGGAAGTTTTAGAGAGTAATTTATTTCTGTTGTGTGCTTTTATAAAGTTTAGAAATAAAAATAATGTGCCAAGGTTTGCCTTTAGGATGTTTACGATGCTTGTTGGTTTGTGCGGTGCGGAATGTAAACTTTGGCTGTAGTGCGCGATTTTTTTTACTGGAACGTCAAATGGTTCTGATTCTTTTTGCACTGTCTTTCTATACAAATTTTTTATTTTTCCTAATTTTGGCAGAATTTTTGAAGTATCATAAGTATGGTGAATGTTCAGATTATTACAGACTGTTCTGTTTTAGACAGATTCTGTTTTTGATGCATATTTTGCTTGTTTTGATGAAACTATCAATTCCTATCAGTGGATTAAGCCATGAAAAAGTTATATTACAGTAGATACAATGCAAAAACAAAATATGAATTGGTTTGCAAAAGTACTTAGAGTAGTGATTTGCTTTATTATACTAACGGATCTTACCGAGTTTTCTGTTGAAGTTTTGTGTGGATGAAGTGTTCGATGATCGAGAAGGTCTCGATGTGAGAAGAAGGAAGACAGGCAAGAGCTCAAGCTTGGGGATGACCGAGGCACCCCAAGTAAATATTCAAGTAGACTCAAGCGTCTAAGCTTGGGGATGCCCCGGAAGGCATCCCATCTTTCTTCAACAAGTATCGGTATGTTTTCGGATTCGTTCCGTTCATGCGATATGTGCAATCCTGGAGCGTCTTTTGCATCTAGTTTTCACTTTTCTTTTATGCACCATGCTGGTATGAGATAGTCCTTGGTTGATTTATAGAATGCTCATTGCACTTCACTTATATCTTTTAAGTATGGCCTTATAGAATGCATCATGTGCTTCACTTATATCATTTGAAGTTTAGATTGCCTATTTCTCTTCACATAGATAACCGCCATTTGTAGAATGCTCTTTTGCTTCACTTATATTTGTCAGAGCGTGGGCATATCTTTTGTAGAAAGAATTAAACTCTCTTGCTTCACTTATATCTATTTAGAGAGATGACAGGAACTGGTCATTCACATGGTTAGTCATAAAATCCTACATAAAACTTGTAGATACTTGCAATAGTTTTGCGATATAAAGATGGTGATATTAGAGTCATGCTAGTGGGTGGTTGTGGATTGTAGAAATACTTGTGTTGAGGTTTGTGATTCCCGTAGCATGCATGTATGGTGAACCGTTATGTAACGAAGTTGGAGCATGAGGTATTTATTGATTGTCTTGTTGGGGAACGTAGTAATTTCAAAAAAATTCCTACACACACGCAAGATCATGGTGATGCATAGCAACGAGAGGGGAGAGTGTTGTCCACGTACCCTCGTAGACCGAAAGCAGAAGCATTATAACAACGCGGTTGATGTAGTCGTACGTCTTCACGGCCTGACCGGTCAAGCACCGAAACTACGACATCTCCGAGTTCTAGCACACGTTCAGCTCGGTGACGATCCCCGGACTCCGATCCAGCAGAATGTCGGGGAAGAGTTCCGTCAACACGACGGTGTGGTGATGATCTTGATGTTCTATCATCGCAGGGCTTCGCCTAAGCACCACTACTATATTATCGAGGACTATGGTGGAGGGGGGCACCGCACATGGCTAAGAGATCCAAGGGATCAATCGTTGTGTCTAGGGTGCCCCCCTGCCCCCGTATATAAAGGAGCAAGGGGGGAGGTGCGGCCGGCCAGGAGGAGGCGTGCCAGGAGGAGGCATGCCAAGAGGAGTCCTACTCCCACCGGGAGTAGGACTCCCTCCCTTCCTTGTTGGAGTAGGAGAGGAGAGGGAAGGAGAGAGAGGGGGAAAGCAAAGGGGAGGCGCCGCCCCCTTCCTTGTCCAATTCGGACTTGGGGGAGTGGCGCGGCTGCCCTTGGCCGCCTCCTCTTCCACCACTTGGGCCCATGAGGCCCATTACCCTCCGGGGTTCAGTAACCCCGGTACTCCGGAATATATCCGATAACTCCCGGAACCATTTCGGTGTTCGAATATAGTCGTCCAATATATAAATCTTCATGTCTCGACCATTTCGAGACTCCTCGTTATGTCCGTAATCACATCCGGGACTCCAAACAAACTTCGGTACATCAAAACTCATAAACTCATAATATAATTGTCATCGGAACCTTAAGCGTGCGGACCCTACGGGTTCGAGAACTATGTAGACATGACCTAGAACTGTTTCCGGTCAATAACCAATAGCGGAACCTGGATGCTCATATTGGCTCCTACATATTCTACGAAGATCTTTATCGGTCAAACCGCATAACAACATACGTTGTTCCCTTTGTCATCGGTATGTTACTTGCCCGAGATTCGATCGTCGGTATCTCAATACCTAGTTCAATCTCGTTCTTGGCAAGTCTCTTTACTCGTACTGTAATACATCATCCCGCAACTAACTCATTAGTTGCAATGCTTGAAAGGCTTAAGTGATGTGCATTACCGAGAGGGCCCAGAGATACCTCTCCGACAATCAGAGTGACAAATCCTAATCTCGAAATATGCCAACCCAACAAGTCCCTTTGGAGACACCTGTATAGCTCCTTTATAATCACCCAGTTACGTTGTGACGTTTGGTAGCACACAAAGTGTTCCTCCGGTAAACGGGAGTTGCATAATCTCATAGTCATAGGAACATGTATAAGTCATGAAGAAAGCAATAGCAACATACTAAACGATCGTGTGCTAAGGTAACGGAATGGGTCATGTCAATCACATCATTCTCCTAATGATGTTATCCCGTTAATCAAATGACAACTCATGTCTATGGCTAGGAAACATAACCATCTTTGATCAACGAGCTAGTCAAGTAGAGGCATACTAGTGACAATCAGTTTGTCTATGTATTCACACATGTATTATGTTTCCGGTTAATACAATTCTAGCATGAATAATAAACATTTATCATGATATAAGGAAATAAATAATAACTTTATTATTGCCTCTAAGGCATATTTCCTTGAGTCTTCCACTTGCACTAGAGTCAATAATCTAGATTACACAAGAATGATTCTAACACCCATGGAGCCTTGGTGCTGATCATGTTTTGCTCGTGGAAGAGGCTTAGTCAACGGGTCTGCAACATTCAGATCCGTATGTATCTTGCAAATTTCTATGTCTCCCACCTGGACTAGATCCCGGATGGAATTGAAGCATCTCTTGATGTGCTTGGTTCTCTTGTGAAATCTGGATTCCTTTCCCAAGGCAATTGCACCAGTATTGTCACAAAATAATTTCATTGGACCCGATGCACTAGGTATGACACCTAGATCGGATATGAATTCCTTCATCCAGACTCCTTCATTGGCTGCTTCCGATGCAGCTATGTACTCCGCTTCACACGTAGATCCCGCCACAACGCTTTGTTTAGAACTGCACCAACTGACAACTCCACCGTTCAATGTAAACATGTATCTAGTTTGCGATTTAGAATCGTCTGGATCAGTGTCAAAGCTTGCATCAACGTAACCATTTACGATGAGCTCTTTGTCACCTCCATAAACGAGAAACATATCCTTAGTCCTTTTCAGGTATTTCAGGATGTTCTTGACCACTGTCCAGTGATCCACTCCTGGATTACTTTGGTACCTCCCTGCTAGACTTATAGCAAGGCACACATCAGGTCTGGTACACAGCATTGCATACATGATAGAGCCTATGGCTGAAGCATAGGGAACATCTTTCATCTTCTCTCTATCTTCTGCAGTGGTCGGGCATTGAGTCTGACTCAACTTCACACCTTGTAACACAGGCAAGAACCCTTTCTTTGCTTGATCCATTTTGAACTTCTTCAAAACTTTGTCAAGGTATGTGCTTTGTGAAAGTCCAATTAAGCGTCTTAATCTATCTCTACAGATCTTAATGCCGAATATGTAAGCAGCTTCACCGAGGTCTTTCATTGAAAAACTCTTATTCAAGTATCCCTTTATGCTATCTAGAAATTCTATATCATTTCCAATCAGTAATATGTCATCCACATATAATATCGTAAATGCTACTGAGCTCCCACTCACTTTCTTGTAAAAACAGGCTTCTCCAAAACACTGCAAAAAACCAAATGCTTTGAACACACAATCAAAGCGTTTATTCCAACTCCGAGAGGCTTGCACCAGTCCATAAATGGATCACTGGAGCTTGCACACTTTGTTAGCTCCCTTTGGATCGATAAAACCTTCCGGTTGCATCATATACAACTCTTCTTCCAGAAATCCATTCAGGAATGCAGTTTTGACATCCATTTGCCAAATTTCATAATCATAAAATGCGGCAATTGCTAACATGATTCGGACAGACTTAAGCATCGCTACCGGTGAGAAGGTCTCATCGTAGTCAATCCCTTGAACTTGTCAAAAACCTTTCGGAACAAGTCAAGCTTTGTAGACAGTAACATTACCGTCAACGTCAGTCTTCTTCTTGAAGATCCATTTATTCTCAATTGCTTGCCGATCATCGGGAAAGTCAACCAAAGTCCACACTTTGTTCTCGTACATGGACCCCATCTCAGATTTCATGGCCTCAAGCCATTTTGCGGAATCTGGGCTCAGCATCGCTTCTTCATAGTTCGTAGGTTCGTCATGGTCTAGTAACATAACTTCTAGAACAGGATTACCATACCACTCTGGTGCGGATCTTACTCTGGTTGACCTACGAGGTTCAAGAATAACTTGATCTGAAGTTTCATGATCATCATCATTAACTTCCTCACTAATTGGTGTAGGTGTTGCGAAACCGTGAAACCGGTTTCTGCGATGAACTACTTTCCAATAAGGGAGTAGGTACGATTACCTCATCAAGTTCTACTTTCCTCCCACTCACTTCTTTCGAGAGAAACTCCTTCTCTAGAAAAACTCCGAATTTAGCAACAAAAGTCTTGCCTTCGGATTTGTGATAGAAGGTGTACCCAAGAGTCTCCTTTGGGTATCCTATGAAGAGACATTTCTCCGATTTGGGTTCGAGCTTATCAGGTTGAAGCTTTTTCACATAAGCATCGCAACCCCAAACTTTAAGAAACGACAACTTTGGTTTCTTGATAAACCATTGTTCATAAGGCGTCGTCTCAACGGATTTTGATGGTGTCCTATTTAATGTGAATGCAGCCGTCTCTAAAGCATAACCCCAAAATGATAGCGGCAAATCAGTAAGAGACATCATAGATCGCACCATATCAAGTAAAGTACGATTATGACGTTCGGACACACCATTACGCTGTGGTGTTCCGGGTGGCGTGAGTTGCGAAACTATTCCGCATTGTTTCAAATGTAGACCAAACTCGTAACTCAAATATTCTCCTCCACGATCAGATCGTAGAAACTTTATTTTCTTGTTACAATGATTTTCAACTTCACTCTGAAATTCTTTGAACTTTCCAAAAGTTTCAGACTTATGTTTCATTAAGTAGATATACCCATATCTGCTTAAATCATCTGTGAAGGTGAGAAAATAACGATATCCGCCATGAGCCTCAACATTCATCGGACCACATACATCTGTATGTATGATTTCCAACAAATCCGTTGCTCTCTCCATAGTACCGGAGAAAGGCGTTTTAGTCATCTTGCCCATGAGGCACGGTTCACAAGTACCAAGTGATTCATAATCAAGTGGTTCCAAAAGTCCATCAGTATGGAGTTTCTTCATGCGCTTTACACCGATATGACCTAAATGGCGATTGCCACAAATAAGTTGCACTATCATTATCAACTCTGCATCTTTTGGCTTCAACATTATGAATATGTGTATCACTACTATCGATATTCAATAAAAATAAACCACTCTTCAAGGGTGCATGACCATAAAAGATATTACTCATATAAATAGAACAACCATTATTCTCTGATTTAAATGAATAACCGTCTCGCATCAAACAAGATCCAGATATAATGTTCATGCTCAACGGCACGAAATAACAATTATTTAGGTCTAATACTAATCCCGAAGGTAGATGTAGAGGTAGCATGCCGATTGCGATCACATCGACTTTGGAACCATTTCCCACGCGCATCGTCACCTCGTCCTTAGCCAATCTCCGCTTAATCCGCAGCCCCTGTTTCGAGTTGCAAATATTAGCAACAGAACCAATATCAAATACCCAGGTGCTACTGCGAGCATTAGTAAGGCACACATCAATAACATGTATATCACATATACCTTTGTTCACCTTGCCATCCTTCTTATCCGCCAAATTTTTGGGGCAGTTCCGCTTCCAGTGACCAGTTTGCTTGCAGTAGAAGCACTTAGTTTCAGGCTTAGGTCCAGACTTGGGTTTCTTCTCCTGAGCAGCAACTTGCTTGCTGTTCTTCTTGAAGTTCCCCTTCTTCTTCCCTTTGCCCTTTTTCTTGAAACTAGTGGTATTGTTGACCATCAACACTTGATGCTCCTTCTTGATTTCTACCTCCGCAGCCTTTAGCATTGTGAAGAGCTCAGGAATTGTATTTTCCATCCCTTGCATGTTATAGTTCATCACGAAGCTTTTTTAGCTTGGTGGCAGTGATTGGAGAATTCTGTCAATGACGCTATCATTCGGAAGATTAACTCCCAGTTGAATCAAGTGATTATTATACCCAGACATTTTGAGTATATGCTCACTGACAGAACTATTCTCCTCCATCTTGCAGCTATAGAACTTATTGGAGACTTCGTATCTCTCAATCCGGGCATTTGCTTGAAATATTAACTTCAACTCTTGGAACATCTCATATGCTCCATGATGTTCAAAACGTCGTTGAAGTCCCGGTTCTAAGCCGTAAAGCATGGCACAATGAACTATCGAGTAGTCATCGACTTTGCTCTGCGGGACGTTCTTAACATCTAGTGTTGCTCCTGCGGCGGGCACGGCACCAATGCCGGTGCTTCGGGGCGTAATTCTTCTATGCAGCAATGAGGATAATCCTCAAGTTATGGACCCAGTCCGTGTAATTGCTACCATCATCTTTCAACTTTGCTTTCTCAAGGAACGCATTAAAATTCAACGAAACAACAACACGGGCCATCTATCTACAATCAACATAGAGAAGCAAGATACTATCAGGTACTAAGTTCATGATAAATTTAAGTTCAATTAATCATATTACTTAAGAACTCCCACTTAGATAGACATCCCTCTAATCCTCTAAGTGATCACGTGATCCAAATCAACTAAACCATGTCTGATCATCACGTGAGACAGAGTAGTTTCAATGGTGAACATCACTATGTTGATCATATCTACTATATGATTCACGCTCGACCTTTCGGTCTCCGTGTTAGAGGCCATATCTGTTATATGCTAGGCTCGTCAAGTTTAACCCGAGTATTCGCGTGTGCAACTGTTTTGCATCCGTTGTATTTGAACGTAGAGCCTATCACACCCGATCATCACGTGGTGTCTCGACAAGAACTTTCGCATAGCGGTGCATACTCGGGGAGAACACTTATACTTTGATAATTTAGTGAGGATCATCTTATAATGCTACCGTCAATCAAAGCAAGATAATATGCATAAAAGATAAACATCACATGCAATCAATATAAGTGATATGATATGGCCATCATCATCTTGTGCTTGTGATCTCCATCTCCAAGCACCTCCATGATCACCATCATCACCGCGCGCGACACCTTGATCTCCATCGTAGCATCGTTGTCGTCTCGCCAATCTTATGCTTCTACAACTCTCGGTCCCGCTTAGTGATAAAGTAAAGCATTACATGGCGATTGCATTGCATACAATAAAGCGACAACCATATGGCTCCTGCCAGTTGCCGATAACTTCGGTTACAAAACATGATCATCTCATACAATAAAATATAGCATCACGTCTTGACCATATTACATCACAACATGCCCTGCAAAAACAAGTTAGACGTCCTCTACTTTGTTGTTGCAAATTTTACGTGGCTGCTACGAGCTTAGCAAGAACCGTTCTTACCTACGCATCAAAACCACAACGATAGTTTGTCAAGTTGGTGCTGTTTTAACCTTCGCAAGGACCGGGCGTAGCCACACTCGGTTCAACTAAAGTGAGAGAGACAGACACCCGCCGGTCACCTTCAAGCAACGAGTGCTCACAACGGTGAAACCAGTCTCGCGTAAACGTGCGCGTAATGTCGGTCTGGGCCGCTTCATCTCACAATACCGCCGAACCAAAGTATGACATGCTGGTAAGCAGTATGACTTATATCGCCCAGAACTCACTTGTGTTCTACTCGTGCATATGACATCTAAGCATAAAACCAGGCTCGGATGCAACTGTTGGGGAACGTAGTAATTTCAAAAAAAAATCCTACGCACACACAAGATCATGGTGATGCATAGAAACGAGAGGGGAGAGTGTTGTCCACCTACCCTCGTAGACCGAAAGCGGAAGCGTTATAACAACGCGGTTGATGTAGTCGTACGTCTTCACGGCCGACCGATCAAGCATTGAAACTACGACACCTCCGAGTTCTAGCACACGTTCAGCTCGATGACGATTCCCGGACTCCGATCCAGCAGAATGTTGGGGAAGAGTTCCGTCAGCATGACAACGTGGTGACGATCTTGATGTTCTACCGTCGCAGGCCTTCGCCTAAGCACCGCTACTATATTATCGAGGACTATGGTGGAGGGGGGCACCGCACACGGCTAAGAGATCCAAGGGATCAATCGTTGTGTCTAGGGTGCCCCCTGCCCCCATATATAAAGGAGCAAGGGGGGGGGGGGGAGGTGTGGCCGGCCAGGAGGAGGCGCGCCAGGAGGAGTCCAACTACCACCGGAGTAGGACTCCCTCCTTCCTTGTTGGAGTAGGAGAGGAGAGGGAAGGAGAGAGAGAAAGGAAAGGCGCCGCCTCCTTGTCCAATTCGGACTTGGGGGGGGGGGGGAGTGGCGCGCGGCTGCCCCTTGGCCGCCTCTCCTCTTCCACCACTTGGGCCCATGGGGCCCATTAACCTCCGGGGGGTTCCGGTAACCCCGGTACTCGAAATCGTCGATAACTCCGGAACCATTCCGGTGTCCGAATATAGTCGTCCAATATATCAATCTTCATGTCTCAACCATTTCGAGACTCCTCGTTATCTCCGTAATCACATCCGGGACTCCGAACAAACTTCGGTACATCAAAACTTATAAACTCATAATATAATTGTCATCGGAACCTTAAGCGTGCGGACCCTACGGGTTCGAGAACTATGTAGAAATGACCTAGAACTGTTTCCGATCAATAACCAATAGCGGAACCTGGATGCTCATATTGGCTCCTACATATTCTACGAAGATCTTTATCAGTCAAACCGCATAACAACATCGTTGTTCCCTTTGTCATCGATATGTTACTTGCCGAGATTCGATCGTCGGTATCTCAATACCTAGTTCAATCTCAATTCTTGGCAAGTCTCTTTACTCATCTTGTAATACATCATCCATAACTAACTCATTAGTTGCAATGCTTGCAAGGCTTAAGTGATGTGCATTACCGAGAGGGCCCAGAGATACCTCTCCGACAATCGGAGTGACAAATCCTAATCTCGAAATACGCCAACCCAACAAGTAACTTTTGAGACACCTGTAGAGCTCCTTTATAATCACCCAGTTACGTTGTGACGTTTGGTAGCACACAAAGTGTTCCTCCGGTAAACGGGAGTTGCATAATCTCATAGTCATAGGAACATGTATAAGTCATGAAGAAAGCAATAGCAACATACTAAACGATCGTGTGCTAAGCTAATGGAATGGGCCATGTCAATCACATCATTCTCCTAATGATGTGATCCCGTTAATCAAATGACAACTCATGTCTATGGCTAGGAAACATAACCATCTTTGATCAACGAGCTAGTCAAGTAGAAGCATACTAGTGACAATCTGTTTGTCTATGTATTCACACATGTATTATGTTTCCGGTTAATACAATTCTAGCATGAATAATAAACACTTATCATGATATAAGGAAATAAATAATAACTTTATTATTGCCTCTAGGGCATATTTCCTTCATGTCTTCCTTATGAGAGGCGGTCGGGGACGAGCGATGGTCTTTTCCTACCAATCTATCCCCCTAGGGGCATGCGTAGTAGTACTTTGCTTCGAGGGCTAATAAACTTTTGCAATAAATATATGAGTTCTTTATGACTAATGTGAGTCCATGGATTATACGCACTCTCACCCTTCCATCATTGCTAGCCTCTTGATGCAGTGCATTGCCCTTTCTCACCTCGAGAGTTGGTGCAAACTTCGCAGTGCATCCGCACCCGTGATATGATACGCTCTGTCACACATAAGCCTCATTATATCTTCCTCAAAACAGCCACCATACCTACCTATCATGGCATTTCCATAGCCATTCCGAGATATATTGCCATGCAACTTCCATCATCATCATATACATGACTTGAGCATTTATCGTCATAAATCTTTGCATGATCGTAAGATAGCTAGCATGATGTTTTCATGGCTTGTCCGTTTTTGATGTCATTGCTACGCTAGATCATTGCACATCCCGGTACACCGCCGGAGGCATTCATATAGAGTCATATCTTTGTTCTAGATATCGAGTTGTAATATTGAGTTGTAAGTAAATAGAAGTGTGATGATCATCATTATTAGAGCATTGCCCCAGTGAGGAAAGGATGATGGAGACTATGATTCCCCCACAAGTCGGGATGAGACTCCGAAAAAAAAGAGAAATGCCAAAAAAAGGAGAAGGCCCCAAAAAAATGAGAGAAAAAGAGAGAAGGGGCAATATTACTATCCTTTTACCACACTTGTGCTTCAGAGTAGCACCATGTTCTTCATATAGAGAGTCTCTTGAGTTATCACTTTCATATACTGGTGGGAATTTTCATTATAGAACTTGGCTTGTATATTCCAACATGGGCTTCCTCAAACGCCCTAGGTCTTCATGAGCAAGCGAGTTGGATGCAGACCCACTTAGTTTCAGTTTGAGCTTGCATATACTTATAGCTCTAGTGCATCCGTTGCATGGAAATCACTACTCCTCACGTTGACATCAATTGATGGGCATCTCCATAGCCCGTTGATTAGCCGCGTCGATGTGATACTTTCTCCTTTTTTTCTTCTCCACATAACCCCCATCATCATATTCTATTCCACCTATAGTGCTATGTCCATGGCTCACGCTCATGTATTGCATGAGGGTTGAAAAGGCTGAAGCACATTAAAAAGTATGAACCAATTGCTCGGCTTGTCATCGGGGTTGTGCATGATGTGAATATTTTGTGTGGTGAAGATGGAGCATAGCAGACTATATGATTTTGTAGGGATAACTTTCTTTGGCCTTGTTATTTTGAAAAGACATGATTGCTTTGTTAGTAGGCTTGAAGTATTATTGTTTTTATGTCAAATGATAGACTATTGCTTTGAATCACTCGTGTCTTAATATTCATGCCATGATTAGATACATGATCAAGATTATGCTAGGTAAAATTCCACATCAAAAATTATCTTTTTTATCATTTACCTACTCGAGGACGAGCATGAATTAAGCTTGGGTATGCTGATACCTCTCCGTTGTATCTATAATTTTTGATTGTTCCATGCCAATATTATTCAACTTTCATACGCTTTTGGCAACTTTTTATACTATTTTTCGGACTAACATATTGATCTAGTGCCCAGTGCCAGTTCCTGTTTGTTGCATGTTTTTGGTTTCGCAGAATATCCATATCAAACGGAATCCAAACAGGATAAAAACGGACGGAGAATATTTTTGGAATATTTGGAGAATTCCGGAAGAAGAATCAACGTGAGACGGTGCCCGAGGGGGGCACGAGGCAGGGGGGCGCGCCCCACCCCTGGGCGCGCCCCTGACCCTCGTGGGCCCCCCGTAAGGCGGTTGCTGCTCTACTTTGGACGCAAGAAAACTAATTTTCGGAGAAAAATCTGGGCGAAGGTTTCAATCCAATCGGAGTTACGGATCTCCATATATACACGAAACGGTGAAAGGGCGGAGACCGTAATGCGTAAACAGAGGGAGACAGAGAGACAGATCCAATCTCGAAGGGGTTCTCGCCCCTCCCATGACATGGAGGCCAAGGACCAGAGGAGAAACCCTTCTCCCATCTAGGGAGGAGGTCAAGGAAGAAGAGGAAGAAGGGGGCCCCTCTCCCCCTCTCCTACGGTGGCGCCGGAACGCTGCCGTGGCCACCATCATCATCACCGCGATCTTCACCAACACCTCCGCCATATTCACCAACATCTCCATCACCTTCCCCCCTCTATCTACAGCGGTCCACTCTCCTGCAACCTACTGTACCCTCTACTTGAACATGGTACTTTATGCTTCATATTATTATCCAATGATGTGTTGCCATCCTATGATGTCTAAGTAGATTTTCGTTGTCCTATCGGTGGTTGATGAATTGCTATGATTGATTTAATTTGCTTGTGGTTATGTTGCTGTCCTTTGGTGCCCATCATATGAGCGCGCACGTGGATCACACCATAGGGTTAGTTGTATGTTGATAGGACTATGTATTGGAGGGCAAGGGTGACAGAAGCTTCAACCTAGCATAGAAATTGATGCATACGTGGATCCCACATAAAACTTGCTATCGGTCTAGTAAAGTAGTCAATTGCTTAGGGACAACTTATCAACTCCTACCACCACTTTTCCACACTCACTATATTTACTTTATTGTGTCTTCATCTAAACAGCCCCTAGTTTTTATTTACAAGCTCTTTTTATTCTTGCAAACCTATCCAACAACACCTACAAAGTACTTCTAGTTTCATACTTGTTCTAGGTAAAGCGAACATTAAGCATGCGTAGAGTTGTATCGGTGGTTGATAGAACTTGAGGGAATATTTGTTCTACCTTTAGCTCCTCGTTGGGTTCGACACTCTTACTTATCGAAAGAGGCTACAATTGATCCCCTATACTTGTGGGTTATCAGCTATGTCTCTAGATTCCCCCACAGTTATACTAGCAACAGAATCTCTAAATTCAGATTTGCGAGGTTCAATAGGACTACCCCATTGTGGAAGTTTGCAAGCAGTATTAAAATCCTCTAAGTCCATAGTATAAGAATTTTCATAAAGATCAAACAGGACAGTTTGAGAATTGCGTGACGATGAAAATTCAAACCTCCTCACAAAGGAATTAGTGAGATAGTGGTACTGACGACACTTATCTGCCTCAATGCCCTCAAGATCAGCGTTACACATATATGTGTTAAATTCTTCCTTGATTCCTGCTTGATTCATAAAGTTCTCTGAAGGCCATTCACAAGCCCGCACTTGAGCGTCCCTTGGTGGTTCATCATCGGCATCGCGCATTGCGAGCCTGGGTCCTTGCTTCCTTGAAGGGCCACCTTGGTACATTTTCCTAAACATATTTCTTCCTCTGAAAAATTTCTGGAAGTTTTAGTAACTTCAAATAAAAGTGAACCAAACTCAACAAAATTGATAGCAACTACTCCCACAAGTGCCTAGAGACTATATCATGCATTAGAACTACTTGGAACCATATAAATTTGACATGCAAGCTCAAGAACATGGTCACCTAGGCAGCAAAAATTTGCAATGAATAAAGCACTAGAACAAAAACTAATTGGACCATTGGAGGAGTCAAATACCAAGGAACAATCCCCCAAAGCAGTTTTGTGAGAGGTGCTTTGAGCAAGGAGATTGAAAATCGCAGCAAAATGAGCTAGAACTCGTGCTTGAGCTGGTTGGTGATTTTTTGGGAGGAAGAAGGAGTGTGTGGTGGCTGGAATAAGTGGAGGGGAGCCACCATGGGCCCACAAGGCAGGGGGGCGCGCCCTGGACCCTCGTGGCCAGGTGCCAGCTCCCCCTGATGTGTTCTCTGTGCCAAATATCCTCATGTATTCTAGAAAAAATCATATTTCATTTTCGGGGCATTTGGAGAACTTTTATTTTGGGGGTATTTTTATATTGCACGGATAATTCAGAAAACAGACAGAAAATACTATTTTTACTTTATTTAATCTGAATAACAGAAAGTAAAAGGAGGGTACAGAAGGTTGTGCTTTCTAACTTCATCCATCTCATGCTCATCAAAAGGAATCCACTAACAAGGTTGATCAAGTCTTGTTAACAAACTCATTCCGAATAACATGAAACCGGAGAAATTTCGAATAACACTATGGTACCTCAACGGGGATATGCACATCCCCAATAATAAGAATATCATATCTCTTTTTGACAGTAGGAAGACGAAATTCAAAACCTCCAAAAATAATCGATGGAATTTTTCCAATAGAATTGATACTGTGGACTTGAGGTTGTTTCCTCGGAAAGTGTACCGTATGCTCATCGCCATTAACATGAAAAGTGACATTGCCTTTGTTGCAATCAATAACAGCCCCTGCAGTATTAAAAAGGGTCTTCCAAGAATAATAGACATACTATCCTCCGCGGGAATATCAAGAATAACAAAGTCCGTTAAAATAGTAACGTTTGCAACCACAACAGGCACATCCTCGCAAATACCGGCAATTATCTGATTGATTTATCGGCCATTTGCAAAGATATTTCAGTAGGTGTCAACTTATTCAAATCAAGTCTACAATATAAAGAGAGAGGCATAACACTAACACCGGCTCCAAGATCACATAAAGCATTTTTAACATAGTTTCTTTTAATGGAGCAAGGTATAATGGGTAATCCTGGATCTCCAAGTTTCTTTGGTATTCCACCCTTAAAAGTATAATTAGCAAGCATGGTGGAAATTTCAGTATCCGGTATCTTCCTTTTATTTGTAACAATTTCTTTCATATACTTAGCATAAGGATTAATTTTGAGCATATCAGTTAATCGCATACGCAAAAATTTAGGTCTAATCATTTCAGCAAAGCGCTCAAAATCCTCATCATCCTTTTTCTTGGATGGTTTAGGAGGAAAATGCATGGGTTTCTGAACCCATTGTTCTCTTTCTTTACCGTGCTTCCTAGCAACAAAATCTCTCTTATCATAACGTTGATTCTTTGATTGTGGGTTATCAAGATCAACAACAGGTTCAATTTCTACATCATTATCATTGCTAGGTTGAGCATCAACATGAACATCATCATTATCATTATCGCTAGGGTCATGTTCCTTACCAGATTGTGTTTCAGCATCAGAAATAGAAATATCATTAGGATTCTCAGGTGTGTCTACAACAGATTCACTAGAAGCATGCAAAGTCCTATCATTTTTCTTTTTCTTCTTCTTAGAAGGACTAGGTGCATCTAAATTATTTCTCTGAGAATCCTGCTCAATTCTCTTAGGGTGGCCCTCAGGATACAAAGGTTCCTGAGTCACTTTACCCCCTCTAGTCATAACTCTAATAGCATTATCATTCTTCTTATTATTTAATTCATAGAGCAAATCATTCTGAGCTTTAAGTACTTGTTCTACTTGAGTGGTAACCATAGAAGCATGTTTACTAATGAGTTTAAGTTCACCTTTAACCCTAGACATATAATCACCCAAGTGTTCAATCATATAATAATTGTGTTTTAATTGTCTACCAAAATAAGCATTAAAATCTTCTTGCTTAACCATAAAGTTATCAAACTCATCCAAACATTGGCTAGCAAACTTAGTAGGAGGGATTTCAGCTTTATCATATCTATAGAGAGAATTTACCTTTACTACCTGTGTCGGGTTATCAAGACCATGTGTTTCTTCAATAGGTGATGAATTAAGACCATATATTTCTTCAACCGGCGGTAAATTAAGACCATGTATTTCTTCAATAGGAGGTAAATTCTTAACATCTTCAGCTTTAATACCCTTTTCTTTCATAGATTTACATGCCTCTTGCATATCCTCGGGATCGAGAAATAGAACACCCCTCTTCTTCGGAGTTGGCTTAGGAGTTGGTTCAGGGAGTGTCCAATTATTTTCATTTGTCAACATATTATTCAATAGAATTTCAGCTTCATCCGGTGTTCTTTCCCTGAAAGCAGAACCAGCACAACTATCCAGATAGTCTCTGGAAGCATCGGTTAGTCCACTATAAAAGATATCAAGTATTTGATTTTTCTTGAGAGGATGATCAAGCAAAGCATTAAGTAGTTGGAGAAGCCTCCCCCAAGCTTGTGGGAGATTCTCTTCTTCAATTTGCACAAAATTATATATATCCCTTAAAGCAGCTTGTTTCTTATGAGCAGGGAAATATTTAGCAGAGAAGTAATAAATCATATCCTGGGGACTACGCACAGAACCAGGATTAAGAGAATTAAACCATATCTCAGCATCACCCTTTACTGAGAACGGAAATATTTTAAGGATATAATAGTAGCGAGTTTTCTCATCATTAGTGAACAGGGTGGCTATATCATTTAATTTAGTAAGATGAGCCACAACAGTTTCAGATTCATAGCCATAGAAAGGATTAGATTCAACCAAAGTAATTATATCAGGATCAATAGAGAATTCATAATCCTTATCAGTAACAAAGATAGGTGAAGTAGCATAAGCAGGGTCATATTTCATTCTAGAATTCAAAGTTTTTTGTTTCAGCTTAGCTAATAATTTCTTAAGATCACTTCTATCATTACAAGCAAGAAAGTCTCTAGCAGTTTCTTCATCCATAACATAGCCCTCGAGCTGTGAGGCAATTCATATTTAGGGGAGAGACTTCATCATCACTTTCATCAATATTATCGGTTTCAATAATTTCATTCTCTCTAGCCCTAGCAAGTTGTTCATCAAGAAATTCACCAAGTGGCACAAGAGTATCAAGCATAGAAGTAGTTTCATCATAAGTATCATGCATAGCGTAAGTGGCATCATCAATAACATGCGACATATCGTAATTAGTAGCGAAGCGAGGTTTAGGTGTCGCAAGCTTACTCAAAAGCAAGGTGAATCAAGTGTAGAGCTAGATGGCAGTTCCTTACCTCCCCTCGTAGTTGAGGGATAAATTTTTGTTTTCTTGTCATTCAAGTTCTTCATAGTGACCAGCAGATATAAATCCCAAGTAACTTAAAGAATAGAGTTATGCTCCCCGGCAACGGCGCCAGAAAATAGTCTTGATAACCCACAAGTATAGGGGATCGCAACAGTTTTCGAGGGTAGAGTATTCAACCCAAATTTATTGATTCGACACAAGGGGAGCCAAAGAAAATTCTCAAGTATTAACAGTTGATTTGTCAATTCAACCACACCTGGATAACTTAGTATCTGCAGCAAAGTATTTAGTAGCAACGTAATATGGAAGTAACGGTAGCGGTAGGAAAAGTAATATTTTTGGGTTTTGTAGTGATTGTAATAGTAGCAACGGAAAAGTAAATAAGCAAAGAACAATATGTGAAAAGCTCATAGGCATTGGATCGGTGATGGAGAATTATGCCGGATGTGGTTCATCATGTAACAGTCATAACATAGGGTGACACAGAACTAGCTCCAATTCATCAATGTAATGTAGGCATGTATTGCGAATATAGTTGTACATGCTTATGGAAAAGAACTTGCATGACATCTTTTGTCCTACCCTCCCGTGGCAGCGGGGTCCTAGCAGAAACTAAGGGATATTAAGGCCTCCTTTTAATAGAGTACAAGACCAAAGCATTAACACATAGTGAATACATGAACTCCTCAAACTACGGTCATCACCGGGAGTGGTCCCGATTATTGTCACTTCGGGGTTGCCGGATCATAACACATAGTAGGTGACTATAGACTTGCAAGATAGGATCAAGAACTCACATATATTCATGAAAACATAATAGGTTCAGATCTGAAATCATGGCACTCGGGCCCTAGTGACAAGCATTAAGCATAGCAAAGTCATAGCAACATCAATCTCGGAACATAATGGATACTAGGGATCAAACCCTAACAAAACTAACTCGATTACATGATAAATCTCATCCAACCCATCACCGTCCAGCAAGCCTACAATGGAATTACTCACGCACGGCGGTGAGCATCATGAAATTGGTGATGGAGGATAGTTGATGATGACGACGGCGACGGATTCCCCTCTCCAGAGCCCCGAACGGACTCCAGATCAGCCCTCCCAAGAGAGTTTAGGGCTTGGCGGCGGCTCCGTATCGTAAAACACGATGAATCTTTCTCTCTGATTTTTTTCTCCCCGAACACGAATATATAGAGTTGGAGTTGAGGTGGGTGGAGCTCCAGGGGGCCCACGAGGGAGGGGGTGCGCCCAGGGGGGCAGGCACGCCCCCCACCCTCGTGGAAAGGGTGTGGGCCCCCTGGCCTTGATTCTTTCACCAGTATTTTTCATTATTTCCAAATATAATCTCCGTGAAGTTTCAGATCATTCCGAGAACTTTTGTTTCTGCACATAAATAATACCATGGCAATTCTGCTGAAAACAGCGTCAGTCCAGGTTAGTTCCATTCAAATCATGCAAGTTAGAGTCCAAAACAAGGGCAAAAGTGTTTGGAAAATTAGATACGATGGAGACGTATCATTGTGCTGCTCCCTTGCACTTCTACTACTTGTTGTTCTTCATTGGCAAATTAATTTCTTCACTGACATCTGGCTTGGAACTAGAATTATCTGTTTCTCGCTTGTTGTTCGGTGTCGATACTATTCCTTTGAAGGATTTTCACTAGACGCCGATTTCAGGTACTCATCGAGAGCTCTAAATTTAGGTCCAAACGTAAGGTCAGCATTCTCATCCCGGGACGATGGTGTTGGGCATTATAATTTAGAGTGTCCAAGATGACCATAAGAGACGCATAAATACGGAAGTTGTTCATATTGTATATCGTACATGTCCACACACTTCATACTAGCCGAGTCAATTAGAATCCATCGCCTGAGAGTTTTTTCCACATCTTTAGTAACCCTTGCATAGAGTAAACCTCCAGTATGATCAAACTTAACATATTCAGTGTTATTGCTGATCTGTTGGGCGGTCGGCAAAGCCCATGCATCATCCCTCAAGTTAGAGGGTCGGTCAACGATCATGGCCCAAATCTTCAACCAATCGAACTTCATCTCATCCGGCCTCATGCAATCCTTAAATTCTGGCAGTATAAGTAAATACTTGTCAATATGCCTTGGGGATCCTCCCCAAACTTGATTCATGTCCCTCTGATTTTCAAATTCATCTAGAAACATGTTAGGATTGATTGAGAAAAAATGGAGGCCTTAGGGATTGTCAATGCCGTCCAAAGAGTATTGGCTATGTTTGGATGAGGAATTGATTGCGGTTAAAGCATATTTCTAGCTATCAACCACTTCGCTGAACCACTGATATGTCTCCAACGCGTCTACTTTTCCAAACACTTTGCTCTTGTTTTGGCCTCTAATTTGCATGACTTGAGTGAAACTAACCCGACCTAACGTTCTTTTCAGCAGAACTACCATGGTATTGTTTTTGTGTAGAAATAAAAGTGCTCGGAATTGGACAAGAATTTGGGAGTTTTTTGGAATATATAAAAAATACTGAAACGAAAAAGTACTGGAGAGGAGCCGCCGAGGGGGCACAAGGGAAAGTGGCACGGCCACCCCCTGGCAGAGTCACGTGTCCTTGTGGGACCCCTGGACACCGCCTTGGCCTTATTCCGGTGCTATAAATTCACATCTCATCCAAAAAAACACGAGAAAGTTTCATCGTGTTTTACGATACAGAGCCGCTGCCACCTCATGTTCTTCGTCGCTGAGCCCTAATCTGGGCCCCTTTGTGCCTCCGGAGAGAGGCATTTTATGCCATCGTCATCACTAACCTTTCTCTATCAACAATTTTATGATGCTCACATCTATGTGTGAGTAATCTTCTGCAGGCATATGGAGGTAGATGGGATTTGAATGAGATTTGTTATGCAATCGTTATCAGATTTGTTAGGGCTTGATCCCTAGTATCCACTATGTTCGATGTTGCTATGACTTTGCTATGCTTAATGCTTGTCACTAGGGCCCGACTGCCATGATTTTACATTTGAACCTATTACGTTTTCATGAATATATTTGATATCTTGAACTTGACTGTGTATGCACTTGTTATTGTTATGAACCCTAGACCCCAAAGTGACAACAATTGGGATACTCTACGGGGATAACTGTAATTTGAGGATTACATGTATTCACTATGTGTTAATGCATTGTTCCAGTTATCTATTAAAAGGAGTGCCTTAATTACCCTTGGTTTCCATTAGGGCCCCGCTGCCAAGGGAGGGTAAGACAAAAGATGTTATGTAAGTTCTTATCACAAACATGTATGACTATATACGAAATACTGTATGCCCTAGAGGCAATAATATTGTATTATTATATTTATGAGTTCATAATTTGGAGTATATATTCAATGCTATGATTGTTATGACCCTGGAATATGCGATTCAGTTGAAAACTCATATGCACGTGTAGAATTATAAATGCTAAAATAAGATTCCTAGTTTCGCCTCTAAGACTAGCTCAAGTGTTGTTGGTGATCTTGTTTTCCAGATCTTGAGATATCATTAAGTGTAAAGATAGTCTCAAAACAACACTGAGAGTACGACGTTAGAAGAACGATCATATTGAATCGACCCAAAACTTGTTTGTTATGCTTTGAGATAATATCGTCATAAGTCAAATGTTATAACACAGAGTGTTAACTTGTGATTTTAGTTCCTTATACAATGAGAGTATCATAGTCACTTCTTACCATATGATGAGATTTGGGGTTTATCAAATGTCATCGGTAACTTGGTGATCATAACGACAACTTACAGGTTCATCAGAAAGTTTGACAAGGGACACAATAGCTCGAGAGTGGAATTTGCTCCTCCGGTGATGGAGACATATTCTTTGGGCCCTCTCGGTATGACGGCATCCATCATCATCTGGAAAGACATAGGTGACTTCATCACGGGGATGGCGGAACACGACAACGGGCAAGAAGAACAAAACCGATAACGAGGAGACCGGTATTGTGAGCATGTGTATGACTCAAGAGGATACCAATATATCTCACCTCGGGTTTTGTAAAGTACTCCCTCCGTAAACTAATATAAGAGCGTTTAGAATACTAAAGTAGTGATCTAAACGCTCTTATATTAGTTTATAGAGGGAGTATAACGAAGCAAGGCGAACATCACATGATAGCCGAAGGTTCACTCGAATAACTTTCATGTAATCATAGGGATCGATATGGACGCCTACGGTTCCACTATCATTCATTAAACGAAGGGGTTTAATTCCTGTCTATGCTTTACACGGGAATTTCATCTAGTCACATTCATCATGTTGATTTGATTCGTGTTCGCTACTTTGATAATTCGATATGTGGGTGGACCGGTGCTTAGGTGCTGCTCTTACTTGAACAAGCCTCCTACTTATGATTAACTCCCTCACAAGCATCCGCAACTAGGAGAAAATTATTAAGAATAAATTTTAACCATAGCATTAAACTTTTGGATCCAATTGGTCCCTTACGGAATAGCGCATAAACTAGGGTTTAAGCTTCTGTCACTCTTGCAACTCATTATCTAATAACTACTCCATAATGCATTCCCTTAGGCCCAAACATGGTGAAGTTTCATGTAGTCGACGTTCACATGACACCACTAAGGGAATCACACCATACATACCATCAAAATATCAAACACATATCAAGTTCACATGATTACTTGCAACAAGATTTCTCCCGTGACCTCAAGAACAAAAGTAACTACTCACAAGTGATAAACATGCTCAAGATCAGAGGGGTATTAAATAGCATATTGGATCTAAAATCTTCCACCAAATAAACCATATAGAATCAACTACAAGATGTAATCAACACTACTAGTCAACCACAAGCACCGATCTATATTTTCGGTACGAAGATTGAACACAAGAGATGAACTAGGGCTTGAGAGGAGAAGTCACTGTTGAAGATGTTGATGGATATTGCCCTCCCCAAGATGGGGGATTTGTTGGTGGTGATGATGACGATGATTTCCCCCTCCGGGAGGGAAGTTCTCCTGGCGGAATCGCTCCACCGAAGGGTAAAATTTCTCCTACCCAAGTTTCGCCTCGAGACGGCGGCGCTTCGTCCAGAAAGTCCTCCCATATTTTTTCTAGGTCAAAATGACTTATATACAAGAAGATGGGCACCGAAGGTGAGTCCGGCTGAGCACAACCCACCAGTGCGTGCCTGGGGAGCCCGCGCACCCTGGTGTCTTGTGCTCACTAGGTGGCCCCCTCTAGTGGTTATTTGCTCTAGTATTTCTTATTTATTCCATAAAAAATCCTCGTGAAGTTTCAGCTCATTTGGAGTTGTGCAAAATAGGTAGCCTGACGTAGCTTTTTCATGTCCAGATTTTCAGCTGCTGGAATTCTCCCTCTTTGAGCGTACCTTGCATATTATCAGAGAAAAGGCATTATAATTACTCCAAAAAGCATTATTATGCATAAAAACATTATAAATAATAGTAGGTAAATAAGATGCAAAATGGACGTATCAAGTCCCCCAAGCTTAGACCTCGCTTTCCTCAAGTGAAAACCGAAATTGAAAAACATGTCCACATGCTTAGAGAGAGAGGTGTCGATAAAAATAATACGGACATAGAAGCATCATAAGAATGATTATAACAGCAACAAACTTTAACATAAAACTTCTATCATAAACTTCTCATGAATAAGTAGTAATTCATCACACTTTCAAAGTATAAAGCGTAAACTCTATTGGAAACCAACAAACTATGTTCTCAGTCAACTTTGCAACTACAATTCTTCATCTTTTCAGGAAGAGTCACGTATCAGAGCCTTTAGGCAAGTCCACATAATCAACCATCATATAGTCTTTTATGATTGTTAACACTCACCGCATACACATGAGCAAAACGTTTCAACCGGACACATAGAAAGATAGGAGCTTATAATTTCTCCTCCCAACGTATTCACCTCAAGGGTGATGTCAACAATAATAACTCATTCTACCCATATTCAACTGGACATATGTGCCTAGATCTTTGCTCACCACATGATGCTTGCCAAAGGAGAAAAATAAAAAGGAATTGAGAGAAAACTTTGACTCTTGCATAAAGGTAAATACATAAAAGTAAAAGATAGGCCCTTCGTAGAGGGAAGCAGAGATTGCCATGCGCCTTTTGTTTGTATGCTCAATCCCTTAGTGCAAGAGAACATCATGTTATATTGCCCCTTGTGATGGCAACCTTTATTATCCAGTCTGTCGCTTTTATTCGTTACCATCACAAGTTCGTACAACGCTCAATTTTCTCTTTCACTAAATGATCACACACTTTTAGAAGCAATTTTTATTGCCTTATTGCATTGATGACAACTTACTTGAAGGATCTTACTCAATCCTTAGGTAGGTATGGTGGACTCTTGAAAATAAGATTTGGGTTTAAGGGTTTTTGGATGCACAAGTAGTATCTCTACTTAGTGCGGAATTTTTGGCTAGCAAAGATGGGGGGCAAGCACCACTTGTTGAAGGATCTATGGCAATATAACTTATATGTGAATATGAACAAGCATAAATCATTCGTTGTCTTCTTTGTCCAACGCCAACAATTTTGGCATATAATATTTTGATGGGGGCTCACAATCACAAAAGATTTCCATGATAGTGTATTTGTATATGAATCTTTTCTTCCCTTATTAATTCTTTCATGAGTTGCATCATTGACCAATGCTATGTTTATCAATCTACAATAAAATTTTCTACCTATACATTTCCTTATGTGGTGTCATTACCTACCATAAGATTAACATATGATCTTTTTCATTTATTTCCTTTCTTTTTATTGGAACATGAAAGTAAACAAAGCAAAAACTCAAACTAAACTTTATTATATATCTTGCACCCGATTACAAGGATAGATCACTAAGCAAACTCACAAAAACAAAGGATCGACTAAACTTGTATTCATCTAAAGCAAAAGATAACTAAGGATCGAACTAAAATAAGTAAAGGCAAAAGATAGTGTGGGTGATACGATATCGGGGCACCTCCCCCAAGCTTGGGGGAAGCCAAGGGGAGTGCCAATACCCGATACTCAATTTTCTTTTGGTGATGAAGAAGGTGGTGGTGGTGAAGTAGCAGGTTTGTTCTTCTTCCTCAGCTTACGCTTGAGGATGGAATTCTCCTCCTTCAATTCACCGATCTCCTGCTCAAGCTCTGATACGTCCATTTTGCATCATGTTTTCTTACTGTTATTTATGATTTTTTATCCATATTAATGCTTTTTGGAGTAATTCTAATGCCTTTTCTCTGATAATTTGAAAGGTACACACAAAGAGGGAGAATTCCGGCAGCTGGAAATCTGGACCTGAAAAAGCTATGTCAGGCTACCTATTCTGCACAACTCCAAACAAGCTAAAACTTCATAGAGTTTTTTATGGAATATTTGAAGAAGATTGGAGCAAATAACTACCAGAGGGGGCCCACCAGGTGGGCACAACCCACCTGGGCGCGCCAGGGAGCCCAGGCGCGCCCCAATGGGTTGTGCTCACCCAGGCCCACCTCCGGTGCCCATCTTATGGTATATATGTCATTTTGACCTAGAAAAAATAAGGAGAGGACTTTCGGTACGGAGCGCCGCCGTCTTGAGGCGAAACTTGGGCAAGAGCACTTTTGCCCTCCGGCGAAGCGATTCCGCCAGGGGAACTTCCCTCCCAGAGGGGGAAATCATCGTCATCATCATCACCAACAACTCTCCCATCTTGGGGAGGGCAATCTCCATCAACATCTTCAACAACACCATCTCATCTTAAACCCTAGTTCATCTCTTGTATTCAATCTTATTCTAGGAACTATAGATTGGTGCTTGTGGGTGACTAGTAGTGTTGATTACATCTTGTAGTTGATTACTATATGGTTTATTTGGTGGAACATTATATGTTCAGATCCAATATGCTATTAATACCCCTCTGATCTTGAGCATGATTATCATTTGTGAGTAGTTACTTTTGTTCTGGAGGTCACGGGAGAAATCATGTTACAAGTAATCATGTGAATTTGATATGTGTTCGATATTTTGATAGTATGTATGTTGTGATTCCCTTAGTGGTGTCATGTGAACGTAGACTACATGACACTTCACCATATTTGGGCCTAAGGGAATGCATTGTGGAGTAGTAATTAGATAATGGGTTATAGAGTGATGTAAGCTTAAACCCCAGTTTATGCGCTATTCCGTAAGGGACTGATTGGATCCAAAAGTTCAATGCTATGATTAGAATTTATTCTTAATAATTTTCCCGTAGTTGCGGAGGCTTGCGGGAGAGTTAATCATAAGTAGGAGGTTTTTTCGAGTAAGAACATCACCTAAGCACCGACCCACCCACATATCAAATTATCAAAGTAGAGAACACAAATCGAACCAACATGATGAAAGTGACTAGATGAAATTCCCGTGTACCCTCAAGAACACTTTGCTTATCATAAGAGATCATTTTGGCATGTCCTTAGCCTCAAAAGGATTGGGCTACCTTGCTGCACTTTTGTTACTACTATCGTTACTTGCTCGTTACAAATTATATTGTATCAAGCTACTCTGCTACTTACAATTTCAGCACTTGCAGACATTACCTTGCTGATAACCACTTGTCATTTCCTTCTGCTCCTCGTTGGGTTTGACACTCTTACTTATCGAAAAGAGCTACAATTGATCCCCTATACTTGTGGGTCATCAAGGCTATTTTCTGGCTGATACATCTCCGTCGTATCTATAATTTTTGATTGTTCCATGCCAATATTATACAACTTCCATATAGTTTTGGCAACTTTTTATACTATTTTTGGGACTAACATATTGATCCGCTCAAAGGCCGCCTCCTCAGATGTTGCATGTTTTATGTTTTGCAGAAAACCCATATCAAACGGAATCCAAACGTGATAAAAACGGACGGAGAATATTTTTGGAATATTTGGAAAATCTAGGAGGAAGAATCAACGCGAAACGGTGTCCGAGGTGGGCATGAGGCAGGGGGCGCGCCCCACCCCCTGGGCGCACTCCTGACCCTCGTGGTCCACCCATAAGGTAGTTGATGCCCTTATTCGGCCGCAAAAAAGCTAATTTTTAGAAGAAAAAAATCACGGCGAAGATTTCAGTCCAATCGGAGTTACGGATCTCCATATATATACAAAACGGTGAAAGGGCAGCAGAAAAGAACGCAGAAACAGAGAGAGACAGAGAGACAGATCCAATCTCGGAGGGGCTCTCGCCCCTCCACGCCATGGAGACCATGGAACAGAGGGGAAACCCTTCTCCCATCAAGGGAGGAGGTCAAGGAAGAAGAAGGAGGGGGCTCTCTCCCCCTCGCTTCCGGTGGCGCCGGAACGCCGCCGGGGGCCATCATCATCACCGTGATCTTCACCAACACCTCTGCCATCTTCACCAACATCTCCATCACTTTCCCCCCTCTATCTACAGCGGTCCACTCTCCCGCAACCCGCTGTACCCTCTACTTGAACATGGTGCTTTATGCTGCATATTATGATCCAATGATGTCTTGCCATCTTATGATGTCTGAGTAGATTTTCGTTGTCCTATCGGTGGTTGATGAATTGCTATGATTGATTTAATTTGCTTGTGATTATGTTGCTGTCCTTTGGTGCCCATCATATGAGCGCGCGCGTGGATCCCACCATAGGATTAGTTGTATGTTGATAGGACTATGTATTGGAGGGCAAGGGTGATGTAAGCATCAACCTAGCATAGAAATTGATGCATACGGGATTGAAGGGGGACCAATATATCTTAATGCTATGGTTGGGTTTTACCTTAATGAACGCTAGTAGTTGCGGATGCTTGCTAATAGTTCCAATCATAAGTGCATAGAATTCCAAGTCAGGGATGACATGCTCGCAGTGGCCTCTCCCACATAAAACTTGCTATCGGTCTAGTAAAGCAGTCAATTGCTTAGGGAAAATTTCGCAACTCCTTCCACCACTTTTCCCACACTCACTATATTTACTTTATTGCTTCTTTACCTAAACAACCCCTAGTTTTTATCTACGTGTTCTTTATTATCTTGCAAACCTATCCAACAACACCTACAAAGTACTTCTAGTTTCATACTTGTTCTAGGTAAAGCGAACGTCAAGCGTTCGTAGAGTTGTATCGGTGGTCGATAGAACTTGAGGGAATATTTGTTCTACCTTTAGCTCCTCGTTGGGTTCGACACTCTTACTTATCGAAAGAGGATACAATTGATCCCCTATACTTGTGGGTTATCACTGGTGCTGTTGCCGGGGAGTGAAGCGCCTTTGGTAAGTGGAATTTTGTAAGGAAACATTTATATGTGGAACCACAATTAGCTACAACCTCAACCTACTGCACCTACTGAAAATATTGAATATGAAATTCCTTCGGGTATGATAGAACAACTGCTAGCTAATCCTTATGCAGGAGATCGAACAGAACATCCTGATATGCACTTGATATATGTGGAACAAATTTATGGATTGTTTAAGTTTGCATGTTTACCCAGAGATGAAGTTATGAAAACGGGTTTCCCTTTATCTTTCAAGGGAAAATCATTGGCATGGTATAGGCTATGCGATGATATTGGATCTTGGAATTGGAATCGATTGAAATTGGAGTTCCACCAAAAAATTTATCCTATGCATCTAGTTCATCGTGATCGGAATTATATATATATATATTTTGGCCTCGTGAAGGATAAAGTATAGCTGTAGCTTGGGGGAGGCTTAAGTCAATGTTGTATTCATGCCCCAATCATGAGCTCTCAAGAGAAATTATTATTCAGAATTTTTATGCTCGGCTTTCTCGTGATGATCAATCCATGCTTGATACTTCTTGTACCGGTGGCATCTTTTGGAAACAATTAAACACAACTCTGAAGATTGGGAACTCGACGAAGGTAAAGAGTCAGGTATTAAGCTTAAGTATGATTGTGTTAAGTCATTTATGAATACTGATGCTTTTCAAAAGTTTAGCACTAAATATGGACATGACTCAGAGATAGTAGCCTCCTTTTGTGAATCATTTGCTACTCATGTTGATCTCCCTAAAGAGAAGTGGTTTAAATATCACCCACCAATTAAGGAAGAAATTAAAGAACTAGTACCAGCTAAAGAAGAAACTATACTTTATAATGTTGATCCAGTTGTTCCTACTGCTTATATTAAGAAACCACCTTTCCCTGTTAGGATAAAGGAACATGCTAAAGTTTCAACTGTGGTTAACAAAAGTTATATTATAACACCTAAACCAGATGAACAGATTAATGTAGAACCTAGTATTGCTATGATTAAGGATCTCTTGGAAGAAAACATAGATGGGCATGCTATTTACTTCTATGAAGAAGCCGCTAGTTGTGAAACCTGATAAAAAGGATAAACACAGACCTGTTGTTGGCATGCCCGTTGTCTTAGTTAAAATAGAGGATCACCGATATCATGGTTTATGTGACATAGGTGCTAGCATGAGCGCTATTCCCTAATCCTTATACCAAGAAATTACGAATGACATAGCACCCGCAGAGATAGAAGACATAGATGTTACTATTAAACTTGCTAATAGAGATACTATATCGCCAATTGGGATTGTTAGAGATGTTGAAGTCCTGTGTGGGAAAATAAAATACCCTACTGATTTTCTTGTTCTTGGTTCCCCACAAGATGACTTCTGTCCCATTATCTTTGGTAGACCTTTCTTGAACACCGTTAATGCTAAAATAGATTGTGAGAAACAAACTGTCGGTGTTAGTTTTGGTGATGAGTCTCATGAATTTAATTTCCCCAAGTTTAGTATAAAGCTTCATGAAAAAGAATTGCCTAGTAAGGATGAAATAATTGTCTTGCTTCTATTGATGTGCCTCCTACTGACCCTTTAGAACAATATTTGCTAGACCATGAAAATGATTTACATATGCATGAAATTAATGAAATAGATGATATTTTGTTTGAACAGCGTCCTCTGCTTAAACACAATTTGCCTATTGAAACTCTAGGAGGTCCTCCTCCACCTAAAGGTAATCCTGTGTTTGAATTAAAACAATTGCACACACTTTGAAATATGCTTATCTTGATGAAAAGAAGATATATCCTGTTATTATTAGTGCTAACCTTTCAGAACATGAAGAAGAAAGATTACTGAAAGTTCTAAGGAAGCACCGAGCTGCTATTGGATATACTCTTGATGATTTAAAGGGCATTAGTCCCACTCTATTTCAGCACATGATTAATATGGAACCTGATGCAAAACCCATTGTTGATCACCAACGTCGGTTAAATCCTAAGATGAAAGAAGTGGTAAGAACGGAAACAATAAAACTTCTGGAGGCAGGTATAATCTATCCTATAGATGATAGTAGATGGGTAAGTCATGTTCATTGTGTTCCTAAGAAAGGATGTATTACTGTTGTTCCTAATGATAAGAATGAACTTATTCCACAAAGAATTGTTATAGGCTATAGAATGGTAATTGATTTTAGAAAATTAAATAAAGCAACTAGAAAAGATCATTACCCCGTGCCTTTTATTTATCAAATGTTAGAAAGATTATCTAAGAACACACACTTTTTCTTCCTTGATGGATACTCTGGCTTTTCACAAATACCTGTTTCTCATCCTGATCAAGAAAAGACCACTTTTACTTGTCCCTTTGGAACTTATGCTTATAGATGTATGCCTTTTGGTTTATGCAATGCACCTGCTACCTTTCAAAGATGCATGACTGCTATATTCTCTAACTTTTGTGAAAAGATTGTAGAAGTTTTCATGGATGACTTCTCTGTTTATGGGAAGTCTTTTGATGATTGTTTAAGCAATCTTGATCGAGTTTTGCAGAGATGTGAACTAACAAATCTTGCCTTGTATTGGGAGAAATGCCACTTTATGGTTAATGAAGGCATTGTCTTGGGTCATAAAATTTCTGAAAAGGGTATTGAAGTGGACAAAGCTAAGGTTGATGCAATTGAGAAAACACCATGTCCTAAGTGAAAGGATCGATATAGTTGACAAGAGGGGGGAGGGTGAATAGGCAACTAACATTTTTTTGATTTTCTTTACCAAATTAAACTTTGCATCAAAGTAGGTTGTCCAGATATGCAACTAGGTCAGCAACCTATATGATGCAACAACAATAAGCACACAAGAAAGCAAGGGATACAACTAAATATAAGCGAAGGAAAGGTGGTGCAAAGGAACAGATGTGTATGTGTTGATTCCACCCTAACCTTTTTGAAGCGGACCCCCTGTTAATAGTACGGCTTTCCTACGACTCAAATCCACCGAAAAGAAACATAGAGAAACACCGCCCTCGATAGGCTCCGAGCGGCACAAAATCGTCTAGTGCCTAGACATGAGATATCTGAAATGCTCAATGTACACGATTAGTCAGCAAATGCATTTTGATCAATCACCAAAACCACATAGGGAGAAATATGCCCTTACAATCTCCCCCTTTTTGGTGGATTGATGACAATACTGGATTTGCACATAAGGATATAAAATGAACATAAGCAAAGCCAACATCTATAAAATATAGACAGCCCCCCCCTAGATGTGTGCCCTCTATAGATATGTTTTGGACTGCACGCACACATACTAGGATCAACACCCCCCCTATATTTTATAGACCAGGCAATCCTTGCAACAATATAATGGAGGCAAGGAAAAGTACGTGAGCATGAAGTAAAGGGCACAAGATAACATAAGCTAACAATCTACTAAACATACTAGACAATACGATAAGACAATAAGATAAGCTTGAGTGCATATGTCTCACTGAGAGAGTCCTGGATTAGGGGGTCCTCGGACAGGCGGACTATATACTTTAGCCGGATTGTTGGACTATGAAGATACAAGATTGAAGACTTCGTCCCGTGTCCGGGTGGGCTCTCCTTGGCGTGGAAGGCAAGCTTGGCAATACGGATATGTAGATCTCCTCCCTTGTAACCGACTCTGTATAACCCTAGCCCCCTCCGGTGTCTATATAAACCGGAGGGTTTGGTCCGTAGAACAACAATCATACCATAGGCTAGCTTCTAGGGTTTAGCCTCTACGATCTCGTGGTAGATCAACTCTTGTAATACTCATATCATCAAGATCAATCAAGCAGGAAGTAGGGTATTACCTCCATCGAGAGGGCCCGAACACAGGTAAACATCGTGTCCCCGCCTCCTATTACCATCCGCCTTAGGCATACGATTGGGACCCCTACCCGAGATCCGCCGGTTTTGAAACCGACATTGGTGCTTTCACTGAGAGTTCCACTATGCCGTCACTGTAAGGCTTGATGGCTCCTTCGATCATCGGCAATGATGCAATCCAGGGTGAGGTTTTCCTCCCCGGACAGATCTTCGTATTCGGCGGCTTCGCACTGTGGGCCAACTCGCTTGGCCACATGGAGCAGATCAAGAGCTACGCCCCTGGCCATCAGGTCAGGTTTGGAAACTTGAAATATACTGCCAACATCCATGGAGACTTGATCTTTGACGGATTCGAGCCCATCCCAGGTGCGCCGCATAGTCACGACGAGCATGATCTAGCTCTGCCGTCGGACAGCGCTCGGGAGATCACACCTGTGACTACTCCGGCCCTTAAACCGGAGCAGATTGCGTCATCCGAGGATGGGTGGATGGACCTCGCCTCAGAGGCCACACACTCGGTGCCGATAGAGCCGAATACTGACTTCACCTCCTACGAGACCCATGTTGCCGAACACTTGGATTCGTCCCCGGCCACGGGCTCCGAACCGCCTGAGTCCGTGCCTATCGAATCCGATTGGGCTCCGGTCATGGAGTTTACCTCCACGGACATCTTTCAGCACTCGCCCTTCGGCGACATGCTAAACTCGTTGAGGTCTCTCTCTCTATCAGGAGACCCTTGGCCAAACTATGTCCGGCTAGAGTGGGATGCGGACGACGAAGAAATTCGCTCCCGACCCACCACCCACTTAGTAGCCACTGTCGACGATTTAACCGACATGCTCGACTTCGGCTCCGAAGACATCGATGGTATGGACGACGATGCAGGAGACGAACAGGAACCACAGCCCACAGGGCGCTGGACTGCCACCTCATCATATGACATATACATGGTGGACACCCCAAAAGAAGGCGATGGCGATAAGACAGCGGAGGATAATCCCTCCAAGAAGCAATCCAAGCACCGACGTCAGCGGCGCCGCTCTAAGTCCCGCCATAGCAAAAGCAGCGATACCGGCACAAGAGACAATAACGCTCCGGATAGTGCCGAAGACGACGACAATCCCCTCCAGCCAGACCTCGAGCGGGAGGATGAACAAGCTAGCCCTCCGGAACAGGCAGCAGATGGAGAACCGGAGGATGACAACTACATGCCTCTCTCCAAAGACGAGATGAGCCTCGTCGATGAAGAATTTATCGTGCCTGAGGATCCCGTCGAGCAGGAGCACTTCAAGCACCGGCTTATAGCCACAGCAAACAGCCTAAAGAAAAAGCAACAACAGCTTTGAGCTGATCAAGATCTGCTAGCGGATAGATGGACTGGAGTCCTTGCGGCCGAGGAATACGAACTCGAACACCCAACCAAGAGTTACCCAAAGCGCAGGTTGCTACCCCAACTCGAGGAGGAAGTATCAGAACCTACATTACCAGCATATGATGCGGCTGATCGGCCACCCCGTGGCCGAGACAGAGGGGCATATAAGCCCGAAGTCCAGCCTGCACCCCGTTGCCAGACAAACAAAAACACCAAGGCTCGGGGCAACACACGGGACCTGCGAGACGTATTGGAAAACAAAGCAGGACATACAAGATCAATCTACGGATCACGGGGTCGTGCCCCAACGCGTGACGATGACCGTCACGCCGGATACACCAAAAGCAAATTCGGCCGGGCCGAATACAGCAGGCAAGACTGTATGAACTGCGTCGTGACATAGCCCGGCACAGAGGTGCCACACACCCCCTATGCTTCACCGTTGAAGTAATGGATCATGAATTCCCAGAAGGATTCAAACCCGTGAACATTGAGTCATACGATGGCACAACAGACCCCGTGGTATGGATCGAGGACTTCCTCCTCCACATCCACAGGGCCCGCGGTGACGATCTACATGCCATCAAGTACCTCCCACTAAAACTCAAAGGACCAGCTCGACATTGGCTGAATAGCCTGCCAGCAAACTCCATTGGCAGTTGGGAGAATTTGCAAGATGCATTCCTTGACAAGGCACTTATGTGCGACCACCAGATGCTGATGACTTGAGCCACATAACCCAACAGCCTGGGGAATCGGCCAGGAAATTCAGGACTTGGTTCCTAACTAAAAAGAACCAAATCGTCGACTGTCCGGATGCCGAGGCCTTAGCAGCATTTAAACATAATATCCGGGACGAGTGGCTCGCCCAACACCTCGGCCAAGAGAAGCCGAAGTCCATGGTAGCCCTCACGACACTCATGACCTGCTTTTGCGCGGGCGAGGATAGTTGGCTGGCTCGCAGCAACAACACATCAAGGAATCCTGGCACTTCAGATGCCAAAGATACTAACGGCAGACCACGTCGTAACAGACACAAGCGCCGCAACAACAGCGATAACGCTGAAGAACGGCAGTCAATGCCGGATTCAGTGGCTCTAAATCTGATCAGCGGAAAAAGCTGTTCAAAAGAAGCAATCCGGGCCCGTCCAGTTTGGACCGCACACTCGATTGCTCGTGTCAAATTCACGGCACCCCCGATAAGACATCCAATCACACCAACAAAGAATGCTGGGTGTTCAAGCAGGCTGGCAAGTTGAATGCCGAAAACAAGGACAAGGGGCTGCATAGTGACGGCGAGGAGGAGCCTCGGGTGCCGAACACAGGAGGACAGAAGAGGTTTCCTCCACAAGTGAAAATGGTGAACCTGATATACGCAACCCACATTCCCAAGAGGGAACGGAAGCGTGCACTAAGGGACGTCTATGCGATGGAGCCAGTCGCCCCAAAGTTCAACCTATGGTCCTCTTGTCCGATCACCTTCGATCGTAGGGACCACCCCACTAGTATCTGTCATGGTGGATTTGCCGCATTGGTCCTCGACCCCATCATTGACGGATTTCACCTCACTCGAGTCCTCATGGACGGTGGCAGCAGCCTGAACCTGTTCTATCAGGATACAGTGCGCAAGATGGGCATAGACCCCTCGAGGATCAAACCCACCAAAACCACCTTTAAAGGTGTAATCCCAGGTGTAGAGGCCTGTTGCACGGGCTCAATCACTCTGGAAGTGGTTTTCGGGTCTCTGGACAATTTTCGAAGCGAGGAGTTAATCTTTGATATCGTCCCCTTTCGCAGCGGCTATCATGCACTGCTTGGACGAACCGCATTCACCAGATTCAATGCGGTACCCCATTACGCATACCTCAGACTCAAAATGCCAGGACCATGCGGGGTTATAACATTTAATGGAAACACAGAGCGCTCGCTCCGCACGGAGGAGCACATTGCGGCTCTCGCAGCAGAAGCGCGAAGCAGCCTTATTAGGCAAACCGCCAGTTCGGCGAAAAAGACCCCGGACACCTTCAAGCGAGTCCGCAGTACCCTGCAGGCGGATCGGCAGGCATGTTTTGAGCTCGACTAACAATTTGGCCTCCATCCTAGTCCCAGTCGAGTGGCGAAATCTGTGCCACGCGTACATAACTACACACTCAAGATACCATGGGCATAGGTGGAGGCACCACTACGATACGTCCCACAATGCGGCTCAACCGCCCCAGGGGCTGTATACCTTTATCATTTTTCTCTCTTTCAGGACCTTACTCCCTGGAAGCTCTTTCCGGCAGTCTAATCGTTGGACTCATTGCGGCAAGGAAATACCAAGGAAGCAAGACGGTCTGACGTGCAAAGGAATCCTCAGGTGGTCTCTGATAACTATCGATATACCTGTTTTACATACCCATACACAGCTTGCCCTCGGATAGGACATGTCAAATAGTCCTATTTTTTGCTTATTGCACTACTTGTATCCGTACGCTTCAGCGCACTACTTAATAACAATGCATAGTGTTAGCCTATTATTGCATTACCCTTTCCTTTTTCTTTTTTTTCTTTCTTTTCTTGTCTGCTTATTTGCGACAGGGTGCACCCGTACATTCTGGTACGACTAGTACGCCAGGGGCTTCGGTATACCCCATAATACGGCATGAGAAGTCCGAACACTTTCGACAGTGCGGCACCCCGAACTTATAGCATTATATGCATCAGCCCCGAATCATGTCTTGGGTCATTAGTTGGGTTTTCCCGGCCCCCATGTTTTGGTACCTTATGTTCCGCAATATCGACTAAGGTAGCACTGGGAGAACTACTGCCATTGTGTCCCGGTTCTTCCGGAAGAGCACCTCAGTAGAGAAAGCCGAAAACTGACTGTCATGATGAGGCGAGAGCTGGTCGCTGTTCGAGAGGTCTCAAGTCCTCAAAGACTTTTTCTGCTTCGGACGAGGAGTCGGCCTTGCCTGCCTTAGGTGTATATAGCGCCGCAAATTCGGCCTTCTGAATACTAGGGGCTTCGCCAAAATTTAAAATTGTAGACTTCTATGGCTAAGTGAGAGTGATAAAGCTTTATAGTCCGATTGCCTGGTTCATTTGTCTTTGAACACCTCCTTCAAGGACCCAAAATGAGATAAAGAGTGCTCAGTTTATCCCGAACACCTCGAAGACTAGTTACATGGGGGCGTGTTTACGGTAGCCATCTTTCAGATTTTATAAACGGCTGCACAGAAGGTAATATTTTAAATTAACAAGCATTGCATAGCGCAAATAAACTCGTTTCATCTTACAGAATCACATGAGTACGTTCATTCGAATATTACATCCTTAGCACATTCCTCCGCCACAAAGCGAGCACCCTTCATGACACTGTCATAATACTTTTCAGGGTGGCGATGCTCCTTGCCCTCTGGCGGCCCCTCCTTCACCAGCTTTTTGGCGTCCAGCTTCGCCCAGTGCACCTTCGCCCGGGCAAAAGGCCCGCGCGAACCCTCGATGTAGACGGACCGCTTTATGACTTCAAGGCGTGGGCAGGCATTCACAAGCTGCCTCACCAGACCAAAGTAGCTACCAGGAAGGGGCTCTCCAGGCCACATCCGGACTATAAGACCCTTCATGGCCTGTTCGGCCGCCTTGTGAAGCTCGACCAGTTGCTTCAGCTGGTCGCTCAAGGGCATTGGGTGTTCGGTCCCGGTATCTTGAGACCGTAACAACTTCTCCATCGAGCTCCCTCCTCAGCCCAAAGAGAACTCCATGACATCCGACACCTTTGCGGGTGGATCTGCAAACGCTCCTGGAGAGCTCCGAACTCGGGTAAGTAAAAGGAAAGTTTTCTTAACATGCTTGCTTTGCATATTGAATGCCTTACCCGCTGCTATCTTCTTAACCGCCTCAATATCCTGGAGGGCCTTTTGGGCTTCGACCTTGGCGTTTTGTGTGCTCTCGAGTGCTTTTGCAAGCTCGGACTCCTGCATCTTAGAGTCACGCTCCAGGGACTTGTACTTTTCGGCAAAGTCCTGGAGCTCTTGCTGCACCTCGCTAACTCGGGCCTCTTGTTTCTCGCGCTCAATGCGCTCCTTGGCCGCTTTGTCTTAAGCCTCGGATAGCGCCTTCTACAGGGCCGCCACTTCGGTCGTGGCCCCTAGAAAAATTCATGATGATCCTATTATTCTAAAACCAAAATTTTCTTTATAATGTACAGACGGGGTATCGCTTACCTTTGTTCTCTTCGAGCTGCCTCTTGGTAAGGCCGAGCTCTTCCTTGGACCGCTCAAGGTCCTGCTTTAGTCTGGCGACCTCCATGATACGTCTTGCGGCAGCTAGCTAGCGATGAAGCCTGCATATGCACATAGACATATTCCGGTTAGGCTCCTGTGGTTATTATTTGATCCTCTATTCGGCCTTTCTTCATGAAACACCAAACAGAGCATCAGGGGCTATTGTCTATGCGGTAACATTCTCTTATAATTTGATTATTTACCTGAAAGCCTGTTAGAAGGCTGGCACAGGCTTTAGTCAGTCCGCTTTTGGCGGACTGAACCTTCTCGATCACCACACTCATGATAGTGTGGTGCTCCTCATCGATGGAAGCGCCGCGAAGCGCTTCCAGCAAGTTGTCCGATGCCTCCGGATGGATAGAGGCCATCGGCACAGGCGGCTTGCCCCTCTTAGCGAGGGGTCGCCTGATAGAGTCCGGAACCACTGGAGGTTCCGACGCCGTATTTGGCTGGGGCCCGAATTTGCTACCCCTGTCATTGGAGCCCATGGGAGTCTTGCTCCCCTTGCGCCCAGTGTCCGGAATGTCGCCTTGAGGCGCCTCCAGGACTACCTCCCCTTGGTTCGGTGCCCTTTGAGACAACACCTCGAAGTTGTCCGTAGGGCGAGGGGAGGAGGCGGTCGGAAGTGAATCACTGTTCAAGTCCGACGGACCCAAAGAATCATCTGACGAAGATACGTCGATGTGGGCTCGGGAGGGGCTGCATAATCATGCGCAGCGTGATAAGAAACAGTACAATAAGACGTACCATGAATTATTATGGTATCCGGATACTTACGACTTCGCCAGGGGCTTGTCCCTGGACAACCACTCGTCGTCGCTATAGGCGGCCGTCGTGGAGCTGTCCGGAGGAGGGTCCTTCCCTTCTTGGACCCTTCGGCCTCCCCGGATGGGGCGACCTTCCTCTTCTTGTCTCCCCCGACAAGGGGGGGGGGGGGAGAACTTTCCTCTTCCTCCTCCTCGTTTTTGTTGGAGGAGTGCGCCTCGGTATTTTTGGACGATGAGTCCGATATAACCTTGCGCCGGAGACCTTTCCTGGTCCCCATGGCCTTCTTCTTGGCCTTCTTCGCCGGCACCTCATAAGGCGCCGGAACCAGCATCTCCGTTAGGAGAGCATCTGCTGGATCTTCGGGCAGGGGGGCTGGACAATCGATCTGCTCCGCTACCCAGTCCTGTTAAATGGCGTGGAGGCTTAGATCCCGCGCATGGTTAAAACTGGGGAAAATGAACATCTTATGACATATAAAAGACTTACAGGATTGGCAGGGCGCTTTGCGCTGAGTCCGCGGTCCTCGGTAAGGGGAGGGGGTACCTCGGCGCCCTTGAACAGCTCCTTCCAGACGTCCTTGTGCGTCGTGTCGAAGAGCTCTCGCAGCATCTGGTGCTCGGCCGGGTCGAACTCCCACAAATTGAATGCACGTCTTTGACACGGGAGGATCCGGCGGAAGAGCATGACTTGGACCATGTTGACGAGCTTGCTTTTCTCTCTCATCATGTTTTTAACGCAGGTCTGGAGTCCGTTCAGCTCTACCGAGGTAACCCAGCATAGGCCCTTCTCTTTCCAGGAGGTGAGCCGCATGGGGATTACGGATCAGAATTCGGGGGCCGCCACCCAGTTGGTGTCGCGCGGCTCGGTGATGTAGAACCACCCCGATTGCCACCCCTTTATGGTATCCACATAGGAGCCTTTGAGCCAGGTGATGTTGGGCATTTTGCCCACCATGGCGCCTCCGCACTCCGCTTGCTAGCCGACCACCACCTTCGGTTTAACGTTGAAGGTCAGCCACAGGCCGAAGTGGGGCTTGATGCGGAGGAAGGCCTCGCACACGACGATAAACGCCGAGATGTTGCGAATGAAATTGGGGGCCAGATCATGAAAGTCCAGCCCGTAGTAGAACATGAGCCCGCGGACAAACGGGTGGAGGGAAATCCTAGTCCGCAGACGAAGTGGGTAAGAAATACCACCCTCTCATGGGGTTCTGGAGTAGGGACGATCTGTCCCGCATCTTGTAGCCGGTGCGCGATATCCGCGGCCAGGTATCCGGCTCCCCGGAGCTTTATGATGTCCTCCTCCGTAACGGAGGAGACAATCCACTTGGCTCCCTCTCCGGACATGTTTGGAGTGGTTTTGAGGAGAAAACGCGAACTTGGGCGCTGGAGCTTGAGTGTGCGAGAATGGATGAGCAAAGAGGAAGAGGGCGTGGGTAAAAAGATGGATCCTTATCTCTTTATAAAGGTGGAAGAAACTATGCGCCTCCCCATCTGCCTGGTAAACTCGCTTATTCCCCAAGCACCGTAATTGATGGCGCGGTTGGGTTACCCACACCCGTATTGATGAGAATCCCGTGATAAGGGGGACATGATCTCTGCTTCGACAAGACGTGCCAAGAAAACTGCCTCACAATATGTGCAGTGGCTGGTTGAGGAAAACGGTTCGAATAATGACCGGGCCGTGGTGTGATGTCATGCTACAGAATGTGTCAGCAGATTAGATTTGTGAAAATTTTATTCCCTCTACAGTGGTATGTGGAATTTGTTTTGCAGAGCCGGACACTATCCTTGTGTTCAAAATCTTCTATGGAGTATTCGGAGGAAGAACCCGCCTTGCAATGCCGAAGACAATCTATGCACCAGACTCATCGTCATTGGAGCCTGGTTCAGGGGCTACTGAGGGAGTCCTGGATTAGGGGGTCCTCGGACAGCCGGACTGTTGGACTATGAAGATACAAGATTGAAGACTTCGTCCCGTGTCCGGGTGGGACTCTCCTTGGCGTGGAAGGCAAGCTTGGCAATACGGATATGTAGATCTCCTCCCTTGTAACCGATTCTGTGTAACCCTAGCCCCCTCCGGTGTTTATATAAACCGGAAGGTTTGGTCCGTAGAACAACAATCATACCATAGGCTAGCTTCTAGGGTTTAGCCTCTACGATCTCGTGGTAGATCAACTCCTGTAATACTCATATCATCAAGATCAATCAAGCAGGAAGTATGGTATTACCTCCATCGAGAGGGCCCGAACCTGGGTAAACATCGTGTCCCCCGCCTCCTGTTACCATCTGCCTTAGGCGCACAGTTCGGGACCCCCTACCCGAGATCCGCCGGTTTTGACACCGACACTCACACCATATGATAGTCTCCTGGACTCACACGAACACAACACAAACCAACAAACCAAAGCAACGAAGGTTCAATTAAAGCAAAACGACACAAGACTCGACACAAGACTTGCAAATCCTACACTCTCTCTCCCTTTGGCATCGAGACACCAGAAAGACAGAGAGGACACCTACGACACAGGTGGTGGTAGAACTCCAATGCATCACTAGTCATGTTCCTCCTCCTCAGACTCCTCTGTAGCACGGGATGAAGAGCGAACTCCAGTATCCTCCTCAGACTCACTCCACCGGCAGTGTTGTCTAGTCCATGCTTCCTCATCTGTGATCCGCTACTCGGAGCCATCTGCAACCTCAAGACCAACGTACCTCATAATAGCCTTGTCGCGACGACGAGCCATCTTGTTGTTCACATGAGCCTTGTACCGACCCTTGGCCTGCATGTAGAACAGAGCCTTCATCTTGGCCTTGAGCTTCTTATCCCAAGATGGCTCGATAGAGGGAGGACCGTACCCCTCAGAACTATCCTCAGCCGTCTCCTCCTCAAACTCATCCTCATCCTCATCAACATCCATCCATGCAGCCTCAGCCTCAGCCCGAGTCGTGGTATTAGCCCACTTGCTCTTGATGCATAGCTTGATAGGCTCATGGAGAACCCAGTTGGGAGCAAGGAGCTCTTCTTGAGGAAAGAGCTTCTCCCAAGTCTTCGAGATCAAAAGAGACAGGTAAGGTCCATAGGTGGGCACCTTGCGATTGAACACAACAAACTGCAGCTCACACCACATGATATGAGAGACGTCAAGTGGTTCCGTCTGTTGGAGACGTGCCCTCTCACAGATGAGCATCATGTCCATAAGATAGGCATGCACCTTATCCTTGTCGCCTATGCGAGGAAAAAGTGTGTTGCGGAAGATACGGTGCATGATGTCAAGGAATGGATTCAGCACCCAAGTCTTCTTGTCATTGGCTAGCTTCTTCTCAACAAGGTAGGGTTGAAGCTTGTTCTTGTTGGCTGACTCGGGGTTGCCATGTGGGCGGACACCAATGGGCACATTGATCCCTTCATCACGAACGTGTAACATCTCCATGAACTCCTTCCACTTAGTTGACATCCTCTTCCCATTAGTCATTCAAGTCATGGTCCGCTGCTCATCCGTATGGAAGTGGACCGAAGCAAAGAACTGAGCCACGATCTCTGGGTCAAAGTCCATGTGGAACGTGAGTAACTCCTCAATGCCAAACTGCTCCACCAGATCCAGAGGCTCACCAAAATATGCTCGGTTGTTGTCCTTCTTCATACGATTCATGTCAATCCACTGCACTGGCACATAGGTGTTCTGCTTGGCCTTGATCACATCTAGGAAGATAAGATTCTGCTGCTTGGTCCAAAACAACTCATTGCCTCTTGTGATCTCCCTAGGGTTGACATAGGGGTTGAGCTTCCTTCGAATCAGAAATTCCGCTTGAGGCATTTCATCCATGCCAACATTTGGCTCGTTGGTCTTGGTAGCTGTGGTCTTGACTCTGCGTTGTTGGGCACTGGACCCCTCAGGAGGTTCTTGGTTGCGAAGCCACTTGGATCTCGTGTCGCGGCTGGGATTCGAGCACCTAACATTGGAGCCACCACCTATGACACATGAAACAACACACGAGAAGAACGAGAAGGATCATTGCAAAGACCAAGGCCAAAGCCAAACGAAACAATGTAGAAATGAGATTGAGTGGACAAAACAAAGTAGTTTCTAACTCAATGGTAGTACCGGGCCAGGATGCGGACGTAAAAATTTTCAGCCACTCTAGCAGCGGTAGTACTGTGTCGTGGTGGAACCGTAGTACCGCGCCTAGAGCGAAAGTAAAATTTTACTTCCGCGCCCCGGGCGGTAGTTCCGCTCTTGCGGAGCGGTAGTACCGCACAGAGTCAAAACACGCAAGAACCGCGTCTATGGATCTAGAAACATCCACAAAAGTAGATCGGTACTACCATTGATCAAAACTACACTGTTGTATCACACAAAATAGCATATCTACTGCACGAGCACTCTCCTACAATCTCCTCTCCCAAAGATTTAGCCAAAAATCTCAAGAACTACACATGCATCTCCCCAAAACCTAAAAGCACAACAATGGGGCAAAGAGAGAGGGACTGGGGGAGATACCGGGTTCCATGGCAAGAGGGCGAGGTGGGGATCGATCCCACCGATCGGAATGCAAGGAGAGCGGTGGGAGGCGGAGATCCGGCGAGGTCCTCCGGCGCCGTTCTTGGGTAGGACAGAGAGAGATGAAGTGAGGGGAAGAGATGAATGGGTATGGGGAAGTTGGAACTCCCCCTGCCCGCTCTTAACCCCCACACGCTCGCAACGACGCGGTAGTACCGTGGGTCATCACGGTAGTACCGCCCGGGCGGAAGTACCACACGCAGGGCGGTAGTACCGCTCCTCCAGTAGCAGTAAAAAATTACTGCCGTGATGGAGGTGGTAGTACCGTGCCGTGGGCGCAGCTGTGCAAGCACAGGAGCGCCCCATCTCCATAGGTAGTACCGTGGCTTGCCACGGTAGTATCGCAAACCCAAGAAAGTGCTTCTTTCGACGAAAACAGAAAAACATGGCCTTTTGCAATGCAAACTTCAAGCAAGCGGACACACAAACGAGCACACACGAGGCAACTCAAACACAAACACGGCTCAAAGGAAGGCAAAAGACAACAAGGACCAAAAACGGACCAAAACCTCTCAAAGAGAGAGGGCGGTGGCCGGAGCCACCTCTCTTTGAGTCAATTGGTATGGCACCGCAAAGAATTATCCTTGGGCCCATGACCAAAACTCGTCTTTGAAGCACACGTACCATAAAAATGGCTAATGTGAAAGAGTTGTTCAATTTATGCATAATGGGGGGATGAAGAGTTCATTGAGAGAACAACACTCCCCTATGTCCATGCCTACACCTAAACAAGACAACACGAAGAGTATGGTGGGGTGTGCAAAGGTTCAAGCCACATTGCTCGAATCAATGATATTTAGCTCATGTCTTAACTCGTGAAATCTTGCTTCATCCAAGGGCTTCGTGAAGATATCTGCAAGGTTATCATGAGTGTTGACATAGTTGAGCTTGATCTCCCCTCGCCTAATGTGATCTCGGATGAAGTGATACTGAACCACAATATGCTTCATATTGAAGTGTTGCACCGGGTCGAGAGAAATCTTGATGGCACTTTCATTGTCACACCAAAGAGGCACTATGTCACAAATGGCACCGTAATCCTTTAAAGTTTGCCTCATCCATAGAAGTTGAGCACAACAACTACCAACGACCACATACTCCGCTTCGGTGGACGAGAGAGACACACAACTTTGCTTCTTAGAAGACCAACTCACCAAAGAGCAACCAGGAAATTGGCACCCTCCAGAAGTTGACTTCCTATCGACTTTATCTCCCGCCCAATCCGAGTCCGAAAAGCCCACAAGGTTGAAGTTAGCTCCTCTTGGGTACCATAAGCCAAAGTTTGGGGTATTAGCCAAATATCAAAAGATTCCGTTGACCGCCACATAGTGACTTTCCTTAGGCGCAGCTTGAAACCGTGCACAAATTCCCACACTCAACATGATATCCGGTCTAGATTCACAAAGGTAAAGCAAGGAGCCAATCATGGAGTGATATACCTTTTGATCCACCGCTTTACCATTGGGATCTATGTCAAGTTGGCATTTAACGGGCATTGAAGTGGAAGCCGGCTTGACATCATTTAGCTTGAATCTCTTGAGCATGTCTTGAGCGTATTTGGCTTGGCTGATGAAGGTTCCTTCTCTTCTTTGTTTGATTTCTAACCCGGGAAAGAACTTCAACTCTCCCATCATGGACATCTTGAACTTCGAGGTCATGAGAGCGGCAAATTCCTCATTGAAAGCTTTGTTAGGGGAACCAAAGATAATATCATCAACATATAGTTGGTATACAAACAACTCCCCTTTGACCTTGTTAGTAAAAAGAGTGGGGTCGATTTCCCAGTTTCAAACCCATGATCTTGCAAAAACTCGGTAAGGTGCTCATACCACGCACGTGGGGCTTGTTTAAACCCATAGAGTGCCTTATTGAGTTGGTACACATGATTGGGGAACTCAAGATCCTCAAACCCCGAGGGTTGTTTGACATACACCAACTCATTAATAGGACCATTAAGAAAAGCACTCTTCACATCCATTTGTTGCAACTTGAAGTTACGATGAGAAGCATAAGCAATCAACAATTGAATAGATTTAAGGCAAGCAATGGGAGCAAAGGTTTCACCGTACTCGATACCCTACTTGGGAGTAGCCTTGTGCTACCAAACGAGCCTTGTTGCGAACAATAATCCCATGAGCATCTTGCTTGTTCTTGAATATCCACTTGGTTCGAATGACATTATGGTTCCCCTTTGGCCTTGGAACCAATCTCCACACCTTGTTGTGCTCGAAGTTGTTGAGTTCTTCATGCATGGCATTAAGCCAATCCGGATCCTCGAGCGCCTCATAGAACTTTTGGGGTTCAACACAAGAAACAAACGCGTGATGTTCACAATAGTTTGATAATTGTCTATGAGTGCTTACCCCCTTTCTTAAGCTTCCAAGCACATTCGTCATGAGATGATCTTTGGTAGTGAGCTTGGATGCAATCTTGGCAGCACGATGCTCCAATTCCTCCTCAAGAGAGAGTCGAGAGTGGTAATTTGATTATCTTGAGCGCCATCTATAGCTTGTTCTTGATCTTGAGTTTGCTCTTGATCTTGAACTTGCTCGGTGGTGAGAACTTGACCTTGGGCATCACTTGGTAGTTCACCACCATCTTGAGGTTGATCTTGCCCTTGATCTTGTTCATTTGGTTGAGGGCCTTCACTTTGTTCTTCAGAAGCGTGTGGGTCTTGGGTTGGTGATGGTTCCACTTGAGTGGAACATTGTCCTTCTCCTTCGGCCACAAGGGGTTTCTCAATGGGTAGGATATGACCAACACCCATTCTTCTTATGGCTTGGGGAGGAATTTCATCACCTACATCACAAGTACCACTTTGCTCCACTTGGGAGCCGTTATTCTCATCAAACTCTATGTTACACGTCTCCTCAATAAGTCCCGTGGACTTATTGAGGACACGGTAAGCATGAGAGTTTGTAGCATAACCAACAAATATGCCCTCATGAGCTCTAGCCTCAAATTTAGACAAACAAACACCTTTCTTGAGAATGAAACACTTACACCCGAACACCCTGAAGTACTTGAGTTTGGGCTTGTTGCCGGTGAGTATCTCATATGGAGTCTTATTCAAGCCTTTGCGAAGATAGAGCGGATTGGATGCATGACAAGCGGTGTTGATGGCTTCGGCCCAAAAGTTGCAAGGAGACTTGAACTCTGCCATCATGGTCCTTGCTGCATCTATCAATGTCTGGTTCTTCCTCTCTGCTACACCATTTTGTTGAGGGGTGTAAGGTGCGGAATATTGATGCTTGATCCCCTCATCACTAATAAACTCATCCAAGGTGTAGTTCTTGAACTCGGTGACGTTGTCACTTCTTATCGTCAAGATCTTTGCATTGTGTTGACGTTTAGCTTCATTTGCAAAGTCGATGACGGTTTGTTGGGTCTCACTCTTCCTCTTGAAGAAATATACCCAAGTGTATATTGAATAATCATCCACAATCACCAAGCAATACTTTCTACCCCAAAGACTATCAAAGGATGGAGGCCCAAAGAGATCCAAGTGAAGGAGATCCAAGGGCCTCTTCGAGTAGATGATAGTCATGGGAGGGTGAGCCTTCTCATGTAGCTTTCCTTCTCATGTAGCTTTCCTTCAATACAAGCACGATCTTTAGCAAAACTAAAATTTGTTAGTCCTTAGACATGGTCCCCCTTGAGAATACTTTGTAAAGATCTCATATTGACGTGGGCTAAACGACGATGCCAAAGCCATCCCACGTCAACTTTAGCCATTAGGCATGTCGCGGTCTTAGTGGGTCACTCCGAAAAGTTAATCACGTAAAGACCGTTCTCGACATGACCAACAAAGGCTACTTTAAGAGTCTTGCTCCACAAGAGGGCCACGGTATCAATATCAAAGAAAGTGGCAAAGCCCATGAGTGCAAGTTGACAAACGGAAAGTAAGTTGCATGCAAGGGACTCAACAAGCATGACTTTCTCGATAGTGAGATCATGAGAAATGACAACCTTGCCAAGCCCCAATATGTTAGAAGATGAGGTGTCACCCCACTCGACATTGTTGCGCATAGATGAAACCTTGTGCACGTCCACCACCATGTCCTTGCTTCTGGTCATATGATTTGTGGCTCCACTATCGAGCAACCATGATCCTCCACCGGAAGCAAACACCTACAAGAGATCAATACTTGGTTTTAGGTACCCATTTTGTAATGGGTCCTTTAATGTTAGTAACAAGGGTCTTAGGAACCCAAATAGACCATTCAATGTACTCATAAGGAGAACCAACAAATTTGGCATAAACATGCCCATCACTAGCACGACATAACACATAAGAAGGGTTAAAGTCGCCGACTTTGTTGGAAGGAGTGGCATTGCCCTTCTTGACACCACCACACCCTTCACATTGTTATTCTTCTCCTAAGAAACACCCTCTCCCTCCTTCACAAAAGTTTGCTTGAGAGGAGGAGGTTGTTTGGCCTTGTCATTCTTCTTCTTGTTCTTGGTCTTGGGTGCAAACCCAATTTCCGCTTTGCCCACAACTTCCTTTTGATTGCTCAAAAGGTCGTTGAGGTTCTTCTCACCTTGTATGCATGACACAAGGCCTTTCTTAAGTTGCTCCTTCAACTTGGTATTCTCTTCCACAAGATGCACATGCTCACAACACGGGTTAGTAGCATTTGCATTATCAATTAAAACCATATGAGGGAATGTGGATTTCTCCGTGGTTAGCTTCACTTGGAGTTGATCATGAGACTCTTTGAGGCTAGAATTAGCAACCTTCAAGGCCTTGTGAGCCTTGTTGATACGTCCATTTTGCATCATGCTTTTATATTGATATTTATTGTATTATGGGTTGTTATTACACATTATGTCACAATACTTATGCCTATTCTCTCTTATTTTACAAGGTTTACATGAAGAGGTAGAATGCCGGCAGCTGAAATTCTGCGCTGGAAAAGGAGCAAATATTAGAGACCTATTCTGCACAACTCCAAAAGTCTTGAAACTTCAAGGAGGCAGTTTTTGGAATTAATTAAAAATATCCGCGAAGGAATCAACAAGAGGGGGGCCACCCACCATCCACGAGGATGGGGGCGCGCCCTACCCCCTGGGCGTGCCCCCCTGCCCCGTGGGCCCCCTGGTAGGCCTCCGGTGCCCATCTTCTGCTATATGAAGTCTTCTACCCTAGAAAAAAACATAAGCAAGCTTTCGGGAAGAAACACCACCGCCATGAGGCGGAACCTTGGTGGAACAGATCTAGGGCTTCGGCGGAGCTGTTCTGCCGGGGAAACTTCCCTCTGGGAGAGGGAAATCATCACCATCGTCATCACCAAAGATCCTCTCATCGGGAGGGGGTCAATCTCCATCAACATCTTCACCAGCACCATCTCCTCTAAAACCCTAGTTCATCTCTTGTATCCAATCTTTGTCTCAAAACCTCAGATTGGTACCTCTGGGTTGCTAGTAGTGTTGATTACTCCTTGTAGTTGATGCTAGTTGGTTTATTGGGTGGAAGATCATATGTTCAGATCCTTTATTCATATTAATATCCCTCTGATTATGAACATGAATATGATTTGTGAGTAGTTACGTTTGTTCCTGAGGACATGGGAGAAGTCTTGCTATAAGTAGTCATGTGAATTTGGTATTAGATTCGATATTTTGATGTGATGTATGTTGTCTTTCCTCTAGTGGTGTTATGTGAACGTCGACTACATGACACTTCACCATTGTTTGGGCCTAGAGGAAGGCATTGGGAAGTAATAAGTAGATGATGGGTTGCTGGAGTGACAGAAGCTTAAACCCTAGTTTATGAGTTGCTTCGTAAGGGGATGATTTGGATCCATATGTTTCATGCTATGGTTAGGTTTACCTTAATACTTCTTTCGTAGTTGTGGATGCTTGCAATAGGGTTTAATAATAAGTGGGATGCTTGTCCAAGAAAGGGCAGTACCCAAGCTCCGGTCCACCCACATACCAAATTATCAAAGTAACGAACGCGAATCATATGAGCGTGATGAAAACTAGCTTGACGATAATTCCCATGTGTCCTCGGGAGCGCTTTTCTCTATATAAGAGTTTGTCCAGGCTTGTCCTTTAATACAAAAAGGATTGGGCCATCTTTCTACACCTTATTTACTTTCATTACTTGTTACCCGTTACAAATTACCTTATCACAAAACTATCTGTTACCGATAATTTCAAAGGCTTGCAGAGAATACCTTCGAAAACCGCTTGTCATTTCCTTCTGCTCCTCGTTGGGTTCGACACTCTTACTTATCGAATGGACTACGATAGATCCCCTATACGTGTGGGTCATCAAGACTCTTTTCTGGCGCCGTTGCCGGGGAGTGAAGCGCCTTTGGTAGGTGGAATTTGGTAAGGAAAAATTTATATAGTGTGCTGAAATTTCATCGTCACTTGTTACTATGGAACATAATCCTTTGAGGGGCTTGTTCGGGGTATCTTCACCCCGACCAGTAGAGCAAAGAGTTGCTCCTCAAGCTACTGAATCTACTGAAAATGTTTACTTTGAAATTCCTTTGGGTATGATAGAGAAACTGCTAGCTAATCCTTTTACAGGAGATGGAACATTACATCCCGATTTGCACCTAATCTATGTGGATGAAGTTTGTGGATTATTTAAGCTTGCAGGTATGCCCAAGGATGTTATCAAGAAGAAGGTTTTCCCTTTATCTTTGAAGGGAAAGGTATTGACATGGTTCAGGCTATGTGATGATATGGGATCATGGAACTACAACCGATTGAAATTGGAATTTTATCAAAAGTTTTATCCTATGCATCTTGTTCATCGTGATCATAATTATATATATAACTTTTGGCCTCGCGAAGGAGAAAGCATCGCTCAAGCTTGGGGGAGGCTTAAGTCAATGTTATATTCATGCCCCAGTCACGAGCTCTCAAGAGAAATTATTATTCAAAAGATTTATGCTCGGCTTTCTCTCAATAATCGCTCCATGCTCGATACTTCTTGTAATCGGCTCTTTTATGATGAAGACTATTGAATTCAAATGGGATTTATTGGAAAGAATTAAACACAACTCTGAAGATTGGGATCTCGATGAAGGTAAGGAGTCAGGTATAACACCTAAGTTTGATTGTGTTAAATCTTTTATGGATACCGATGTTTTCCGTGAATTTAGCACTAAATATGGGCTTGACTCCGAGATAGTAGCTTCTTTTACGTAAATCCTTTGCTACTCATGTTGATCTCCCTAAGGAGAAGTGGTTTAAATATAATCCTCCCATTGAAGTAAAAGTAGTTGCACCTATTAAAGTTGAAGAAAAGACTATCACTTATAATGTTGATCCTGTTGTTCCTACTGATTATATTGAGAAACCACCTTTCCCTGTTAGAATAAAGGATCATGATAAAGCTTCAATTGTGGTTTGTAAGAGTAACACTAGAACACCTACACATCCTGAGCAAATTAGAGTTGAACCTAGTATTGCTATGGTTAAAGATCTCTTTGACAATAATATTGATGGGCATGTTATTTACTTCTGTGATGAAGCTGCTAGAATTGCCAGACCCGATACTAAGGGTAAACATAGACATGTTGTTGGCATGCCTGTTATTTCTGTTAAAATAGGAGATCATTGCTATCATGGCGTATGTGATATGGGTGCTAGTGCAAGTGCAATACCTCATTCCTTATGCAAAGAAATTATGCATGATATTGCACCTGCTGAGATAGAGTAAATTGATGTTACAATTAAACTTGCCAATAGAGACACTATTTCACCAGCTGGGATTGTTAGAGATGTTGAAGTCTTGTGTGGGAAAGTTAAATATCCTGCTGATTTTCTTGTTCTTGGTTCCCCACAAGATAGCTTTTATCCCATCATATTTGGTAGACCCTTCTTGAATACTGTTAATGCCAGGATAGACTGCAAAAAGGATGTTGTTACTATTGGTTTGGGGGATATGTCTCATGAGTTTAATTTTGCTAAATTTCGTAGACAACCCCATGATAAAGAATTGCCTAGTAAAGATGAAATTATTGATCTTGCCTCTATTGCCGTGCCTCCTAATGATTCTTTAGAACAGTATTTGCTTGACCATGAAAATGATATGTTTATGAATGAAAGAAGGGAAATAGATGAAGTATTCTTTAAACAGGGACTTATTGTGAAACACAACTTGCCTGTTGAAATCTTAGGGGATCCTCCTCCACCCAAGGGTGATCCCGTGTTTGAGCTTAAACCATTACCTGATACTCTTAAATATGCTTATCTTGATGAAAAGAAGATATATCCTGTTATTATTAGTGCTAACCTTTCAGAGCATGAAGAAAAGAAATTATTGAAAACTCTGAAGAAGCACCGTGCTACTATTGGATATACTCTTGATGATCTTAAGGGCATTTGTCCCACTTTATGCCAGCACAAAATAAAAATTGGAGAAAGACGCTAAACCGGTTGTTAATCACCAACGACGGTTAAATCCTAAGATGAAAGGAGTGGCAAGAAAAAGAAATACTAAAACTTCTAGAGGCAGGTATAATTTATCCCGTTGCTGATAGTCAGTGGGTAAGTCCTGTCCATTGTGTCCCCAAGAAGGGAGGTGTTACTGTTGTTCCTAATGATAAAGATGAATTGATCCCACAAGGAATTATTACAGGTTATAGAATGGTAATTGATTTCCGCAAATTAAATAAAGCTACTAAAAGCGATCATTACCCTTTACCTTTTATTGACCAAATGCTAGAAAGATTATCCAAACATACACATTTTTGCTTTCTAGATGGTTATTCTGGTTTCTCTCAAATACCTGTGTCAAAAGAGGATCAGGAAAAGACCACTTTTACTTGCCCTTTCGGTACCTTTGCTTATAGACATATGCCTTTTGGTTTATGCAATGCACCTGCTACCTTTCAAAGATGTATGACTGCTATATTCTCTGACTTTTGTGAAAAGATTGTTGAGGTTTTCATGGATGATTTCTCTGTTTACGGAACTTCTTTTGATGACTGCTTAAGCAACCTTGATCGAGTTTTGCAGAGATGTGAAGAAACTAATCTTGTCTTGAATTGGGAAAAGTGCCGCTTCATGGTTAATGAAGGTATTGTCTTGGGGCATACAATTTCAGAAAGAGGTATTGAAGTTGATAAAGCTAAAGTTGATGCTATTGAAAAGATGCCGTGTCCCAAGGACATTAAAGGTATAAGAAGTTTCCTTGGTCATGCCGGTTTTTTAGGAGGTTCATTAAGGACTTCTCTAAAATTTCCAGGCCTCTGACTAATCTCTTACAAAAAGATATTCCTTTTGTCTTTGATGATGATTGTGCAGAAGCATTTGAAATATTTAAGAAAGCCTTGATTTCTGCACCTATTGTTTAGCCACCTGATTGGAATTTACCCTTTGAAATTATGTGTGATGCTAGTGATTATGCTGTAGGTGCTGTTCTAGGACAAAGAGTTGATAAGAAATTAAATTTTATCCAATATGCTAGTAAAACTCTAGACAGTGCCTAGAGAAATTATGCTACTACTGAAAAAGAATTTTTAGCAGTTGTATTTGCTTGTGATAAGTTTAGGCCTTATATTGTTGATTCCAAAGTAACTGTTCACACTGATCATGCTGCCATTAAATACCTTATGAAAAAGAAAGATGCTAAACCTAGATTTATTAGATGGGTTCTCTGGCTACAAGAATTTGATTTGCATATTATTGATAGAAAGGGAGCTGAGAACCCTGCTGCGCATAACTTGTCTAGGTTAGAGAATGTTCTTGATGACCCACTACCCATTGATGATAGCTCTCCTGATGAACAATTAGCTATCACAAATGCTTCTCGTACTGCTCCATGGTATGCTAATTATGCTAATTACATTGTTGCTAAATTTATACCACCTAGTTTCACATACCAGCAAAAGAAATTTTTTTTCTATGATTTAAGACATTACTTCTGGGATGACCCACACCTTTATAAAGAAGGAGTAGATGGTGTTATTAGACGTTGTATACCTGAGCATGAACATGAACAGATCCTATGCAAGTGTCACTCCGAGGCTTATGGAGGACACCACGTTGGAGATAGAACTGCACATAAGGCATTGCAATCCGGTTTTTATTGGCCTACTCTCTTCAAAGATGTCCGTAAGTTTGTTTTGTCTTGTGATGAATGTCAAAGAATTGGTAATATTAGTAGACGCCAAGAAATGCCTATGAACTATTCACTTGTTATTGAACCATTTGATGTTTGGGGCTTTGATTATATGGGACCGTTTCCTTCCTCTAATGGGTATACACATATTTTAGTTGTTGTTGATTACGTTACTAAGTGGGTAGAAGCTATTCCAACTAGTAGTGCTGATCATAACACCTCTATTAAGATGCTTAAAGAAGTTATTTTTCCAAGGTTTGGAGTCCCTAGATATTTAATGACTGATGGTGGTTCACATTTTATTCATGGTGCCTTTCGTAAAATGCTTGCTAAGTATGATGTTAATCATAGAATTGCATCTCCATATCACCCGCAGTCTAGTGGTCAAGTAGAACTCAACAATAGAGAGCTCAAATTAATTTTGCAAAAGACTGTTAATAGATCAAGAAAGAGTTGGTCCAAGAAACTTGATGATGCATTATGGGCCTATAGAACTGCATATAAAAATCTTATGGGTATGTCTCCGTATAAAATGGTTTATGGAAAAGCATGTCACTTACCTCTCGAACTAGAACATAAGGCATATTGGGCCATTAAAGAGCTCAATTATGATTTCAAACTTGCCGATGAGAAGAGGTTATTTGACATAAGCTCACTTGATGAATGGAGAACCTGTGCCTATGAGAATGCCAAACTGTTTAAAGAAAAGTTAAAAGATGGCATGAAAAATGGATACAAAAGCGTGAGTTTAATGTAGGTGATTATGTGTTGCTATTCAACTCTCGTTTAAGTTTTTTTGCAGGAAAACTTCTCTCTAAATGGGAAGGTCCTTACGTTACCGAGGAGGTCTATCGTTCCGGTGCCATAAAAATCAACAACTTCGAAGGCACACATCCGAAGGTGGTGAACGGTCAAAGAATCAAACATTATATCTCAGGTAATCCTATAAATGTTGGAACTAATGTTATTGAAACTGTAACCCCGGAGGAATACATAAGGGACACTTTCCATAATGTTTCAGACTCCGAAAAGGAATAGGTATGTGGTATGGTAAGTAAACCGACTCCAAAACAGTTCTAATAGTAATTTTTCTCTGTTTTGGAATATTTAAAAAATAGGAAAATAAGAAGTAGTCCGGGAAGTCCACGAGGCGTCCACGAGGGTGGAGGGCGCGCCCTACCCCCTGGGCGCGCCGCCTGCCTCGTGGGCACCTCGTGTGCCCTCCGGACTCTGTTTTCTTGCACGATACTTCTTTTGGTCGGTAAAATTCATTATATAATCTCCCGAAGGTTTTGACCACCGTACCACACAAATATCCTTTGTTTTTGTTTTGAGCTATTTCTGCCGCAGATGAGAGCAAGATGTCTTCTCAAGAGTCAGTCGAGGAGAGCCGGGTGTCTAATCCGACACCGGGACCTAGAGCAAACAGTGATGCTGACCACTTTGGGCCATCAACGGAGGAAGATATGGAGGACGACTTGAAAAGTATAGATGCCATGGAGGAGGATCAAGAAGTCACTTCCCATTTCCGAGCCGGATTCACGATGGGGGAACTACAGAGCTCAGCTATTCCAAACTCGGTCATCCCCTCCATTGTTAAATTTCTCTCTTATGAAAATGAAAAAGAGTGTTACTTGTTCTCCCGCAGCTATGCAACATCCATGGGTGAAAGGAGCTTTAGCCGTCACGGGTAAGCTCCATAAGGAAATAATGGACCTCAAGCAACAAGTCAATAAGCTCGAGGAAGAGAATCATATCCTGAGGGGCATCATCACCAAGAATATCACATCACCACCTCTGAAGAAAGAGCAATAAATACATGAGTATGGGCACTCCTCTTGGAAACTGCCAAGCTTGGGGGAGGTGCCTCGGTATCTTATCACCATCACTCCTATCTTTACCATTTTTCTTAGTTCGATCCTTTTAGTAATATCTTGATCTAGTAGAATAAAGTTTTAGTATGATCTAGTTTTGAGCTTTGCTTTATGATCCTTCTATATAATCGAGTCCGTGAGCTATATATAATAAATATTAGTTTTGAGTCAAGGGCTTGATTATTTTGCTATGATCGTGAGGGAATAAAAGAAAAAGGAAAGAATAAAAATAAATAAAGAGATCATATTGATCTTATGGAGAGTAATGACTTCACATATAAAGAGTATGATGAATAAAAGTTGTTGAGAGTTGACAAACACAGTTTTGGTCATCGTTGCAATTAATAGGAAGTAATAAAGAAAGAGTGGTTTTCACATATAAATATACTATCTTGGACATCTTTTATGATTGTGAGCACTCATTAAAATATGACATGCTAAAGAGTTGATATTGGACAGGGAAGACAATGTAATGGGTTATGTTTTCTTATATCCAAAATAAAGTATATTGTCATGGATCATCCAACATGTTGAGCTGGACTTTCCCCCTCATGCTAGCTAAATCCTTTGCACCAAGTAGAGATACCACTTGTGCTTCCAAATATCCTTAAACCCAGTTTTGCCGTGAGAGTCCACCATATCTACCTATGGATTGAGTAAGATCCTTCAAGTAAGTGTCATTGTTGCATGCAATAAAAATTACTTACTAAATATGTATGATCTATTAGTGTGGAGAAAATAAGCTTTATATGATTTTGTGATATGGAAGCAATAAAAGCGACAGACTGCATAATAAAGGTCCATATCACAAGTGGAAATATAAAAGTGACGTTATTTTGCATTAAGATTTCGTGCACCCAACCATAAAAGCACATGACAACCTCTGCTTCCCTCTGCGAAGGGCCTATCTTTTAATTTTTTCTTTTACCTCTTACAAGAGTCATGGTGATCTTCACCTTTCCTTTTTACATTTTATCCTTTGGCAAGCGCATTGTGTTGGAAAGATCCTGATATATATATCTAATTGGATGTAAGTTAGCATGAATTATTATTGTTGACATTACCCTTGAGGTAAAAGGTTGGGAGGCAACACTATAAGCCCATATCTTTCTCTATGTCCGATTAAATCTTTATACCCACAAGTATTGCATGAGTGTTAGCAATTGTGAAAGACTAAATGATAGTTGAGCATGTGGACTTGCTGAAAAGCTCTTATATTGAATCTTTTCGATGTTATGATAAATTGCAATTGCTTCAATGACTGAGATTTTAGTTTGTTGGTTCTCAATGAAGTTTCTGATTCATACTTGATAAATTCTGAATAGATTATTACTTGAGCATAAGAAATCAGATGACAATATTTATATATGTTGCTGTTATAAGAATGATCATGATGCCCTCATGTCCGTATTTTATTTTATCGACACCTCTATCTCTAAAGATGTGGACATATTTTTGGATATCGGCTTCCGCTTGAGGACAATCGAGGTCTAAGCTTGGGGGAGTTGATACGTCCATTTTGCATCATGATTTTATATTGATATTTATTACATTATGGGCTGGTATTACACATTATGTCACAATACTTATGCCTATTCTCTCTTATTTTACAAGGTTTACATGAAGAGGGAGAATACCGACAGCTGGAATTCTGGGCTGGAAAAGGAGCAAATATTAGAGACCTATTCTGAATAGCTCCAAAAGTCCTGAAACTTCACGGAGGCAGTTTTTGGAATTAATAAAAAATATTGGTAAAGGAATCAACCAGAGGGGGGCCACCCACCATCCACGAGGGTGGGCGCCCTACCTGGCGCTCCCCACGCCTCGTGGGCCCCTGGCAGCCTCCGTGCCCATCTTACGCTATATGAAGTCTTTTACCCTGGAAAAATCATAAGAAAGCTTTCGAAGAAACACCGCCACGAGGCGGAACCTTGGCGGAACCAATCTTGGGCTTGGCCGGGCTGATACATCGGGAAACTTCCCTCGGGGAGGGGGAAATCATCACCATCGTCATCACCAAAGATCCTCTCATCGGGAGGGGGTCAATCTCCATCAACATCTTCACCAACACCATCTCCTCTAAAACCCTAGTTCATCTCTTGTATCCAATCTTTGTCTCAAAACCTCAGATTGGTACCTGTGAGTTGCTAGTATTGTTGATTACTCCTTGTAGTTGATGCTAGTTGGTTTATTTGGTGGAAGATCATATGTTCAGAACCTTTATGCATATTAATATCCCTCTGATTATGAACATGAATATGATTTGTGAGTAGTTATGTTTGTTCCTAAGGACATGGGAGAAGTCTTGCTATAAGTAGTCATGTGAATTTGGTATTCGTTCGATATTTTGATGAGATGTATGTTGTCTTTCCTCTAGTGGTGTTATGTGAACGTCGACTACATGACACTTCACCATTTTTGGGCCTAGAGGAAGGCATTGGGAAGTAATAAGTAGATGATGGGTTGCTAGAGTGATGAAGCTTAAACCCTAGTTTATGAGTTGCTTCGTAAGGGGCTGATTTGGATCCATATGTTTCATGCTATGGTTAGGTTTACCTTAATACTTCTTTTGCAGTTGCGGGTGCTTGCAATAGGGGTTAATCATAAGTGTGATGCTTGTTCAAGAAAGGGGAGTACCCAAGCACCGGTCCACCCACATACCAAATTATCAAAGTAACGAACGCGAATCATATGAGCGTGATGAAAACTAGCTTGACGATAATTCCCATGTGTCCTCGGGAGCGCTTTTCTCTATATAAGAGTTTGTCTAGGCTTGTCCTTTTCTACAAAAAGGATTGGTCCATCTTGCTGCACCTTATTTACTTTCATTACTTGTTACCCGTTACAAATTACCTTATCACAAAACTATCTGTTACAGATAATTTCAGTGCTTGCAGAGAATACCTTACTAAAAACCGCTTGTCATTTCCTTCTACTCCTCGTTGGGTTTGACACACTTACTTATCGAAAGGACTACGATAGATCCCCTATACTTGTGGGTCATCACTTGTCAAGTACATCAAACTCCTCCTTGAGTCTAGCATGGTCAACCCCAAGCTTAGCCTTCTCGGAATTGAGCACACGAGATACAACAAGAGCATGATCATCGTTGTGTGACTCCTCAAGAGCCAAATGATGAACACGCTCTTCCTCAAGTGCATTAGAGAGATCCGATATCTCATCGGCATAGTCACGACTATGCCCTTCCATCTTAGAGATGGTTTCTTCATGAGCCTCGATCATGTCAATTGCTTCACCAAGTTGTTCCAAGAGAGCAATGAAGTGCTTCTTGGGTTCACCCTTGAGCTTACTCATAAAAGTCTCAAACTCATTTTCTTCCACCTTCGACCCCTCACTTTCATCAATGCAATCCGTCATGGAAGGATTAGTAGTGATGGAGGTTTTGATGTTGGGGGTTATCTTGTTGGTGGCTTTGGCCACGAGGCACTTGGTGGTGATGTTCTCGTTGGGTGAGTCGAAGAGGGACGCTCGTGGAGTTGTTGCAATGGCAACGGAGGCCATGGCAACCGTCCCACCGTCTTCATCATCCTCATTGTAATCTTCTTGTGCCAGCAACCCCTTGGGAGGAGTCTTCTTGGTGAAGTTGTTCTTGTTGGGGAAGGACCTGGCCTTTTCTTTTCGGATAAGCTTGCCACCATTGTCTTCCCTCTTCTCATACGGGCATTCCGCAACAAAGTGGCTTACATTGCCACAATTATAGCATGTCCTCACGCATTGCTTGCCCTTGGTGCCACTTGAGTTGTTCTTGTTGAAGTTGGGCCTTGAGTTCTTCTTGCTACAAAATTGTCGTGAAGCGAGAGCCATGTGCTCATGATAATCATATTTTGTATCTTCGGGGCAACACTCTTCTTCTTCCTCTTCACTCTCTTCTTCCACACTAGCCTTGGCCTTCAAAGCAAGGTTGGGCTTCTTTACTCGTTAGGAACGCAACACCGCATTATCGGCGGTCGTGTCCAAGATCCTCATTGCCACAAACTCATCCAACACTTCACTTGAGGACAAGGTGTAAAAGTCCGGCCTTTGACGGATGTCGGAGGACATGGCCTTGTGGTAAGGCATCATGGCCTTGAGAAACTTGCGCTTGATCCAATTATCATCCATATCCTTGCTCCCATGGTCTCGGAGTGAGACCGCGAGAGTAGTTAGTCTCCGATAAAGCTCTCAAGGTTCTTCATCTTCATTCATTGCAAACTCATCGGCTTGATCTTGCACCACTTCAAAGTTTGAGTGTTGAATGCTTGCGCCTCCCTTGTAAATGGAAACAACATGTTGCCATGCTTCCTTGGCTATGGTGAAAGGTCGGAGATGCGCAATATCTTCGGGTGGAATAGCTTCTTGGAGAATGAAGAGAGTGCTACCTCTTGAGCTTGCGTTGGTTTTTCCCTTGAAGAGGAAAGGGTGATGCAGCAAAGTAGCGTAAGTATTTCCCTCAGTTTTTGAGAACCAAGGTATCAATCGAGTAGGAGACTACACACAAGTCGCCTCGTAGCTACACAAACAAATAAGAACCTTGCAACCAACGAGATAAAGGGGTTGTCAATCCCTTCACGGCCACTTGCAAAAGTGAGATCTGATAGAGATAATAAGATAAATATTTTTGGTATTTTTATGATATAGATTGAAGGTAAAGATTGCAAAGTAAAAATAGATTGTAAACTTATATGATGTAGACACGGGGGCCATAGGTTTCACTAGTGGCTTCTCTCAAGATAGCATAAGTATTATGGTGGGTGAGCAAATTATTGTCAAGCAATTGATAGAAAAGTGCATAATTATGATAATATCTAGGCATGATCATGTATATAGGCATCACGACCGCGACAATCAGACCGAAACGATTCTACACCTACTACTATTACTCCACACATCGACCGCTATCTAGCATGCATCTAGAGTCTTAAGTTCATAAGAACAGAGTAATGCATTAGGCAAGATGACATGATGTAGAGGGATAAACTCAAGCAATATGATATAAACCCCATCTTTTTATCCTCGATGGCAACAATACAATATGTGCCTTGCTGCCCTAACATCACGGAAAGGACACCTCAAGATTGAACCCAAAGCTAACACTTCTCCCAATGCAAGAAAGATCAATCTAGTAGGCCAAACCAAACTGATAATTCGAAGAGACTTGCAAAGATAACAAATCATACATAAAAGAATTCAGAGGAGATTCAAATATTTTTCATAGATAATCTTGATCATAAACCCACAATTCATCGGATCTCGACAAACACACCGTAAACAGAATTACATAGAATAGATCTCCAAGAAGATCGAGGAGAACTTTGTATTGAGATCCAAAGAGAGAGAAGAAGCAATCTGGCTAATAACTATGGACCCGAAGGTCTGTGGAAAACCACTCACACATCATCTGAGAGGCTATGGTGTCGATGTTGTAACACCCGGATGATTAAGCTACAATAATTCTCTACTAATGATGCCACGTCATCACTGTTACTGTTGTTAAACTCGCGTTGGTTCGAATCCGGTCCGAATTCAAATTTAAATTAAAATAAAAAAATAAAGTTTTCATAATGTCGTAACTAAAATGTACAGACTGTGGAAAATAATTCATAAATGTTATTGGTGAAGAAACCAAATTCTTATAAAACGTTTAGGTGCTCAAAAATAAATAAAACAGTGGCTTAAATAATTATCTAAAGGCCTTTTGTAATTTCTAAAATGTTAAACTATTATATTCATGAGTGAAACTTTTTGTGGCAGAGGGTTAAACTAAAACACTAATTTAGGTGTGGGTCTCATATTTTTAATAAGCTAGAATAAAAAGGAAATAAAATGGGAAAACAATAAATAGAAAAGACTAAAAGAAAACATTAAAAAAACCCGCCCCTTCCCTGGACCTTGGCCCACCTAGCTGGCCAGGCCGGCCCACCTGCGCCCCCGTCCTCCTCCTGTTCACAGGGGGGCGTGGCGGCCATCCACCGCTGCCAACGGCACTGTGGCGGCCATCGCCCGGCGCCCCTCGCCTATAAGACCTCGCCCCCTCACCCGGGATGAACCCTAGATCCCCATTCACCCCTCTCGCCCATCTTCTCGATCTGGAGGACACCGTCGCCGTCGTCGCCATGGGTTCGCCGCCCGCATAGCCACCGATCACCCCAACGCCCTCTCGATTCGTCCACGACCCCCTCCGCCGTGCGTCCCGTCGACCTCGTCCACGAGCTCGAGCTCCGCGTCTCTCCTCCGAAGCCCACGGCCTCTTCTTCCCCGACGCCGTTCGCCTCTGCCATCGACGGATTCCGGCGACACCGAGCCTCCCTCGAGCACGCTATGCACAACTACGGGCTTGTGGTGAGCCTACCTCCCTTTTCCTCCTCTCTCCGTGTTCGTTCGCATGCTCCGGTACTCGATCCGCCGTGGAAGAAGCTCGCCACTACCGCCTAGCGCTCTCGTCGCTCGCCTCCATCGCTGCCACGCTATCGCGCTCCGCTCCCGCTCGGCCTGACTAACCATGCCGACCTGCAGCCGCCAGACGACCGCGACCGCCTGCTGCTGCCTCGCTTTCACCGCACCTCGGCCGCCCGAGCTTGCCTCACAGGCTCGTCGAGCCTGTGCGCTCACCACCTGCCCGCACGCCCATGGTGCCGGACCACGCCATCCCGCCACGCCCACGTAGCCACAATCTGCTGCCGTCTGTCCCATTGCTTTGTCCGGCCGCTCGCGCGTGCCCACAAGCTGCAGCCGCCCCTCTCCCCGTCTTCGCCCTCGTCCGCGACCGGCATTCCGCCCCACCTCTCCTCCTCTCCGCCACCTTGCTCCGGCCGGCGACAGCGCGGCCCCTGGACGTCGATGGCCGCGCCCGGGGCCTCTTCCCCTGTCGTGTGGCCGACCTCTGGAGCCCCGTCGCGCCCGACGGCCTCACCCCCACGATCGCCGGTGGCCTCGCCCCGCCCCGGGCAGGCTACAGCCCCGTGAGCGCCTACCCCGTTAAGCCATGCCCGCTAACCCGCCTGGGTGGCTTGGCCTATGGGCCACTGACCACTGGGGCCCCCACGCCCCTGTTAAAAAAAGAGAATAAAAAACATAATAATAAATAAATAAATAAATTAACTTAATTAACTCGAGATTAATTAGCCTAATCACCAGATAAGTTGAAACTGTTTTAGTTAACTAAGCATAGCCAATGACAGGGGGCCCACACCCTATTGACCAGTCAAATGTTGACTGGTCAACTGGGACCCCCTGGCCCACCTGTCAGCCTCTGGTACACCTCTATGTATGCAGAGCCCGGTGCACATAGCATTTTAGCTATCTAATTTCGAATTAATAACAATTTCAGAATATTGCTATACTTTAGAAAATCATAGAAAATAATCCGTAACTTGGATGAAAAAGTTTTCTACATGAAAGTTGCTCAGAACGACGAGACGAATCCGAAAACGCGGTCCGTCGTCTGTCACATGCCCCTAGCATAGCGAACATCAAACTTTCCCCTCCGACTCATCTGTCCGAAAATGCCTAACTTGGGGAAAACTTTCCGGATGTTATCACCCTTCGCCGGTACCGTGTAACACCACGTTAGAACACCCCTAGCCCTGCGTGTTACCCCTGTCATGCATCAGTGTTGCATTTGTTTGCATTATATTTACTGTTTCTTCCCCCTCTTCTCTCCGGTAGACCCCGAGACCGCTAATGATGCCCCTGTGATCGACTACGTCGACGATTTAATTCTTCTTCCCCGGTGAGCTTCGAGCAAGCCCCCTTTGATCATCCCGATATCGCCCATTCCATTCTCTCATGCTTGCATTAGATTTTGCTACTATTATTGTTTGCTCCTATTCTTATGCATAGCCTGTTTTGTAACACCTTATTGTTACCTACACCTTATCCTAAACTGCTTAGTATAGGTTGGATAGTGATCCATCAATGACCCCCACCTTGTCCTTGTTGCCCTGCTTCATCATCGGCTCGATCGGTGATAAATCGTCGACTGCAGCCCGACACCTCACATCACATCACGCCCCTTTTGTTGCTCGACTCTGCAGAGCTACTATCGAGTGCCGAGGGTGATCCCTCATAACGCACTCCTGATAATAATTCTATAGTGTAGCTATTTTGTCGTAGCCATTCCCGATACAGCTCTATCGTGCAACACCTCAAGTGTGAACCTCGAGGGTGGTGTCGGTGTCAAAACCGGCGGATCTCGGGTAGGGGGTCCCGAACTGTGCGTCTAGGCGGATGGTAACAGGAGACAAGGGACACGATGTTTTTACCCAGGTTCGGGCCCTCTCGATGGAGGTAATACCCTACTCCGCTTGATTAATATTGATGATATGGGTAGTACAAGAGTAGATCTACCACGAGATCAAGGAGGCTAAACCCTAGAAGCTAGCCTATGGTATGATTGTTGTTAGTCCCTCACGGACTAAAACCCTCCGGTTTATATAGACACCGGATAGGTTAGGGTTACACGTAGTCGATTACGAGTGGTAGGATATCTACATATCCGTATCGCCAAGCTTGCCTTCCACGCCAAGGAAAGTCCTATCCGGACACGGGACAAAGTCTTCAATCTTGTATCTTCATAGTCTTGGAGTCCGCCGTGACGATAGTCCGGCTATCCGGACACCCCTAGTCCGGGACTCCTCAAGAGTGGCCCCTAACCAGGCTTCAATGACGATGAGTCCGTAGCGTTGATTGTCTTCGCATTGCGAGGCGGGTTCTTCTCCAAATTCCATATACATGTCGAATAGTGTCCGCTTCGATAAATGCTGCGCTCCTCGGCTTCTACGCCCAATAATGGCCATCTTCCACGTGTTTGAATGAATGCGAAAAGCCGTGGTATTTTACAATTACCCCTAGTCAGCGCAAATGAGCCGCCTATAAAAGGGGCAAGGATCTAGATCTGAGTCACACCATCCCCCCTTCGTGAGCTTTCATCGGAGCGCCTCTGACCAAAGCCCATTCCATCATGGACAGTCGACGCGGATCCTCCTCTCGCACTCCCAGCCCTCAGCCAGGAAATTGGGAGAGATGCTCAGTCCCGCATAGCGAGCTAGTCATACTCCAAGCCAAGGGATTTCTTCCCCCGGCCTTCATGGTCCCGGTTCGAGCCGGACTTGCCACCTACAAGGGCGGAAAGCAAGCGGAGAGCGTCCCCGATCCCTCTAAAGGAGAGCGGGTATGCTTCATCTCTTATCTAGTAAGAGGACTCGGATTTCCCATCCATCCGTTTCTCCGGGGGCTCTTGGAGTTCTACGGCCTCCAATTGCACCACCTTACTCCTGCCTCCATCCTACACATCGCGGGCTTCGTGGCCCTTTGCGAACTATTCTTGGGCGTCGAGGCTCATTTCGGGCTGTGGAAGAGAATATTCTGCCTAGTACCCCGTTCTCATGAGGGGTCAATATATCAAGTGGGCGGAGCCGAGCTATGGCGCATCGCCGGGACCGGATACCTATCCGGAACCCCAAAGGAGGCGTCCGAAGACTGGCCTTCGGAATGGTTTTACATGGAGGACGTCCCGCTGCCGGATCCTGTTCGGATCGGCCTTCCAGAGTTCAGCAATGCTCCTCTGAAGAAGCGCCTAAGCTGGCGCCCTCGGAGCCCCCGGAGAGAAGATGACCGGGATGTCAGTTATTTGATGAGCCGAATAAGGTTACTGGCTCATGCCGGATTGACCATGACAGGAGTCATGGCAATCTGCATTATGAGGGGAGTGCAGCCGCTCCAATACATGGGCCACCCCATGTGGGACTTCAACGGGGAGGACGATGCCACCCGCCGTGGCCGCAAAGGGCCAGGATCGGTCACCGAACTGGTGAAAATCTTGTCTGCCATGTATAAAGGGGAGGAGGAGGATTTCCTCCGTGTCAATCCACTGAAGGAGTTTTCTTTGAATAATCCTCGAAGCTGGGTAAGCAAACATCTTTGTGACCTTTCCGATCCATGTTCCCATGGTTAAATATCTCCTTTCGTGGTTTCTGTGCAGGAACTGCGCCGGACTGTGGAGAAGATACACAGCCCGCCCCCACAACCCGAGGATCCGGAACGGTCCCTCGATCCGACCTCTAAAGAGGATCCGGATATAAAGGTGGAGTTGATCGACGGGGTATTCCACCAACTTAGCATCGACAATGCGTTGGTTGCCATTACGGCTGATTACCCCGGAATACTTCCAGCCTCACAGGTAAATGAGACCGAGATCCCAAAACCTTGATAACGACCCATCCATGCTTATGTTTGATCACCGTATACCAATGGTGCTTCACAGGGGGTACCTTCGAGGCAGGAAGCCGAGCCCGCGGCGGCTGGCCAACAAAGGGCAGGCGCCCGCAGTTAAAAAGAAGTGCGGTCCGGATCGAAACTCCGCCGCAACGGTATGTCATGTCACCATACTCCCAGGATTGATTCCTGGAAGGCGTACTAACGCTGATACTCTTTTCAGGAAAAAGAGCGCTCGCCGGACTGAGCCCGGAGAGGTTGCCGATCGAACCTTCACCAGACAAGCTTCAAAGCCGGGTCCGAAGGCTGAGGCAAGCATGAGACGTGCGTCGGATGCTCCTCCAATAGAGGATGCCGACAGGTTGTCCGCCACCAACTCCGAGGTGGAGAGCGCCTTGAATCACAAAGGCCACGGACAGTTCTTCGTGGCGCATGTTTCTCCCAGAGGCCTTGAATGCCTTTGATTCGGAGATGCGCACCTCCGTGCCGCTCAAGATGGTCTAGCCAGAGCCACGAGCGGTATGTGAAGGACATACGGTGCGGAAATTTGTGATTATATATGCCAAGAGCCCCGAGACTTAAAATAGTTATAATAACTGATTTAAGGATCATTTGTTATCTGAGGATCTTACGTAAAAGAATACCCGACTGTCCCAGAGCTGGAAGAGTGCATGGCCCAACTTGAGGTCGCACTAGCCGCCACGGGGAGCCACAGAGACCCCTCTTGTAATATATGCTTCAAGATAAATAATTTATGAAGTGCGGCGGTGTGTAAATCGACAAAAACATTGCAGATGGTGCGGACTAGATCCGGACAAGCAATAGCTCTTACGCCCGATTAAAGGCAGGCGAGAGCGTGCTTACGAGGGTGCGGCAAGAGAAGAATAACCTCCAAGACGCCAACACCAAGCTGGGTGAGGAACTAAAGGACGCTCGTGCCCAGTTATCTGACTTCGTAAAGGAGAATCGGCGGCTTCGTCGCGGCAGTTTCAGTAAGTGCTTGAGGGAGGCGACTAACATAAACATGTATGTAGGTTTGCTCACAGGTCGTCCTGAGGAGGAGATGCCCAATTCTTCGGGTGATCTTCTTCCCGAACTGCGGCAGCTGCACGAACGAGTCCGGCAGGTGATGAAAAGCATCGGCCGTGCCTTGTGTCCATCTATCTCCCTCCCGAAGGCATTGGGGAGCTGGCAGAGCGGCTTTAAGGAGCACGGCGGCGCTTCGGCTGTGGAAGATATCGGCTGCCGTCAAAGGCGCCAGGAGGCTGGGCCATGGTAAAGACGCAGTACACGGTTAAGGTGACCCAAACCACATGGCCGAGGTCGGACCTGTGGGGCGGATGGGATGGAGATCCTCAGAAGCTTAGTATACGGCCAAGTAGAATTGGCCGCCAAGTATTCCCAGCAAGATTGTAAATTAGATAGCCTATTAGATGGCATTGAGGAGGAATACAACGAGTCGAGTTGACTATGTAAAAATATGACATGAAAATATGTCTTCTAGCCGGATTGTAGATCATTTGTCATAGCGGATCTTTTCGCTTCGACCTCCGGACCCAATAGTCCGGAGTGTGTCCGAATACCTTCATGGTTATATAAGAACCGTGGTATGCATGGAGACAAGGCGTAGGGGTCATTGTTGCTGTATGTCGCATAAGTGCCCAACTAGTTATGTTATATTACATGGGTAGTAAGAAACATCTTCCAGGGAGAATAGTTCCGTTAAGGGTTCCTTTCATTTGGGATGCATGCCCTAAAGTGCATGTCAAAGCTTCTAGGAAAGCGAGAAAATCATCAGGGGCAGATGGGTAAATAGTTAAAAATCATCTTTCAGTTCACCGACCGAATATTCCCTTAAGAACGCTTAGCTTCGGCTTCACCCGATCTGAGGTAAACATCCGCTGACCCGGCAAAGAATAATCGCAGAGGTGCTCCCTTTACCACCTAGCCGAACAATCGGGAACGTAGGGGTAAGCACAGAGCCAGGCAACCCAGATTGGCCAAAACTTAAGTCATATCGATGCATATAATGGTGAATAAAAGGTACATGCGGAAGTTTAACGCATGTGTTGGGCATGAAAGCTCAGATAAATAAGCTTCATTAAAGAAGCCCCGAGTATAATGAGCGCGGACAAGCGCGTCAAGTGTGTAAAAAAAGCAAACGAGCCTCTAGAGGCTACAAGAAGAAGGAGGAGGAAGGAGAGAAATAAAAGACAGCAAAAAGCAAAAATAAAGAATGCGGGCGGAGGAAGGAGACGAACTTGGAGTCCGCACTTAGGCGTAGAATCTTCAGTGACGGGCTGCGTTCCATGGGTTCGGCTCGAGTTGGTTATCCGATGCGTTTCGCAGACGGTATGCTCCGCCGTCGACCTGGTCGATGATGAATGGACCTTCCCATTTGGGCTTGAGTTTGTCTTTTTCTTGTCCGGCAGCGTAGAACTAGTTCACCAACGTTATAAGCTTTGGCCCGTACTTCCCTGCTTTGATATCTTCGAGCTGCTTTGTTGATAGAATGCGGAACGAGCTTTTGCCACGTCGCGCTCCTCCTCCAATGCGTCCAAACTGTCCTGCCGATCAAGCTTGGCTTCTCTTTCTTCGTACATGCGCACGCGAGGTGAGTCATGTATTATGTCGCAGGGCAAGACTGCCTCTGCGCCGTACACCATGAAGAATGGTGTGAACCTGGTAGTACGATTCGGCATGGTCCACAGCCCCAGTAGTCTGAGTCGAGCTCCTCAACCCAGTGCGTGTTAGATTCCTTGAGGGACCGCACTAGTCTGGGTTTAATGCCGCTCATGATTAGACCATTTGCCTGTTCGACTTGGCCGTTGGTTTGAGGGTGATAGACTGAGGCGTAGTGGAGCTTGATGCCCATGTTTTTGCACCATGATTTGACCTCATCGGCCGTGAAGTTGGTGCCATTATCAGTGATGATACTGTGGAGGACACCGTAATGGTGCACTACCCCTGATATGAAGTCTATCACTGGTCCGGATTCGCCGCTTTAACAGGCTTGGCCTCTATCCATTTGGTGAATTTATCCACCATGACCAATAGGTGTTTTTGCTTGTGGGTTCCTCCCTTGAGGGGTCCAACCATGTCAAGCCCCTGCACCGCAAAGCGGCCAGGTGATGGGTATAGTTTTAAGGGCGGTGGGTGGCATGTGGCTTTGGTTAGCAAAAGGCTGGCAACCGACGCATCGTTGGACTAAGTCCTGCGCAAGATCTGTCCTGGGCCGCCGGCCAATAAAATCCTGTCTGAAGGCCTTGCCTACAAGGGCCCGGGCTGCGGCGTGGTGCCCACCTAGTCCCGCATGAATTTCAGCCAAGAGGTTTCGCCCTTCCTCTTCGGAGATACACCTTTGAAGGACTCCGGTAGTGCGTTTCTTATAAAGCTCTCCCTCATGTACTTTATAGGCTTTAGAGCGCCGTACTATGCAGCGAGCCTCATTTTGGTCTTCGGGGAGTTCCTGCCTAGTTAGGTAGGCTAGGAATGGTTCCGTCCACGGGGCGATAACCGCCATTATTTCATGAGTAGAGGGTGTTATCTCGGGGGCAGAGCCTCCGGTTATGTCAGAGTGTTCGGCGTCAGGCAGTGCGGTTGGGTCCGGATTGATATTGCCGGACTCCCCTTCCCATAGTACGGATGGCTTGAACAGCCATTCCATAAAGATATTGGGTGGGACGGCATCGTGTTTTGCACCGATGCGTGCCAATATATCCGCCGCCTGGTTGTTATCCCGGGCTATATGATGCAATTCGAGCCCTTCGAACCGTGCTGGCATTTTTAGGACCGCATTGCGGTATGCTGCCATTTTTGGATCTTTGGCATCAAAGTCCCCGTTTGTTTGAGATATTGCAAGGTTCGAATCCCCGCGCACCTCTAGGCGTTGAATGCCCATGGAGACTGCCATCCGGAGGCCGTGCAGAAGGGCCTAGTATTTGGCTGCATTGTTGGAGTCCGTATACATTATCTGAAGGACGTATTGGACTGTGTCCCCGGTTGGGGACGTCGACGCCAATTTGACCCAGGCGCCAACAGATTGGAGCTGTCAAAGTGCATGATCCTATTGGAGTATGCGCCGTACTCTTTAGGGAGGTCGACGGTCCATTCGCCACGAAGTCGGCCAAAACCTGCGACTTAATAGCTCGTCGTGGCTTATAAGTTATATCGAATGGAAGGAGCTCTATGGCCCATTTAGCAATCCGGCCCGTCGCGCCATGTTGTTTATAATGTCGTTAAGAGGTACTTGAAGGCTACCGTTACAACACTCTTGAAAGTAGTGTCGCAGCTTCCGGATGCCATGAACACCGCATATGCTATCTTTTGATAGTGTGGGTACCGGACTTGCATGGAGTTAGGACGGTGGACACATAATAAACCGGTTTTGAACAGGGAACCGGTGTCCGTCCGTTCTCGTTCGACAACAAGCACCGCTGACAACTTGATGTGTTGCGCGATATATAATAGCATTGGTTCATACGTTGGGCTGCCAGGACCGGATTTGTTGCCAAAATGGCATTTATTTCTTCGAGTCCGGCCGTGGCGGCATCCGTCCACTCGAAGTGTTCGGTGCGGCGGAGGAGGCGGTAAAGGGGTAACACCTTTTCCCCCAATCGGGAAATAAAGCGGCTTAGAGCCGCTACGGATCCCGTCAATTTTTGTATTTGTTTGAGGTCTTTTGGAATATCCAATTGTGACAGAGCTCGGATCTTGGCTGGGTTTGCTTCAATTCCTCTACCTGACACAATGAAGCCCAGGAGCTTTCCGACCGAACGCCAAGACGCATTTTTCCGGATTGAGCTTGATGTCATATTTTCGAAGATTGTCAAATGTGAGCCTCAAGTCGTCTACTAGAGTTTCGACGTGCTTGGTTTTGACAACCACGTCATCTACATATGCTTCCACTGTTTTGCCGATCTGGTTTGCGGACATATACGAATCATGCGCTGATATGTTGCGCCGACGTTTTTGAGCCCAAAGGGCATTGTGTTGAAGCGAGCGGGCCGTATGGAGTGATGAATGCTGTTGCAGCTTGGTTCTGCTCCGCCATCTTGATTTGGTGGTAGCCGGAGATGCGCGTCGAGGAAGCACAATGACTCGTGTCCTGCTTTGTAGCGCCAATGATTTGATCAATTCGAGGGAGGGAAGGGGTCCTTTGGGCAAGCCTTATTAAGGTCTTTGAAATCAACACATAGGCGCCCGATTTATCCTTCTTTGGTACCATCACCAGGTTTGCTAGCCAGTCCGGATGTTTTATATCTTTGATGAATCCGGCTTCCAAAAGTTTGGCTAGCTCCTCTCCCATGGCCTGTCTCTTGGGTTCGGAAAAGCGCCAAAGAGCCTGTTTGACTGGCTTGAATCCTTTTAGGATATTTAGGCTGTGCTCGGCCAGCTGACGTGGGATTCCTGGCATGTGTGAAGGGTGCCAGGCAAAGATGTCCCAGATTTCTTGTAGAAATTCTCATAATGCGGCGTCTACATCAGGGTTTAATTGTGCCCCAATGGAGGCCGTCTTTGCAGGGTCCGTTGGGTGGACTTGGAATTTGACTATTTCATCCGCTGGTCTAAAAGAGGTGGACATGGATCTTTTATCAAGTATCACATCGTCCCTGTTCACCGTGGAGCGCATCGCAGTGAGTTCCTCGGCCGCTAGGGCTTCGGATAGTGCCTCGAGGGCTAGTGCAACTGTCTTGTTTTCGGCGCGGAGTGCTATGTTCGGATCACTAGCGAGAGTGATGATTCCATTAGGACCGGGCATTTTAAGCTTCATGTACCCATAATGGGGTATAGCTTGAAAAATTGTGAATGCCTCTCGTCCTAATAAAGCATGATATCCGCTGTTGAACGGGGCCACTTGAAATGTGACCTCCTCGGACCTGTAATTCTCCGGCGAGCCGAACACTACGTCCAGCGTGATTTTTCCTATGCAGCATGCTTCCTGGCTGGGGATTATTCCTCTAAAGGTTGTGCTGCTTCGCTCAATGCCGTTCCAGTCTATTTCCATTTTTCCAAGGGTTTCCTCATAGATGAGGTTTAGTCCGCTGCCGCCGTCCATGAGTACCTTAGTAAGGCAAAAGCCGTCCACTATCAGGCTGAGGACCAATGCGGCTAGTGCCCGAGCAGTTCGGAATTTAGGTTAAATCACGGCATTAAAGGTGATAGCCGTGTCACCCATGGATTTATAGTTGCTACTTGGTAGACTTGACAAGGTTATGGAGTGTTCGTTTTGCATGTTATTTGATGCGAAAGTCTTGAAGACCGTTAACACCGTCTTTGGTGTTGCCGGGCTGGGATTCTGAAGCTAGAAGCTCTTCGCCACTTTTGGCCACCTGCCGTAGTATCCAACATGCTCGAAGGCTATGAGTTGGAGTGGCGCCCTCTGTGCTATGAATTTTGCAGGGTCCGTTTAGCCAACCCTCCAGTACGGTTCCGTGCCCTTTAGGGGTTCTTGGTTTTTTCGTATTCAACCCAGGTGCTTGATAATGATGCACCCTTTTGTTCCGGACTAGGGATGTATTTAGGGCCGGACTATCCCAAAATTTACTTTCGGTTTTCCAGGCGCTCTCCATCGCACAGTACTTTTGTACTATGGTCACCAAGTCAGCAAAGCGTGTAATTTCGCGACGACTTATGGCGTTTAGGATTCCCTTGTCCGTGCAATTATTGCAGAAAATTGGGACTACGTCCTCCTCTCGGCAGTCCTTTATCCTGTTCATAACCAGGAGGAATCTGGCCCGAGAATGATGTCTTTGTTTCAGCGGGCTCTTGCGAATTCGAGAGAGATCGCTAATGTTTGGGTGGGCGGGTGGCACTAAATCCGGAACCCCGTCAATTTAGGACTCAAGGGCGAAGTTTCCGAACTCGGAAGTTTGGATTTTGAGTGCTATCCAATGAGTCCGACCGCCCGCTGACTTTAGGTTCGTGGCTTGATCGACATCCGTCCCTCCGCGGGAATCCGCATGGAGGATCGGGAATCGAACGTGGCTAGTCCTTAAGATAGAAGAAGAATCGCCTCATTGCTCCTCTATCACAGCAACATGATGGGTAGCACAGGAGAGTTGATCTCTCTCGAGATCGGTTTTAGGCCCGATCCGTTCGTAATCTATGGCGACTCCCAGGGCGGCGATGCGATCCAAGAGCTCGTTTATGGAGGAGAGCTCGATCGGATCTAACTGTTCGGCAAGTTCCGAACTAACATGGAGATTGGTTTTGATGACTCGAGAGGTCATCGTCGGTATGCCGGCGAACTAGCGGTCATGAGAAAACCGCCTAGCGAAGAGTCGACTAGTGGCCAAGGCTTCTTTGGCGATGGTATCGTCTTTAAAGACGAGATGAGGCATCCTACACGATGGCGGCAACGCAGAGGAACTCTCAATGAAAGCACCAATGTCGGTGTCGAAAACCGGCGGATCTCGGGTAGGGTGTCCCGAACTGTGCGTCTAGGCGGATGGTAACAGGAGACAAGGGATACGATGTTTTTACCCAGGTTTGGCCCTCTCGATGGAGGTAATACCCTACTCCTGCTTGATTAATATTGATGATATGGGTAGTACAAGAGTAGATCTACCATGAGATCAAGGAGGCTAAACCCTAGAAGCTAGCCTATGGTATGATTGTTGTTCGTCCTATGGACTAAAACCCTCCGGTTTATATAGACACCGGATAGGTTAGGGTTACAGTCGGTTCCAATGGTAGGAGATCTACATATCCGTATCGCCAAGCTTGCCTTCCACGCCAAGGAAAGTCCTATCCGGACACGGGACGAAGTCTTCAATCTTGTATCTTCATAGTCTTGGAGTCCGGCCGTGACGATAGTCCGGCTATCCGGACACCCCCTAGTCCGGGACTCCCTCAGGTGGTCCCTCTTACGTGCACCTTGATGATTACATTGAGTGGAATCCACTGGGGGTGATTCCTCGGGTTTTCCCCTTGATGTCTGGACACACAGTTACCTTGACTTTACTTGAGACCGTTGTGAAAGCCGGGCGAGCCCGGAGAGCACACGTGTGATGTGACAGTGGCGGCTGGCTGTTTAGCGGTATCACCCAGGAGGGGGTGGTAGCTCCGGACTTGTCCCGACAGCCGCCACTACTTTTAATTGTTTATGCACTAACAGGTTCGGGTATTTGTTCTGAATTGGCCTTTGGCCTTTACGCACTAACCACCACGCGAGAATAGTTATGGGCCTCGACGTCGTGGTATCAGCCGAAGCTTTGTCAGACATCCAGTTCAGCATTGCGGCACAGCCTGGTCGACGCCCTAGTGGAGGTGGCCTGTATCGCCCTGCGCGCAACGATCTGGAGTGCAACGGGCTATGGGCCCAGACCCCGGAGAGCTTAGGATGTAGACCGGTGGGGACCTCTCCGCTGAGCCTAGGTAGGGCTGCGACATGTTGATCTTCCGAGGCCGGGCATTGACCCAGAAAAGTGTGTCCGGCCAGAGTGATCGAGTGTGTTGGAGAACGCGGTGCACCCCTGCTGGGAGCATATGTATTCGAATACCGTGTCCACGGTAATGGACGTTCAGACTTGTATCCTGATCTTATACACCTAGAAATGGATACTTGATATGTGATGGATATGTGGCTCCGGGATTGCTTTCTCGCGGGGACTCGAGAAAGGATCTCTGGGTTTTATTACTACAACATGCTTGTTAATTAAACTTCTATTCTATACTCTTCTATATGCTGCAAGATGCTTGGAGCTGCTTGAAGATGCTGGTCTTCGATAGGCTAGGCCTTCCCCTCTATTCTGGCATTCTGCAGTTCAGTCCACAGATACAACCCTTCACTTTGATACCAATGCATACTTAGTATAGATCTGATTCTTGCGAGTACTTTGGATGAGTACTCACGATTGCTTTGCTTCCCCTTTCCCCCCTTCTTTCTTCTTTCTGGTTGTTGCAACCAGATGTTGGACCCCAGGAGTCAGATGCCACCCCTGCCGACTAAGACTACTACCCTGAGGGTGCCTACTACTACGTGGAGCCCGCCGACGACCAGGAGTAGTTAGGAGGTCCCAGGCAGGAGGCCTTGCCTCTTCAATCGTTGATGTTTGTGCTAGCCTTCTTAAGGCAAAACTTTTTTAACTTATGTCTGTACTCAGATATTGCTGCTTCCGCTGACTCGCTTATGTATCGAGCTATGTATTCGAGCCCTAGAGGCCCCTGGCTTGTAATATGAAGCTTGGATCTTTTCATTTTGTGTTTAGAGTTGTGTTGTGATATCTTCCTGTGAGTCCCTGATCTTGATCGTACACATTTGCATGTATGATTAGTGTACGATTGAATCGGGGGAGTCACAGATGTAGAAGCCCTCCATGATCGATTCCCCCTCCGGCGGAGCGCTGGAAAAGGCCCGAAGATGGGATTTCACGGGTACAGAAGGTCGCGGTGGTGGAAATAGGGTTTCGTGGTGCTCCTGGATGTTTTCGGGGTATATGTTTATATATAGGAGGAAGAAGTAGGTCGGTGGAGTGGCGAGGGGTGCACGAGGGTGGGGGGCGCGCCTCCCTGCCTCGTGGCCTCCTCGCTTCTTTCTTGACGTCCACTCCAAGTCCTCTGGATCACGTTTGTTGGTTTTATTCCGTTTGGACTCCGTTTGATATTCCTTTTCTCCGAAACACTGAAATAGGCAAAAAAACAACAATTTGCACTGGGCCTTCGGTTAATAGGTTAGTCCCAAAAATAATATAAAGTGCTTAGTAAAGCCCATTAAACATCCAAAATAGATAATATAATAGCATGGAACAATAAAAAATTATAGATACGTTGGAGACGTATCAGAGAGCGGACTCGTTGAATTGATGATCCGCGGCTTCTCTAGGAGTGAAGTTGCTTGGGTCATGCGGGTAGAAACCTTGCTCAATAATTCTCCAAAGATTAGTAGAACTATGATTTAAATGATGTTCAAAGCGATAGACCCAAGAGGAAAAATCCTCATTTTTCACAAGCTTAGAAGGAGGACTAACATGATTCAAATGCGTGGAGGGAACCGGTCCTCCATAAGTGATCAGAGGTTCAACATGGGAAAAGATGCCATTTCCACTTCTACCACTAGGCAAAGGAACATTTTCACTAGTAGCTTCCCCCTTGTTTGATTTAGCATCCGTCACCTTGTTAGTGGGGTCAACCACTTTCAACGGTGCAGTGGATAATTTAAGGCCTTCTAAAAACTTGTCGAACATGCCTTCAACCTCCGTCCTCATGGAGGTTTTCAATGTGTCCAAAGCCGCATTGAACTCCTCATAAGAGACCAAAGTCCCCCCATCGACCGTAGACGAGAACGGATTCACACCGGAGTGCTCCTCCCCACCGTCTACGGTGTCAACCATACTCTTCGGACGACAAAGTCCTTAATAAAGAGATGAGGCTCTGATACCAATTGAAAGATCGATATAGTTGACTAGAGGGGGTGAATAGGCAACTAACAATTTTTAGCTTTTGTTTACCAAATTAAACTTTGCATCAAAGTAGGTTGTATAGATATGCAACTAGGTGGGCAACCTATATGATGCAACAACAACAAGCACACAAGCAAGCAAGGGATACACCTAAATATCAACTTGCTCAAGTAAAGGTAAGAGCCGGTGCAGACGAGGGTGTGTTACTAAAGTTCCTTCCCTTTTGAGAGGAAGTACATCTCCATTGGAGCGGTGTGGAGGCACAATGCTCCCCAAGAAGCCACTTGGGCCACCGTATTCTCCTCACGCCCTCACACAATGCGAGATACCATGATTCCACTATTGGTGCCCTTGGAGGCGGCGACCGAACCTTTACAAACAAGGTTGGGGAAATATCTACAACTTAATTGGAGGCTCCCAATGACACCACGAAGCTTCATCACAATGGAATATGGCTCTGCGGCGAACTCAACCGTCTAGGGTGCTCAAACACCCAAGGGTAACAAGATCGGCATGGGATTAGTGGGGGGAATCAAATTTCTCTTGGTGGAAGTGTAGATCGGGGCCTTCTCAACCAATCCCTAGAAAAACAACAAGTTTGATTGGCTAGGGAGAGACATCGGGCAAAAATGGAGCTTTGAGCAACAATGGAGCTTAGGGAGGGAAGAGGTGGTCAACTTGGGGAAGACGACCCCCTTTATATAGTGGGGGAAAGATCCAACCGTTACCCACTTATTCAGCCCGCGACATGCGGTACTACCGCACAGACCCGCCATACTACCGCAAGGGCTTCCGGTACTACCGCTAGTCGGTATGGTACTACCGCTCGCGCGGCAGAGACCAGACAAGGCCCTGTTGCATATAGCAACGAGTGGTAGAACCGCCGGAGCGGTACTACCGCGAGCCCTTGCGGTACTACCACAAGGCAGGGTTCAATCTGGGCTGGGAAGACACAGACTAATAGAATTACATCCGTAGCTACTTCTGCTGAGTTTCGGTCTGTGCGAAAATCCGGCACGGTACTACCGCTCGCAGGGAGCGGTACTACCACGTAGGGCGCGGAAGTAAAAAATTACTTCCGCCCCTACTTCCGTACGTGCCAGTGTTCTGGGCTAGAGGCCACGATACTGCCATTGGCCAGGTGCGGTACTACCGCTACCTTCGGCGGTACTACCGTGGACCTCTGCGGTACTATTGCTCCATTGAGTAGTACTACCGCACGCCACAGAACTATAACACTTGGAGGCCTTCATCTTTGCAAAGACAAGGGAGAACGACCGGTGCTCCAATGAAGCAAAGGAAAGGTGGTGCAAAGGAATATATGTGTACATGTTGATTCCACCCTAACCTTTCCGAAGCGGACCCCCTCTTAATAGTATGGCTTTCCTACGACTCAAGTCCACCAAAAAGAGATGTAGAGAAATGCCATCCTCGATAGGCTCCGAGGGGCACGAAATCGTCTTGTGCCTAGACATGAGATATCTGAAATGCTCAACGCACACGATTAGTCCACAAATGCATTGTCATCAATCACCAAACCACATAGGGAGAAATATGCCCTTACACTAAGAATATCGCAGGTATTCGTAGTTTCCTAGGTCATGTTGGTTTCTATAGGAGATTTATCAAAGACTTCTCTAAAATTTCTAGGCCTCTCACAAACCTTTTGCAAAAGGATGTCCCTTTTGTTTTTGATGATGATTGTTTTGAAGCCTTTGAAACACTCAAGAAAGCCTTAATTTCTGCACCTATTCTTCAACTGCCTGATTGGAACTTGCCTTTTTGAAATTATGTGTGATGCTAGTGATTATGCTGTTGGTGTTGTTATAGGATAAAGAGTTGATAAGAAATTGAATGTTATTTATTATGCTAGTAAAACTCTAGACAGTGCTCAAAAGAATTATGCTACTACAGAAAAATAATTCTTAGCAGTGGTGTTTGCTTGTGATAAATTTAGATCTTACATTGTTGATTCTAAAGTTATCGTTCACACCAATCATGGTGCTATTAAATATCTTATGGAAAAGAAAGATGCTAAACCTAGACTTATTCGATGGGTTCTCTTGCTACAAGAATTTGATCTGCATATCACTGATAGAAAAGGAGTTGAGAACCCCGTAGCTGATAACTTGTCCAGGCTTGAAAATGTGCTTGATGGCCCACTACCTATTAATGATAATTTTCCTGATGAGCAGTTAGCTGCAATAAATGTTACCCATAATACTCCTTGGTATGCTGACTATGCTAATTAATTGTTGCTAAATATTTACCACATAGCTTTACCTACCAACAAAAGAAAAAATTCTTCTATGATTTAAGACACTACTTTTGGGATGACCCACATATTTGTAAAGGAGTAGATGGTATTATTAGACATTGTGTACCTGAGCATGAACAAGGACAAATCCTATGTAAATGTCACTCTGAAGCTTATGGAGGGCATCATGCCGGAGATAGAATTGCTCATAAGGTATTGCAATCTAGATTTTATTGGCCTACTCTCTTCAAGGATGCCCGTAAGTTCGTCTTATCTTGTGATGAATGCCAAAGAATAGGTAATATCGGTAAGAGTCAAGAAATGCCTATGAATTATTCACTTGTTGTTGAACCATTTGATGTTTGGGGATTTGATTACATGGGACCTTTTACTTCCTCTAATGGGTATACACATATTTTGGTTGCTGTTGATTATGTTAGTAAGTGGGTAGAAGCTATTCCAACCAATAGTGTTGACCACAAAACCTCTATTAAAATGCTTAAGGAAGTTATTTTCCCAAGGTTTGGAGTCCCTAGATATTTAATGACTGATGGTAGTTCACACTTTATTCCTGGTGCTTTCCGTAAAATGCTTGCCAAGTATGATGTTAACCATAGACTTGCATCACCCTATCATCCTCACTATAGTGGTCAAGTTGAACTTAATAATAGAGAAATAAAATTAATATTGCAAAAGACTGTTAATTGGTCCAGGAAGAATTGGTCTAAGAAATTAGATGATGCACTTTGGGCTTATAGGACAGCATATCAAAATCCTATGGGTATGTATCCTTATAAAATGGTTTATGGAAAATCTTGTCATTTGCCTCTTGAATTAGAACATAAAGCATATTGGGCAATCAAAAAACTCAACTATGATTTCAAACTTGCCGGAGAAATGAGGTTATTTGATATTAGCTCATTAGATGAATGGAGAACCCGAGCTTATGAAAATGCCGAATTATTTAAAGAAAAATGTAAAAGATGGCATGATAAAAGAATCCAAAAGCGTGAGTTCAAAGTCGGAGAATATGTTCTTTTGTACAACTCTCATTTCATATTCTTTGCAGGAAAACTCCTCTCCAAATGGGAAGGACCCTATGTTATCGAGGAGGTTTATCGATCTGGAGCTATCAAAATAAATAATGCCGAAGGTACTAACCCAAAGGTTGTTAATGGGCAACGAATAAAGCACTATATCTCAGGTACACCCATTAATGTTGAAAGCAATATTATCCAAACTTTGACACCGGAAGAACACATAAAAGAGTCCTTCCAGAATACTCCAGAATTGTGAAAATAAGGAGGTACATGGTACGGTAAGTAAACGGACTCCAAAAATCCGCAATTTTTTTATCAGTTTTGGAATATTTATAAAATTAGGAAAATAAGAAACTTCCAGGAAGCGTACCCTGGTGGGCACAATACACCAGGGCGCGTCAGGCGCGCCCAGGTGGGTTGTGCCCACCTGGGGCACCTTCCGGACTACGTTTTTCTTTCGTTTGCTTGTCCTCCAAGATAAAAAATCTTTATATACTCCCCAAACCTGTTGACCACCGTATCACGGAGAAATCCTCTGTTCTCTTTTCTTGCTGTTTTCTAACAGATTCAGCTAGACCAACATCATGTCTTCCTCACCCTTCAACAATGGAGAAGAAAACACAGGGTGGTTCAGGAGGATCTAAGGAGGGATGAAGTTGAAGAGGTTGCTATGGAGGAAGAGGAGGAAAATCCTTTTGGGGTTCACCCTCCGGCTTCCGAGAGAGGCACACTAGTTGGCATATCTTCTCACCCTAATAATCACCAAGCCATGGGATCATCAAACAATCAAGAGAGCCTAGAAGTGCAAAAAGAACTCCCACCGAGGAGGCCTTTACATAGGTTGCATCGTAACAATTTTTGCAATTTGATTAACAATTATGGGTTTGAGAATACTCCTCGTAGGCACATATCATCCAATTGGGACATATCTCGGCCAAGAGAAAACAGTGCAGGAACAAAACCATGGGGCCCGAAGAATAAACGCATAATGGCTGAGGTGAAGAAAAACAGTGAGTTACTTCATCAAGCCCTTCGGGAGATTCAAGGTTTGAAGGATCTACTCATGGTTATATTGGAAAGTACTTCTTCATCACCACCACCATCATCTTCTTCATCATCAAAGGAAAATTGAGTTTCGGGTAGGGGCACTCCCCTTGGCTTCCGCCAAGCTTGGGGGAGGTGCCCCAGTATCGTATCACCCCTACTCTCTTTTTGCCTTTACTATTTTTAGTTTGATCTTTTGCTTTAGAATGAATAAAAGTTTAGTTCGATCGTTTCTTTTCAAGAGCTTGCTTAGTGATCTATCCTTGTAATCGTGCGCAAGATATATAATAAAGTTTAGTTTGAGTTTTTGCTTCCTTTACTTTCATGTTGCAATAAAAAAGAAAGGATGAAAACAAAAAGAAAGGAAATAAAACAAAAAGATCATATGCTAATCTTATGGTAGGTGATGGCACCACATAAGGAAAAGTATAAGTAGAAAATTTATTAGATATTGACAAACATAGCATTGGTCAATGATGCAACTCATGAAGAATTAATAAGGGAAGAGAAGATTCACATATAAATATGCTATCCTAGAAATCTTTTGTGATTGTGAGCCCCCATCAAAATATTATATGCCAAAATTGCTGGCTTTGGACAAGGAAGACAACTTAACGATTTATGTTTGTTCATTTTCACATAGAAGTCATATTGTCATAGATCCTTTAACATGTGGTGCTTGCCCCTATCTTTGCTAGCCAAAAATTCTGCACTAAGTAGAGATACTACTTGTGCATCCAAAAACCCTTAAACCCAAATCTTATTTTCAAGAGTCCACCATACCTACCTAGGGATGAGCAAGATCCCTCAAGTAAGTTTTCATCGGTGCAAAAAGGCAATAAAAATTGCTTCTAAATGTGTGAGATCATTTAGTGTAAGAAAAATTGAGTGTTGCACGAACTTGTGATGGTGAAAAATAAAAGCGACAGACTGCATAATAAAGGTCGCTATCACAAGGGGAAATGCAACATGACGTTCTTTTGCACTAAGGGGTTGAGCATACAAACAAATAAGCGCATGGCAACCTCTGCTTCCCTCTGCGAAGGGCCTATCTTTTACTTTTATGTATTTACTTTTATGCAAAGAGTCAAAGTTTCTTCTCTCTATTCCTTTTTATTTTCTCCTTTGGCAAGCATCATGTGGTGAGGAAAGATCCAGGCACATATGTCCAGTTGAATATGGGTGGCATGAGTTATTATTGTTGACATCACCCTTGAGGTGAATACGTTGGGAGGCAAAACTATAAGCCCCTATCTTTCTATGTGTCCGGTTGAAACGTTTTGCTCATGTGTATGCGGTGAGTGTTAGCAACATAGAAGACTATATGATGGTTGAGTATGTGGACATGCCTAAAGGCTCCGATACGAGACCCTTCCTGAGATGATGAGTTGTAGTTGCAAAGTTGACTGAGAAGATAGTTTGTTGGTTTCTAATAGAGTTTATGCTTTATGCTTCGATTGTGTGATGAACTATTACTTACTCATGAGAAGTTTATGATAAAAGATCTATGATAAAATTCTTATGTTTAAATTAGTTGTTGTTATAATAATCTACATGATGCTTCTATGTCCGTATTTTGTTTTTATCGACACCTCTCTCTCAAAGCATGTGGGCATGTTTTTCGATTTCGGTTTTCGCTTGAGGACAAGCGAGGTCTAAGCTTGGGGGAGTTGATACATCCATTTTGCATCATGTTTTCTTACTGTTATTATGATGTTTTTATCCATAATAATACTTTTTGGAGTAACTCTAATGCCTTTTCTCTCATAATTTGCAAGGTACACACAAAGAGGGAGAATTTCAGCAACTAGAAATCTGGACCTGAAAAAGCTACGTCAGGCTACCTATTCTGCACAACTCCAAACAAGTTGAAACTTCACGGAGATTTTTTATGGAATATTTTAAGAATATTGGAGCAAATAACTACCAGAGGGGGCCCACCAGGTGGGCACAACTCACCTGGGCGCGCCAGGGAGCCCAGGCGCGCCCTGGTGGGTTGTGCTCACCCAAGACCACCTCCGGTGCCCCTCTTCTGGTATATACGTCATTTTGACCTAGAAAAAAAATAAGGACAGGACTTTCGGGACGGATCTCCACCGCTCGAGGCGAAATCATCGTCATCGTCATTTTGCCCTCCGGCTTGGCGATTCCACTGGGGGAACTTCCCTCCCGGAGGGGGAAATCATCGTCATCGTCATCACCAACAACTCTCCCATCTTCGGGAGGGCCTCCTCGATAACATAGGGTCTTTCCCATTTGGAGAGGAGTTTACCTACAAAGAATCTGAAACGAGAGTTAAACAAAAGAACATATTCTCCAAGTTTGAGCTCACGCTTTTGGATTCTTTTATCATGCCATCTTTTAACCTTTTCGTTAAATAACTTGGCATTTTCATAAACTTGGGTTCTCCATTCATCTAATGAGCTAATATCAAATAACCTATTTTCACTGGCAAGTTTAAAATCATAATGAGTTCTTTGATTGCCCAATAAGCTTTATGTTCTAACTCAAGAGGCAAATGCCAAGCTTTTCCATAAACCATTTTATAAGGAGACATACCCATAGGATTTTTATATGTTGTTCTATAAGCCCAAAGTGCATCATCTAATTTCTTAGACCAATTCTTCCGGAACCTATTAACAGTCTTTTGCAAAGTTAATTTTATTTCTCTATTGCTAAGTTCAACTTGACCACTAGACTGAGGATGATAGGGTGATGCAATTCTATGGTTAACATCATACTTGGCAAGCATTTTACGGAAAGCATAATGAATAAAGTGTGAACCACCATCAGTTATTAAATATCTAGGGACTCCAAACCTTGGGAAAATAACTTCCTTAAGCATTTTAATAGAGGTGTTGTGATCAGCGCTACTAGTTGGAATAGCTTCTACCCACTTAGTAACATAATCAACAACAATCAAAATATGTGTATACCCATTAGAGGAAGGAAAATGTCCCATGTAATCAAAACCCCAAACATCAAATGGTTCAACAACAAGTGAATAATTCATAGGGCTTATCAATATTACCTATTCTTTGACATTCATCACAAGATAAGACAAACTTACGAGCATCCTTGAAAAGAGTAGGCCAATAAAACCTAGACTGCAATACCTTATGAGCAGTTCTGTCTCCCGCATAATGCCCTCCGTAAGCTTCGGAGTGACATTTCCGTAGGATTTGTCCCTGTTTCATGCTCAGGTACACAACGTCTAATAATACCATTTACTCCTTCTTTATAAAGATGTGGGTCATCCCAAAAGTAATGTCTTAAATCATAGAAGAATTTTTTTTATTTTGTTGGTATGTAAAGCTAGGTGGTAAGTATTTAGCAACAATGTAATTAGCATAGTCAGCATACCAAGGAGTATTATGAGAAACAATTATTGCAGCTAACTGCTCATCAGGAAAACTATCATCAATAGGTAGTGGGTCATCAAGGACATTCTCCAACCTAGACAAGTTATCAGCTACGGGGTTCTCTGCTCCTTTTCTGTCAGTGATATGTAAATCAAATTCTTGTAACAAGAGAACCCATATAAGGAGTCTAGGTTTAGCATCTTTCTTTTCCATATGGTATTTTATAGCAGCATGACCAGTGTGAACAGTCACTCTGGAATCAACAATGTAAGATCTAAATTTATCACAAGCAAACACCACTGCTAGAAAATCATTTTTAGTAGTAGCATAATTTCTTTAAGCATTGTCTAGAGTTTTACTAGCAGAATGAATAACATTTAGTTTCTTATCAACTCTTTGTCCTAGAATAGCACCAACAGCATAATCACTAGCATCACACATAATTTCAACAGGCAAGTTCCAGTCAGGTGGTTGAACAATAGGTGCAGAAATTAAGACTTTCTTGAGTGTTTTGAAGGCTTGTAAACAATCATCATCAAAAACAAAATGAACACCCTTTCGCAAAAGATTTGTAAGAGGCCTAGAAATTTTAGAAAAGTCTTTGATAAATCTCCTATAGAAACCAGCATGACCTAAGAAACTACGAATACCTTTGATATCTTTAGGACATGGAATTTTCTCAATTGCATCAACCTTAGCTTTGTCCACCTCAATACCTCTTTCAGAAATTTTATGGCCCAAAACAATACCTTCATTAACCATAAAGTGGCACTACTCCCAATTCAAGACAAGATTTGTCTGCTCGCATCTCTGCAAAAATTGATCAAGATTGCTTAAACAATCATCAAAAGACTTCCCATAAACAGAAAAGTCATCGATGAAAACTTCAACAATCTTTTCAGGAAAGTCAGAGAATATAGCAGTCATACATATTTGAAAGGCAGCAGGTGCATTGCATAAACCAAAAGGCATACGTCTACAAGCATAAGTTCCAAAGGGACAAGTGAAAAAGTGGTCTTTTCTTGACCAGGTTGAGAAACATGTATTTGTGAAAAGCCAGAGTATCCATCAAGGAAGCAAAAATGTGTATGCTTAGACAATATTTCTAGCATTTGATCAATAAAAGGCAGAGGGTAATGATCTTTTCTAGTTGCTTTGTTTAATTTTCTAAAATCAATTACCATTCTATAGCCTATAACAATTCTTTACGGAATGAGTTTATTCTTATCATTAGGAACAACAATAATAATTCCTTTCTTAGGGACACAATGAACAAGACTTACCCATCTACTATCAGCTATAGGATAGATTATACATGCTTCCGGAAGTTTTAATATTTCCATTCTTACCACTTCTTTCATCTTCGGATTTAACCGACGTTGGTGATCAATAACGGGTTTAGGATCATGTTCCATATTAATATTGTGCAGACAGAGAGTGGGACTAATGCCCTTTAAATCGTTAAGAGTATATCCAATAGCAGCTTGGTGCTTCCTTAGAACTTTCAATAATCTTTCTTCTTCATGTTCTGAAAGGTTAGCACTAATAATAACAAGAAATATCTTCTTCTCGTCAAGATAAGCATATTTCAAAGTGTCTGGCAATTGTTTTAATTTAATCACAGGATCACCTTTACATGGAGGAGCACTTCCTAGAGTTTCAATAGGCAAATTGTGTTTAAGCAGATGACGTTGTTCAAAGAATATCTTATCTATTTCATTTCTTTCATGCATATGTGAATCATTTTCATGGTCTAGTAGATATTGTTCTAGAGGACCAGTAGGGGGCACAACAATAGAAGCAAGACCAATTATTTCATCATTACTAGGCAATTCTTTTTATGAGGTTTTCTACTAAACTTGGAAAAGTTAAACTCATGAGACTCATCACCAAAGCTAACACCGACAGTTTGTTTCTTACAATCTATTTTAGCATTAACGACGTTCAAGAAAGGTCTACCAAAGATAATGGGACAAAAATCATCTTGTGGGGAAACAAGAACAATAAAATCAGTAGGGTATTTTATTTTCCCACACAAGATGTCAACATCTCTAACAATCCCAATTGGTGAAATAGTATCTCTATTAGCAAGTTTAATAGTAACATCTATCTCTTCTATCTCTGCGGGTGCTATGGCATTCATAATTTCTTGGTATACGATAAAAGGAATAGCACTCACGCTAGCACCTATATCACATAAACCATGATAAGAGTGATCTCCTATTTTAACTGAGACAATGGGCATGCCAACAACAGGTCTATGTTTATCTTTTTCATCGGGTTTGGCAATTCTAGCAGCTTCATCGTAGAAATAAATAACATGCCCATCTATATTTTCTTCTAGGAGATCCTTGACCATAACAACACTAGGTTCTACTTTGATTTGTTCATCAGTTTTAGGTGTTGTAATATAAATTTTGTTGACCACAGTTGAAACCTTAGCATGTTCCTTCATTCTATGAGGGAAAGGTGGTTTCTCAATATAAGCAGTAGGAACAACTGGATCCACATTATAAATAATAGTTTCCTCTTTAGCTAGTACAATTCTTTAATTTCTTATTTAATAGGTGGGTGATATTTAAACCACTTCTCCTTAGGGAGATCAACATGAGTAGCAAATGATTCACAAAAGGAGGCTACTATCTCAGAGTCAAGTCCATATTTAGTGCTAAACTTTTGAAAGGGATCGGTGTTCATAAAAGATTTAACACAATAAAACTTGAGCTTAATACCTGACTCTTTACCTTCGTCGAGTTCCCAATCTTCAGAGTTGCGTTTAATTCTTTCCAAAAGATCCCACCGGAATTCAATAGTCTTGTTCATGAAAGAACCAGCACAAGAAGTATCAAGCATGGATCGATCATTATGAGAAAGCCGAGCATAAAAATTCTGAATAATTATTTCTCTTGAGAGCTCATGATTGGGACATGAATATAACACTGACTTAAGCCTCCACCAAGCTAGAGCGATATTTTCTCCTTCACGAGGCCAAAAATTATAGATATAATTCCGATCACGATGAACTAGATGCATAGGATATTTTTCCAATTTCAATCGATTCCAATTCCAAGATCCAATATCATCGCATAGCCTATAACATGCCAATGCTTTTACCTTCAAATATAAAGGGAAAACCTTCACCTTAACTTCATCTCCGGGTAAACCTGCAAGCTTAAACAATCCAAAAATTTCTTCCACATATATCAAGTGCATATCAGGATGTTCGGTCCCATCTCCTGCATAAGGATTAGCTAGCAGTTGTTCTATCATACCCGAAGTAAATTCATATTCAATATTTTCAGTAGGTGCAGTAGGTTTAGGGGTAACTAATTGTGGTTCCGGTCGAGGTAAAGATACCCCGAACAAACCCCTCTAAGGATTGTTTTCCATAGTAACAAGTGACAATAAGTTTCAACACGTAGTCATAATTTTTCCATACCATTTTCCACTTACCAAGAGCGCTTCACTCCCTGGCAACGGCGCCAGAGAAGAGTCTTGATGACCCACAAGTATATGGGATAAATTTTAGCCTTTTCGATAAGTAAGAGTGTCGAACCCAATGAGCATGAGAAGGAAATGACAAGTGGTTTTCAGCAAGGTAATGTCTGCAAGCGCTGGAATTGTAAGTAAAGGAGTAGTTTGATAGCAAGATAATTTGTAACGAGCAAGTGATGATAGTAGTAACAAAATTGCAACAAGGTAGCCCAATCCTTTTGAGGCAAAGGAGAGGCCAAAACGGTCTCTTATAATAAGCAAAGCGTTCTTGAGGGTACACGGGAATTTCATCTAGTCACTTTCATCATGTTGATTCGATTCGTGTTCGCTACTTTAATAGTTTGATATGTGGGTGGACCGGTGCTTAGGTGCTTCTATTACTTGAACAAGCCTCCTACTTATGATTAACCCCCTCGTAAGCATCCACAACTACAAGAAAAGTATTAAGAATAAATTTTAACCATAGCATTAAACTTTTGGATCCAATCGGTCCCTTATGGAATAACGCATAAACTAGGGTTTAAGCTTCTATCACTCTCGCAACCCATCATCTAATAACTACTCCACAATGCATTCCCTTAGGCCCAAACATGGTGAAGTGTCATGTAGTCGACGGTCACACACTACTGCAGGATGCTGCTACCGCGACACTATGATCAGAGACCCTTCGAGAAACTATGTGCGATGCAATAATCGCAAACGGTGCTGTATGAAAACCGTCAGAAATGTATAAAACATTTGTGATGACGGATGCATCAAACACGGTTCAGGTTTTATTTGCGTGTACGATGAAGGGCATACGGTTCAGTTCAATGAACTGTTTGTGATGAGGAGGGACAAAAGAAACGGGCAGCCAGATGAAGGCGTGTGCGATACACAGCATACAGTTCACTCGGATGAACTGTTTGTAATTAGGCAACACAAAAGAAACGGTCAATCAGATCAAAGGTGTGTGTGATATATGGCATGCGGTTCACTCGGATGAACTGTTTGCGTTGAGACATGAGAATAGAAACGGTTCAAATGAACAAGATGTGTGTGATATGAGGCAAACAGGTCTGTAATCGGAGACGTGTGCAAAGACCGATAACAACACAAACGATTACTGCTAACAAGCCATGTGTGTTGTGAGCAAACGATTGCTGCTATACAATTGTGAGTGAGTGATGAAAACATCACCGACGGGTTCCATTGTTTAGTTCGTGTGCGATGTGATTTTCTTTGTCCGCACAACATCTACACTCTGTCTACAGCTTCAACATATATACTTAAAAAGACAACATTGCATAACCAAATTAAGCATACAATTACACAAGTGACTACACACATAACATTTCCACACACCAAATAAAGCAATTACATGCATACTAAAGTAGGAGAAACGAGGATCTAATCATCTACTTATTGTTGCGACGACGCTTGCCATTGCTCTGCTTCCGGCTGGATCCCTAGCCGTTTTGGGGAAGGAGGGACTTCCTCATGTCAACGATCCGCCTGTACATATCGTAGCTCGTGTACGCCTCCTTGGCCGCGTACACGACGTGAGTTTTGTCGAGTTTCTCCATCCAGGCCGAGTGCCGGGCATGCTTGTCCTTGTTGCACGAATCCTGCATGTCTCTGTAGTAGGGGTCGATGATGGCCTCGGCGAGGTGAACCAGTGAGTCCTTCTCATGCTCCTTGCTGCCCCTGATCTTGTATTGGCCCTGGATGTCGACAAGATTCTGGCAGGCGATGCCCGAAATCTCGAGCGCCTTTACATCGTTGGTGATGTCCACCGTAGCGAACATGTAGTAGGGGCTGTTGACAAACCTGGCGAAACGCTCGCAAGGCTTTGTGGCCAGGCAGTAGTGGTAGACGAGGACGTGGTGGCGCACACACATCTGGGTGATGGAGACCTTGGGACGAGACCTAGCACGAGCGCGGGTGTACTCGAGGTCGAACTCGACCACCTTGTACTTCTCCTCGGCAAGCAACAACTCCATGATGTGGATGGAGTGCTCCGCCCAGACCGGGTCGTTGGTGTACACCACCGAGAGGTCCATGAACCTTCTGTGGGTGTCCACCATGGCACGCATGGTGAACTGCTGCTCGTCATCGGCAGCCGCTCGGAGTGCCATTGGAGCCGCGCAGGATACCCTCTAAGAATTTCTCGTGGTGGGTGTGCTTCTTGCAATGGTGGGGCACGATCGAAAGGTTGAAGAGACACAAGGGTAGGTTGAATGGCCGCTGTTATAAATGGGAGCCGGCCGACCTGTAATCGTCACGTCTTGTCACGGCGTTCATAGCGGAGGATTCCAGAATCCATTGCACGCTTGACAACACCACACCCCAGGCGTGGGCTCGAAGAGCCTGTTCCCGTGCTACCGCGCTGTTTACCGCGCAAGCTTCCCGTTCCGGCTAGTTTGGCCACGCGTCGGCTAGAAGAGGGACAGATCATGGGCGTTTATTGGCAAAAAGCTTTGTAAGAACGAAGTGTGTGGAATGACTTCGGTCATAAGTTTACCCTTGGGTGATGAGGTCAAAGTTACACAGAAGGGTGATGATGGACACTCGAGTGCGATAACTAATTTTGCGCTCTACAGTGCACACGGTGGAACAAACCAACTGTGTGCAATATTGTCGAAGATCGCAGTCGAGTTAGCTATACAGATCGTGTGCTGTGAGATCGATAAGGTAAACTGATTCGAGAACGGTTAATAAAATCTAAGACCATTGCATATTAAGGTTAAAATAGTGCTAGCAATATACGAGTCTCATATGATGCACTACAAAAAAAGACACATCTGTGACATTTTGGGCCGAACGATTTTTTTTTTCTGTCATACATATGACACTTCTATGACGATAATTGTGACAAAACCCGGTATCATCATAGATGTGGTGGGCTCCTACTTCTATGACAAAAAATCATGACATAAAATGGGCTTTTCGTCCTGGGCGGGCCTGAGATGCAGCTGCATGACATTCTTTGGGCCGTCCATGATAGGAAAAACCGTGGTAGAAGCGAGGGGGAGGAAAATTTCGGGGAGTTGCCGGTTACGGTGGGAGGTCGGGGGACGAGCGATGCGCGTTTCTCTCGTACACGCGTAGGCGTTGGCTCTAATCGAACCCGAGCGAGGCGTTGGGCTCTAATCGAACCCGGCGATTGCACTACGCTTCTGGCGTTCTTGAACCCGAGCGGTCGATCGATGGCTGTTAATCGAACCCGATGGAGCGATTCGCCGCTCTGCTGCTAATCAAGCCGATCGATTGGATGAACAAATGGCGTTATGGGGAGGGGGGTTTGGATGAGCGATTGGCGGTGGCGTTGCCTCTGGATGAATAGGACCCCGTGGTGTGGAGGGCTGGATGAACGATGAAGCGGTGGAGGGGTGGCCATGGAGGGGTGGTTGAACAGGACCCGTGGTGTGGAGGGCTGGATGAACAGTAGATGGTGGAGGGGTGCCCGTGGAGGGGTGGTTGAGCGATGGCCGATGGAGTAGCGCGGTGGAGGCTGGATGAACGATGAAGCGGTGGAGGGTGCCCGTGGAGGGGTGGTTGAGCGATGGCCGATGGAGTAGCGCGCGGTGGAGGCTGGATGAACAAGAGCCCGTGGAGGCTGGAGGAGGTCGACGGTAGACCGTGGAGGCTGGAGGAGGTCGACGGTGGAGATGAACAGTATCTCGTGGAGTCCCGTTTTGCGGTACGCCACACCCCTCCCGATGAACAGGACCCCGTTTCGACCTTAGGGCTCCAAAACAAGTCCGTTTCGTCCGTTTTGCGGCCACACCCCTCCCGTTCAACAGGACCCCCGGTTCGACTGTAGGAGGTCCGTTTCGTCCGTTTTACGGTACGCCACAAACCTCCCGATCAACAGGACCCCCATTTCGACCGTAGGAGGTCCGTTTCCTCTGTTTTGCGGTATACCAGACCCCTCCCGATGAACAGGATCCCGTTTCGAACGTGGCCGGTCGAACACAAGGCCGTTTCCTCCGTTGTGCGGTACGCCAGGCCTTGTTTCCATCGCCTGTTCCGTCCAAGCCCTCCCGATGAACACGACCACGCATTCCGTTCCGACCCAGCCGGTTGGCTCCCACGCGTTCTGTTGCCTCCCGATGAACACGACGCATTCCGTTGCCTCCCCATGAACACAACGACGACGCTGTTTCTCCGTTCCGACCCAGCCATGTACGTATGCGCGAGTAGGCATTCGAGACCCTGCCCGTATGTACGTACATGGCCGTATTTTCTTTCTTGCACCCTCGCCGCTGTACGTACGTGTACATGCTACGTGCGCGGCGCCTCTACTACGACACGTCGCGGCGCCTGCGCAGCGACCAGTATGTACGTACACGTTCGCGACCAGAATGACAACGCTATGTACGCTTCAACCAGGTGGGTCCCGACTGTCAGGCACTTCCTTGCTCGCGAAGATGTAGCTGGTGGGTCCCAGCAGTCAGGGGGGCGAATCATTTTGGGTTTTTTTTGCCCAGACGCACTTTGTTCCGTGCGAAGGTGTACCTGGTGGGTCACAGCAGTCAGGGGGGAATTTTTTTTCGTGAAATACGGTGGCCCGTCCGGTGGGTCCCCGCTGTCAGGTAGAGGAATATTTATTTTCCGCGTAATAAGGAGGCACTTCCTTGCTGCGGCCGTGGACCCGGTATCGACCTCTCCACATACAGATCCACGTCCGATGGAAGTCGTTCCTTGACCACGTTGACCACGCTGCGCCGAGAGCACCAGGCGGTGGACGACGGCGAGGCCTAGGAAGGGGACGACGGGAGGCCGGGAAGACGCGACGATGGAAGCCCGCGCCGAGAGAATCTGAGGGTTCACCGTCCGGCTGCGATGTGAGCTGCCATCGCCGCGAGGCTGGCCAGCGGTGGGAGTAGTATGGGGGCGGTGAGGCCTCCGCGGCAGCACAGCCGGCCATTGGAGGCAGGAGCAGGCAGCACGACCGGTGCTGCTTTGGGCGGCTGGAGCAAGAAGACCAGAGGTTGAAGAAGCACTACGGCCGTTGGATGGACATCGTACGGTCAGAATCGTTTATATTGACTAAGTTGACAAAGTCTTCCGTCCCCGTCAACTTAGTTGGCCCATTAAGTCAGCCTCCCACCAAGGTGGGTCCCGGCTAGCGGGGGTATTCATTTTTTGTCTGCGTAATAAGGAGGCACTTCCGGTGGGTCCGAGTGACAATGAGGGAACATTTTTTCGCGAAATCGGTGGCCCGTTGGGTGGGTCCCAGATGAGTCGAGGGCAAACGTTTTTTTGTGAAATACTGGTGGCCCGTCCGGTGGGTCCCTGCATTCAGGTGGAGGATTAATTATTTTCCGCGTAATAAGGAGGCACTTCCTTGCGGCTGCTGTGGACCCAGCTGTCAGCCTCTCCACGTACAGTATTCTTCCGATGGAATTCAGTCGTTGACCACATTGACCACGCCGCGCCGAGAGCACCACGGCGGTGGACGACGGCGAGGCCTAGGAAGGGGACGACACGGAGCCGGGGAAGACGCGGCAGTGGATGCCCACGCGGAGAGGAGTACGAGGGTTCACTAGTTCGGCTGCGCTACCGTCGCCACAGAATAACAGGGGGTGTGGGTGAGTGGAGTGGAGGGATGGCCTGGCCAGCGGTGGGAGTAGTATGGGGGCGATGAGGCCTCATGGCAGCCTGACCCACAGGAGGCAGGAAGCGGTGACACGACCGGCGCTGCTTTGGGCGGCTGGAGCAAGAAGACGAGAGGTTGAAGAAGCACTAGGGCCGTTGGATGGACATCGTACGGTCAGTCGAGCTAGAATCATGCATATTTACTAAGTTGACAAAGCCCTTCGTCCCCGTCAACTTAGTAGGCCCACTATCTTGGGTCCCGGCTAGCGGGGGAGTATTCTTTTTTGGGCGTAATAAGGAGGCACTTCCTTGCGTGCGAAGATATAGCTGGTGGGTCCGAGCTGTCGGTGGCCGGTAACGTTTTTTAAATGAAATCTGAGAGGCCCTTTCGGTGGGTCCTAGATGTCAGGTGGAGGAATCATTATTTTGCGCGTAATAAGGAGGCATTTCCTTGCATGCGGCCGTGGACCCAGCTGTCAGCCTCTCCATGTACAGTCCACTTCCGATGGATGTCGTTCATTGACCACGTTGACCAGGCCGCGCCGAGAGCACCAGGGCAGTGGATGACGGCGAGGCCTAGGAAGGGAACGACACAGAGCCAGGGAATACTCGGCAATTGTTTCCCACGCGGAGGAGTACGAGGGTTTACAGGTTCGTCTGCCGTCGCCGGAGAATAACAGCATGTGTGGGTGAGTAGAGGGATGGCTAGGCCAGCGATGGGAGTATGGTGGGGCGGTGAGGCCTGCGCGGCAGCACAGCCTGCCGCGGGGAGGCGGGAGCAGGTAGTCCTGCCGGCGCTTGTTTGAGCGGCTGGAGCAGGAAGAGCAGAGATTGAAGAAGCACGATGACCGTTGGACGGACATCCAACAGTATACAGGCCATCTGTGAAAAGCCTCAAATCTGTGGAAAACAACATACAACCCATCTGCCATTATTTCGAATAGTTTACAGCCCATTTGCTAATTCTTACGGGTTTTTTTTGGAGCCCATATTATTTTTGTAAGCATTACAACCCATATTGTGGCCACGGTTAAAAAATTATACAAAAATTTTCATATGTCGGTGCGGTCTGAACTGTTTTTAATCCCAAAATTTCGAGTCACATTCAGACTGATTTTAAAAATGAATGTATATCAATATAAAATCCAATAAATTGTCCACACATAAAAATCAATGCAATTTAAAATCTCGAAATGAAAAAAAGATATTTGAAACTAATTGCCGGTTTGAAGTGTTTTAAAAATGTACATCCCATTTCTCATTACTGATAGGCCATTTCCTCGGCCAGCCGAATGAAGCTCTCCTCGTCTTGAAAGATTTGCAGCCCAACAGGCCTGATACAGTGACTTACTTGACAAATCAGAAAAAACCGGGCTAGCCATTTTCAAAAAGAAAAAAAACTACTGGGCTGGTCTGTGGTAAACATAAAAGAAAAGGCTGTCTAGACAGGCCAGAGTGTCCCGCACAGCCCAGTTGACACCCTATTGCCGTCTCAAAAACAAATTAGATAAATGCCAATTATGGCGATTCATAAAAATGCCACTGCAATTTCCAAACTTTGAAAAATGCCACTGCAATTTTTGCAAACTTTGAAAAACGCCACTGCAGTTTGCAAACTTTGAAAAACGCCACTCCAGACTTCAAAAAATGCCACTAGAAATGGCATGAAATGGCATTTTTCAAAGTTTGGAAATTGCAGTGGCAGTTCTCGGAGGCATTTAACAAATTAACCCAAAACAAAAATAATCGGGCGAAGCTCTTTGGGTCCACAGTGTCAGCCGCTCGTTGTGCAATTCTCTCGTTTATTGACTATGTTGACAATGGCATGGGACCCAGATGTCAGAAATCCACTAGGATGAGCCATTTTTTTATTGGCTTGAAATAAGGAGGCACTTGCTTGCGTACTGCCATGACCTTGGCGGGTCCATGCTGTCATCCTCTCCACGTACAATCATCTCCTGATTGTGTATGCGTCAACTTGCTAGGCCCACAAGTCAGCCTCTAAACCCGTGGAGGACAAATACAAACCCATTTAAAAAAATAACAACCCTTTCCATACGTTCAAATGGAAAGTTCAACATTCAGAGCAAAGTAACAGGTCTGATCCACATATAGAGTACTGAACTTCCACGTTGACAACCATCATAGCCAAGTTAACTATCTACGCCCACTAGACAAGTACTAACTTACTCTTAGCTAACTAGACGATGTCGGCGGTACACGCTAAACGCCGGCACCGGCGTCCTGCGCCTCGCCTCGGACTTGCCAGAGGTGCGATAGGGCGCGTTGCTCACGCGTGTTGGCCCTTTCCATGCCGGCGTGGTCCACCGAAGATTCGGCTTCCAAGCGGGAAATCCACTTGACAAGCTGGTAGTAAAAATCAGCGTCGCGAACGCGTGCGTGCCCGACAGCCTCGGGGCTATTCTTGCCGCGCCGGCCTCCACATAGTCGGCCCGATTCGCGGGCGCTCTGCCGCGACTCAGGCGTCGATGTCTTGCTGCTCCATGTACCGCTGGCGGCGCAAATTGGTGATACGCTGCTCCTCCGCCAGGCGGTCGCGCTCCAACAACTCCTGCTCCTCCGCCATGCGGTCGCGCTCCAACAACTCCTCGATCTGCGCATTGCCATCTAGAGACAGATAGAATGCCTCCTCCCTCCGTCGCCTTACGGTGAAAAACCGAACACTAGTTTGGCGGTGATCGCCTCGGCGTCGCCTACCGCAGACGGGCGGGGCATGGCGACGTGGCAAGCGCCGGGCCGGTGGGGCTTATGAGGATATGGCGAGTTGGGTCACGGTGGCATTGGAGAAGGCCGGAAACAGTACTTATAGGGGAAGGTAAGCGCGACGGTCATCGAATTCAATGCATAATGGCTTAGCGGCGCCCGACTTGCCGTGGAAAACTAGGAAACTGAAATTATGACTATGCGGTCCCGTCTGCTCGGGTCGCATGCCTTGCATGGCGGTCAAACGAGTGCACTCGAATCATCTCCCTCCTTGTCAATAATGATTTCATGGATTTAAAAAGCCCGCAACAATTAAAGCGTATCTTTTTTGCATTAGTTAGCTGCCTTAATTACGGGCGGCTACATGCAGCGATAAGACACGGCAAAGATGCAACGAGTCGCGCAAGAAGCACGCATGCAGCCACTTAAATCGCTGGAATTAATTAGGCTTAAACTTACGCATGCCGTTAATTATTGCCATGCCTTGGTCTTGCTGCTTTGCTCACGTGACTAATAAACCGGACGGAGGGAGTACCTTGGTTGGTGAGAGGTTTGAATTAAGCCACGAAGGAGGTACGAGTACGCGCGTGATCCGCTATTTATTCGTGTAGGATCGAGTAGGTCGTTTCTTGAATTGAGCCACCGCAAACCGGAAAGGAGGTAGTACGTGCGTGATCCGCTATTTATCCGTGTAGGATCGATAGTGTAGCTTGTCAGTTTCTTCGGAGGTAGGCATTTTTATCCATGTAGGATCGATAGTGTAGCTTGTCAGTTTCTTCAGAGTTAGGCATTTTTATTCAAAAAACTGCCACTTCGCATCTTGTGTCGCAAATAAAACTGCCAGGAGTGCATTTGTAGGCTAGCTAGTGATCGATCAAGAACTTGTAAACACCGAGCGAACAGAAATAAGTAATCATTAATGCATCTCAATGATTCACAGATCATATACAAATATGTAGCTCCAAAAGCAAAGATCAGCCACTTCGGATCTTGTGTCGCAACTAAAACTAACTAGTACGATTCCCATACATAAGATCAACATGTTAATGCATCTCAATGATTCACAGATCATATACAAATATGTAGCTCCAAAAGCAAAGATCTAGAAAAAACATCTGTTCTTCCTACTAACATGGATGCTTCTCTTAGCCAACATTCAAGATGCATCGAAAGACAAATTTGTTTGTGAAGTCTACAATTCCTCTTGCAAACGTAAGTGGTTTCACCAACAGCTGGAACCATGGGAATGAACCACACATGATGGAGGAACATCCACTGCAATATGATTTGGTCTTCTCTTGATCACACCGCGAGACTATTTTCGGAATACAAACTTTAACTTAGGGAAAATGATGCCCATTGTATAATCAGACCAAAGCAATGAAGCACCTAGTGTTGGCCAGTAAATAGTACAAGATTACTTTTCTGCAGTCCATGAAGTGACTATCCAATCTTTGTGTCTATTTTCAAATGGCACTGCATGCAAGTGACTATACTATTCTCTTATGCAGTTCAACCAAAATTGCGGACACTTTGTTTTTTGCCAAATAGCAACGGGCGTACATCTCTCGTCTGCACAAATATCAAGCAGCTAGTAAACATATACCACACCATGTTCGCGGTGATGGAAGAGGTGAAATTGATACAACCGAAATTGAGCATCCAATCAATGAATCCTGTCCTGCACCTCCAATGTAGGTCCACCCTGCCAATAAATTCACATGCAAACCACTAGTATTACTATCTAATGACAGTACAAAAAGAGTAGCAAGATAGTAGCAAACCATGTACCTTCGTAATGAATAGCTCATAGTGCCACCAATTGGATATAAAGGTTTGGGAAAAAACATGCTCCTAATGTTGAACCAGTTGGACTTTTTGTGCAGCTCCACTAAAATCGAGCATCCCTGTTTGCATAGATATTAAAAGTGTGATTACTATAAAAGTGGCACTAGTTGAAGCATAGACTCACAAATATAAGCATTCCAATTTCTTAATGGGAAAAGGTAGCAAGACTGTTTCTAACCACCTGTTTGAAGGAATAAATAAAGCAACAATGGTGATGTCGTGAAGGCATACATAGTTTTTTCTGAAAAACTGAGCCATTCCTGACCTTTTCCCTTCCTTTAAGCAAATTTTGTGCAGTTCTACTAAAATAAAATGCCATCACCGCCTTGACAATTTAGTGACACTGTACAAAAGGAAATGACTTAACATTACATCATGATGTCGGGTATGTAGTAGACAGGCATTAGAGACAAACATACAGACCTCCTCCGATAACATAATGAACATTAATTTTAGCAAAGGTGTGACTAGCTTTACTGGGATAATTTGAGTGAACTCTACACCCTCTGTTCCTTAATATAAGACGTTTTTGTGGTTCAATTTAAAGTACCCAAACGTCTAATATTTAGAAAAACAGGTAGTAGTTTTCTTGAGAACGTCTAGTATTTAGAAAAACAGGTAGTAGTTTTCTTGAGCACATACCTGGGAAAGCTTGCCACACTTTATTTATGTCCATACGCTAATGCAACACCATTCGAACACTACAAATATACACTAATCCAGTGGCTAGTGCAACATTAGAGTAGTTAGTTTATTATAGGGTACAGTACAATGGTTTTACTGAACAGATTTCAATAAATTCTAGCACTGGAAGGTTTCTATAAGAATTAACAATACAAAATGTAAAGGTAACAAGTTTCAGCATTGGTATACTAGCTGTGCATGAGCATTAAACCAAATACACAAGTCTGAAGGTAACTAGCATTATTAACTAATGACAGTATAAAAAATTGCAATCAATGTACCTCCAAGGTAAATATCATTTCGAACTCGGGGGGACCTTAAAAATTGCTATCCCAATCTTGATAATCGATCAAACATAAAAACTTGATCGAACGAATTAAGAGAACAACCGGAGGAGGAGGTGCCCACTCTTGACCTTTCCTCTTGTCTTCATAATTGTGCATGCGGTTTAACCAAAATAAAATGACATCAGCGCCTTGGCATTTTGGTGACGATGTACAAAAAAATTAACTTATCTCATGAAAGTGAGGTATGTAATCTATAAGCATTAACAAAGGCAAAAATCTGAAGGTAGTAACAAGTTTCATCGTTGGTATACTGGCTGTGCAACACCATTAGAATGCCTTAGCTGAAAAATCTTTAATACATCCACAATCAACAGCTAAACCTGAAATGATCCAGTGACATTAAATGGCACTGCTTAAATTTATCTGTGGCATTAGACTGAGAGCGGCATTAGTTAAATGTGGCATCACTTTAGCAGTAGCATTGCTTGACTTGACCTTTGGCGTTATACTAACAAAAAAAAGTGGCAATAAGAGCATGGGAGGCCCATTCGGACAGTGGGCGCACGAGTACGATGTACCTCCACGGACGCAGAGTGGTGAGGGAGGTATGGTTGCCCAGAGCAACAAATATCCAGGCAGCATATGTGGATTACGTCCCATTTTTCTCTCTTTAGCCACCTTTTTCCTATGTGAGGACAACAAACCGATCGACCTGGTCATTCTCTATTGCGTTGTCATGCCTTCCTACCCTTCTTCAACCAAGAGACACGAGACTCGTTCCTTAGCTACTGATTTCCCCCTTTTCAACCTAGATGCGGGTTCGATGCCTACTCTCTTGGACAATATAGTCTCCCTTCCTTTCCTTATTCAACCCAGACATGCATTAGTCTGCATGAAGTATGGTTTCCTTTAATAGTGCAAATTATGGTTTTCGTCCGGTGGCCAGCAGAGCAGAGGAGAGCAAATTGGGAAGATGGTGGAGTGGAAAAAGATCCACATGCAACGACGTGCCAGATGGGGCAATAGAACAAGGGTATGGTTCAAAAAGATGTAGCATACTTTAGGGTCGGCGGGAAGTGGCTTCGCTCGTGGTGGTCCTCCGCTTTTGCTATGACAGCGAAGCTTGGGGACGAAGAGCCATCCCATGAGCGCTAGGTCCGAGAGGACGGCCTTGTCGTCGGTCGTGACCTCGCTCACCGACGACGAAAAGTGCGTCAACGCTGCATCGTCCTTTTTCTTCCTGGCGGATCTGTGACCACCGGTGAGGAGGAGAGGGGCCGTCTTTTTAGATCCGGAGAGAGGGTGGTAGTGTGAGAAGCAAGTGGGCAGCCCTTGGCAAGAAAGCTGAAGCTCCAGCCTATATATCTTCTTTATACTACTAGTACTTTGGAGGTGGAGTAGTGGTAGAGTAGTTTATATTTTCTCTGCATACGATGCAGCTTAGTCGTGCTTCAAAACTGAACGGCACACCATTAAAAAAATAAAGGTCGATAACTAATGCGGCACCTCAGGCCAACGCAGCCAGATCGCATTTTGCATGAGAAATTACACACCATGTTTCATTGACATGTGGTCTCGTTCCACATATCAGTGAGACGACGGTGAGTAGTAGGAGTATTTCTGAACCGACGTGTAGGCCGGGGCGCCCCTTCGTGAACCGTGGCAAACTGGCAACCGTCCACCGACTCTTCGCCTTTCCCTCTCGATTTGGAACTGTTGTCGCACGCTCTTCCTCTCCCTCCTCCATTTTCCTTCAGCCCTTCACCCTTTCTTCTGCCATTGTTTGATCGTCTTCTCCATGGAGGGAACAGGACGAAAACGACCCCGTTATTCTTGCCCGATCCGAAGATGACGTGGTGGAGGAACTCAGCGATCGGTGCGACGTCATCACCTCGGCTAGCATGGCAGGTTCGTTTCAAGCCCATTCTCGACTCAACTAATAACATCATTACAAGGAACCCAAGAGTCAAGGAGCGGTTTGATCTCCCCTATCTTCTTCGTCGTGACCCTGATGACTGGCGCCGTCACGACGGAGGCCTCGCCCAGTGCAAGTTGATGCCGCTTGATAATGATACGTATGATGTTAAGATGCCATCGCTTGAGGGCAAGGCTTGGGCAGGCGCAAATGGAGATTGGGTTGTTTATATTTGGTCCAACTGCGAGTGGGAACTTGTGAATGTGTACACTCGTGACCGGGTTCCACTTCCAAAAATCTCAGCAGACTGCCCAGAGGTTGAGCACACCGGTATTATACGCATGTTCAAATACAATCATGGTGACTGTCTTCGATGGAAGATAGCAATTTTTCGAGGCCGCAACCGCTCTTGGAATTACAACAACTATGAAGTTGTTGCTATGTTCGACAAGCTTGTTGCCGTCCTCAGTGGTTTGACTGGATGGATATTGCTCAAAAATCAGTTTCTGTACACGAATGAGTACTGTGATGCAATTCAATACGAGGGCCTTGTGTTTGCTGCCACCACTGTGTAGCCTTTGTTTTTGCATGGCATCCTCGTTGTTTCGGTACGTTTGTCTTCCACCGTAATTATAATTGTTTCATCCACATGCATGTGGGTTAGCAAGTTTCCCTTTAGTGCATAGTATCTTAGATTAGTATCATAGGTGGTCTCATTTATTGCCATGCATGACACATAGTAGCATCACATTTATTATGTTACGGTATCTACCTATGTTACTATAACCATCTCTCTCTTCCTTAATTGCCTGCCACATAAGCATGTTTGCAAGTCCCAAGTGCATGATACTACTTATGTTACCCCCACTATGGCCAACCTTACTATTTAACCTTCTTCTTGTGTTTCCAAGGTCCTGTGAACATTCCACCACCTATACTTGAAGATTTTTATAACCAAGGGGGAGATGATGATGGTTATGATCACGAGCATGAGGACGAGCATCGCCCATATACTATTTGGCGCCTGGCAACTAATTCCGATGGATCACCTCTTCTCGTGTGTATACAGCCCACTGATGATGTTACTGCTAAGGAAGCAGGTGTAGTCTCCCATGGTCGCACTCTCCGGACCTATTCCAACACCCGTTGCATGGTATTCGGGATGGATACTAGTGTGCTAGTGCCAACTCCTTCTCCACTGCAGTAATTGATAGTCTTGGAGAAAACTCGCTCTTCCTTGGACAAAACTATCCAATGATGGTGAAAGGCGATCCAACTGTTGTTGACACAACGTTACTACCATTTATGAGAAGCAATTGTGTCTATACCTCGGACATTTGGGTGGTTCCCTACCCTGGTAATGATATAGTAGGCCGCTTCAGCTTGGATGATCAGTCATGCGTTGGTCTCCAGATCGACAATGGATGGCCCGTCCCAGAGAATCACTTGTGGTTCAAAGCAAGCCTTTCCAACGCCGAGGAATGGTTGAGTTGAAGTTCATTTCATTGCTTGTTATTTGTTGTGTGGTGAAAACTTTAGTATTTATAATGTATCCTCGTTGTCGATGTGGGTTGATGACCTGTTGTATGTAATAAAATGATATGCCTGTGATAAACTTACTAAATTTATGAATGGCTTTCGAGTTGCTTCTGTGAGTGAGTGGTGTGACGAGGCAAAAATATATTTTCGGAATACATAATTGTACATGCATTGCAATAGGTTATCGGATGAGGCCAATCAACAATAGTAGTACACTATTTGTACTAGCTTCACATGCTTCACGCGTCGTGCGGGTGTTTTTACTGTAGCCATATTGTACTACGTAACCAGCACCTCAAATCCTCGATACTAGTAGTAGTACTATATAGTAAGTAGTAGGAGTAGTAGGGTGGCATGGGTCAGAACAAGCATTCACGTCCGGGAGTACGGCTGCGCCACCAAAGACAACTTCCATCGACACCATATTTCTTGGAGTCCGTGCTAGAGCAATCTCTTCAACCTCATCGTTTCTCTAACTTAGCCATCGTGACGGCGCGGGTGGGGGTTTGCCGATAGTCGGTTTCCTTAACTGCGGTCCCACTTGTAAGGCCAACTGCAACGCACGACCCCAAATGGACCTCCGTTTTGCACAAACTCCAACGATAATTTTGACTAGAAAAGCAAGACCAAAGAACCATAAGAATACATTTTACTACTCCTGTAAGTTGGATTAGTGCCTTCTCGATGCATTCATTGTTGATCTGCGGAGGCTCGATCTTGCGTGCTTCTTTCTTCTTCTAGTGTAAAGAAGTAGACATTGCTTCCTCGCATCTAGTCTCATGTCTAGCCTCTATTCGAGTACTCCCTCCGGTCCGTTTTTCTCTGCATCTGAGCAGCAACACGCATACCAAGTTGGAGTATCAACAAGTGCACTAATCTCATCTATAGCCTCTGTGCTAGCTAAAAGTGATAGAACATCTACTAAATTGCGCTCTATCAATATATGGATGTACTATTCTTCCCAATACAAAAACTTGCATCCATTCTACTCCCTCCGTTGCACAATACATGCCTTCTATTTGTCAAAATATATATGTATCTAGACATGTTTTAGTATATAGGTACATCCATTTTTGGACAAATGGAAGTCAAGTATTTTGGAACGGAGGAGTACACAATAAAATTTTTAAGTTAGCACAACTAGTCTAATCCGAGAGCACAACCGAAGATTTGGTCGGGTTCTTCCTCCTTTTGCCGACACGTGGGACATCCAGCATCCAAGTCGTCTCATGAAAGAAAATAGAGTGGTAGTTGAAGCCACGAGATGTGCATCTTGGGTTAAACTATAAATAGAATCTTACTACTCTTGAGTAACTCCAAAAGCAGCCATCGAAGATCTTTCTTGGATTTGTTTTTCATCACCAAAGACGTCGAGGTGAAAGATGTGCAGTTCGATTGGGTCCGCTTGCGTTTTCAGCGACATGTGGGACCGCATGTGAGCAAGCAGACGATGGGCTCTGTGGCGTCCATTGGTCGGCTGAAAAGAGAGATACAAGAGTGCTGAGCATGGACTGTAGGAAATTTGTTCTACGTACCTCGATATAGGCTCGATATAGTGGGGTGGCATGGGCCATAACTAGCATTCACGTCTAGCAGTATGGCACACGCCACCCACACGAGTCCCATCCGACACCAATTTTCTTGGAGTCCGTGCTATAGCCATCTCTTCTCCCTCTTGTTTTCTCAGCCATCACGCGGTGGGCGGGGTGGGGGTTTGCCGACAGTCGGTTTGCTCAACTACGGTCCCACTTGTAAGTGAAAATGCAACACCGCACGCATTCCCTCTTGAGCAGTGTGCCGCACCAACCGTGTGGGGGTGCGATGCGAACACGGCAGGCTTTTCCTTTTGAACTCGTAACTTGTAAAATTTGGTTCTGCTCCACGGCGCGATCGATAGATAGAAAATAACGATTTTGCCTAGAGTAATGAGAAGTTTGGTTACGGCGCCCGTTCATGCATGGAGTACGTACGAAAATTATGAAGTTGATGCGAAAGGTAAGATAATTACTGTAGTACTATCATATACTACTACATGGATTTGACGGAAAGGTAAAAATACATACAGATCCATCAAGGACATCCTCACGCCCTAGTGCGCCGGGTCACCAATCGACGTGTGAGGAGCAGCGGCGTTGGCGGCAAGCTCAACGTGCTTCTGAACAGTGTCGTCCAAGGTTTCCCTGCGGTCCAAGAAGGCCAGCGTCCTATCGTCCTCCTCTTGCATGCGCGTAGACGTGGGTGATTATGTCGATGGTGTCTTGCTGCGCCAGGCGCTGCGCGGCGAGCGCGACCTCGAGGTGGACATTCTCCGGCGCGACGGCGGGCGCCGCAGGGCCTGTCGTCGAAGAGGTTGTCACCATAGTGGCCGTTGAGGGTGGCGGGCATCGCGAGCACGGTAGCGTCATTTGGAGGCTTATGTCAAAGTCGTCCGCGAGCTTCTTGACAACAGTGAACTTGTCGAGGAAACCGATGAGGACCTCGTCGAACAAGGAGACGAAGCTGTCGTCCAAGCGGCCCCTCGCCTTGGCGGCCTCAAGCAATACTACCGAGGCGTTCCTCGTTGCGGGCATGAGGCGGCGTCCTGGACCATCTGGCACAGCCGGCTGATGCTCGCGCTCATCGCCTCAATGGGTCTAGCTTAGCTTCTACTACCTCCGTCCTACTTTATTGGTCCCTATTGTAATTCATGTCAAATTTTGACCACATATTTAACTAACAAAATGTTTACGCATGTTACTAAAAATTATATCACTGAAAACTATGTTCAAATACGAATCCAAAGATATATTTTTTGTTGACATGCATCAACATTTTGTTAGTTAAATCTTTGGTCAAAATTTAGCACAAATTACAAAGGAGACTAATAAACCAGGACGGAGGTAGTAGTCAACTGATCTTGCGATTCGAGTGATCACTCTTGCCCTTGGTTAGCATGCGTAGGTGCGTAGGATTTCGTACTACTCCTCGGCCCTCTACTGCACCTACCTTTGGCTGTATGATAGGTAGGCCAGCCACCCCCTGGGCCCACGTGTCATTCACCCAAAGGCAGTTGCCATAAGTCAATGAAGTTGCGCCCCCTCCGTGCCGGTGTAGTATAGTCATCTCACCGGACCTCTAGTTGGGGCCAAACGAGAGAAGTTTGATGTTTACTGGTTTATTGGTCCCCTTTGCATTTTGCGCCAAGTTTTGACCTTTGATTTAACTAATAAAATGTTAATGCATGTAAACAAAAATGTTGTGTAAGTCACATTACAAAAACCAAATAATCCCAAAACACTTAGGCACGGTGCATTAACTTCCTCCTTGTTTCTTATTTCGTGACATATCAACCAATGAGAGATGTGGGCCGTGCATGCTTTCAATGACTTGAGACTACCAAACATGACATGTAGTGTTTAGTTCATTGCATGTAATCCAATTAGTACTCTAGTTAGCAAAAAAACATTAACTTCTCTCGCCGATAGGAATTAAACACCATGTATTTATTTACAGAGGGTGTAGTACATTTTTTGTGACATGCATTACTAGATATTGCTAGTCAAATACTAAAATCCAGATGGACGTGGTAGTACTCCTAAATCCAGACGGTGGTGCTACTAGTACTAGTAGTAGTACTACCAATGTAGTACTCCTAGGAGTACTAGCACTGTACTACTCATTGGTCAAATTATTACGTGCTGCTCCTCACAGTGAAGTGACAAGACCATGCGCCAGAGATGACACCTGAGTATAGGCGTCGTGTTCGGCATACCATAGTCAGCCTCACCGTCTGCAGTCACTATCATCATGGCCGTAGAGCTAGCCTTCTTACAACTAGCCCTATTCGACATAATTTCCCGTGCGTAGATGCCCGTGCATTGGACGGAACACCAAGATCGGGGGTGGACGGCTCCGGCAGCGGCCATTGCATCAGATTTTTCCACGGCCTTCTAGATGTGGTGGGGAGGAGATAAGGCTGATTGTGAGAGACAATGAGTTGTTTGTAAATAGGGAACAAGTGCGGGCATCTTTTTGCAAAAATGGAGAAGCTTGGTTTGTATGCGTCAGATCTAGATCCGACGGCTATTGGTGAAAGATGGGAGGCACAACATCATCACCAACTCAGGACCTATTTGATTCGCAGGATTTTGAAAACGCAGGAATAGGACACGGCAATATTACAAGTTTCAAACTGATATTACAAATGTTAGGAGTAATGCTGCACCTAGGAAGAGGGAATTACTAGGAAGTTCACGTAAGAACTTTCATTACTTTAGGTGGATGCAGCGTTATCGTACAAACTAAAATCCACCACCCTGACAAGTCACTAATGGGCAAATAAGTTTTCGAGTCTCTGGCCACTTGATGTTTCAAAAACAAATTCAGCTTCTGTGGAGACTTTGTCATTTAGGCTTAGACGCTATGCGGTGATCGCACACCATTCATTGTTGCGCCAGAGAACGCCAAACCTCATTACCGTGAGCACACTTGCCTCCGGAACAAAGAACACAGCCAATTTAATCTCAGATGTGCTGCCTCGGTATTCGATCAAATCAATTTCTGTAAGATGGAGATCAAGGCATTCGATGAGATTGTTATAGTGCAGCATATTTTTCACTTTCGGGTCTTTTTTTATCTGCAAAGAAGAGAACATATTAGAGCAGCTGGCTGCATAAGATTGCCGTGTCATCAAGAGGTACCAATATCATTCGCTCATACGATAGGGTTGGCTGGCTAGTGATATTTTTTCACTCACTCACTCACACTCTCTCTCTCTCTCTCTCTCTCTCTCTCTCTTCCTCTCTCTCTATCTTTCTGTTTCCTCTCATTTAACTGGGAGCACGTGAAGAGCTTGGGCATTTGTTGCTTCCACTATGTGGCCGATGCCATATTTCGCAAAAGTATGCCACATAATACGCATCAATGTCAAATCAAAAGATTTTGGCACCGCTCTCGCGATGTGAGAGAGTTGGCACCGCTGTGCACACATACCCACATGTATAAACAAATCAATCAAACCAACTACACCAGCCTCTCACTCTCCCAAACAAGTGTTTTTTTATTGCCTCGGTCCTCTCTCTCTCCCATGCAGTGTTTTTTCATTGCGTGAGTTAATTTGGCACCGGAGCAAAGTAGGTGATCCAGATTGGGGCACCAGGTGAGCAATGGAGGGGCATCTATGCCAAATGCATCACAAGTGAATTTGGCACGTGTTTTGGCCTACATAGCCCACTTTTGTACTCCCTCCGTCCCAAAATTCTTGTCTTAAATTTGTCTAAATACGGATGTATCTAGTTACATTTTAGTGTTAGATACATCTATATCTAATCAAATGTAAGACAAGAATTTTGTGTAGGAGGGAATACTACCGTATTTAGTATAAAATTTTGACCATAGATTTACCTAAGAAAATGCCAATGCATGTCACTAAAAATTAGACCATTTGAAATTATGTTCAAATACGAATCCAACGATATAGTTTTTAGTGACATGCATTAACATTTTGTCAGTTAAATCTATGGTCAAATTTTGATACTACAAAATTGGAAGAGTAAACCAGGATGGAGGTAGTACTTTCCCTTAGGGTAACCATAGAGTTACTGCAGTAGTCTAAGTTACTTTCCACTATGACTAGCCTAGGCTACTATAGTAGTACAGCATAAAAATGATGCAGGTGATCACGTGAGAAAAATACTAAAAACATTTCTTTCGGTGCAGTGCGTAGATGCAGTTTTGAACACTACACTTGTCATCGTAATTTGGGAAAATTACGAAAAAATTGAGCTACGTTGTGATTACCATTTACTAATAGGAAAGAAGTTTCACCTCGATGAGTAGCTTCCCGTGCATGGAAAGCATGTAAGGAATCCAACAACTTGATCCAGATTAAATGATAGATTTTAGTGCTAAGATCTTCACTATGCGCATGGACTGGGCAAGCTTGTGGGAATCATTTTCTGGAAGACGGTCGTAAATACATCAAGAAGAAATTTAAGAATGTGAATTTCGAGAAGACGGAGAAGAAGATGAGTGCTGTACCTGAACGATTACGGATCCAATAAAGAGTTCGGAGAATTTGGCAGACGAGTACACCAATGCTGTCAATTCCGGCGCGTCAATGACCCTGATTTTTGTTGGACCTTCTAGATCCGATACAAGCAATCTCTCAAGGAAAGGCGCATTCTCAATGACCATAACGTGGAACAGCTGGAGTGATCTCTTCCCAATTGATGTCTTGTTGCGGGGCCAGCAAGACACATAAATCCATCGGAGATTCGTCGAGGCGATGTGGAGGATAATGAACCCATGGATCTGCTCAAGACGAAGGTACTCGAGCGCAGTACAGCTGCGGAGCAGGTGCTCCATAGCCTTCTTCGAGATGACAACGTCGAAGAGGTCGAGCTGCTTGAGTTGACGGAGAAGAAGGGCGGGTGCGACATTAATCTGGGGAAGATAGCAGGAGCTGAAGCTGGCGCGGCGCAGCGTTGGCGTGAGGCGGAGCGCGGATGGCGGCAGAGAGCGACATCGTCCAACTTCAAAGCTTAGCTCCTCGAGCTGATCTAGGGCGGGGGATAAGAACCACTCGTCGAACTTGGGTTGGACCTTGCAGTTGGTACTGAACATGCGGATGTCAAGGCGTCTGGCTGGCCCTGTGGTGCGATGAAAGGATCTTGGAGACTACGGCCATGCGTTTGCAATCCCCGTCGCAGAGGCAGCTGTCGACGGTGAGGTTGAGGGGGACGCAGCGCTAGAGGGGGCGCCACTGCCGGGAGAGCAGGGCGGTCCGCACGGCAGATTTGGTGGGGAGGAGGCCGATGATGACAAGCAACATGTCGTCGGGGAGGCTGCTGATGAAGTCCAGGCTCGCCGGATGCGGTTTTGGCTCGAGCGGCCTCCACTTGTTGGCTGCGTCGCCGTCCATCTCAACCGGCGCCGACGCTGGTGTACACATTTGCTGGTGTGTGTTGTGTGCTGGGTGTGCGCGAGTGTGTCCTTCTGTGCATGCCGCCGCACAGTGGTGAATTGTGCGCTGAAAAGTCGCCCTTCGCAGCAAGAAGTTTGCCCTCTAGTTTACTTATTTTCACCCACTTCCACATGGGCCAGCACACCAAGATATAGAACACGAGCTGACAACGCAGCATGTGGATTGGTTGACTGGTCAACTATACACTGACACAGTGAGCGTATAATCCGTCGGTATAGAGAGTTTGAGTGAGAGGGGAGGCCCGTGAGAGATAGCAGAGAGAGAGAAAGAGCTACTCCCTCCGTTCGATAATGTAGTTACAACATTTTTTTAGTCAAACTTTTGAAACTTTGACCAAGTTTATGAAGAAATTACTTATATCTGCAATACCAAAGATAAATGATAGTATGAAGTAAGTACATGTTGTGATGAATCTAATGATCGTTCCATATGTAAATGTTTTTCTCCACATATACCTGGTCAAACTTTTCTGAGGTTTGACTTTTCAAAACATCCATATGCTTATGGACGTGACAGAGTCCCTAACGAGAGAGAGAGAGAGAGAGAGAGAGAGAGAGAGAGAGTGAGTGAAAAAAGTGTGTGTGCGTGTGTGAAAGAGACATGGACAACAAACAATGAAAGTGGAGAAAAGGCGTGCGTGTCTTATGCAAACACGTGGCCAAGAGTGCATCTTCGACAACGGAGGCAAGGTGAGGAGATAGTGGGTGGTTGTTTGGAACCGAGAGAGGAAGATCCCTAGCACGTGGCCAAGAGGGGTCTTACAAACAAGGGAGAGAGGTCGAGAGAGACGTACGGAGAAAATGCAGACATGGGGAGGAGAGAGTGTATGTTTGTCATAGAGAGATCCCCTGGAGATCGTGATGGGACTACATGGGTGGGAGATCGAGTGACAAGGTGTGTGCGCGATATAAGATGCCCCGAGAGATATCGAGATAGACGTATGGATGGAAGGAGACAATACATGTGTTCATGAGGGCACGTAAGAGAGACTCAAAATTAGGAGGGGGGGTGTGCTTGCGCCTATTGCCCTGTTTGGATACTCTAACTCAGTTAGAGGCTAGAGTTAGATTCTAACCCTGAACTAACCCTGAACTAAATCTAAGTAAAGAGTTGTTTGGATGGCAGGGTTAGATGGAGCGCGGATACGGCGAGGCACCTTCACGGGCGGTGCGAGAGGGAGAGAGGGAGAGGACGAGAAGCTTCGAGGAAGTGGGGTGGGATCTGCTGCGGGGAGAGCGAGAGAACAAAGTGTTTATTAGTGGTCCCGAGAAGAACTAACCCAAATAAGCACCTCTTGGATGGGTTAGTTTTTTTGGATGGGTTAGATGCATCTAACCTAAACTAACCCTCCTATTTGGATATTTTTTGACTCCAAACTAACCCAAACTAACTCTAACCCATGGATCCAAACAGAGCGTATGATGGAGTGAGGGATTATGGTACTTAGGGGGGTGCGTGTCACATGGAGAGAGAACAAGGGCGGAGAGTGTTGGATGGGTCTATATGTATAGCGCGAGCGAGACATGTGTATGTGTGAAACAGGGAGATATAAGGTCAGTTTGGCTTGCGTCGTGAGCATCATTTGCGTGGCCTAGGGTTGTGGCTGGATTTCATGCACGCTTGTTTGGTTGCTACCCTGTGAAAAAGAAAGCCCGCCTGGGCTGGGTTCCCTTGCACTTTAATTAGCCTGGCTGAACTCCAGACACTGCAAGTAGCCTGGCCCAAGCGACCGATTTCGAACGCCTGGCCATGCCTGGTCGTGCGGCCACGAGGCTAACAGCAACATGGATGGATATTAGCATTAAATAATTGATGCATGGATTGATTGATGGGACGTTGATGCTTTGCCTGGCCCAGGCATGAACCAAACGCTTCAGCACCACACAAGCCTGGCCAGGCAGAAATATTTTACATCTCACGTCCACACCAGGCAGTACCGGCCATCAAGGCATGAGGGTCAGGTCACGAACCAAACTGACGAATAAAGTTTGAGAGAGATTGAGGAGCCCCGATAAGGCTGAGTGTTGAGTCAGATATCTGAGAGGGGGAAAGAGATATTCCATCCGCTCGATAATGCGGTGCATGTAAATTTTTTAGAAGTCAAACTTTGGAAACTTTGATCAGGTTTACGCAAATGTTATTTATATCTACAATACCAAAGATACATCATACAGAACTATATCTCATGGTGAATCTAATGGTATATGTTTGCCGTACTAGATGTAATTCTTTTTCTCCATGTACATGGTCAAACTTTGTGATGTTTGATTTTTCAATAAATCTATGTGCTATGGACGGAGGAGAGTGCCTCAGTCGAGACAGATCAAGTGCGTGTGAAGGAGAATGAGTAAGTGTGCAAAAAGAGTATGTGTGTGAAAGAGAAAGTGACAACAAACGATAAATTAGAGAGAGTGTGCGTTTTTTCGTTTCTTATGCAAACATATCACACATGCATCTCCGAGATGGAAAAGCGAGGCGAGGAGATACACGAAGATAGCTAGTGTGTGATTGTTTGCAACAGAGAGAGACACCCCTATAGCACATGTCCAATAGAGGTCTGGCCAACAAGGAAAAAAGGTCGAGAGGGACACATGGATGGCATGGGCGCATGGGGAGGGAGAGAGGGTGTGTTTGTGATAGAGAGATCCCCTCGAGATCGTGAGGGGACTATATGGGTGGGAGATCGAGGAGTGCGTCGCGATAGAAATATTCCCCGAGAGAAATCGAGATAGACCATGCACATGTTTGTGATGGAGACTAGGATTAGCTAGTCATATACATATAGGGGACTAAATGCGCCTACATTTGAGTGAGAGACCATCATACTTGGCTAGTTGGGCATGAGATTGTGTGTGTGTGTGCGTGTGGATGGAGAGAGAATGAGGGAGAGAGATAGAGTTTTAGATGGGCCTATCGAGTGCGAGTGAGATATGCATGTGTATGTGTGACCCAGGTGGATGGAGAGTTTGAGAGAGGGGGGAAGAGCTCCGAGACGACATAGTGGTGCGTGAGAGAGTTACGGGAAAAGAGCCAAGGAATTTGTGTGCGTACGATGAGTGCACCCAAGATATCTAGCTTGGACTAGCTAGAGTATCATACATAGTGTGCGAGAGACAGATAGATTGTGTATATATTCATGCGAACTAGAAAGACCCCCCCACACACACACAAAGAGAGAGAGAGAGAGAGAGAGAGAGAGAGAGAGAGAGAGAGAGAGAGAAAGGGAGAGGGACCAACAAGGTTTTTGTGTCAGATGCGTGCGACAGAATAGAATAGTGTCGGAGAGAGAGAGAGAGAGAGAGAGAACAGGAGTCCGGAGAGGGGAGGTCGCGTTTTATGCATCAAAGACTGATATAAACCATGTTTCGATATAAACTTGCATTCAAATATTTAAATTGGAGAACATGTTGTCTGCAATCCACACATGAACGGATATATGCGTATATCAAACAAGTTCATTAATTTGACTTTCAACATGTTCATGGAGTACTATAACACTGCATACAACATGCTACTCGATTGAGGTGTTCAATTTTGGATTTAGTTCACTATTTTGACCCTCTTGAGCGAGCTAGTTCATTGAATCGAGATATTTCATTTTGGGTTTGATTCGTGTTTTGAGTGGGTCAAATATTTTTCATATATTAAATCGCTAGCAACGAGCATGTAATATCACGTTACTCCCAAGCATCATCTCTCCATCTAAAAAAGAAGTGGCAAGCTAATATTTCAAAATTTGATTCGAATCGACTTGGTAAGGTAGACGTGGATGCTCGTTCTCCCAAAATTTGAACGAACCGTTAAACATCCTCTCTGCTCGGTGGAATTCGCCCAGGAAATAAATGGGAGACGCGAAATTACCGTCCTATGTGGGACACGCATCAATTGGCCCGTTGTACATCGAGGGTAGGTTCGTAACTTCATCCAAGCGCGGCTTCTCCTCGGCCAAAATGACATGTGTCAAATAATTCATAAACCATGGTCAGCAAAACACGCTCTCCTCACCCGAAATAGCTCACGCCCACTATTTCAAAACACGCTCTCCTCGCCCGAAATCGCCATACCACTATAGTTCAAAACACGCCCTCCTCGCCTCAAATCGCTCCGCCCACTATTTGGGGAGAAGCAAAGTTACTCTACTATCCCCGACCCTCAGTACACAGACCCAAGCCGAGAAGCCTATAGGCAAGGGTAGAACTGTAACTCCCCCTCACATTTTAGACAAATACGTTCGTAAGACATGGTTCCACTCCCCTCCCAATTCGCCCCGCCCGCCCCCATTCATACCTCATGGGCGCCAAATCACCTTCTCCCCGGGAAGCTCCCTTCTCCCGAGCCGCGAAACCTCAGCCCCACCTACATGGCGCCCCCACCGCACCAATTTCACAGCCGCCCTCCTCCCTAATGTCGGAGACCTTGTCCAATTGCCGTCGTGCACTGGGCCATGTGCCTCTTACTCCGTGCTGCTGGTGCTGCCTCGACGACGGCCTCGTGAACCGTACTGGAGCCGATTCACCCCCGCCGTTGTTCACGGCGCCGGAGCGGCTCCAACTTCGGATCTGTCTAGAGTCCTGGCGCTGCTTCCGCGTAGCTGTCGACCGTGGCGACATCGCTTCTTCCTCGCCGGTCGCCACCGCAACCGCTGCCTCACCGACTCGGCATTTGGACCTGCCTACTTCACCTTGCCGCCAGATAGGTCGCACCCTCATCTGAAATCACTTTACTTAGGCATCGCTTGTCTGAATTTTTATTCGGGCCAATCGATTCCCAATGGGAAGCAGCACCTCGAGGCGGCGGAGCTCCTAGGCTGCCCGGTTGGCTGGTGTCTAACGTAAGGGTGTGGGGCCGCAAGTTCGTCATGAAGCAAAGCTTAGATGGCTATCTTTTAGAGTTGCGTGGGTTGAAGAATCGCCGCCACGGATCTGGATGACGGGGAGTCTTTGTGGATTGGCCCGGGGGCGGCGCAACCACGACAGTGCGGTGGGGCGGGGAGCGGGGTTTTGGCCGGGGCCACGGACGGTGGAGGTCGCTGGCTCTTCGGGGAAGATTCCAAACAGTGTCAGCCGGGAGGCCATCAAGCCATCCGGCATAGATCGGACAGTACCAAAATAAAAATAAATTAGTGTGACCCCAATTTAGTCTTCAGTCAACAGACGTGTGGCCACTCTCGTACCTTGTTGTTGATCTCTTAGTGTATTTCTTTCGATCAAAGAGATATGTCGTTCTTAAAATTATGCATTATCTCTTCAGACACACCGTCTTCCGACTCACCGTAGCTGCTCCAACAAGGGAAGCATACACCAGAAGGGAGCTACAGTCCGCACTCAACAGTTCCATGCATTGAATGCGCGTGCCCGACATGGACAGCCACAACAACTGCAGGGCCATCGACAAGTCAGCACATGATGCTCACTCCTATGGATGGCAGCCAGATAGGTTGTACCCTCATCTTACTTGTGTGCAACATTTATGGCTTTGTTATTCATCTAAGCACGGAAAATAGATCATCACATTTCATTGTATATTCATGCTGATATCTTACGGGTCTTGTTCAGGAGTTCACGCTGTTCCATAGTTCAGTTAAGATACTTGTTCTTTAGGTAACGCTGTTCCATAGTTATCATCCATCAGCCAATGCTATCCCACAGGCTGGTGATTATAGTATTATACCACTTCTAGTATTACCTATGTTGTTCTTTAATACTTTTGTGTGCCATCTAGTTAATCTAAGTACAAACGATACATATTCTCGTAGCTTTCATCTTTGTTCTCCCTTTAGTTTATGAGACCTGTTGTCGCTAGTTAACCCCAGTCCTACTATTTATGTCGTCTCCTGAGGCACTCATTTACATAAATCTAACTACTAGTTGTCTTCCATGCATGTCATATATAATTGCACACCGATATATCCACAAGAACCTCACGGAGCAATGTAAAGGCCAATAAACTTGATGTCAATGATACCCAATATGATGGAACATGTAAAGGCAGTTCTTGAGAAGACTTGCAGAAAGATGATGAATCCTCTTCACCCCACAAGGTCCTTGCTCTAACTTGGCCTGTGATATGGGTACAACATGCATATAATGTCCTGGAGTGTATCTACTCTATTGCAATACCATGTGCTTAGCATGCTGATCATGCATGTAAATATGTCATGCCTTCCTGTTTTTCAGTACCTATTCCATTCATGATAACATGTTTTCAAATTCAAGTACTGTCATTCTACTCTATCACAATGCCATCTGCTTAATATGGACATCATGCTTCTAAATATCTTATGCATTGTTATTCATCAGTATGTACTTCATCTGTCTGCCATACCTTTTTTTTTACATTGAAGTGTTGTTCTAGTGCTTTGTTGCAATGCCATCTTATTTTCCCAATCATACACGTGTATGTTGCCTTAGTTATTTCATGCGTATTCCGCTAGCATATAGTTTTACATTCAACTAGTTTTTTGTTGTGTTGTCCTGTCGTATCCCTAGCTCTTACACCATACTCCCTCCGTCCGGATTACATGTTGCCGAAATGGATAAAAAAGGATGTATCTAGAACTGAAATACGCCTAGACCCATCCATTTTTTCCAGATGGAGGGAATACATGTCAATATGTCATGCCTTTCTATTCTTCAAGACCTATTCCATCTCTCTGTCGCATGTTTTATAATTAAAGCACCATTCTTCTATACAAGGCATGCAAGGGGAAGACGACTATGTTAGAATCAAGGGTTACAAACAAGGCCTTTGCAAAAGATCCAAATGTCGAGATAATAAACCAACTCCGGTTTTATAGATCTTGCTCCGGCATAGAGAAACCCAACTCCCTCTTGATAATAAGCGATTCCAGTGGCCAAAGAACTAGTCCGCTCCAGTCCAGCAAAAATATGTCAACTCAATTCTAAGAAGCATGTGCGTATCCTTGCATCATAAAATTTTATAGCATGCTGATCATATTTTCTACATGTTTCTTACCCATCTCTCTTTTAGAAAATAAGCTTAACAGATAGAAGAATTTCTGCAATGGTATCATTTATGAGGAAAGATTCTTGCAGGAATTCTCTATGCTCCAATGTAGATGTAAGTACCTGTTGTATATCACTATATTTTACACCAGCATGTATTTTGTTAATCAGCATGAATCCAACCTTTATCTGATCTAAATTTAGTTGTAGCAAAATGTATGATTAAAGGCCACAATGTTGATTTTTGTAAGGAAAACTGCCTGGTAATTTTGCATCCTGAGCTGCATGAGTGTACTATCTCATATCGCTGGGTTTGAATACTTTGGTTACGTAGTGGGTTTTTCGATGTTTTTTTACTATGTTGTCCTGTCGTATCCCTAGCTCTTACATCATACTCCCTCCGTCCGGATTAAATGTCGCAGAAATGGATAAAACTGGATGTATCTAGAACTGAAATACGCCTAGACATGTCCATTTATTTCCAGATGGAGGGAATACATGTCAATATGTCATGCCTTTCTATTCTCCAGTACCTATTCCATCTCTGTTGTAGCATGTTTTATAACTGAATCACCATTCTTCTATATAAGGCATGCAAGGGGAACATGGCTATGTTAGAATCTGAAGGGTTACAAACCAGGTCTTTGCAAAAGATCCAAACGCCAGGAGATAATAAACCAACTCCATTTTTCATAGATCTTGCTCCAAAGACAGAGAATCCCAAGTCCCACTGATAATAAGAAGATTCCAGTGGCCAAAGAACTAGTCCGCTCCAGTCCAGCAAAAGAATGTCATCTCCATTCTAAGAAGCGTGTGCATATCCTCGCATCATGAAATTTTACAGCATTCCGATCATATTTTCTACATGTTTCTTACCCATCTCTCTTTTTCAAAATTCTCTCTGCTCCAATGATGATGTAAGTACCTGTTGTATATCACTATATTTTTACATCAACATGTATTTTGTTAATCGGCGTGAATCTAACCTTTATCTGATCTAAAATTAGTTGTAGCAAAATGTTAAAGGCGCCAATGTTGATTTTTGTAAGGAAAACTGCACAGTAGTTTTGCATACTGAGCTGCATGAATGTACTATCTCATATCACACACATTACTGAATTGTAGTGCTTCTCTGGTTGCCCATTCATTCATTGTGTCAATATTGCTTTCGTACTACCTTACCTGGCTGATGATAGTTGTGCCATATTGTGTTAATTTGGTGTAGGCTAGTTGCTCAAATGTTCGTTGTGTCAATGTTGCTTTCCTATTATCTGACTTGGCCAATGATAGCAATGCTAGTGTGTTAATTTTGTGCAGGCTGCTGAAGATAAGAAGATAAACTCTGAAAACAGCAAGGCAACCCCATTGTTTCTTTCTAGTAAATCTAGGCCAGGTAATATGGCAATAACTCATGATTAATCTGTTTGGTTCCCGTCCTAATTTATGTTATGATGCAGTGGTTGAGACACTCTCCACTATCAATAATACAAGCCTGCCAAAATCGCCATCTGAATCTTTTCAGTATCCTCTGTCTCGAATGCAGCGGAATAAATGTATGTTTGTGAACCAATTAATGGCTGAAGCAATGATGGAAATGGTGGATGAATCAGAGGTGCAGAGTCGTGCGACACAACAACTGATCAATGTTTTCAGAGACAGTGTAGCAAACCAGAAAGAACTTGCCCACATGCTTATGGGCGTCATTTGTGCTGAGGTTGCAGATTGTGATGTTGTAGATGGTTAGGTTCTGCTAATTTATTTGCACTGGCATCAATCTTTGATTGCCTAGTGGATGTAATTTTTCCTGTAGTATATGCTGGATGTGCAACGTTATTCCCTGTATGTCGTACCTTTGCGTGATCAGTTTTGGTCCTGTGCATAATTGCTCGTCGTAATGGGCTCAAATTATCTAATTTGGCCTAAAGACATGTACAAACTTTAGTGGACCCATTAAGTTAATGGGCCGTTACTAGGCCGAAAGTTAATGGTCGGCCCTCTTAACTCCCGGTCGTTAATGTGCCGACATCAAAGCAGGCAACAGGTGGCCCTAGTTTATTTCACGGGCCGTTAACATGCCGTTACTAAGTTTGGGCTACATATGGCCCAACTATACTATAGGCCTTTAGCAGGCCGAAAGAGACAGCGGGCTTGTACTGGACCATGAAGACCATGGGCCGCTAAGATGCTGAAAGTCAGGTCGTATTGTAAATGGCCCAATCAGGTTGTGGGCCTTTAGCAGGCCGAAAGAGAAACCGGGCTGGTATTGGACCATGAAGGGCATGGGCCGTTAAAAGGCCAAAACTAAGGTCCGACTACAAATGGCCCAACTCATTTATGGTCTGTTAACAGGCCGAAAGTGACACCGGGCCAGAAAATTGGCCCAACACTTAAATGGGCCGCTAAAAGGCCGAAACTCAGGTTCGACAACAAATGGCCCATCAGATTTATGGGCCGTCAACAGGCTGAAAGACACACCGGGCCGTAAACTAGCCCAACATTTAAATGGGTCGCTAAAAGGCGAAAGATGTACATCCTCGAAAATTGGCCCATCCATTAAATGGGCCGTTAACAGCCGAAATCTCATCGGGCCGATATTGATCCCAAATATATAGCGGTAAATTAACGTGCTCAAACTGACGATTGGCTGCAATGGTGTCAAATCTTTAACGGGCCGTTGACGGGCCGAATTGGCACATATCGTATGGGCCGTGGGCTTAAATGGACCTGACACAAGTAGGCCTTATATGGGTTGGCCTGCTAATTTTTACTGGGCCGGCCTTTTCACAGGAATGGACCTCTGTTGTGCCGTGCCATGTGTCGATGTATCATAGGCACCTTCCTTCCAATGAGTGATGACATCTGTCCCAACGATGAGCCGACACGTGTTTCCTCCAGCCAATGATGATTTTACACGTGGAAAATCCCCATTGGTCGAGGCTGTTAACGGGTTATCGGATCCAAAACCCGACCCGATAGCTTAACAGTGTTCCGTTACGGTGGATGCCACGTGTCCGTCACCCTTGACGAAAGCACTTCTGTGAAGCACGATTTATCGTCATGGAAGTGACACTTCCATGATGATAATCTATAATACTTAAATAGTTGATCCCCACTAACCTATTTAACTAAGCATGCAGGCTATCCACATCATCATCCACTCTCCTACGGCCACATCAGCATCAACCCTCCACTATGCTAATCCTTTCGCTTTTGCATGCATGGCATTTTTCTCAAGGCCCACCGTGTCACCATAAAATTCTCCAATGGTTTGATTAGGCACGAGGTAGCCCAAGAGCAAGTTGGCTCCGCTTTCCTCGGCTCCTAGAGGGACAGTAATTCACGTCTCCGCACCAAAGAAAAATCAACAAATTATGTGATTTATTTTTTATTTTTTGTGGTCATCGATGCCCGGTAACCGAACTGAGGGATTCTCTTCCACTTCTGTAACCGAGAGATGAGCAGTTTCCTTCTTCCACGGGTGTGGTTTACTCTCGATCGAACATAAAATTGCACCACCGGACGCATGTGGCCATCGGGTTCCCCGCATCATTATCAGATCTCCACTCCTCTCCCGATCCATCCATCCTTATCTTTCCCATCTTCCTCTACGCAAGCCCTCGATTGCATCATGGTGCACCACGCCTCTGCCCTCACCCCCTTTTGCACCTTCTTCCTACACCTTGACGCTAGGTTAGTGATCACCCACGAAGTACCGATGCGCCGCGCCGCGCCATCTACCTACCATTGCGGAGAAATTGCAGATCCTGGAAGAGCAGCCACGCTTTGCCTAGAGAAATCAGCGGTGGTGCCATGTTCTTGCATCGCCCGTGTGGAAATTGGGAGGAGGCCGAGTTGGCCTTTCCTTTTGCCCTTGTGGGTTCAAAATTAAGCTGACCTTCCCTCCTGTTTCCGTTAGCGAGTTTAGCTATTGTCATCTCTGCTGATTCGCTCTGTGGGGCTAAAGGCCTGCTAGGCTTATTGGATTAGGAAGTCACAATGGCGTCTTTGGATGCCTGTCTTGCTAACTGGTGCAGGAGTAGCACGTTCATCTCAACAAAATCGATTGATTATCGATCTCATGAAGTGGCACGTGTTTGCATGGATGCTTCTGCTCCCATAACCTAGGTGACGAGTAAGGCAGCACATGGCCAACGCGCTCACGTTGCAGCATGCCCTCAATACTCAAGCGGTCAGGCATCGGTGCAACACCGACCTGGTCAGCTCCACCCACAATCTTTGTGAAAAGGCATCATAAAGAAACACCCTACTTATGTTAATTATTAGTTAAAATTATTTTCGGAAGGTGTTTAAATTATTTTTTTAATTTCATTCACAAACTTTTCCTGAAGCAGAGAATTTGATTTATTTAATTACTCTTGCCAAATACAGGTACATTGTTGATCATAAATGGACACATATCTTCCCAGAAAAAAAGCAACATCACAAGAAGTCCAACCTCGCGCTTACGAATTTCCGTAACCATCGAGAAGAATATAGCAGGTTTAATCCCAAGTTTCATTTTATTATTTTCACCTCATAATTTGATGTCACATCCGTTATTGTACATGTTATGCAGGATTCGAGCTAGGATGAATTATTCTGCCATCACAACTTTCTTTTCATGTGGCATCGTTGTGAGTGTATTAACTCAGTAAGAATGATCGTCCCTTATTTTTTTATATCTTATGTTGTGTCGCCCTTTTTTCTGAATTTTATGCTAAGAATTGTTAAATACCCGTTAGGATTGAACTACATATGTTTGCACCAATTCTAAAAAACAAACAAAGAGATATGTCGGCACCATTGTTAAAGTTGTGTACAAGGGCTGATTTTCTCTGGCTCGGCCATATTGGTCGCCACAACTCAACAGGCAACAAGTGTGTCCACCATGGAACCGGCAACACCGGTATCCAAGAAGAAACCCTCCCCCGCAGCGGTGAGGCACATGACGAAGTAGCCGGTGCATGAGTGCCTCTACGAGGCCAACCTGCTCGGCTATAACATTGTGACGATGTTTTAGTTGTAGCTTGGAAGCTTTCCTCCCTTGCAAAAGAAGCGGAGGTGGTACACTATATATTATTTTGTCATATATAACAAACATTTGTTCATATATTTCCTAATTGCCGAGTAAAACACTAAGTTTTAGGCAACATGTTCCGCAGCGACGCGCGGGGAATCATCTAGTTTTGGTAATGTCATGGAACACTTCTACGACAGCACAGGTATGACTATCTTGATTCTGTCATAAAATCGTCATGGATGTACATGCATGACAAAAAACGCGACCTACTGTGACAAACACGTATCATCACGGAAGTGTATTTTTTTTGTAGTGATGCCATTTCAACGATTGTACCAAAAAAGCTCGAAATGTTACAAGGTTCAAATTCCAGAGTTATATAGCTCAAATTCGAAGATTACAAGGTTCAAACTGATATTAGAAATGAAATTCAGCTCATCAGCTGCAAACGCTCGCGCTGATGCGCAGAACATGGATATCAGAGAGGTTCAAACTAATATCACCGCTTCTAAGTCTAGCTTTGAAACATCACAATTTTTGGAATGGGGTCAGCCACTGAGAAGTCATCTATGGGGTTGACCCGATGACTTCCGATTACTCTGTCATCTGAAGTTCCAAAATGAAATTCAGCAATTTTGGAGCCTACTCTATTCTGCCGCAGGCGCCGGCGTTGATCAACAGACCATTCATTTTTGCGAAATAAATGTAGGGCAAACCTCATTTCCTTCAGCATCCTTGCTCTGAGAACAAAGAACCTGGCAAATATAATCTCCGGTAAGGTCCCTCGATAGGAGTTCAAAGTAATTTCTGAGAGATGCAGATCTAGGCATTCGACGTGATTGTTATATTGTATCACATTATCCACCACTGGGCCTAATCTTATCTACAAAAGAAGAAAATGTGTTAGTGCCTACATGCAGTTTTGAACATTACTACAGGCCTAGCTATTTGGTTTGCAGGATTTGTAAAATGCACTAACATGCCATCTTTGATCTGACATGATTAACATGGGCATTTGATTACATTCTAGAAAAATGTAGCCTTCTTCACAAGAGGTTGGAGTGGATGAAAAGTTCCCTAAGAAAACTAGTACAGATGAATCCAAAGGAGAAATGCTTATTGAATGTAACCATATGGATCAAGCAACCAATATGGGGGGGGGGCATGTATGTACTGAAATCCTCCAAAAGAACCTTTAGAAATTGTAGTACATTGTCATTGTAAACTTGGAAAAAGGTGTCACAAATTGAACTCCCTTATGGTTAACATTTAACAGAAAAGGAACATCACCTCGATATATAGCTTCTCCAGGCACAGAAAGCATCTCAGGACACTGACAACTTGCTCCAGGTCGGGCCTGATAGATTCTAGTGCCAAGACCTTCATGTTGGGAAACGTAGTAATTTCAAAATTTTCCTACGCAACGCAAGATCATGGTGATGCATAGCAACGAGAGGGGAGAGTGTTGGCCACATACCCTCGTAGACCGAAAGCGGAAGTGTTATGACAACACGGTTGATGTAGTCGTACGTCTTCACGATCGGCCGATCCTAGTACCGAACGTACGGCACCTCCGCGATCTGCACACATTCAGCTCGGTGACGTCTCAAGAACTCACGATCCAGTAGAGCTTCGAGGGAGAGCTTCGTCAGCACGACGGCGTGATGACGGTGATGATGAAGCTACCGGTGCAGGGCTTCGCCTAAGCACTACGATGACATGACCGAGGTGGATTATGGTGGAAGGGGGCACAGCACACGGCTAAGAGATCAATGATCAACGTGTCTGTCTATGGGGTGCCCCCTCCCCCGTATATAAAGGAGTGGAGGAGGGGGAGGGCCGGCCCTCCTATGGCGTCGCCCATGGGGAGTCCTAGTCCCACCGGGAGTAGGATCCCCCCTTCCATGTAGTAGGAGTAGGAGAGAAGGAAGGAGGAGAGAGGGAGAAGGAAAGGGGGGCGCCGCCCTCCTCCTAGTCCAATTCGGACCAGAGGGGGAGGGGGCGTGCGGCCTGCCCTGGCCGCCCCTCTCTCTCCACTAAGGCCCAAAAGGCCCATTAAACTCCCCGGGGGTTCCGGCAACACCCCCCCCAGTACTCCGGTATATGTCCGAACTCACTCGGAACCCTTGTGATGTCCAAACAAAGTCATCCAATATATCGATCTTTACGTCTCGACAATTTTGACCTCGTCATGTCCGTGATCATATCCGGGACTCCATACTACCTTCGGTACATAAAAACACATAAACTCATAATACCGATCGTCACCGAACGTCAAGCGTGCGGACCCTACGGGTTCGACAACTATGTAGACATGACCGAGACACATCTCTGGTCAATAACCAATAGCGGAACCTGGATAATTGGCTCCTACATATTCTACGAAGATCTTTATCGGTCAAACCGCATAGCAACATACGTTGTTCCCTTTGTCATCGGTATGTTACTTGCCCGAGATTCGATCATCGGTATCTCAATACCTTAGTTCAATCTCACATCGGCAAGTCTCTTTACTCGTTCGTAATGCATCATCCCAAGAACTAACTCATTAGTCACATTGCTTGCAAGGCTTATAGTGACATGCATTACCGAAAGTGGGCCCGTAGATACCTCTCCGACAATCTGAAAGTGACAAATCCTAATCTTGATCTATGCCAACTCAACAAGTACCATCGGAGACACCAGAGCACCTTTATAATCACCCAGCTTATGTTGTGATGTTTGGTAGCACACAAAGTGTTCCTCCCAGATTCGTGAGTTGCATAATCTCATAGTCATAGGAACATGTATAAGTCATGAAGAAAGCAATAGCAATATACTAAATGATAAAATGATAAGCTAACGGAATGGGTCAAGTCAATCACATCATTCTCTAATGATGTGATCCCGTTAATCAAATGAAAACTCATGTCTATGGCTAGGAAACTTAACCATCTTTGATTCAATGAGCTAGTCAAGTAGAGGCATACTAGTGACACTCTGTTTGTCTATGTATTCACACATGTACTAAGTTTCCGGTTAATACAATTCTAGCATGAATAATAAACATTTATCATGATGTAAGGAATTATAAATAACAACTTTATTATTGCCTCTAGGGCATAGGGCATATTTCCTTCAGTCTCCCACTTGCACTAGAGTCAATAATCTAGATTACATAGTAATGATTCTAACACCCATGGAGTCTTGGTGTTGATCATGTTTTGCTCGTGAGAGAGGCTTAGTCAACGGGTCTGCAACATTCAGATCCGTATGTATCTTGCAAATCTCTATGTCTCCCTCCTTGACTTGATCATGGATGGAATTGAAGCGTCTCTTGATGTGCTTGGTTCTCTTGTGAAATCTGGATTCCTTTGCCAAGGCAATTGCACCAGTATTGTCACAAAAGATTTTCATTGGACCCGATGCAGTAGGTATGACACCTAGATCGGATATGAACTCCTTCATCCAGACTCCTTCATTTGCTCCTTGTGAAGCAGCCATGTACTCCGCTTCACACGTAGATCCTGCCACGACGCTTCGCTTAGAACTGCACCAACTGACAGCTCCACCGTTCAATATAAGCACATATCCGGTTTGTGACTTAGAGTCATCTGGATCAGTGTCAAAGCTTGCATCGACGTAACCATTTAAGATGAGCTCTTTGTCACCTCCATAAACGAGAAACATATCCTTAGTCCTTTTCAGGTATTTCAGGATGTTCTTGACCGCTGTCCAGTGATCCACTCCTGGATTACTTTGGTACCTCCCTGCTAAACTAATAGCAAGGCACACAGCAGGTCTAGTACACATCATTGCATACATAATAGAGCCTATGGCTGAAGCATAGGGAACACCTTTCATTTTCTCTCTATCTTCTGCAGTGGTCGGGCATTGAGTCTGACTCAACTTCACACCTTGTAACACAGGCAAGAACCCTTTCTTTGCTTGATCCATTTTGAACTTTTTCAAAACTTTATCAAGGTATGTGCTCTGTGAAAGTCCAATTAAGCGTCTTGATCTATCTATATAGATCTTGATGCCCAATATATAAGTAGCTTCACCGAGGTCTTTCATTGAAAAACTCTTATTCAAGTATCCTTTTATGCTATTCAAAAATTCTATATCATTTCCAACCAACAATATGTCATCAACATATAATATTAGAAATGCTACAGAGCTCCCACTCACTTTCTTGTAAATACAGGCTTCTCCAAAAGTCTGTATAAAACCATATGCTTTGATCACACTATCAAAACGTTTATTCCAACTCCGAGATGCTTGCACCAGTCCATAGATGGATCATTGGGGCTTGCACACTTTGTTAGCACCCTTTGGATCGATAAAACATTCAGGTTGCATCATATACAACTCTTCTTCCAGAAATCCATTCAGGAATGCAGTCTTTACATCCATTTACCAAATTTCATAATCATAAAATGCAGCAATTGCTAACATGATTCGAACGGACTTAAGCATCGCTACGGGAGAGAAGGTCTCATCGTAGTCAAGTCCTTGAACTTTTCGAAAACCTTTCGCAACAAGTCGAGCTTTGTAGACAGTAACATTACCGTCAGCGTCAATCTTCTTCTTGAAGATCCATTTATTCTCGATGGTTTGCTGATCATTGGGCAAGTCAACAAAAGTCCATACTTTGTTCTCATACATGGATCCCATCTCAGATTTCATGGCCTCAAGCCATTTCACGGAATCTGGGCTCATCATCGCTTCTTCATAGTTTGTAGGTTCGTCATGGTCAAGCAACATGACCTCCAGAATAGGATTACCGTACCACTCTGGTGTGGATCTTACTCTGGTTGACCTACGAGGTTCGGTAGTAACTTGATCTGAAGTTACATGATCATCATCATTAGCTTCCTCACTAATTGGTGTAGCAGTCACAAGAACAGATTTCTGTGATGAACTACTTTACAATAAAGGAGCAGGTACAGTTACCTCATCAAGTTCTACTTTCCTACCACTCACTTCTTTCGAGAGAAACTCCTTCTCTAGAAAGGATCCATTCTTAGCAACGAATGTCTTGCCTTCGGATCTTTGATAGAAGGTGTACCCAACAGTCTCCTTGGGTATCCTATGAAGACACATTTCTCCAATTTGGGTTCGAGCTTATCAGGTTGAAGCTTTTTCACATAAGCATCGCAGCCCCAAACTTTAAGAAACGACAACTTTGGTTTCTTGCCAAACCATAGTTCATAAGGTGTCGTCTCAACGGATTTAGATGGTGCCCTATTTAATATGAATGCAGTCGTCTCTAAAGCATAACCCCAAAACGATAGCGGTAAATCAAGAAGAGACATCATAGATCGCACCATATCCAAAGAAAGTATGATTACGACGTTCGACACACCATTACGCTATGGTGTTCGGGTGGCGTGAGTTCTTGAAAACTATTCCGCATTGTTTCAAATGAAGACCAAACTCGTAACTCAAATATTCTCCTCCATGATCAGATCGTAGAAACTTTATTTTCTTGGATTTTCCACTTCACTCTGAAATTCTTTGAACTTTTCAAATGTTTCAGACTTATGCTTCATCAAGTAGATATACCCATATCTGCTCAAATCATCTGTGAAGGTGAGAAAATAACAATACCTGCCGCGAGCTTCAACATTAATTGCACCACATACATCAATATGTATGATTTCCAACAAATCTGTTGTTCGCTCCATTGTTCCGGAGAACGGAATTTTAGTCATCTTGCCCATGAGGCATGGTTCGCAAGTACCAAGTGATTCATAATCAAGTGATTCAAAAGTCCATCAGAATGGAGTTTCTTCATGCTATTTACACCAATATGACCCAAACGACAGTGCCACAAATAAGTTGCACTATCATTATCAACTCTGCATCTTTTGGCTTCAATATTATGAATATGTGTATCACTACTATCGAGATTCAATAAAAATAGACCACTCTTCAAGGGTGCATGACCATGAAAGATATTACTCATATAAATAGAACAACCATTATTCTCATATTTAAATGAATAACCATCTCGCATTAAACAAGATCCAGATATAATGTTCATGCTCAACGCTGGCACCAAATAACAATTATTCAGGTCTAAAACTAATCCCGAAGGTAGATGTAGAGGTAGCGTGCCGACCGCGACCACATCGACTTTGGAACCATTTCCCACGCGCATCGTCACCTCGTCCTTAGCCAATATTTGCTTAACCTGTAGTCCCTGTTTCAAGTTGCAAATATTAGCAACAGAACCAGTATCAAATATCCAGGTGCTACTCCGAGCATTAGTAAGGTACACATCACTAACATGTATATCACATATACCTTTGTTCACCTTGCCATCCTTCTTATCCGCCAAATACTTGGGGCAGTTCTGCTTCCAGTGACCAGTTCCTTTGCAGTAGAAGCACTCAGTCTCAGGCTTAGGTCTAGACTTGGGCTTCTTCACTTGAGCAGCAACTTGCTTGAAGTTCCCCTTCTCCCCTTTACCCTTTTTCTTGAAACTAGTGGTCTTGTTGACCATCAACACTTGATGCTCCTTCTTGATTTCTACCTCTCCAGCCTTTAGCATTGCGAAGAGCTGGGGAATTGTCTTATCCATCCCTTGCATGTTATAGTTCATCACGAAGCTCTTGTAGCTCGGTGGCAGTGATTGAAGAATTCATCAATGACACTATCATCGGAAGATTAACTCCCGGTTGAATCAAGTGATTGTTGTACCTGCACATTTTGAGTATATGCTCACTGATAGAACTATTCTCCTCCATCTTGCAGCTATAGAACTTATTGGATACTTCATATCTCTCAATCCGGGCATTTGCTTGAAATATTAACTTCAATTCCTGGAACATCTCATATGCTCCATGAAGTTCAAAACGTCGTTGATGTCCCGGTTCTAATCCGTAAAGCATGGCACACTGAACTATCGTGTAGTCATCAGCTTTGCTCTGCCAGATGTTCATAACATTTGGTGTTGCTCTTGCAGCGGGTTTGGTACCTAGCGGTGCTTCCAGGACGTAATTCTTCTGTGCAGCAATGAGGATAATCCTCAAGTTATGGACCCAGTCCGTGTAGTTTCTACACATCTTTCAAGCTTTCTCTAGGAACGCATTAAAATTCAACGAAACAACAGCACGGGCCATCTATCTACAACAACATAGACATGCAAAATACTATCAGGTACTAAGTTCATGATAAATTAAAGTTCAATTAATCAAATTACTTAAGAAATCCCACTTAGATAGACATCTCTCTAATCATCTAAGTGATCACATGATCCATATCAACTAAACTATGTCCGATCATCACGTGAGATGGAGTAGTTTTCAATGGTGAACATCACTATGTTGATCATATCTACTCTATGATTCACGCTCGACCTTTCGGTCTCAGTGTTCCGAGGCCATATTTGCATATGCTAGGCTCGTCAAGTTTAACGCGAGTATTCTGCGTGTGCAAAACTGGCTTGCACCTGTAGTATGTGAACGTAGAGCTTATCATACCCGATCATCACGTGGTGTCTCGGCACGATGAACTTTCGCAACGGTGCATACTCAGGGAGAACACTTGTACCCGCCGAACTAAGCAAAATAAGATGCATAAAGGATAAACATCACATGCAATCAATATAAGTGATATGATATGGCCATCATCATCTTGTGCCTTTGATCTCCATCTCCAAAGCACCGTCATGATCACCATCATCACCGGTGCGACACCTTGATCTCCATTGTAGCATCGTTGTCGTCTTGCCAACTATTGCTTCTACGACTATCGCTACCACTTAGTGATAAAGTAAAGCAATTACATGGCGATTGCATTTCATACAATAAATCGACAACCATATGGCTCCTGCCAGTTGCCGATAACTCTGTTACAAAACATGATCATCTCATACAATAAAATTTAGCATCATGTTTTGACCATATCACATCATAACATGCCCTGCAAAAACAAGTTATACGTTCTCTACTTTGTTGTTGCAAGTTTTATGTGGCTGCTACGGGCTGAGCAAGAACCGTTCTTACCTATGCATCAAAACCACAACAATATTTCGTCAAGTATGTGATGTTTTAACCTTCAACAAGGACCGGGCGTAGCCATACTCGATTCAACTAAAGTTGGAGAAACTGACACCCATCAGCCACCTGTGTGCGAAGCACGTCAGTAGAACCAGTCTCGCCAGAAGCGTCTGGCGTAATGTCGGTCTGGGCCGCTTCATCCAACAATACCGCCGAATCAAAGTATGACATGCTGGTAAGCAGTATGACTAGTATCGCCCACAACTCACTTGTGTTCTACTCATGCATATAACATCTACGCACAAACCTGGCTCGGATGCCACTGTTGGAAAATGTAATAATTTCAAAATTTTCCTATGCACACGCAAGATCATGGTGATGCATAGCAACGAGAGGGGAGAGTGTTGTCCATGTACCCTCGTAGACCGAAAGCAGAAGCACTATGACAACGGAGTTGATGTAGTCGTACGTCTTCACGATCGAACGATCCTAGTACCGAACGTACGTCACCTCTGCGATCTGCACACGTTCAGCTCGGTGACGTCCCACAAACTCACGATCCAGTAGAGCATCGAGGGAGAGCTTCGTCAGCACGACGGCGTGATGACGGTGATGATGAAGCTACCGTCGTAGGGCTTCACCTAAGCACTACGAAGATATGACCGAGGTGGATTATGGTGGAGGGGGGCACCGCACACGGCTAAGAGATAAATGATCAACTTGTCTATCTATGGGGTGCCCCCTCCTCTGTATATAAAGGAGTGGAGGAGGGGGAGGGCCTAACCTCCTATGGCGCGCCCCATGGGGAGACCTACTCCCACCGGGAGTAGGATTCCCCCCCCCCCTCCATGTAGTAGGAGTAGGAGAGAAGGAAGGAGGAGAGAGGGAGAAGGAAAGGGGGGCGCCGCCCCCCCCCCCTTCCTAGTACAATTCGGACCAGAGGGGGAGGGGGCATGCGGCCTGCCATGGCCGCCCCTCTCTCTCTCCACTTAGGCCCATAAGGCCCATTAAACTCCCCGGGGGGTTCCGGTAACCCCCCTGGTACTCCGGTATATGTCCGAACTCACCCGGAACCCTTCCAATGTCCAAACATAGTCATCCAATATATCGATCTTCATGTCTCGACCATTTCGAGACTCATCTTCATGTCCGTGATCATATCCGGGACTCCGAACTACCTTCGGTACATCAAAACACATAAAATCATAATATCGATCATCACTGAACGTTAAGCGTGCGGATCCTACGGGTTCAAGAACTATGTAGACATGACCGAGACACATCTCCGGTCAATAACCAATAGCGGAACCTGGATGCTCATATTGGCTCCTACATATTCTACAAAGATCTTTATCGGTCAAACCGCATAACAACATACATTGTTCCCTTTGTCATCGGTATGTTACCTGCCCGAGATTCGATCGTCGGTATCTCAATACATTAGTTCAATCTCGTTACCTGCAAGTCTCTTTGCTCGTTCTGTAATGCATCATCCCGCAACTAACTCATTAGTCACATTTCTTGCAAGGCTTATAGTGACGTGCATTACCGAGTGGGCCCAGAGATACCTCTCCGACAATCGGAGTGACAAATCCTAATCTTGATCTATGCCAACTCAACAATTACCATCGGAGACACCTGTAGAGCACCTTTATAATCACCCAGTTACGCCAGGACGTTTGGTAGCACACAAAGTGTTCCTCCGGTATTCGGGAGTTGCATAATCTCATAGTCATAGGAACATGTATAAGTCATGAAGAAAGCAATAGCAATATACTAAACAATCAAATGCTAAGCTAACGGAATGGGTTAAGTCAATCACATCATTCTCTAATGATGTGATCCTGTTAATCAAATGACAACTCATGTCTATGGCTAGGAAACTTAACCATCTTTGATTCAACGAGCTAGTCAAGTAGAGATATACTAGTGACACTGCTTGTCTATGTATTCACACATGTACTAAGTTTCCGGTTAATACAATTCTAGCATGAATAGTAAACATTTATCATGATATAAGGAAATATAAATAACAACTTTATTATTGCCTCTAGGGCATATTTCCTTCACTTCACTGTGCGCAGTTTCGGGGTCAATCTTGTCGGAATCATTTTCTGAATGACAGACAAACAAACATCTTCAAAATTAGAAATAATGTTAATTTATGGAAGGAGAGGTAGAATGCGGTTGTTGTACTTGAACGGGTGTGGATCCAATAACAAGTTCGGAGTATTTGTCAGACGAGTAGCCCACCACTGTCAATTTCGGCGCAGAAATGACATTGATTCTTGTTGGACCTTCTTGATCAACTACAAGTAATCTCTCAAATCTAGGTGTGTCCTGGATGACCATACCGTGGTCCACCATTAGTGATGTCTTCCTGCCGCACCAGCAACACACATAAATAGTCCGGAGAGTCATGGAGGTGATGTGGAAGGTAGTCAACCCATTGATCGCCTGAAGACGAAGGTACTCGAGTGCAATACAGCCACAGAGCAGGCACTCCATGTCACCCTTTGAGAGGCAGATAGTGACGAGCTCGAGGTGCTTCAGTCGTGGTAGAATAAGAGCGGGCGCATCATTAAGGGGCGGGAATGGCAGTTCCTGAACTTGGCGACGTGCAGCGTATGCTGAGGCGGAGTGCGGACGTTGGCAGCGACCGCATATGCCCATCATCAAAAGTGAGCTCCTCGAGTTGATCTAGGGTGGGGGATCGGAACCACTCGTCAAGCTTGGCTCGGTCCTTGCTGTTGGAACGGAACTTGCCCATTCTAAGGCCTTTGGTTGGGCCAAGGTGACTGCCAAGGATCTTGGAGAACGCATCCAAGCTTTTGCGATAGCCATGGCAGAGCTCGTGGGTGTCGATGAGGTCGAGAGGGCTGGAGTTCCATAGGGGGAGCCACCGCCAGGAAAGGAGGGTTGTCCACGCCCCATATTTGATTGGGAGGAGGGAGATGATGACTCTCAACATATCATTGGGGAGGCTATTGATTAAGTCTAGGCCTGCTGGAGTCACTTGCGGTTCTAGCTCGCCCCGCCTCCGTTTGTTGGCAGCCCCGTTCTCCACCTCCAGAGTCTCCATGTCAGCGGGCGCTCGATAGAAATGGGAGTACAGGAATATTTAGTTAAAACAGGGCAATAGAAAAGTGTATTGGTAACTAGAAGTTATTAGGTAGGGATATAGTAAGAAAAGGGAATAACAATTGGTTGCTTAAATACTACACAATTCATTTGACATTGCTGGGTAAGTCAACATATGCAGATAGTTGAAAAGAAAACTTACTTCGAACAAAGTCTAGACGGATGATTTTGTCGGGGAAGTTAGCATATATCTCATGACCAGGCCCTTCTATGTGCAGTATAATTTTAGTGCCAACTTTCAGTACATAAAACTTTGCAATTTCATTCCTAAAGCCAGTGCGAAAATAGGAGTCACCAAATTCATCAAGTCTTACAGTAGCAATGATTGTAAATCCATGGTTTGTGTGCAGTATGACATTCGTGGAGCCTTCATGTATGTAAAGGGAAAATTTGTGCACTACATAATATGTTGCATAGCGAGGGATGTCCTGTAGAAAATGGTAGGATTGTTAAAGAAAATATGGTAACATGCAAATATGGGCCCAAATTGAAAGAACTGTACGACAGTTGAAATCGAAGGACAAAAGTCTATAATTAAACAGATAGGGTAAATACGATGTCATGGAAATATGAGAGTAATCGAAAGAACAATACATCATTAATTTGTCTAATATAGAAAGAAGAGGGGAAAATCCCCTTTGACGTATATGGTGCATGTGGCACCTTTTATCCAAATGTAGCAATATTTAGAATATGTTCAGGAAAGTAGGCCATTCCAACCGATTTAGGGTGAGATTGAACATACTGCGCGCGTCCTCAAGTTATCTGGTATGATGAGATGGAATCTCTAGCGGCGGTCGCCAAGTCCTGAAGTGTCGGTGCATTGTACATTCTATGAATGAAAGAAAACCCTCAAATCAGCTCGAATAAAAATGAATTCGCGGCGATTTCCGCCGGGTGATTAAAGGAGGCAGATGAACTGGGATAAGAGATGAGATAATATCTCGTTAAATTAGTTACCTTGTCGTCCATGGGAAAGAACCCTCAAGACAAAGAGATTCCCCAACCGAGCGGAGCTGGGTCGACCGCGAGCAGCGTCGAGAAAGTCGATGGCGATAGGCGGCGGCAAGCGGAAGTGGCGAAATGCGGTGGGCTTTGCCAGCAGCCTGGCAGCGGCAAGCGTCGAGCTAAGTGTTTACCGCCACAATAGGCGGTGCCATGGCATAGTGATACGTCTCCAACGTATCTATAATTTTTGATTGTTCCATGCTATTATATTATCTGTTTTGGATGTTTAATGGGCTTTATTATACACTTTTATATTATTTTTGGGACTAACCTATTAACCCAAGGCCCAGTGCAAATTGTTGTTTTTTGCCTATTTCAGTATTTTGCAGAAAAGGAATATCAAACGTTGGAACAAACGTGATCCAGAGGACTTGGAGTGGATGTCAAGAAAGAAGCGAGGAGGCCATGAGGCAGGGAGGCGCGCCTGCCCCCCTGGGCGCGCCCCCACCCTCGTGGGCCCCTCGCAGCTCCATCGACCTACTTCTTCATCCTATATATACCCATATACCCCAAAAACATCCAGGAGCACCATGAAACCCTATTTCCACCACCGCAACCTTCTCTGCATTCGTGAGATCCCATCTTGGGGCCTTTTTCCGGCGCTCACGGAGGGGGAATCGATCACGGAGGGCTTCTACATCAACACCATAGCCTCCGATGATGTGTGACTAGTTTACCTCAGACCTTCGGGTCCATAGTTATTAGCTAGATGGATTCTTCTCTCTCTTTGGATCTCAATACAAAGTTCTCCTCGATCTTCTTGGAGATCTATTCGATGTAACTCATTTTGCGGTGTGTTTGTCGAGATCCAATGGATTGTGGGTTTATGATCAAGATTATCTATGAACAATTTTTGATTCTCCTCTGCATTCTTTTATGTATGATTTGTTATCTTTGCAAGTCTCTTCGAATTATCAGTCAGGTTTGGCCTACTAGATTGATCTTTCTTGCAATGGGAGAAGTGCTTAGCTTTGGGTTCAATCTTGCGGTGTCCTTTCCCAAAGGATGTTAGGGCAGCAAGGCACGTATTGTATTGTTGCCATCGAGGATAAAAAATGGGGTTTATATCATATTGCTTGAGTTTATCCCTCTACATCATGTTATCTTGCCTAATGTGTTACTCTGTTCTTATGAACTTAATACTCTAGAGGCATGCTGGATAGCGGTCGATGTGTGGAGTAATAGTAGTAGATGCAGAATTGTTTCGGTCTACTTGTCGCGGACGTGATGCCTATATACATGATCATGCCTAGAAATTCTCATAACTATGCTCTTTTCTATCAATTGCTCGACAGTAATTTGTTCACCCACCGTAATACTTATGCTATCTTGAGAGAAGCCACTAGTGAAACCTATGGCCCCCGGGTCTATTTTCCATCATATTAATCTCCCGTCAACTAGCTATTTCTGTCGCCGTTTATTTTGCAATCTTTACTTTTAATCTTTATCATAAAAATACCAAAAATATTATCTTATCATCTCTATCAGATCTCACTTTTGCAAGTGGCCGTGAAGGGATTGACAACTCCTTTATCGCGTTGGTTGCAAGGTTCTTATTTGTTTGTGTAGGTACAAGGGATTTGCATGTGGCCTCCTACTAGATTGATACCTTGGTTCTTAAAAACTAAGGGAAATACTTACGCTACTTTGATGCATCACCCTTTCCTCTTCAAGGGAAAACTAACGCATGCTCAAGAGGTAGCACATAGACGCAGAGGAGCTTGTGCAGGTGTGAATGGGGAATGTACCGGAGGGGCCGAGGGGGTGATGGGTGGGGTGAGGATTTTTGTGACGTGGGGTGGTGAGGGTTTTCTTTTTTCTTTTTTGAATTGGGTGGTGAGGGTTTTCTGTCCCACAAAGAATTTTGGGGGCGACGGTTTGCTAGAGCGAACCGTGTGTGATTACCGTAGCAAGCAAAATGAAAGTCATTGCACACAGTTCCAATTTTGGGAACCGTGTGTGATTGACGTACTACCTCCGTCCTGGTTTATTGGTGCCCCGTTGTATTTTTTACCAAAATTTGGCGAAATATTTAACATACTCAGACATAGATAATAAGCGTACACGTACATAAGCATAGTTCAACCATAAGTACATAGTTCAACAGTAATTAAGCATTCTCAAGCGTACATAGTTCGATCCATCCCACATCTCATCTCCCATGCGGCCGACACGATCCTGAAGCTTCTCCAGGTACTCAGCGTATGCGCTGTGCGCCACCCTGCGAGAATACTTCTGCTTGAAGGAGCAAACGGCCCGTCCTCTTGCGTGCGCCAGAACACTTAGATACGCGTCATCAATCTTGTGGTTGCAAAATGGGCATCCATAGCCATCGTTCCAGGTCCTAATACGCCCGTTATGCATTCCCGCATAAAGCTCCCTCTGGATTCACTTCTTGTACCTCCTCTGGGCATCTTCATCCTCGCTGTCCACATCATCAGACAGCACCTATACAAATATTAAAACAAATTTGGCATCAAATCACTGACTACATGCCGTGAAGTAGGATTAGGAATTTATGGCTATTTATTTATACATATCCAGAGATTATGGTTCGATTTTTAAGCACAGTCGTCTATGTACAGACCAGTCTTGAAGAAAATAATGGCACAAACATAGGTAGGTCATTCAAAATCAATTGTCAATGGCTAGGAATTATTAGCACGAACAATAACCCTAGTCGGATTACTAGCAGAAATCATTTGCACAGATGAAACAACTAATCACTTATCACCTGTACCATTCAAACAATCAATACACTACACGGATCTAACGAAACTTACTCAGATTTCATGGATTGGGAGAACATAACCATAGGGTTTCTATTCCAGAAAGGGGGAGACAGGAGTAACCAGAGAAACCCTATGATCTATTTTGACACATAAATGGGTATAGATGACTAACCAGCTGTCCGTCGTCATCGGAGTCGTCGACGGAGTGGTCGTCGGAGTCGGTGTGGAACTCCGCCTCCGGCTGTGGAAGCTTGACAATGTCAGGGTGCAGCGATAACTCACCGGCGGTGACGGCAACCTCTGCCTCCATCTCCACACCGTGCTCCGGTGCTTTAGCAGCCCCGGCGTCGCCACTCCCTCCGATGGGGCGCTTCGGCGGCATCCTCATACACTGACGGCTTTGAGGACTGAGAGCGGCATCGAGGATGCAAGCGGAGAGAGAGGATTGTGTGTGCGTAGCGAGGAGGATGGGGGGTGCGGCCGCTCGGGCGCACCATTAATATGGAGTTGTGGGAGTTGTGGGAGATAGGCGGGCGAAGGTCAAACCGATGGCTTGCCTCCCGGCGAGCCTGCGCACCGGACTGCTGGCATGCCTACCAAAGTTTCACACAGCTACTCGCACGCCTCCCGATGACACTGCACAGTGAGCACGCCTCCGTTAGTTCACACACCTGCACGCACGCCTCCCCGCTCGTCAAGACGGCGGATCGCCGCATGCGTCCTGTCAACTCATGCCTGCTCGCACGCCACACGGGTCGCGCGGCGGCACGTATATTGTTTTCCTACTTGGATGATTAATACTGCCCCTTTATTGCTTAACCAAAGCATGGCACATATCCATTATTGGTCTAACACTCACGGTTCGAATAAATAATCCATTTTGGATATTGGTTCCCAATTATTAATAATCTCCCGTCTGTAATTAGATAAAGATTACATCAAAACTGGTCTCAAATTTGACAAAAAAAGTACAATGCCACTTTGTATTGGTGTCCATATGACAACATGATAAGTTTCGTGAACTTCAAATAAGTTTTGGATGTACTAGAATTTAAAAAATCAAGATTCTCAATGTTTGAAATTTGTTGCATGGGGAGTAAACATGCACCCAGAGAGACACATGTGTTTTTGCAATCCATTTAGGTGCAATGTCACGTGTGCATGTAGCTCAAATTTTATTTTTGCACATTATACCCATAGAAAATAAATCAATCAATGTACTAAAACGTCTTAATGATCTCTGTGATTTTTTTGAAATTAAAACGTTCCTCCTTTGGTAACATGTATGTTCACTGCGGGATAATTAATTTAACATGCATCGTAGTTGTGGTGGATTCATGGTGTGTGTGGGTGTGTGTGCGTCTGGGGGTGGCGGGTGGCTCGCAATACACTACAAGTTGTGAGCCACCGTGTGGGTTGGCCGTTTTGGTAGGCAGGCTGGTGCCACATCAGAGTCGTGAAATCGTTATTTAAAACATTACACAACCCTTTCATACATAAATGTTGTGCCACATGCAGTCGATAGTTGTCCTACACGACACTCGATACTCGTGTGTGATGCTTTCTATGGGCCCGCGAGGTCGTCATCCATCACTTAGACGAACAGCCGGCAGTGAGGTTAATTTGACCAGCAAGGTAGAATCTTTTTTGTTTGTGTTATGGTGGTATATAGTACGCGCCGAAGAGGTGGGAGGGGACTAGCATATATACTATACGTATGCGTCCGTGAACAAGTACACTTCACTCAGTGTCGGGACTTTTTGGTTACCGAGGCACATGCCACATCAAAATTGTGAAATTGGTTATTCAAACATCACACAACACCTTTTTGGGCCACATGTATATATATCCTAGCTAGGACACTCAAGTGTGACGCTTCCATCTGTGGGCCCATGAGGCCATTGTCGATGCATGCATGCATGCATCACTTTGACCTACATCGGGAGAGGTTAATTAATTTCACCATCAATGAGGATTCTTTTGGGTTGTACATATATTACGGCAGGAGCATACAATATGCGGTGAAGAGGGGGGAAGGGGAACATCATATGTAGTACGCTTGATATGAACCTCACTCTGTGTGGGTGCATGGTTTACGGTTTTTGAGGCATGTGGCACATCAAAGTTGTGCATTTTGGGTATTCAACATATATATGTTTGGCCCACATGCAAAGCGGTGGTGGTTGTCCTCTCGCACCCACTTAAACGGTTATCAGCGATATCGATGCTTTCCATCTGTGGGCCCGCTTGGTCCATCACTTCTTTTTGCCTAACAACAAGAGAGGTTAATTTGACTTAAGAGGGGATTATTGTTTTTGCTCTGGGATGACATGCATGATACACTTTGAGCACACACACATGCATGTGTACGCATGAATCTCTCCCATCGAGTCAAAGTGGCTACTACAACGACACCATCATGAACCGATCTCGCTCTGTGTGGGGAGCTAGTGTACAATTTTTGACACACACTCTAGATCAATGTTGTGTATTCAAACATGCATGCATGCATCACCTCCATACATATGCATGTAGTGGTTGCCTTCGAACGATACACTCCCTCGCGTTGTTATCGATGACAAGCCTATATATTCGTGGGCCCGCGTGGACATCCATGATCACCTTGACCAACAATAAGATATGTTACCATGGTGGATTCTTCATTTGGTTCGTGTTATCGTAGTATAGGTCATGGTGAGATTCAGACCTAATTAAGTTTGAGCACATATACTATGCACGCATGCATGCATATATGAATCCCCGTCGTTGGCTTGAAGTGTGGTGTAACATACATATGCATCGTCAACCTAACCCTCACTCAGTGTGGGATTTCTAGTTTGAAATCACGGTGCCACATCAAAGTTGTTCCATTGTTACTCAAAAACACACCTCTCCATACATATGTTTGGGCCACACGCATGCAGTGGTTGTCTTTGGGGACTAGCTACTTGTGTGATTATTGGCGAGCTAGCCCATCCCCGGGGTCGCATGGATGGCCATCACTTTGACCAACAACAAGAGAGAGGTTGTACGACCAAGGTGGATTATTCTTGGTCTGTTTTACGATCCATCTTGGTGAGATATATGCCTCTCTGGCCCGCCGACTGAAAGTGTGTGTGTGGGGGGGGGGGGGGTTGCTACATCGCACTTTGCTAGGTGAACCTCGGTTGGGGGGCATGCATTCATAGCTTAATTAGGATTCCCTTCATGGCGACACAAGGGGGGTGGGGGGCTGCTAGCTACTTCGCACTTTGCTAGGTGAACCTTGGTTCGGGGGGAGGGGGCATGCTCATACCTTAGGATTCCCTTCGTGCCGACACGAGGGGGGTTGCTAGCTACTTCACACTTTGCTAGGTGAACCTCGGTTGGGGGGGGGGGACATGTGCATTCATAGCTTAGGATTCCCTTCGTGCCGACACAAGGGAGGGATGGCTGCTAGCTATTTCGCACTTTGCTAGGGTGAACCTCGGTTGGGGGGAGGGCATGCATTCATAGCTTAGGATTCCCTTCATGCCGACACGAGGGAGGGGTCTGCTAGCTACTTCGCACTTTGCTAGGTGAACCTCGATTGGGGGGGGCATGTGCATTCATAGCTTAGGATTCCCTTCGTGCCGACACGAGGGAGTGGTGGCTGCTAGCTACTTCACACTTTGCTAGGGTGAACCTCGGTTGGGGGGGCGAAGGGCATGCATTCATAGCTTAGCTAGGATTCCCTTTGTGCCGACACGAGGGAGGGAGGCTGCTAGCTACTTCGCACTTTGCTAGGTGAACCTCGGTTGGGGTGGCATGCATTCATAGCTTAGGAATCCCTTCGTGCCGACACAAGGGAGGGGGCTGCTAGCTCTACTTCACACTTTGCTAGGTGAACCTCGGTTGGGGGCATGCATTCATAGCTTAGGATTCCCTTCGTGCCGACATGAGGGATGGGGGCTGCTAGCTACTTCGCACTTTGCTACGGTGAACCTTGGTTGGGGGGGGGCATGCATTCATAGCTTAGGATTCCCTTCGTGCCGACACGAGGGAGGAGGGGGGCTGCTAGCTACTTCGCACTTTGATAGGTGAACCTCGGTTGAGGGGGAGGGGCATGCATTCAGAGCTTAGGATTCCCTTCGTGCCGACACGAGGGGGGTGACGGCAAGCAATATCGTGCGCTTTGCGAGAGAGGTGCCACATCGAAGTTGCATTTGGTATTTCAAAATCAAACCACCCTTTTGATACATAAATTTGGTCCACATGCAAGTGTGTTCGTGTTCTGACCCTCTCCCGCGTCATTTTTCGCCAAATTTATGAACATTAGACAAGTCGGATGACGCAACAGACACGGTTCACTCAAACTAACCGTGTTCCACGCCGGTGCACCTGTCACGCACACATCCGCACAGTACATTGGGATCCATGAGGCTCCCCCTCTCAAAAATATCTACCCGCCTCGAGGGTTTTGTCTGTTCCATAACACACGGTTGTTATCTCCAGACCATGTGCGATGTTACTTGTTCCCAATCCCGCCTACATCCCTAGAAAATATCTGCCCGCCTCGAGGGTTTTTTGTTTCATAACACACGGTTGTTATCTCCGGACCGTGTGCGATGCACTATCATCAAAATTTTCAATAGCCCGGCATTTCACTTCCGCGTTTGACTCTCGCGTAGTAAAATTTTCATAACCGGCATCATTTCGTCAAACACCCCCCCTCCACACATACACACACACACACACACACACACACACACACCAAAACCTCCTCGGGCGTGCGCGCACACACACACCCTCCCTCGCTTGAAACCCTAGCAAAGTCCCGTCGCCGCAAGGCCTCCATTGTCAACATCTGCTGGTTTGCCCGTGCATCTTACCCACCGATCTCCATACCCAGGCCGCCCTAAGTTTCTTAGATGACGCCGGCCAAACGCCCCCTTTCCCACAGATCCCTGTCGGTGTCAAAACCGGCGGATCTCGGGTAGGGGGTCCCGAACTGTGCGTCTAGGCAGATGGTAATAGGAGAAAAGGGACACGATTTTTTTACCCAGGTTCGGGCCCTCTCGATGGAGGTAATACCCTACTCCTGCTTGATTAATATTGATGATATGGGTAGTACAAGAGTAGATCTACCACGAGATCAAGGAGGCTAAACCCTAGAAGCTAGCCTATGGTATGATTGTTGTTCGCCCCACGGACTAAAACCCTCCGGTTTATATAGACACCGGATAGGTTAGGGTTACACAGAGTCGGTTACAATGGTAGGAGATCTACATATCTGCATCGCCAAGCTTGCCTTCCACGCCAAGGAAAGTCCCATCCGGACACGGGACGAAGTCTTCAATCTTGTATCTTCATAGTCTTGGAGTCCGGCCGTGACGATAGTTCGCTATCCGGACATCCCCTAGTCCAGACTCCTCAAGAGCCCTGAACCAGGCTTCAATGACGCCGAGTCCGGGCGCGCATATTGTCTTCGGCATTGCAAGGCGGGTTCCTCCTCCGAATACTTCATAGAAGATTTTGAACACCAGATAGTGTCCGCTCTGCAAAACAAGTTCCACATACCACCGTGAGAATAACTTTTGCATATATCTCACGACGTATTCAACAAGCGTGACATCACACCACGGCCAGGCCTTTATATGAATCGTTTTTTACCGTTCCACCTTAGCGCGTTTAGCGAGGCGGTTTCCCTGGCACGTCTTATCAAAGCATAGATCGTGCCCCCTTATCCCGGGATTCTCATCAATACGGACGTGGGTAACCCATTCGTGCCATTGATTACGGCGCTTGGGAGACAAGCGAGTTTTACCAGGCTAGTGGGGGACGCATAACTTCGTCCGTCCATATAAGGGGATAAGGACCCACCTTTTCACCTACGCCTTCTTCCTCCTTTGCTCATCCATTTCACAAGACTCGAGCTCCAAATACCTAAGTCCGCACATCCCACCTCAACCTTCTCCAACCATCTCCGGAGCGGGAGGCAGGTGGATGGCCTCCTCCATCACGGAGGGGCACATCACAAGACTGCGGAAGGCCGGATATTTGTCCGGCGACATCGCGCACAGGCTGCCCGACGCAGGGCAGCTCATTCCAACCCCCAGGCCCCATGAGAGTGTGGTGTTTCTCCCCCACTTCCTCCGCGGACTAGGTTTTCCACTTCACCCATTTGTCCGGGGGCTCATGTTCTACTACGGCCTGGACTTCCACGACCTGGCCCCGAATTTCATCCTCAACATCTCAGCATTCTACTATGGTTGAAGATCTTCAACGTCAGGCCGAAGGTTGTGGGCGGGCGTCAAGCAGAGTGCGGAGGCGCCATGGTTGGCAAGATGGCCAAAGTCCTATGGCTCGAGGGCTCCTTTGTGGAGACAATAAAGGGGTGGCTATCGGGGTGGTTCTACATCACCGAGCCACGCGACCCCAAATGGGTGGCGGCCCCCGAATTCAGATCTGGCTTCCCCACACTGCTCTCGTCATGGAAAGAGACGGGCCTGACATGGGGGAATTCGAACGAGACATCCGGACTCCAAACATGCGTCCGAAACCTGGTGGACAAGAATCTCAGGCTTGTCAACGTAATCCAGGTGATGCTCATCTGCCGGACTCTCCCATGACAACAACGGGCCTTCAAATTATGGGAGTTCGATCCGGCACAGCACTCGGCTCTAAAAAGGCTCTTCGACACTACGTACGAAGATGCCTGGAAGGTGCTGTTCAAGGGCGCCGAGGCTCCCTCGTCCGCTACTGAAGATCGCGGATACAGCTCGCAACGTCAAGCCGGCGAGGTATGTTACTTTACCCTTTACGGGACTCTTTTTTCATAGATTGACTCTATGTGGGATCTAAAACTACCTAATCTTTCGACAGATCGTGAAGACGCCCGGACAGATTAGCTGTCCGGCCTTTGCCTTTAAGACTCCGGACGCCTGATTGACGGGGCTGCTGGCTCCGTACCCATGTGGTGCCGGAGAAGAAGGCCAAGAAGGAGGCCATGGGAACTCGAAGGAGCTCCGTGCCGCCAGTGCTGTCGGATTCTCAAGCGTAATCTTCTCCGAGGACGAGGAGGAGGAAAGAAGCTTCCCCAGCCGGGGAGGAGAGGAAAAGGAAGGCCGCCCCAACTGGGGAGGCCGGAGGGTCCAAGAAGGGAAGAACCCTTCCTCCGGACTTCTCCACCAACGTCGACAACGACGAGGAGGATTGGCCAACAATGGCCAAGCCCTTGGTGAGATCGTAAGTGTCCGGATACCCATGGCTTTTTTGTCAATCCATAGTGTTCTCTAATGCCGAACAATCATGCAGCCCGCCCAAGGGCGAGTTCGCCACTTCGTCAAGCGGGTCCCTGAGTTCGTCGGAAATGGAGAGTACTTCACTTCTGACCGCCTCCTCACCTCACGCTGCGGACGACACCGCGGTGGGGCCCTAAGGGGGGCTTGTTCAAGAGGAGGTAGCGCAGGAGGCACCACAAGGCAACCTCCTGCACTCCAGCGCTGGGGGCAAGACCCCAGTGGGCTCTAAGCTCAACCTTGTCCTGACTCCATGCCGAACCTTCAAGTGGTTCCGAGTCCGCAAGCGGTCCTTCAGAAGAAGGTAAGACGCCGGTGTCCTCCGGCCCAACCGAGGCACCGGATAGCATCGAGGCGCTTAACAGCGCCTCCATCGAGGAGGAGCACCGCCGTTATGAGTGCGGTGATCCTGACAGTTCAGTCCGCCAAGAGCGGGCTGACTAAGCTCGCACTCAGCCTTCTAACAGGCTTTGAGGTAAGTTTAGAATATGTAAAAATATTACCGCATAGACAAGAGTTCCTGATGCTTAGTTCGGTGTTCAAAAGAAAAGCCGGACTAAGGATCTAAAAGATATACGCAGGAGTCTAACATAAGTATGTCAATACGGGAATGCAGTGTCACTGGAACCTCTGCAGACCTTGATCATGGAGGTCGATGCATTGAAGCAAAGCCTCGAGTGGTCCGAGAACGAGCTCGGCCTTGCCAAGAAGCAGCTCGAGGACAAGGAAGGTAAGTAATACCTTATTAAAGAAATACCTTATGGAAAAGGTTTTGGTTGCAAAAAATAACAGGAATAACATGGGTACTGCAGGGGCCATGAACGAGGTGGCGACCCTGAAGGAGGCGGTGTCCATGGCCGAAAGCAAAGCGGCCGCGGAGCGCACCTAGCGAGAGAAGGGGGAGGCGCAGCTGGCGGAGGTCCGGCAAGAGCTCCAGGCTCTCATGGAAAAACACGAGAGTTTGGAGCGTGACTCGAAGACCCGAGAGTCCGAGTTTGCTTCGGCTCTTGAGAGTGCCAAAGCTGCTAAGGCCGAGGCCCAAAAAGCCCTCCAAGAAATTGAATCTCTAAATAAGATAGCGGCGGGTAAGGCATTCTTTATGCAAAGCAAGCATGTGAAAGTGAATTACCTATTACTTACCCGGATTCGGAGCTCTCCAGGAGCATTCGCAGATCTACCCCGTAGTGTGTCGGATGCTGCCGCATTCTACCGCGCCAAGGAGGGGAGCTCGACGGAGAAGGTGTTCTGGTCTCAGTATGCTGAGGCCGGACATCTGGTGCCCCTAAGCGGCCAGCTGAAGCAGCTGGTCGAGCTCCACAAGGTCGCCGAACAGGCCATGAAGGGCCTTATAGTGCGGTTGTGGCCATTGGAAGCCATGCCTGGGAGCTAATTCGGCTTAGTGCAGCGGCTGGTGGACGCCTGTCCAAGGATCAAAGTCATCAAGCGCTCCGTATGCATTGACGGTGTCCGTCGGGCCCTTGCCCGTGCTTAAGTGCACTAGGGCAAACTGGATACGGAGAAGCTTGTGACGGACGGGCCACCGAAGGGCAAGGAGCATCGCACGCCCGAAATGTACTATGAGGGCCTCCTGAAGGGTGCCCGCCGAATAGCGGATGAGTGCTCCAAAGATGTAATTTTTGAATAGACTCGCATTTGTTATCCCAGACGCTGAAAACTTGTTCATATGCGCTAAGCAACGCTTGTTAATTTAAAATATTACCTTCAGGCGGCCGTTTATCAAATTTGAGAGATGGCAAGTCGTTGGCTTCAAGCCCCCATGCCACGAGTGTTGGGGTGTTCGATAAACTTGAGCACTCTTGTTCCCATTCTTGGGTCCATCTAGGAGGCACTCAACGCAATCTAACAAGGCAACCGGACTTATAATGCTTGAACACTCTCACTTAGCCATAGAATTCTATAATTTTAAATTTCGCGAAGCCCCTAGTATTCGGAAGAACGAGTTCGGGCGCTATCCACGCCTTTGGCCGGACAACTCCGGTTCCTCGCTCTAAGCGGCATAAGTCTTTAGGGACCCGAAAAACCTTCTCGAACAACGACCGCTCTCGCCCTATCATGACGGTCAGTTTTAGCTTTCTCCACCGAGGTGCTCGACCAGTTCAACTGGGCACAATCGCAGTGGTTCTCCGGTGCTACCTTAGCCGATATAACGGAACGTAAGGTACCAAAACACGGGAGCCGGGCAAACCCAACTATTGACCCAAGACATGATTCGGAGCCGATTCATATAATGCTATAAGTTCGGGGTGCCGCACTTGTGAAAGTGTTCGGACTTATCACACCATAATTTTGGGGTACTTAAGCCCATGGTGTATTGCCCGTACCTAAGTGTACGGGTGCGACATGTCATGAAATGAACATATGTATATATAAAGAAAGTAGTGCAATAATAAGCAAAAGCTATGTATTGTTTATTCAAAAAGGTACTGCAATGAAAGCAGAACGATACAAAGAGTGCGATAAGCAAGGGATGGGACTATCTAACATGTCCCCCTCCAGGGGTAAGCTGCAGGATGGTATGTAAAATGTATAATGCTCGTAATAGAGACCACCTGAACACTCGACGTGGCTTTCTGCTTCCCTGGCTTTTGTATCATGAGTTCGGCGATTCTAGTGCCGGACAGGACTTCTGAAAGACGGAGTCCTGAAAGTAAGAAAAAGGAAAAAAAGGAAAAAAGAAAAAGAATGACACAATCGGGAGCCCCTGGTGCGGTTGAGCTGCTGCTCCGGGCGTGCCGTGGTCGTGCCCTCCACTTATGCCCATGGTATCTCCAGAGCGTAGTTATGTAATGCCAGTAGTAATCGGGCTTCGCAATTTCGCGAGGGCTGGGTTAATGGGGCGGATTGCTACGCATGCTTGAATCGTGCCAGCGGTCTTGTTGTAGGTTACTCGGGCGCTGCTGATGCTGTCCGGACGCTTAGTGGCCGGACTCGAGAATTGCTGTGAGAGGCCGCTTTGTACCTCCGCCACGAGGTCCGCCGTGTGCTCCTCCGTTCGGAGAGAGCATTCGGTGTTTCCATTGATCGTGATTACTCCTCGAGGGCATGGCATCTTGAGCTTGAGGTATGCGTAGTGCGGCACCGCATTGAACTTTGCAAATGCGGTTCGTCCGGCAAAGGCATGATAGCCGCCGCGAATGGGACGATGTCGAAGATTAACTCTTCGCTCGAAAGTTATCCGGGATCCAAAGACCACTTCGAGTGTAATCGAGCCCGCATAACCCGCCTCTACACCCGGTATGACGCCTTTAAAGGTCGTCTTTGTAGGTTTAATCCTTGAGGGGTCTATGCCCATTTTGCGCCTTGTATCCCGATAAAGCAGTGTTCAGGTTGCTACCGCCGTCCATCGGGACTCTAGTGAGGTGAAATCTATCAATAATTGGGTCAAGAACCAATGCGGCAAAACCGCCGTGATTTAATGCTAGTGGGTGGTCCTTCGATCGAAGGTGATCGGGCAGAAGACCATGGGTTGAACTTTGGGGCGATCGCTCCATCGCATATACGTCCCTTAGTGCACGCTTCCGCTTCCTTTTGGGTATGTGGGTTGCGATATCATGTTCACTCTCCGCCACTTGTGTGGGAAAACCCTTCATCCTCTATTGTTCGTGGCCGGGCTCTTCCTCGTCGCTGCTATGCAGCCCCTTGTCATTGAGTTCGGCACTTAACTTGCTCGCTTGCTTGAACACCCAACAATCCTCGCTGGTGTGATCGGCTGAGTTTTCGGGGTGCCATGTATCCGCACAAGCGATCGAGTATTCGGTCCAAGTTGGACGGCCCTGGGTATTTCTTTTGAATGTCTTCTTCCTTGACCGGGTTTAGAGCCTCTCAATCCGGCATTGGACGGCCGTATCTTTAGCATTATCACCGTTAATGCGGCGCTTGTTCTTGTTATGCGACGCCGACCTGCCATTGGTGTCCTTGGTATCCGAACTATCGTGGTGTTTGGCCAAGTTGTTGCTTCGAGCTAGCCAGCTGTCCTCTCCCGCATGTAAGCGGGTCATGAGTGTTGTGAGGGCTGCCATGGATTTTGGCTTTTCCTGTCCTAGGTGCCGTGCAAGACACTCGTCATGGATGTTATGTTTGAAGGCTGCAAGGGCCTCTGCATCCCGGACGATCAACGATTTGATTTTTCTTTGTTAGGAACCGTGTCCGTAATTGTCCGCCGATTCTTCCGCTGCTGAATTATGTGGCTAAGGTCATCGGCGTGGTGGTCGCACATATGTGCCCCGGAAGTTATCAAGGAATGCGGCTTCCGTGTCCTCCCAACAACTAATTGATTCTGGCGGCAAGCTGTTGAGCCAATGCCGAGCTGGTCCTTTAAGCTTGAGTGGGAGGTATTTGATGGCATGTAGATCATCACCGCGGGCCATGTGGATATGGAGGAGATAGTCCTCGATCCGCATCAAGGATCTGTGGTACCATCGTATGATTCGATGTTTACGGGTTTGAAGCCCTCGGGATTTGATGATCCATTACTTCATCCGGTGAAGCATAGTGGGTGTCTGGCGCCTCTATATTGGGTTATATCATGACGTAGCTCATATGAGCTTTGTCTCATCGTGGTTCGGCCCGCCGGGTTTGTCAGATCCGCGCGACGGTAATCATCCCGAGTCGCTATTTACCGCGATCCATAGATCGATCTTGTATGTTTTGCCTTATCCTCCAATATATCTCGCAAGTCTGGTGCGTTTTCCCGTGCCTTGGAATTTTTTGAGCGGCGTCGGGGTGTGGCTTGAGCGGAGGGCCGAGAGGCTTCTCGTCAGCAGCCACGGGTGGCGGTCTGCCATGTCGCGGCGCCGGTGACTTGGGTGCTTCCTCCTCCGATCGAGGCAACGGCCTGCGTTTGGGGTAGCTTTTGAGGGGCGTTGAGTTCATACTCTTCGGCTGCAAGGACTTCAGTCCATCCGCCGCCTAGCAGTGTCTTGGTCAGCTCTAAGCTGTTGCTGCTTTTTCTTGAGGCTGCTTGCCGTGGCTATAAGCCTGCGTTTGAAACGCCTCTGCTCGGCGGGATCCTCGTGCACGACAAATTAAATCGTCGTCGAGGCTTGCCTCATCTTCGAGCGAGGCGCATAATTATCGCCCTCGACCTCTCTTTCTGCCAGACCGTCATGCGGACTTGCTTCTCCCTCCTCCGCGCCGAGTCCCGCTGAGGGGTTGTCTTCACCACTCTCCGGTATTATTATCTCCGTGCGGAATCACCGCTTTTATTGTGGCGGGATTTAGAGCGGCGCCACGACGCCGGGCGCTTCGTTGCTTCTTGGAGGGTCATCCTGCGCTGTTCAATCGCCGTTCCCATCTTTTGGTATGTCCACCATGTATATGTCATATGACGAGGTGGCCTTCCAGTGCCCTGTAGGCGCTGGGTCTTGGTCGTCTCCGGCATCTTCGTCCATACCGTCGATGTCTTCGGAGTCGAAGTCGAGCATGTCGGTTAGATCATCGACAGTGGCTATAAAGTGGGTGGTGGGTGGGCGTTGAATTTCTTCGTCGTCCGTATCCCAACCTTCCCGTCTGTAGTCCGGCCAGGGCTCTCCGGATAAAGAGAGAGACTTTAGTGAATTCAGGATGTCACCAAAGGGCGAGTGCTGAAAGATGTCCGCGGCAGTGAACTCCATGACCGGCGCCCAATCGGATTCAATTGGCAGGGGCGCGGAGGGTTCGCAGTCCGGAGAGGAATCCGGCACCCTGGAATCGAGGTCTTCGCAAAGGACAGGGATGGAGTTCGGCTCAATCGCCGTAGAGATTGTTGTTGGAAATATGCCCTAGAGGCAATAATAAAAGCATTATTATTATATTTCCTTGTTCATGATAATTGTCTTCTATTCATGCTATAATTGTATTATTCGGAAATCGTAATACATGTGTGAATACATAGACCACAATACGCCCCTAGTAAGCCTCTAGTTGACTAGCTCGTTGGTCAACAGATAGTCATGGTTTCGACTATGGACATCGATGTCATTGACAACGGGATCACGCCATTAGGAGAATGACGTGATGGACAAGACCCAATCCTAAGCATAGCACAAGATCGTGTAGTTCGCTTTGCTAGAGCTTTCTCAATGTCAAGTATCTATTCCTTAGACCATGAGATCGTAACTCCCGGATACCGTAGGAGTGCTTTGGGTGTACCAAACGTCACAACGTGAATCGGGTGACTATAAAGGTGCATTACAGGTATCTCCGAAAGTGTCTGTTGGGTTGACACGGATCGAGACAGGGATTTGTCACTCCGTGACACGGAGAGGTATCACTGGGCCCACTTTCGGTAGTGCATCATCATAATGAGCTCAAAGTGACCAAGTGTTTGGTCACGGGATCATGCATTTCGCACGCAGTAAAGTGACTTGCCGGTAACGGACCGAACGAGGTATTGGGATACCGACGATCGAAGTCTCGGAAAGTAACATACCGTCTGACAAAGGGAATGGTATACGGGGTTGCTTGAATCCTCGACATCGTGGTTCATCCGATGACATCATCGAGGAGCATGTGGGAGCCAACATGGGTATCCAGATCCCGCTGTTGGTTATTGACCCGAGAGCGGCTCGGTCATGTTCAAGATGTCTCCCGAACCCGTAGGGTCTACACACTTAAGGTTCGGTGACGCTAGGGTTATTAGGAAGACTTGTATGTGATTACCGAATGTTGTTCGGAGTCCCAGATGAGATCCCGGACGTCACGAGGAGTTCCGTAAGGGTCCGGAGGTAAAGATTTATATATGGGAAGTCGTCAAACGGACACCGGAAAGTTTCGAGGGCATATCGGTATTGTACCGGGGCCACCGGAAGGGTTCTGGGGTCCACCGGAGGGGCCACCTCCCGGGGGCCACTGGGCTGCGTGGGAAGGGGCCAGCCCCTAGTGGGCTGGGCGCACCCTCCCTTGGGCCCTTGCGCCTAGGGGTTGAGGGGGGAACCCTAGAGGGGTGCCCCTTGCTTGGGGGCAAGCCCTCCCTTGCCCCCCTCTAGATGCCATCTAGAGGGGCCGGCCCCCCTCTCCCTTCCCCCTATAAATAGAGGGGTGAGGGGAGGGCTGCACACCCAAGCCAAGGCGCAGCCCCTCCCCTCCCCAACACCTCTCCTCCTCCGTACGTGCTCGGCGAAGCCCTGTCGGAGTACTGCTTCTCCACCATCATCACGCCGTCGTGCTACCGGTGGAGCTGTCTTCCTCAACCTCTCCTTCCTCATTGCTGGATCAAGACGAAGGAGACGTCACCCATACCGAACGTGTGTTGAATGCGGAGGTGCTGCCGTTCAGCACTTGGTCATCGGTGATCTGAATCACGTCGAGTACGACTCCATCATCACCGCTCCCTCGAACGCTTCCGTACGCGATCTACAAGTGGTATGTAGATGCAAACTCACTCCCTTGACTCGTTGCTTAGATGAACTCATAGTTGGATCTTTGGTGAAACCGTAGGAAATTTTTGAATTTTCTGCAACGCTCCCCAACAAAGGGCATCATGAGCTAGGTCTATGCGTAGTTCTCTTTGCACGAGTAGAACACAATTTGGTTGTGGGCGAGATCTTGTCAACTTGCTTGCCGCTACTAGTCTTATCTTGCTTCAAAGCAGTATTGTGGGATGAAGCGGCCCGACCAACCTTACACGACGCTTACGTGAGACCGGGTTCCACCGACTAACATGCACTAGTTGCATAAGGTGGTCAAGGGTGTCCTGTCTCTCCCACTTTAGTTGAAGTGGATTCGATGAAAAGGGTCCTTATGAAGGGTAAATAGAAGTTGACAAAATCACGTTGTGGTTATTCGTAGGTAAGAAAACGTTCTTGCTAGAACCCAATTGCAGCCACGTAAAAGATGCAACAACAATTAGAGGACGTCTAACTTGTTTTTGCAGCAATTGTCATGTGATGTGATATGGCCAGAAGTTGTGATGAATGATGAATGATATATTGTGATGTATGAGATCATGTTCTTGTAAAAGGAATCACGACTTGCATGTCGATGAGTATGACAACCGGCAGGAGCCATAGGAGTTGTCTTTATTTTTTGTATGACTCATGTGTCATTGAAAACGCCATGTAAACTACTTTACTTTATTACTAAACACGTTAGTCATAGAAGTAGAAGTAGTCGTTGGCGTGACAACTTCATGAAGACACAATGATGGAGATCATGATGATGGAGATCATGGTGTCATGCCGGTGACAAGATGATCATGGAGCCCCGAAGATGAAGATCAAAGGAGCTATATGATATTGGCCATATCATGTCACTACTTTATATAATTGCATGTGATGTTTATTATGTTTTATGCATCTTGTTTACTTAGAACGACGGTAGTAAATAAGATGATCCCTTACAACAATTTCAAGAAGTGTTCTTCCCCAACTGTGCACCGTTGCTAAAGTTCGTCGTTTCGAAGCACCACGTGATGATCGGGTGTGATAGATCCTCACGTTCACATACAACGGGTGTAAGACAATTTTACACATGCAAAACACTTAGGGTTAACTTGACGAGCCTAGCATGTATGCAGACATGGCCTCTAACACGGAGACCGAAAGGTCGAACACGAGTCGTATAGAAGATACGATCAATATGAGAATGTTCACCGACGATGACTAGTCCGTCTTCACGTGATGATCGGACACGGCCTAGTCGACTCGGATCGTGTAACACTTAGATGACTAGAGGGATGTCAAATCTGAGTGGGAGTTCATTCAATAATTTGATTAAGATGAACTTAATTATCATGAACTTAGTCTAAAACTTTTGAAAAATATGTCTTGTAGATCAAATGGCCAACGCTCATGTCAACATGAACTTCAACGCTCCTAGAGAAAACCAAGCTGAAAGATGATGGCAGCAACTATACGGATCGGGTCCGAACCCGAGGATCATCCTCATAGCTGCCAAGAAGGCATATGTCCTAGAAGCACCGCTTAGGTGACCCACCGCTCTCCCAAAGATCGCAAAGACTATTTGAACGTTTGGCAGACACGTACTGATGATTACTCCCTCGTTCAGTGCGGCATGCTATACAGCTTAGAACTGGGGCTCCAAAAGTGTTTTGAGCATCACGGAGCATATGAGATGTTCGAGGAGCTGAAACTAGTTTTCCAAGCTCACGCCCGGGTCGAGAGATATGACGTCTCTGACAAGTTCTATAGTTGTAAGATGGAGGAAAATAGTTCACAAGGAGCACATACTCAGAATGTCTGGGTTGCACAACCGCATGACCCAGCTGAATATTAACCTCCCTAATGAGGCGGTCATTGACAGAATCCTTCAATCGCTCCCACCAAGCTACAAGAGCTTTTGTGATGAACTACAATATGCAGGGGATAGTGAAGACCATTCCTGAAGTATTTTCAATGCTGAAGTCAGCAGAGGTTTAGATCAAGAAAGAACATCAAGTGTTGATGGTCAATAAGACCACTAAGTTCAAGAAGGGCAAGGGCAAAAAGAACTTCAAGAAGGACGGCAAGGATGTTGCCGCTACCGTAAGCCGCCATCGGAAGAAGTCAAAGAATGGACCCAAGCCCGAGACCGAAAGTGCTTTTATTGCAAGGGGAAGGGTCACCGAAGCGGAACTGCCCCAAATACTTAGCGGATAAGAAGGCCGGCAACACCAAAGGTATATTTGATATACATGTAATTGATGTGTACCTTACCGATTACTGTAGTAACTCCCGGTATTTGATACCGTGCCATTGCTCATATTTGTAACTCACAGCAGGAGCTGCGGAATAAGCGGAGACTGGCGAAGGACGAGGTGACGATGCGCGTCGGGAATGGCTCCAGAGTCGATGTGATCGCCGTCGGCACGCTACCTTTACATTTACCTACGGGATTAGTTTTGAACCTTAATAATTGTTATTTGGTGCCAAGTTTGAGCATGAACATTGTATCAGGATCTCGTTTAATGCGAGATGGCTACTCATTTAAATCCGAGAATAATGTTTGTTCTATTTATATGAGAGATATGTTTTATGGTCATGCTCCGTTGGTCAATGGTTTATTCTTAATGAATCTCGAGCGTAATGTTACACATATTCATAGCGTGAATACCAAAAGATGTAAAGTTGATAACGATAGTCCCACATACTTGTGGCACTGCCGCCTTTGGTCACATTGGTGTCAAGCGCATGAAGAAGCTCCATGCTGATGGACTTTTGGAGTCTCTAGATTGTGAATCATTTGACACATGCGAACCATGCCTCATGGGCAAGATGACCAAGACTCCGTTCTCCGGAACAATGGAGCGAGCAACCAACTTATTGGAAATCATACATACCCGATGTGTGCGGTCCAATGAGTGTTGAGGCTCATGGAGGATATCGTTATGTTCTCACTCTCACGGATGACTTGAGTAGATATGGGTATGTCTACTTGATGAAACACAAGTCTGAGACCTTTGAAAAGTTCAAGGAATTTCAGAATGAAGTAGAGAATCAACGTGACCGAAAGATAAAATTCTTACGATCGGATCGTGGAGGAGAATATTTGAGTCACGAATTTGGCACACACTTAAGAAAATGTGGAATCATTTCACAACTCACGCCGCCTGGAACACCTCAGCGTAATGGTGTGTCCGAACGTCGTAATCACACTCTATTGGATGTGGTGCGATCTATGATGTCTCTTACAGATTTACCGCTATCATTTTGGGGATACGCTCTAGAGACAGCTACATTCACTTTAAATAGGGCACCGTCTAAATCCGTTGAGACGATACCGTATGAATTATGGTTTGGGAAGAAACCTAAGCTGTCGCTTTCTAAAAGTTTGGGGATGCGATGCTTATGTCAAGAAACTTCAACCTGAAAAGCTCGAACCCAAGTCGGAAAAATGCGTCTTCATAGGATACCCTAAGGAAACCATAGGGTATACCTTCTACTTAAGATCCGAGGGCAAGATCTTTGTTGCCAAGAACGGATCCTTTACGGAAAAAGAGTTTCTCTCGAAGGAGTAAGTGGGAGGAAAGTAGAACTCGATGAAGTACTACCTCTTGAACCGGAAAGTAGTGCAGCTCAGGAAAATGTTCCTGAGGTGCCTACACCGACTGGAGAGGAAATTAATGATGATGATCAAGGTACTTCGGATCAAGTTGCTACTGAACTTCTTAGGTCCACTAGGACACGTTCCGCACCAGAGTGGTACGGCAACCCTGTCCTGGAAATCATGTTGTTAGACAACGGTGAACCTTCGAACTATGAAGAAGCGATGGCGGGCCCAGATTCCAACAAATGGCTAGAAGCCATGAAATCCGAGATAGAATCCATGTATGAAAACAAAGTATGGACTTTGACTGACTTGCCCGATGATCGGCGAGCGATAGAAAACAAATGGATCTTTAAGAAGAAGACGAACGCGGATGGTAATGCCACCATCTATAAAGCTTGACTTGTCGCTAAGGGTTATCGGCAAGTTCAAGGGATTGACTACGATGAGACTTTCTCTCCGTGAGCGAAGCTTAAGTCCGTCCGAATCATGTTAGCAATTGCCGCATACTATGATTATGAGATATGGCAGATGGGACGCCAAAACAGCGTTCCTTAATCGGTTATCTTAAGGAAGAGCTGTATATGATGCAGCGGAAGGTTTTGTCGATCCTAAAAATGCTAACAAAGTATGCAAGCTCCAATGATCCATTTATGGGCTGGTGCAAGCATCTCGAGTTGGAACATTCGCTTTGATGAGATGATCAAAGCGTTTGGGTTTATGCACTTATGGAGAAGCCTCGTTTACAAGAAAGTGAGTGGGAGCTCAGAAAGCATTTCTCATATTATATGTAGATGACATACTTTTGATGGGAAATGATATAGAATTCTTGGACAGCATTAAGGCCTACTTGAATAAGTGTTTTTCAATGAAGGACCTTGGAGAAGCTGCTTATATATTAGGCATCAAGATCTATAGAGATAGATCGAGACGCCTCATCGGTCTTTCACAAAGCACATACCTTGATAAGATTTTGAAGAAGTTCAAAATGGATCAGTCCAAGAAAGGGTTCTTGCCTGTACTACAAGGTGTGAGATTGAGCTCGGCTCAATGCCCGACCATGGCAAAAGATAAAGAAGAGATGAGTGTCATCCCCTATGCTTCAGCCATAGGATCTATTATGTATGCCATGCTGTGTACCAGACCTGATGTAAACCTTGCCGTAAGTTTGGTAGGAAGGTACCAAAGTAATCCCGGCAAGGAACACCGGACAGCGGTCAAGAATATCCTAAAGTACCTGAAAAGGACGAAGCGACATGTTTCTCGTTTATGGAGGTGACGAAGAGCTCGTCAGAAGGGTTACGCCGATGCTAGCTTCGACACGATCTGGATGACTCTAAGTCACAAACCCGGATACGTGTATATGTTGAATGGTGGAGCAAGAGTGCAGTACCGCAAGCGTAGCGTCGTGGCGGGATCTACATGTGAAGCGGAGTACATGGCAGCCTCGGAGGCAGCGCATGAAGCAATTTGGGTGAAGGAGTTCATCAACGACCTAGGAGTCATACCCAATGCGTCGGGGCCGATCAAACTCTTCTCGTGACAACACCGGAGCTATTGCACTTGCCAAGGAGCCCAGGTTTCACAAGAAGACCGAGCACATCAAGCGTCGCTTCAACTCCATCCGTGAAAATGTTCAAGATGGAGACATAGAAATTTGTAAAGTACATACGGATCTGAATGTCGCAGATCCGTTGACTAAACCTCTTCACAGGCAAAACATGATCAACACGTAACTCTATGGGTGTTCGATTCATCACAATGTAACTAGATTATTGACTCTAGTGCAAGTGGGAGACTGTTGGAAATATGCCCTAGAGGCAATAATAAAAGCATTATTATTATATTTCCTTGTTCATGATAATTGTCTTCTATTCATGCTATAATTGTATTATTCGGAAATCGTAATACATGTGTGAATACATAGACCACAATACGTCCCTAGTAAGCCTCTAGTTGACTAGCTCGTTGGTCAACAGATAGTCATGGTTTCCTCGACTATGGACATCGATGTCATTGACAACGGGATCACGTCATTAGGAGAATGACGTGATGGACAAGACCCAATCCTAAGCATAGCACAAGATCGTGTAGTTCGCTTTGCTAGAGCTTTCTCAATGTCAAGTATCTATTCCTTAGACCATGAGATCGTGTAACTCCCGGATACCGTAGGAGTGCTTTGGGTGTACCAAACGTCACAACGTAACTGGGTGACTATAAAGGTGCATTACAGGTATCTCCGAAAGTGTCTGTTGGGTTGACACGGATCGAGACAAGGATTTGTCACTCCGTATTACGGAGAGGTATCACTGGGCCCACTCGGTAGTGCATCATCATAATGAGCTCAAAGTGACCAAGTGTTTGGTCACGGGATCATGCATTTCGGTACGAGTAAAGTGACTTGCCGGTAACGAGACTGAACGAGGTATTGGGATACCGACGATCGAGTCTCGGGCAAGTAACATACCGTCTGACAAAGGGAATGGTATACGGGGTTGCTTGAATCCTCGACATCGTGGTTCATCCGATGACATCATCGAGGAGCATGTGGGAGCCAACATGGGTATCCAGATCCCGCTGTTGGTTATTGACCTGAGAGCCGCCCTTCGGCCATGTTCAAGATGTCTCCCGAACCCGTAGTTCTACACACTTAAGGTTCGGTGACGCTAGGGTTATTAGGAAGACTTGTATGTGATTACCGAATGTTGTTCGGAGTCCCGGATGAGATCCCGGACATCATGAGGAGTTCCAGAAGGGTCCGGAGGTAAAGATTTATATATGGGAAGTCGTCAAACGGACACCGGAAAGTTTTGGGGGCATATCGGTATTGTACCGGGGCCACCGGAAGGGTTCCGGGGGGCCACTTGGGCTGCGTGGGAAGGGGCCAGCCCCTGGTGGGCTGGGCGCACCCCCTCCCTTGGGCCCTTGCGCCTAGGGTTGAGGGGAACCCCAGAGGGGCGCCTTGCTTGGGGGCAAGCCCCCTCCCCTTGGCCGCCCCCCCCCTCTAGATGCCATCTAGAGGGGTCGGCCCCCCTCTCCCTTCCCCCTATAAATAGAGGGGTGAGGGGAGGGCTGCACACCCAAGCCAAGGCGCAGGCCCTCCCCTCCCCAACACCTCTCCTCCTTCAGACGCGTGCTCGGCGAAGCCACAGCCGAATCTTGCTTCTCCACCATCATCACGCCGTCGTCGTCTTGCCGGTGGAGCTGTCTTCCTCAACCTCTCCTTCCTCCTTGCTGGATCAAGACGAAGGAGACGCCACCCGTGATCGCACGTGTGTTGAACGCGGAGGTGCTGTCCGTTCAGCACTTGGTCATCGGTGATCTGAATCACGCCGAGTCTGACTCCATCATCACCGCTCCCTCGAACGCTTCCGTACGCGATCTACAAGTGGTATGTAGATGCAAACTCACTCCCTTGACTCGTTGCTTAGATGAACTCATAGATGGATCTTGGTGAAACCGTAGGAAAAATTTTAATTTTCTGCAACGTTCCCCAACAATTGTAGCCCCCAAGGCGGTGTCCAACCACTCGTCCTCGATCGGGGAATCCGGCTCCTAATTAAGGGTCGGAGCGGATGCTGGTGCGGCTTCCAGGGCACTGTTCGGCTGCAGAGCTAGATCATGCCCATCGAGACGGGCGGCACGCTTATTGCGGCTCGAATCCATCGAAGATCAAATCTCCGCGGATATCGGCCGTATAGTTCAAACTTCCAAATCTGACTCGATAGCAGAGCGTAGCTTTCGATCTGCTCCGGATGGCCAAGCGAATTGCCCGCAGCAAAGCCGCCCGAATCTGAAGATCTGTCCGGGAGAAAAGTCTCACCTGGACCGCGTCGTTGTTGATGATCGAAGGAGCCATCGGGCCTATCGGTGACGACACGGAGGAACTCTCAATGAAAGCACCAATGTCGGTGTCAAAACTGGCGGATCTCGGGTAGGGGGTCCCGTACCGTGCGTCTAGGCGGATGGTAACAGGAGACAAGGGACACGATGTTTTTACCCAGGTTCAGGCCCTCTCGATGGAGGTGATACCCTACTCCTGCTTGATTAATATTGATGATATGGGTAGTACAAGAGTAGATCTACCACGAGATCAAGGAGGCTAAAACCTAGAAGCTAGCATATGGTATGATTGTTTTTCGTCCTACGGACTAAAAGCCTCCGGTTTATATAGACACCGGATAGGTTAGGGTTACACAGAGTCGGTTTCAATGGTAGGAGATCTACATATCCGTATCTCCAAGCTTGCCTTCCACGCCAAGGTAAGTCCCATCCGGACACGGGACGAAGTCTTCAATCTTCTATCTTCATAGTCTTGGAGTCCGGCCGTGATGATAGTTCGGCTATCCGGACACCCCCTAGTCCAGGACTCCCTCAATCCCCATCCCCATCCCCCACTCCAGAGTGTTGCAGCCTAAGCCCGGCTACGCTTCCCGTGGAGCTCAAGGAGAGACTGGCCCAAAAGAAGTGTATAGCTGTCTCTTCGCCTGACCTCGCCGAGGAAGCTGACGACCATTACTGGTGGCAGGCACACAAGCAGCGGGCTAGAGTATGCGGGCATGTCTCGTCCGCTGGCTACGACATCGAGGTCATCGACAGCGATGCCCTGAGGCGGGTTGTGTCATAGGTTAAGTGGCCCACCCCCAACTCCTCGGGTTCAACCGCCGTTGATCTCATCCATGGCCCGCCGCTGATCTCCTCTGGCTCCCTGTCAAAAATTTGCCATTCTACATCGCCATTGAGCCCCTTTTGTCATTTCTGAAGGACACGTTCTGCGGTGCTGGCTTGGTGTAGCGACCCGACCTCAAACGGTCAAGTCTCTGTGCTTCAGTGTCATCCCTGGATCGGTAATGCTGACACACACAGTACTCGAAGGATTTATACCAGAGTACCAATCACACACTTATTACATTGAATGTCTCAAAAAGAGAACTTATTACAATAAATATGGCTTAAGGCCATCTAACACGATAACAGCGGAAGGCTTGGAAGATAAAGTGAGTCCATCACCTCCAACGGCATAGCTAAGTGCATGACAACGACCTATCGCACCTTTACTCATCGTCTGAAAAGTATGCAACATAATACGTTGCAGCCCGAAAACGGGTCAGCACATGGAATATACTGGCAATATAACACAGTAGAGCAATGGACAGATAAATGCTATCACTACATGCATATATGGTTGGTGGAGGCTCTATGGTTATTTGGTTTTTGCGAAAAGCCATTTTTTTCCTACAACAAAGGAATATATTTTATTTATCTATCATGGTAGTTGAAACATCATTGAGAAGGTTCCTCCAACTCAATCCCAATTAAAGGTAATTATCAACCCAACAAATTATTTTAAGAGTGATGAGATGCAATAGAATAACCCAAGTACTAGATACTCAAGATGTCCATAACCGGGGACACGGCTAACCATGATTAGTTTGTACACTCTGCAGAGGTTTGCGCACTTTTCCCCACAAGACTCGATCTCCTTCGTTGGTTTTCTCGCACTACATGGTGTTTGAGAAACGGATGACCGAGACACAGTCTTTCAGAAGCATTAACTCTTTACTCTGGGTGGAACGTTAAACCTACTTTACCTCTACATCTGCTAGCCCACCACTAAAAGGGGTCACACAACATACTCAACTATGCCAGAGCCCATAATGGCTTGTGGCGGTGCACGGAAGTTTCTAGCATGAATAATCTTATGATCCCTTTGAGCCTGGGTGGTGGACCGTAGGATGATCACACGGGTACTCCGGGATATCCTAGGACAACACTGGATTCTCTAGATGCCCAAACAAGCAATCCACCCAGATGTGTATTAAAGTTGCCACCTTAAGTTGAACCACTAATTAACAATTCACATCTGTCATGGATACACTCAAAGCCAATCCACGTCTACGAGCATAGCATAGCAATATAAGCATAATGTAGAAGTAACTCCCAAGGGTTTGATATTAAAAACTCCCAAGGGTTTGATATTAAAAACAGGTAATAGGTTCTACCTCATCATCTACTTCCCAAACCCACATGTTAAGAGATCCTACTCATGCAATGTGTGAGGGTTGTAACTAATGCATAAAAACTGGGTAATAAAGGGTATGATCAATGTGTTACTTGCCTTGCTGACGATCCGCAAAACCTAGTGACTCGTAGCAGCACGCTTCGCACTCCGGGAATTCTATCGCAAACAAATAATAACATACATAAGCAATCAAGCAAAGATGCATGGGTAAAACTCAAATAATAAGATCTAACCAGAAAGTTCAACTTAAGAACTCCGGTTTGCAAAAAGAATCAAATCAAACGGAGCAACGAAACTCAAACGGCGAAAGAAACAAGATCCAATTACTAATCTGGACTAAAGTCAAATTTTACAAGACCAAAATCTTGTTCAAGTTGGTTAAGCAGAAGAGGGCTTGAGGCGAAGATCTTGGCGCTAGAATCGCCGATTCCAATAAACGGCGAGAAGATAAACTAAAACAAAAATCGGATCGTAAATCGCGATCGAAAATAATCGCGAAAACCCGAGAAAAGAAAAATCGACGAGCAGGCTAACGAAGCGAGCGTTAAGCTATACGTGACTAACGGGTGAACGGCATTTGTTTAAACAAACGAACGGACGAACGTCCGCAAAATAACTAAACCAACGGAAAAACCGATCTAACGAAATAAACCAGAAAAATAAAAAAAACGGGGTTTAACCGGAGAAAAACCGACCGGCCAAACGGCCGTCAACGGCGACGAGATCCGGCGGGCTGCATGGCGGCGGCATGGCGGCAAAGCGACAAGAAGGTGAGCCCATGGCGGAGGCGGCGGTGGCTAGGGTTTGGGTGGCGGACGGCTGGTGGGTCATGGGGCCTCGGCGGCTTATAAAGCCCCCCGGGGCGGAGTCCCGATCAGGTACGGCCCGGAGTCGGTTTCCCTTTTTTTAAATAATTCAACATGCAAAAAAAGAAAGAAAATAAATATTAAACGGAATCCAAAAATCCCGAAATAAATTTTCCACGTCCTCTAAAAATATGTCGGACAAGGTGAACATTTATTTGGGCCTAAAATGAAAATTTTAAAAACGTGTATTTTCCTAATTCAAATAAAATAGAAATAAAATCTGAATAACAACAAATATTTGATTTTAATTTTTTTCCTCCAATATTTCATTTATTTTGGAGAAGTCATATTATCTCCACTCATTTATTTTAATATGAAATATTTTCAGAGAGAAAAATAATAAAACAAATGATCCTCGTTTCGATATTTGATAAAATTCAAATATTAAAACGGTGAAATCACCAACTCTCTCCGAGGGTCCTTGAGTTGCTTAGAATTTCGAGGACCGCGAAACTAAATGCAATAAAATATGATATGCATGAATGCCCTATGTATAACATTCCAAATTGAAAATTTGGGATGTTACAAACCTACCCCCCTTAAGATGAATCTCGCCCTCGAGATACGGGTTGACTAGAAAATAGGTGCGAGTGGTCTTTGCGCAGATCATCCTCTTGTTCTCAAGTGGCTTCATCCTCGGTATGGTGGCTCCACTGTACTTTGCAAAACTTGATAACCTTGCTGCGAGTAACTCGGCTGGCAAACTCTAGAATCTTGATAGGTTTCTCCTCATATGTCAAATCACTGTCCAACTGAATCGCTTCTAGGGGCACTGTATCTCTCAGAGGAATATCGGCCATCTCTGCATGGCACTTCTTCAATTGGGAAACGTGAAACATATCATGCACTCCCGACAGTCCTTCGGGTAACTCCAACTTGTAGGCAACCTCTCCCATGCGTTCCAAAACACGGTACGGTCCCACAAATCTCGGGGCTAACTTTCCTTTAACTCCAAAACGTTTAACTCCTCGAAGAGGTGACACTCAGACACGCTCTGTCTCCGATTTCATAGACTACCCGCTATGCGTTTGAATCGCATAACACTTCTGTCGAGACTGAGCTACCTTCAGTCTATCCCAAATCAGCTTAACCTTCTCTTCGAATTCCTTAATCAAATCCGGTCCAAACAACTGGGAGTCTCCAACTTCATCCCACATCAACGGTGTTCGGCATCTTCTTCCATACAGGGCTTTGAAAGGTGCCATCTTCAAACTGGCCTGATATCTGTTGTTGTAAGAGAATTCTGCATAAGGCAAGTTGTCATCCCAACTAGATCCGTAATCTAGCGCACAAGCTCTCGACATGTCCTCCAGAATCTGATTGACTCTCTCGGTCTGTCCATCTGTCTGCGGGTGAAATATTGTAATCGAACTCTAGCCCGGTTCCCAAAGTCCGTGCAGCCGATGCCAAAACTTTGAGGTAAACTGTGTTCATCTATCTGATATGATGGTCCTCGGAACTCCGTGTAGACATACGATCCTGGTCATGTATATCTTGGCCAACTTCGCACTTGTATAGGCGGTTTTCACTGGGATAAAGTGGGCTACTTTGGTCAAACGATCCACTACTGCCCAGATAGAATCATATCCCGATCGGGTCCTGGGCAATCCGGTGATGAAATCCATGCCAAGCTTATCCCAGTTCCATTCGGGTATCGGCATAGGCTGCAGTAGTCCTGCTGGCTTCTGATGTTCTGCCTTCACTCTCTGACATACATCACATACGGCTACATACTCGGCAATATCCTTCTTCATACCAGTCCACCAGAAATGCTCCTTCAAATCCAAATACATCTGGGTGTTTCCGGGGTGTATCGAGTATGGCAAGTCATGAGCTTCCTGTAGTATCAACTTCCTGATCTCTGCATTATTGGGCACATAGACCGGTCCTCAAACCATAAGGTGTCGTGCTCATCCTCACGAAAACTTTTGGCTTTCCCTTCACTCATCTTCTCCTTTATCTCGGCAATCTCCTTGTCATCCTTCTGAGCTTCTCGATTTTTTCCCAACAATGTAGACTGAACTTTCATTGCTGCAACAAATCCTCTAGGGACTATCTCCAAACTAGCTCCCTGAGATCCTCGGCTAACTCCTTCGGCATCCCTCCGCTTACGAGGGTGTTAACATAAGTCTTTCAGCTCAATGTGTCTGGTACCACATTGGCCTTGCCGGGATGATAGTGCAGCTTCATGTCATAATCCTTTATGAGCTCCAACCATCTCCTCTACCTAAGGTTAAGCTCCTTCTGTGTGAAGATGTACTTCAAACTCTTGTGATCCATGTACACATCGCAACGGTTTCCAATAAGAAAATGTCTCCAGGTCTTGAGCGCATGCACCACAGCTGCTAACTCCAAATCATGTGTGGCATAATTCAACTCGTGCGGTTTCAGTTGTCGTGAGGCATACGAAACAACTCTACCGTCTTGCATAAGTACTCCTCCAAGTCCTAAGCGAGAGGCGTCGCAATACACTTGGAAATCCTTGCGTATACCCGGCAGAATCATCACTGGGCTATAGTCAAACGTTTCTTCAACTCCTGGAAACTTGCTTCACATTCATCAGTCCAATGGAACTTAGTGTCCTTCTTCAACAATGCCGTCATAGGCTTTGCAATCTTAGAGAAATTTTCAATAAATCTCCGATAGTATCCCGCGAGTCCAAGAAAACTGTGGATCTCTCCGACTGAGGTGGGTGCCAACCACTCAGTGACTGACTGAACGTTGGTGGGATCCACTGCTATACCTTCTCCTGATATAACATGTGCAAGAAATCCAACTTCCTTCAACCAAAACTCACATTTGCTGAACTTGGCATACAACTGGGGTTCCCTGAGCTTCTCGAAAACCAAAATCAAATGTTCCTTGTGCTCCTGTTCATTCTTCGAGAATACCAAGGTATCATCTATAAACACCATGACAAACTTATCCAAGAACTCCATGAACACCTTGTTCATCATACTCATGAAATAGGCAGGGGCGTTAGTCAATCCAAATGACGTAACCGTATACTCATACAGCCCGTACCTTGTGGTGAAGGTTGTCTTAGGTATATCCTTTTCCTGAATCTTCAACTGGTGATATCCTGATCGCAGTTCAATCTTCGAAAACACCTTAGCTCCTTGCAACTGGTCAAACAAATCATTGATCATCGGCAGTGGATACTTATTCTTGATTGTTACTTCATTCAAAGCATGATAATCAACAACCATCCTTAAGGATCCATCCTTCTTCTCAACCAAGAGCACTGGGGCTCCCCATGGTGATGAACTTCTTCGAATGTATCCTTTCTCCAATAACTCCTTAATCTGCTTCTTAATCTCCTCCAGATCGTTTGCGGGCATCCGGTATGGTCTTTTCAATATAGGCCCGGTGCCTGGCAACAGCTCTATCAAAAACTCGATATCTCGATCTGGTGGCATGCCTGGTAACTCCTCCAGAAATACTTCCGGGTAATCCTTAACTACCGGCACTTCCTCCTGAACAACTCCCGCAAGAGAATTTACTTGGGTCCTCCTTGGCGAATGCTTGGATACATACTTGATCCTTTTTCCCTCCGGGGTAGTGAGCAAAATTTACTTACTTGCGCAATCAATGTTTCCTCCATACATCGATAGCCAATCCATACCTAGTATCACATCCAAACCTTGTGACTCCAAAATTATCAGATCCGAGGGGAAAACATGGCTTCCAATGGTCAATGGCATCTGAAAACATCCTTGACTTGCCAAATATTCTGCTCCTGGCGAGCTTACTAACATTGGTGTCCTAAGTACCTTAGTGGGCAACTTATACTTATCCATGAATCCCCTTGATATGTATGAATGTGATGCACCAGTATCGAAAAGAACAATTGCAATAAAAGACTTAACCAAAAACTTACCAATAACTGCATCAGGCTGCTCCTCAACTTCCTCCACGTTCACGTGGTTCACTTGTCCCCTATTTTAAAGGGTTGGGCTTCTTCCCAACGCTTCCATTGCCATTGCTATTCTTTGCTTCCGGGCACTCAGTGGCATAGTGTCCAGCCTTCCCGCACTTGAAACTAGTAATGTGACTTAGGTCTTTCTTGGCGGGTGTGGCTGGGTTAGAGCGGTTCTAATTGCTGCCTGCTTCATTCCTGTTTCCATTCTTGGAGCCATTGTGGTTGTGGGAACTCCCTCCATTGTGATTGTGACCTCCATGGTTATGGACAAGTCCTCCCGAGTTCGGGGTGAAACGAGGCTTCTGCTGAGCTCCAGAATTGAACTTTCCTTGTCCATACTTCCTCTTGCGGCTCTCAATCTGCTACTGCTTCCCTTCAATCATAAGGGCCTTGTCTACCAACTCCTGGTAGTTGTTGAATGTTGCCACCATCAACTACATGCTCATCTCATCATTTAGCCCTTCCATAAACTTCTCCTACTTCGCGGCATCTGTGGCCACATCATCAAGGGCATAACGAGATAGCTTACTAAACTCATCTACGTACTGAGCCATAGTACGATTTCCCTGGCGTAAGTTGCGGAACTCATGCTTCTTCATGATCATAGCTCCAGTTGAGACATGGGTTGTGCGGAATGCTTGCTGAAACTGATCCCAAGTGACATTGGCTATGGGAAAAGTGGCTGTGTAATTCTCCCACCATTATGCTGCTGGTCCATCCAACTGATGTGCGGCAAAACGCACCTTCTCTTCATCCGTGCAAACTGCGGTGGTCAACTCCCTTCCAATCCTGCATAACCAGTCATCCGCAACTATTGGCTCGGTGGTACTGGAAAACACCGGCGGCTGTAACCTCAGAAAACGTGCTAAGTTGTCAACTGGAGGAGGGTTGTTGTTGTTGTTGCCTTGGTTCTGGACTAATATCTGCATCAAGGCATTCTGCTGCTGGATCAACTGGGTGATCTCCGGTGGGAAGACAAATCCGGTGTCACGTCTCGGAGGCATCTGATGGGTTTAGAGGGAAGAGATTAGAATAGAAATTAGGTCTAGTGAGAAAACACTACACATATGCACATGAGACAAACACAAACATATCACTCAATCAATCAAGCAAGGGCATACAATCGATCTAACTATCGTTACAGTGCTCGGACTATACTATTTACATGGGGGAAATGCTACTGATCATATGGTGGTCTACTAGAAATTTTGATCGGTGGAAGACTCCATGATGTCCGCTCCAGCTTCGTCTTCAAAATCATCATCGCTATCGTTGGGGTCGGAGTCGGTGTCGTCGATGATGATGTAGTTCTCTGGGCATGTGGAATCGTCGTCCTCTCCTCCTGGCGCGGGGTATCCCATGAATACCACGATCTTCTTTATCAGGTCGTCGTTCTTCTCCAATAGTGTCACGATTTCCTCCTCATATCCATCGTGTGTAGACTTGAGTTCCTCCTCTAACTCGGTGATCCTTGTCATTGCCTTCTTCAAATCTATCATGCCTGCGCACATCTGGTTCTCCTGGCGACGAATGTGCTGATTTAACTCCTGGATGAATGCTGCAATGGACCTGTCCCTCTTGGTGCTGACTATCTCCCATTGCTCATCTCGGTGCCCACAAATCTGGTAGATAGTATACTTGAGATCCTTGTGGTAAACTTCTCCAATGCGTCCCATGGTGATGTGGGCTGCCATGCTCTTGCCTAGACTCCAGGTGGGTACATCAAAGGAAAACTCTATGGGCTCCGTGACTGGCGTGAATGTCCTTCCTGGAACTTGAACTTGAATCATCCAGCGCTCCTCTTCTGGTAAGGTGGCGTTGTAGGTCCCGGTGAAGCTTGGTATTCCAATGTTCAGGTATCTACTGACTTCCTTCAAGTGTCGTCCAAATGGGGTGTCTTCATCCGGTTGTGCAAACTTGTTCCTCGAGTCCGCCATCGTAAAGAGTAGAAAATGGAGAGGAGTCAGAAATGGGTAGAGAAGAGTGACCTATGGCTTTTCTTAGTGGTCGTGTCCTACATTCAGCATGTGCTCTGATACCATCTTGTAGCGACCCGACTTCAAGAAGCGACTGGACCAAAAGAAGTGTATAGCCGTCTCTTCGCCCGACCTCGCCGAGGAAGCTGACGACCATTACTAGTGGCAGGCACTCAAGCAGCGGGAAGGAGTATGGGGGCATTTCTCGTCCGCTGGCTACGACATCGAGGTCGTCGACAGCGACGCCCTGAGGCGGGTTGTGTCATAGGTTAAGTGGCCCACCCCCAACCCCTCGGGTTCAACCGCCGTCGATCTCATCCATGTCCCGCCGCTGATCTCCACTGGCTAGCTGTCAACAATTTGCCATTCTACATCGCCATTGAGCCCCTTTTGTCATTTCTGAAGGACACGTTCTGCGATGCTGGCTTGGTGTAGCGACCCGACCACAAACGGTCAAGTCTCTGTGCTTTACTGTCATCCCTGGATCGGTTATGCTGACACACACAGTACTCGAAGGATTTATAACAGAGTAGCAATCACACACTTATTACATTGAATGTCTCAAAAAGAGAACTTATTACAATAAATATGGCTTAAGGTCATCTAACACGATAACAGCGGAAGGCTTGGAAGATAAAGTGAGTCCATCAACTCCAACGACATAGCTGAGTGCATGACAACGACCTATCGCACCTTTACTCGTCGTCTGAAAAGTCTGCAACATAATACGTTGCAGCCCGAAAACGGGTCAGCACACGGAATATACTGGCAATATAACACAGTAGAGAAATGAACAGATAAATGATATCACTACATGCATATATGGTTGGTGGAGGCTCTATGGTTATTTGGTTTTTGCGAAAAGCCAATTTTTTCCTACAACAAAGGAATAGATTTTATTTATCTATCATGGTAGTTGAAACATCATTGAGAAGGTTCCACCAACTCAATCCCAATTAAAGGTAATTATCAACCCAACAAATTATATTAAGAGTGATCAGATGCAATAGAATAATCCAAGTACTAGATACTCAAGAAGTCCATAATCGGGGACACGGCTAACCATGATTAGTTTGTACACTCTGTAGAGGTTTGCGCACTTTTCCCCACAAGAATCGGTCTCCTCCGTTGGTTTTCTCGCACTACATGGTGTTTGAGAAACGGATGACCGAGACACAGTCTTTAAAAGCATTAACTCTTTACTCTGGGTGGACAGTTACACCTACTTTCCCTCTACATCTGCTAGCCCACCACTGAAAGACGTCACACAACATACACAACTATGCCAGAGCCCATAATGGCTTGTGGTTGCACGCGGACATTTCTAGCATGAATAATCTTATGATCCCTTTGAGCCTGGGTGGCGGACCGTAGGATGATCACACAGGTACTCCGGGATATCCTCGGACAACACTGGATTCTATGTGCCCAAACAAGCAATCCACCCAGATGTGTATTAAAGTTGCCACCTTAAGTTGAACCATTAATTAACAACTCACATCTGTCATGGATACACTCAAACCCAATCCATGTCTACAAGCATAGCATAGCAATATAAGCATAACGTAGAAGTAACTCCCAAGGGTTTGATATTAAAAACAGGTTATATTTTCTACCTCATCATCTAGTTCCCAAACCCACATGTTAAGAGATCCTACTCATGCAATGTGTGAGGGTTGTAACTAATACATAAAAACTGGGTAATAAAGGGTATGATCAATGTGTTACTTGCCTTGCTGACGATCCGCAAAACCTAGTGACTTGTAGTAGCTCGCTTCGCACTCCGGGAATTCTATCGCAAGCAAATAATAACATACATAAGCAATCAAGCAAAGATGCACAGGTAAAACTCAAATAAGAAGATCTAACCAGAAAGTTCAACTTAAGAACTCTGGTTTGCAAAAAGAACCAAATCAAACGGAGCAACGAAACTCAAACGGCGAAAGAAACAAGATCCGATTACTAATCTGGACTAAACTCAAATTTTCCAGTACCAAAATCTTGTTCAAGTTGGTTAAACAGAAATAGGTCTTCGAGACGAAGATCTAGGCGCTAGAATCGCCTGATTCCGATAAACGAGCGAGAAGGTAAACTAAAACGAAAATCGGATCAGAAATCGCGATCGAAAATAATCGCGAAAAACCCGAGAAAAGAAAAATCGACGAACAAGGCTAACGAATCGAACGTTCATGCGTGACTAACGGGTGAACGACATTCGTTTAAAAGAACGAACGGACGAACGTCCGCAAGATAACTAAACCAACGGAAAAACCGATCTAACGAAATAAACCGGAAAAATAAAAAACGGGGTTTAACCGGAGAAAAATCGACCGGTCAAACGGCGGTCAACGGGGATGAGATCCGGCGGGCGGCGGCAGCGGTTCCGGCGACGGCGGGCTGCGGCGGTTCTTGACGGCGGCGGCGGCGAAACCGGGTGGCGGGCGGGAGGCGGCGGCGGCGGCTAGGGTTTGGTGGCGGGGCCTTGACTGGTGGGTCAGGGCTGGGGCCTCGGCGGCTTATAAAGCCCCCCCGGGTGGAGTCCCGGTCGGGTACGGCCCGGAGTCGGTTTCCTTTTTTTAATAATTCGACGTGTAGAAAAAGAAAGAAAGGAAATATTAAACGGACTCCAAAAATCCCAAAATAAATTTTCCACGTCCTCTAAAAATATGCCGGACAAGGTGAACATTTATTTGGGCCTAGAATGCAATTTTGAAAAACGCGTATTTTTCATAATTCAACTAAAATAGAAATAAAATCTGAATAACAACAAATATTTGATTTTAATAGTTTCCACCAATATTTCATTTATTTTGGAGAAGTCATATTATCTCCACTCATTTATTTTAATATGAAATATTTTCAGAGAGAAAAATAATGAAACAAATGATCCTCGTTTCGATATTTGATAAAATTCAAATATGAAAACGGTGAAATCCCCAACTCTCTCTGAGGGTCCTTGAGTTGCTTAGAATTTCGAGGACCGCGAAACTAAATGAAATAAAATATGAACTGCATGAATGACCTATGTATAACATTCCAAATTGAAAATTTCGGATGTTACAAACCTACCCCCCTTAAGATGACTCTCGCCCTCGAGATGCGGGTTGGCTAGAAAATAGGTATGGGTGGTCTTTGCGCATATCATCCTCTTGTTCTCAAGTGGCTTCATCCTTGGTATGGTGGCTCCACTGTACTTTGCAAAACTTGTTAACCTTGTCATGAGTAACTCGGTGGCAAACTCTAGAATCTTGACAGTTTCTCCTCATATGTCAAATCACCGTCCAACTGAATCGCCTGTGGGCAATCAGATCTCTCAGAGGAATATCGGCCATCTCTGCATGGCACTTCTTCAATTGGGAAACGTGAAACACATCATGCACTCCCGACAGTCCTTCGGGTAACTCCAACTTGTAGGCAACCTCTCCCATGCGTTCCAAAACACGGTGCGGTCCCACAAATCACGGGGCTAACTTTCCTTTAACTTCAAAACGTTTAACTCCTCGAAGAGGTGACACTCGCAGATACGCTCTATCTTCGATTTCATAGACTACCTGCTTGCGTTTCGAATCTGCATAACTCTTCTGTCGAGACTGAGCTACCATCAGTCTATCCCGAATCAGCTTAACCTTCTCTTCGGATTCCTTAATCAAATCCGGTCCAAACAACTAGGAGTCTCCAACTTCATCCCACATCAACGGTGTTCGGCATCTTCTTCCATACAGGGCTTTGAAAGGTGCCATCTTCAAACTGGCCTGATATCTGTTGTTGTAAGAGAATTCTGCATAAGGCAAGTTGTCATCCCAACTAGATCTGTAATCTAGCGGACAAGCTCTCGACATGTCCTCCAGAATCTGATTGACTCTCTCGGTCTGTCCATCTGTCTGCGGGTGAAATGTTGTACTGAACTCTAGCCTGGTTCCCAAAGTCTGGTGCAGCTGATGCCAAAACTTTGAGGTAAACTGTGTTCATCTATCTGATATGATGGTCCTCGGAACTCCGTGTAGACATACGATCCTGGTCATGTATATCTTGGCCAACTTCGCACTTGTATAGGCGGTTTTCACTGGTATAAAGTGGGCAACTTTGGTTAAACGATCCACTACTGCCCAGATAGAATTATATCCCGATCGGGTCCTGGGCAATCCGGTGATGAAATCCATGCCAAGCTTATCCCACTTCCATTCGGGTATCGGCATAGGCTGCAGTAGTCCTGCTGGCTTCTGATGTTCTTCCTTCACTCTCTGACATACATCACATACGGCTACATACTCGGCAATATCCTTCTTCATACCAGTCCACCAGAAACGCTCCTTCAAATCCAAATACATCTTGGTCTTTCCGGGGTGTATCGAGTATGGCGAGTCATGAGCTTCCTGTAGTATCAACTTCCTGATCTCTGCATTATTGGGCACATAGACCCGGTCCTCAAACCATAAGGTGTCGTGCTCATCCACACTAAAACCTTTGGCTTTCCTGTCGGCGTTCTGGGAACGGGGGTACCCAGACTTGCCTGCCTGCGGCCTGCGGCGTGGCTCAAGGGGTGGCCCAGCATGGCCCATCTTCATCAGCACAAGCTCAAGACCCTCGCGGGGCGGACGACAGGAAGCTTCCTCAGGCACGGCCTCGTCAGGCTGGCTCGCGAGGAGGCGGAGAGATCAATGCGGGGTACCTCGCGAGGTTCCCGTGATGCTAGCCATGACGACCAAGGGCGCCAGGCGGGCGCCAGCCCACGCAATGTCCTCATTTCCTCTTTGGTGCAAAGGGGGCAAGCGCAGGCGAGAGCACCAAGCAATGGCACCCGTTTCGGTGCAACAAGACCAAGACCGTCGCAACAGCAGGAAGGAAGTCATCATGGAGCCCAAGCCGGCGTCACCGCCAGAGCCTTTGACAGGCAAGGACCAACTTTAGTCAGGATAAGTGTACTAGATGTTCCCCTTCAAAATGGCTAATTGTTGGCGCCCTTCCTGCTCGATATTTGGGAAGAGGCCCAGGGCCTCTGCATATAAATAGGACTAGCCACCCACAGGGTAGAGACATCTTAGAGCTGGATCTGGGATCGAGAGAGAGAGAGAGAGAGAGAGAGAGAGAGAGAGAGAGAGAGAAGCGACTGAACTCCCCCTAGCAGTTCATCGCACCAGCCAAGAACAGACCCTCGCGAGGCTGTTCTTCCTTGTATTGTTCATCATCAGCCCAAGGGGCAATCCACCACGCCACAAACTAGAGTAGGGTATTACACCACAATGGTGGCCCGAACTAGTATAAACCGTGTGTCCCTTGTGTTGCTCTTCGTGTAGTTTAGATCCTAGCGAGGCGGCGAGGTGCAGGTATGTAGGGGGCGAGATCTCCGCGCGCACGCCAGAGTTCGAACCTAGAGGGTCTGCCGGAACCCAAAATCCGACATTTGCGTGCCAGGTAGGGGTGCACCGGAATCTGTCTTCCGCCACCCTGTTCTTCGCCACCAGTCGCATCCATGTCAGACGCTCGTCGGGCCAAGGCTGAAGCGCCGAGCCGCTTCGCTTATCCGCGTCGCCCAGACGGGCCCCTGCCGGGCGTCAGCTTCTAACGTTCCCGTCGCCGCCGTCAACACCGCCACCGGCCCGGCGGGAACGAGCAGCAAGCGTCGTCCCAAAGATTCGTCTGCGTGAGGCGAGACGGCCGCACCGCCACTCCTTCACTTTCGCCCAGAAGTTCTTCGTCTCAAGGCGCTCCAGCGCCAAAACTCGAGCTGCGCTAATCGCGGCAAACGAGCTCCTATGCTACCGCCCTGTCGATGACGTCTACGAAGAGTGGCTCGACCGCGTTGCCGAGCTCGTCCACGCCGCAGGGGGCTCCCTCGCGCCGTCCTTCTCGCTGCACCGCGCCCCGCCCTGAGCGGGCGATGAAGCTCCAGGGGCGCCTCAGCCGCCTTCCCCTCAAGAAGGCGCCTTGGCCCCAAGGCGCGTGGCCCCTGGACGGAACCCACTCCGTCCGGCGCCAGCGCAGCAAGAGCAGAGCTGTCAAGAGGTCCCTCGCCCCCAAGAAGCTGCTCGAGTGCTCCCTGCACCGGCTCGTCCCGACCGCGCTCCTGCTCCAGCACACCAAGACCCCGCGCTGCTCCCAATGGCAGTGCATGGGGACCCGCAAGACCAGGCTCTTCGTCACCAAAGGCCTCCCGTGGCCACAGCAGGCTGCCGCGCCTTCACCACCGAGCTGCGCAGCGTCGCGTGGCCCGGCAAGTTCAAGCCAGACCTGCCTCCTCGCTACGACGGCACGGCCGACCCTGCGGAGTTCCTTCAGCTCTACGAGCTGGGCATCGAAGCCGCCAACGGGGACGAGAAGGTCATGGCGAACTGGTTTCCCATGGCACTCAAAGACGGGGCCCGCACCTGGCTCCTGAACCTGGCTCCTGGCACGATCTCCTCCTGGGACGAGATGCGCACCCGCTTCATCGCCAACTTCCAAGGTACTCGTGATCGGCCTCTGCCAGGAGCGACATGCGCCGCATCAAGTAGCAGCCAGGGAGACCCTGCGTATACATCCAAAGGTGCTTCAACAACGCACGCCTCAAGATTCCCAAGGTGACCGAGGAGGCCATCATCTCAGCCTTCTCCGACGGTGTGCGAGACGTCAAGATGAAGGAGGAGCTGGCGATGCATGAAGATCTGTGTACATCCTTGGAGCTGTTCAACTTGGCGACCAAGTGCGCCAGGGCTGAGGAAGGACGCCTTTCCCTCCTCGAGCTGCCAGCCGCAGACCCAGAAGAGAAGAAGTCCAAGGCCAAGGACGTGAAGCGCAAGGGGGCTGCCGTGCTCGCGGCAGAACCAGACACCAAGCGAGGCAGAGATCAGCCCGAGTCTTCCAAGGGCAGCCGGTACTGTGTGTACCACGACCTCCACACTCACAACACCAACGAATGTCAAGAGCTTCGAGCCGTGCGAGAAGGGAGAACCGGTCGACGCCCCGACCACAACGATCGAGGCTACGACCGAGGAGGAGGAAGAAACGCAGCGGGGCCTTTGGGAAGACCGTGGCCCTCGCCAAGGGTGGCGTGACCGACCTCGCGAGGATCATGGCGGGATTAGCCTCGCGAGGGAGGCTGGAGGGATCAGCCTCACGAGGATCATCCGCAAGGAAACGCAGGCCTCCCTCCTCTGCCGCAGCCAAGGAGAAACGAGGACCATCATCAGGACGAGGGGGCTGGGGGCTTCCAGGAGCCGCGCGCGATCGCTTGCATCCTAGGTGGAGCTCAAGCCCCAGCCTCTCAACGCATCTTCAACTAGTTCGCCCGCGAGGTGAATGCAGTCCTCCCCAATCTCGAGGCCACGCGCCCTCTCAGGTGGTCAGCATGCGCCATCACGTTATTTCAGCCAGATCAGCTCAAGTCTTGGCTGCCACCGCCGAGTCCTCCCGATGCTTTGTTCCCCGATCATCAAGAATGCAAGTCACCGTAACCCTCATCGATGGCGGAGCAGGGCTCAATGTCCTGTCCATAGAGACATTCAACAATCTCCAAGTGCCTTACAATCAGCTTCAGCCAACCAAGCCTTTCTCTGGAGTCACCGATGGCTCCACGGTCCCAATTGGGGAAGTCCGCCTCCCTGTCACCTTCGGAGCACGCGACAACTACCACACCGAACTCATCGACTTTGATGCCGCCCACATTCGCCTGCCATATAATGCCATCCTCGGGTACCCAGCTCTGGCCAAGTTCATGGCCGTGACTCATCACGGCTACAACGTCCTCAAGATGCCAGGAATCGGCGGAGTCATCACGGTGCCTTGTGAAGAAAGAGACACAGTGTGCTCCCTGGAGCGAGCTTTTCAAGCTGCGTCACTCGAAGACCCAGATCACAGGAGCGGGAGGCTCCCCGAGACTGCTCCCAAGAAGAAGAAGACATCGCCAGGCCCGACCCCTCGGGAGGCAGGCCCCTCGTGGTCCGCTACTGCTCAGGGGCACCTCCTTCTGTCGCATAGGAAGGCGCGCCCGGCGCCCTCCTCAAGCAAGGCTCGGGGGCTCTCTCCTGGAGGGCCACTGACCTTGCTAAGGTCACGAGGGAGGTGCTTGGGCACCACTTGGAGGCGTGTTTCAAAGCACATTTCCCTCAGGAAGGAGCGAGGCAAGGAGGGCCAAACCCTCAGGAGTTCGTCACCCAGATCATTCAGGAGCTGCAGGAGTCAAGAGTCGTGAGTGGCAGCCGCCGTAGCCCCCCATCCAGGCAAGGATGGTGGGCTGCGCGTATGCATCGACATACCAGGGCTCAACCGAGCCGCCTCTCAGGAGCGCTTCTGGCCCTCACACACGGGGCGTTGCGAAGGTCCACCCCACAGCTACGTTCACATGCCTTACGGTTTGCTGAACGCGGCCACCACGCACCAGCGCTTTGTGAGGGGCATCCTGCAGGCTCAAGAGGCCAGGCGTTCCGCAGTCCTGGCGGAGATGGAGATGGTCCGCGAGGAGCCACCAGCGCCTCTGGAGCCTCCCGAGGCTCCTGGGCCTGGGGGCTCGTGAAGGTCGGCTTCCACAGCCCGCGACGTCCGCTACTTCAGCATCCCTTCGTCTTCAACGTTATCAGGTGACATCCATCAAGTTTCATTTCCAGCTGAGCGCCTCTGTGGCTGCATCATTCCTGTGCCGCGTGGGTCCGTCCTCGCGGCATGTATCCCTTTACTTCATGTTCCTAGCTTACTTTGTTGGGGGCGCCTCGGGCTGCATCATCCCCAAGTCGCTCGGGCTGCACTCCAGTGCATGTACCCTCCTACGTTTATTTCGGGTCATGCGTTGACCCATCATGATTGTTATTTGATGCCCGTCCACGGCACCCCTTCTTCCTTCATGTCGGCCGCTTGCACGCCAAAGGGGGTACCGAGCATCGCGACTCATGGGCTCCTCATCGGTCTCCAGCCCTCACCCTCGGCCTTGTCCACAAGATCGCGACCGGCATACCAGCGGACGATCGAGACCCGCTCGAGGGCCGGGACCCAAGGACGAGGGCGCCGGCATCTAACCAAATTTGCAGGAACACATCACAAGTTAAGGCTCAGTGCGCAACCCGCCTTGAGGTAGGGCCCCGTGAGTCCCGCTACTGGCTCACAGTGCCCAGATACACCTCGTCGAGCCCTACCGTGCCGCCCACGTGTCGTATGGGCTGTACTTGCCCCTGGGCTCCTCCCGGGGGAGCCCCTCCCACGCACTGGAAGCACCATGCTCCGTGCTGGCTGACGACACCGCCGAGGAGCGGCTATGCCCGACACATACGGAAGCGCTTATGCTCCGCTGGTGATAAACAATCGAGGGTTGCCCCGCCGCATCAACCTCAGAGAGCCCAGAGCTCAATGTCCGGCCTCATCGCAACGCCTCCCCTCGGGAGTGCCGCGCGAGGGGGCTGGGCACGGGGGCTACGCCTGGGTCATGCCCAGACGCACGCCACCCAGCCAGGCCCCTCGGGCCTGGTTCGTCGCACGTCTCTCCCAGAGCGGAGCCAAGGTACGAAGGCCGTTTGAACGTCAAGGGGGACTCCTGAGTATCGCGACTCAGGAGCCTAACTGGTCACATAGCCCCTCACTCCTTAGTTCCCAAAGGCTAACGGCGGTTGAGGTATGCGCGGGGCCGGGCTCTGCAGACGTAGAATGGTAAATTCACCCATGCAACTCACCTCCCTACTTGTTGTTCATGCGCTAAGGGGACTCCACGAGCATCGCGACTCAGAGCCTAACTTGTCACGTAGCCCCTCACTCCTTGGTCCCGTCCCTGGTTTCCGGTCGGGGCTAACGGCGGCTGAGGTATCTGTGGGGCCGGCTCACGGGCGTAGAACATAAGCAAGTAGGAAGGAAAAGCGCAAATCTCAAGGAATTCAAAAGCAAATATTACAGTCCATAACTGTTGTCACAACACCAAACGCAAGTTTAAACGCCTCCCCGAGGCATGATGCATGTTGCAGGAGCTGAAAGCAGAACAGGAGCCACAAAGGAGTCACTTGTTGACGGTGGAGATGCGCGGGGCGGATTCGCGTCGTTAGGCCTCGGGACCGGCAGCGCCTTGCTTCCGCTTGGTGCTTAAGGCCTGGAACTTCGCCAGCAGAGCCTCCACTCGACCCTTCACGGCCTCAGCAGCGGCAGCGGCAAGCTCGCCGCTCACAGGCTCCAGCAAGCTGTCGAGGTCGACGTCGGGATCGCGAAGGTAGACGTGGGTAAGGATGCACGTCAGCGCTGCAGAAGACCGTAGGGCCAAGGCCGAGGGTGACATCTTCAAGGGCACGGATTAGGAAGGGAAGCAGCTTGGCAGGGCTGTCCTCGGCGCCGGCCAGCGGGCTTTCCAGGCCGCTGTCATAAAGCGACCTCAGCAAAGTGCGAGCCTTCACCTCCCTCTCCGCGAAGGCCACGCGGTCCTCGGCGAGGACCCGCGCCTTGCCGTCCAGCTCGACCCTCTTCGCCTCCAACTCCTGCTCCAGCGCACCCAGGCGGTCACGACGCTTGTTAAGCTTGGCGTCCCAGTCTTTGAAGGCCGCCTCACGAGCCTTCATGTCTTCCTCCTTCTCTTGGCGAATGCGGGCCTCCTTGGCGAGCTGGTCACGCAGGCCCTGCAGCTCGCTCTCCAGCGCCTTGCAGCGACCTCAGACATCGGCTACCTCCCCCAAGGCGGCGTTGCGAGCGGCCTTCGCCCCAAGGACGGCCTTCTTCTCCTCGTCGCAAGCCGTCAAGGCCTGAACCAGCGCCACTCGAATCGAAGCGTCAGAACGAACCCAGCCGGAGGCCAGCTCCAAGCGCCCGGCCACCAAGCGAGGGTCGGCACCCAGAAGATCTTGCCGCAGCCGGTCCAGTTCAGCAGCAGCACGATCCAGGACAGTGGGAGGAGCCGGAGAGACAACAGTTGGTGGAGTATGAGGAGAGGACGGCAGCGTAACCACAGCATCCTGAGGCAGGGCCTGCTGCGCCCCGACAGCTACGGCAGTGGCATCAGGCAAGAATACCTCGGGAGTCGCTTGGGCCATGGGGGCTGAGCTCGCCCCAGCTAGCTCCGCCAAGCCTCGCGAGCATGACCGAGCAAGAGAGGCCCGTATCTTGCCGTCACCTTCTTTCGCGGGCGGAGGCACTGCCCCAGACAAGGCCTCGGGAGCTCCCTTCAGCTTCTTCGCCGCAGGCGCCGGCCTAGCCAAGGAATACAGATATCAAGCCTCAACGACAAAGCGAGGAACAAAACAAGAATCAAGCACTTATTGGTCATCGCTCGCGGGCTCGAGCAACCTCCGGCCATACTTGAAGCCCGAGAGCCGGCTGCAGGGATCAGCCTCAAGAGGCCCGGGAGCAGGAGGCGCGTCCGCGGATCGCCTCGGAGCCGGGGCAGACCACCGGGGGACCAGCCCAGCCCTGTCCTTCTTCGGGATCGGGGGCAAGATCTCGCCGCCCCACTCATCGCCATCCTCGTCATCGCTCGGCAAGAGGCGGAGAGCGCGGGACCTGCATCGGGGAAGGGGCGCTCTCGACTCCCCGTCGGTCGCCTCGGAGTCAGGCCCCTCTCCCCGCTCCTCTTCTTCCTCCTCTTCGCTGGAGTTGCCGGAGGACACGTTCACCGTCGCCAGGGCAGCCAGGTCCTCGGGAACCTCCGCGGGCGCGGGCCCGTCCCCATTGAAGATGGGCATGGAGTCCACCGCCTGCTCCCAATCATCCCGAAGGAACAGGGGTACAGGAGCGCCCTCCAGCCTCGCCACATCTCCCCCGACCAAAGATTGGAGGACCGCGACCAGATCTACGTCGGCCAAGACTGTGGGGCTCGGGCGGGGCCTCCACAGCAGAAGCGAGTACTGACGAAGCGGGGCCACCTGGTGCTCCAAGAACTCCCTCAGGAGCGACACACCGGTCAGCTTCGCCGCCGCCATGTTGCCCGACCACAGGTTCGCGTTCATCTTCTCCAGTACCGGCTTCGCGCGGGGATCCACGAGTTCCGCGCGAGACCAATCGTCGGAGGTCGTGGGTTGCTCCGTGGGCAGAGTTAGCCGAGGATGGATGCGCCCAGCATCTACCATGACCCACTTGCTCCTGAAGCCCTCAATCCTCTTCCCGGGCTTCGAGATGGGAGCTACCATACGCGACAAAGCTCGCGCACGCGGAGATGGACCCGCGAGAGGTCCGGAGGTAGAAGTAGTGGCGCAGCAAGGCCACTGAAGGCTGCACCCCGACATGAGCCTCACAATAGTAGGCGAAGATCGCTAGAAGAAGAACAGAGTTGGGGTGGAGGTGCAGAGCTTGCAGTTTGTAATGGCGAAGGACAGAAAAGAAGAACTCGGAAAAGGGAGGCACCAGACCGGCAGCAATGGCGCTCACGAAGAGCGGATAAAAGGTGCTTCCTTGACCCTCAGGAAGGGCAGAACCGGCCCTGAGCACCGTTGCCCCGTTGTTGCCTTGCGCCGCCACCATCCGGCGCACCTGGGCATGGCCCTTCTCCGACACGTTCGGCGAGTCCAAGGCGCGCGAGTACCAAGCTCCGGCCAGGGTCTGGCGAGGCGCCATGTCTTGCTAGGGCACGCGGTCGAAGTAGATCTGGAGATTTCGGAAGCAAGAAGGAAAGGCGCAAGAAAGGGGATCTGGGCAATGACCGGAGGAGGCAAGGGAGGCAAAGCCTAGACGGTGCTGCACTTTTGTTGATTCGCGCGGTTGCTAAAGGCGCCCACGTCCAAACAACCGCCACGCAGCGCTTTGCACTTGCCCCTTCGCTTCTCTGCTCAGCCAAGTCCAGACGCGCCTTGTGCCCGGGGGCTACTGTCGGCGTTCTGGGAACGGGGTACCAGACTTGCGTGCATGCGGCCTGCGGCGTGGCTCAAGGTGGCCCAAGACGGCCCATCTTCATCAAGACAAGCTCAAGACCCTCGCGAGGGGCCTCATGAGGCGGGCGGACGACGTGAAGCTTCCTCGAGCACGGCCTCGCCAGCTGGCTCGCGAGGAGGCGGAGAGATCAAGGCGGGGTACCTCGCGAGGTGCCCATGACGCAAGCCATGACGACCAAGGGCGCCAGGCGGGCGCCAGCCCGCGCAGTGTCCTCATTTCTTCTTTGGTGCAAAGGGGGCAAGCGCAGGCGAGAGCACCAAGCAAAGGCACCCGTTTCGGTGCAACGAGACCAAGACCGTCACAACGGCAGGAAGGAAGTCATCGTGCAGCCCAAGCCGGCGTCACCGCCAGAGCCTTTGACAGGCGAGGACCAACTTTAGTCAGGATAAGTGTACTAGATGTTCCCCTTCAAAATGGCCAATTGTTGGCGCCCTTCCCGCTCGATATTTGGGAAGAGGCCCAAGGCCTCTGCCTATAAATAGGACTAGCCACCCACAGGGTAGAGACATCTTAGAGCTGGATCTGGGATCGAGAGAGAGAGAGAGAGAGAGAGAGAGAGAGAGAGAGAGAGAGAGAGAGAGAGAAGCGACTGAACTCCCCCTAGCAGTTCATCGCACCAGCCAAGAAAGGACCCTCGCGAGGCTGTTCTTCCTTGTATTGTTCATCATCAGCCCAAGGGGCAATCCACCACGCCACAAACTAGAGTAGGGTATTACACCACAATGGTGGCTCGAACTAGTATAAACCTTGTGTCCCTTGTGTTGCTCTTCGTGTAGTTTAGAACCTAGCGAGGCGGCAAGGTGCAGGTAGGTAGGGGGCGAGATCTCCGTGCGCACCCCAGAGTTCGAACCTAGAGGGTCCGCCGCAACCCGAAATCCGACAATTCCCTTCACTCATCTTCTCCTTTATCTCGGCAATCTCCTTGTCATCCTTTTGAGCTTCTCGAATTTTTCCCAACAATGTAGACTGAACTTCCATTGCTGCAACAAATCCTCTAGGGAATATCTCCAAACTAGCTCCCTGAGATCCTCGGCTAACTCCTTTGGCATCCCTCCACTTACGAGGGTGTCAACATAAGTCTTTCAGCTCAAAGCGTCTGGTACCACATTGGCCTTGCCGGGATGATAGTGCAGCTTCATGTCATAATCCTTTATGAGCTCCAACCATCTCCTCTGCCTAAGGTTAAGCTCCTTCTGTGTGAAGATGTACTTCAACCTCTTGTGATCCGTGTACACATCGCAACGGTTTCCAATAAGAAAATGTCTCCAGGTCTTGAGCGCATGCACCACAGCTGCTAACTCCAAATCATGTGTGGCATAATTCAACTCGTGCGGTTTCAGTTGTCGTGAGGCATAACAAACAACTCTCCCGTCTTGCATAAGTACTCCTCCAAGTCCTAAGCGAGAGGTGTCGCAATATACTTGGAAATCCTTGCGTATACCCGGCAGAATCAGCATTGGGCTGTAGTCAAACGTTTCTTCAACTCCTAGAAACTTGCTTCACATTCATCAGTCCAATGGAACTTAGTGTCCTTCTTCAACAATACCGTCATAGGATTTGCAATCTTAGAGAAATTTTCAATAAATCTCCGATAGTATCCCGCGAGTCCAAGAAAACTGTGGATCTCTCCGACTGAGGTGGGTGCCAACCACTCAGTGACTGACTGAACGTTGGTGGGATCCACTGCTATACCTTCTCCTGATATAACATGTGCAAGAAATCCAACTTCCTTCAACCAAAACTCACATTTGTTGAACTTGGCATACAACTGGGGTTCCCTGAGCTTCTCGAGAACCAAAAGCAAATGTTCCTTGTGCTCCTCTTCATTCTTCGAGTATACCAAGATATCATCTATAAACACCATGACAAACTTATCCAAGAACTCCATGAACACCTTATTCATCATACTCATGAAATAGGCAGGGGCGTTAGTCAATCCAAATGACATAACCGTATACTCATACAGCCCGTACCTTGTGGTGAAGGTTGTCTTAGGTATATCCTTTTCCTGAATCTTCAACTGGTGATATCCTGATCACAGATCAATCTTCGAAAACACCTTAGCTCCTTGCAACTGGTCAAACAAATCATTGATCATCGGCAGTGGATACTTATTCTTGATTGTTACTTCATTCAAAGCATGATAATCCACAACCATCCTTAAGGATCCATCCTTCTTCTCAACCAAGAGCACTGGGGCTCCCCATGGTGATGAACTTCTTCAAATGTATCCTTTCTCCAATAACTCCTTAATCTGCTTCTTAATCTCCTCCAGATCGTTTGCGGGCATCCGGTATGGTCTCTTCGATATAGGCCCCGTGCCTGGCAACAGCTCTATCAAAAACTCGATATCTCGATCTGGTGGCATGCCTGGTAACTCCTCTAGAAATACATCCGGGTAATCCTTAACTACCGGCACTTCCTCCTGAACAACTCCCGCAAGAGAATTTACTTGGGTCCTCCTTGGCAAATGCCTGGATACATACTTGATCCTTTTTCCCTCCGGGGTAGTGAGAAAAATTTACTTACTTGCGCAATCAATGTTTCCTCCATACATCGATAGCCAATCCATACCTAGTATCACATCCAAACCTTGTGACTCCAAAATTATCAGATCCGAGGGGAAAACATGGCTTCCAATGGTCAATGGCATCTGAAAACATCCTTGACTTGCCATATATTCTGCTCCTGGCGAGCTTACTAACATTGGTGTCCTAAGTACCTTAGTGGGCAACTTATACTTATCCACGAATCCCCTTGATATGTATGAATGTGATGCGCCAGTATTGAAAAGAACAATTGCAATAAAAGACTTAACCAAAAACTTACCAATAACTGCATCAGGCTGCTCCTCAACTTCCTCCACGTTCACGTGGTTCACTTGTCCCCTATTGAAAGGGTTGGGCTTCTTCCCAGCGCTTCCATTGCCATTGCTACTCTTTGCTTCCGGGCACTCAGTGGCATAGTGTCCAGTCTTCCCGCACTTGAAACTAGTAATGTGACTTAGGTCCTTCTTGGCGGGTGTGGCTGGGTTAGAGCGGTTCTGATTGTCACCGCTTCATTCCCTGCTTCCATTCTTGGAGCCATTGTGGTTGTGGGAACTCCCTCCATTGTGATTGTGACCTACATGGTTATGGACAAGTCCTCCCGAGTTCGGGGTGAAACGAGGCTTCTGCTGAGCTCCAGAATTGAACTTTCCTTGTCCATACTTCCTCTTGCGGCTCTCAATCTGCTACTGCTTCCCTTCAATCATAAGGGCCTTGTCTACCAACTCCTGGTAGTTGTTGAATGTTGCCACCATCAACTACATGCTCATCTCATCATTTAGCCCTTCCATAAACTTCTCACCTTGCGGCATCTGTGGCCACATCATCAGGGGCATAAAGAGATAGCTTACTAAACTCATCTACGTACTGAGCCACAGTACGATTTCCCTGGCGTAAGTTGCAGAACTCATGCTTCTTCACGCTCATGGCTCCGGTTGAGACATGGGCTGTGCAGAATGCTGGCTAAAACTGATCCCAAGTGACATTGGCTATGGGAAAAGTGGCTGTGTAATTCTCCCACCATTACGCTGCTGGTCCATCCAACTGATGTGCGGCAAAATGCACCTTCTCTGCATCCGTGCAAACTGCGGTGGTCAACTCCCTTCCAATCCTGCGTAACCAGTCATCCGCAACTATTGGCTCGGTGCTACTGGAAAACACCGGCGGTTGTAACCTCAGAAAATGTGCTAAGTTGTCAACTGGAGGAGGGTTGTTGTTGTTGTTGTTGTTGTTGCCTTGGTTCTGGACTAATATCTGCATCAAGGCATTCTGCTGCTGGATCAACTGGGTGATCTCCGGTGGGAAGACAAATCCGGTGTCACATCTCAGAGACATCTGATGGATTTAGAGGGAAGATATTAGAATAGAAATTAGGTCTAGTGAGAAAACACTACCCATATGCACATGAGACAAACACAAACATATCACTCAATCAATCAATCAAGGGCATACAATCGATCTAACTATCGTTACAGTGCTCAGACTATACTATTTACATGGGGGAAATACTACTGATCATATGGTGGTCTACTAGAATTTTTTATCGGTGGAAGACTCCATGATGTCCGCTCCAGCTTCTTCTTCAAAATCATCATCGCTATCGTTGGGGTCGGAGTCGGTGTCGTCGATGATGATGTAGTTCTCTGGGCATGTGGAATCGTCGTCCTCTCCTCCTGGTGCGGGGTCTCCCATGAATACTCCGATCTTGTTTATCAGGTCGTCGTTCTTCTCCAATAGTGTCACGATTTCCTCCTCATATCCATCGTGTGTAGACTTGAGTTCCTCCTCTAACTCGGTGGTCCTTGTCGTTGCCTTCTTCAAATCTATCATGCCTGCGCACATCTGGTTCTCCTGTCGACGAATGTGCTGATTTAACTCCTGGATGAATGCTGCGATGGACCTGTCCCTCTTGGTGCTGACTATCTCCCATTGCTCATCTCAGCGCCCACAAATCTGGTAGATAGTATCCTTGAGATCCTTGTGGTAAACTTCTCCAATGCGTCCCATGGTGATGTGGGCTGCCATGCTCATGCCTAGACTCTAGGTGGGTGCATCAAAGGAAAACTCTATGGGCTCCGTGACTGGCGTGAATGTCCTTCCTGGAACTTGAACTTGAATCATCCAAATACCTCTTCTGGTAAGGTGGCGTTGTAGGTCCCGGTGAAGCTTGGTATTCCAATGTTCAGGTATCTAATGACTTCCTTCAAGTGTCGTCCAAATGGGGTGTATTCATCCGGTTGTGCAAACTTGTTCCTCGAGTCCGCCATCCTAAAGAGTAGAAAATGGAGAGGAGTCAGAAATGGGTAGAGAAGAGTGACCTATGGCTTTTCTTAGTGGTCGTGTCCTACATTCAGCATGTGCTCTGATACCATCTTGTAGCGACCCGACTTCAAGAAGCGAGTGGACCAAAAGAAGTGTATAGCCATCTCTTCGCCTGACCTCGCCGAGGAAGCTGACGACCATTACTAGTGGCAGGCACTCAAGCAGCGGGCTAGAGTATGGGGGCATTTCTCGTCCGCTGGCTACGATATCGAGGTCGTCGACAGCGACGCCCTGAGGCGGGCTGTGTCACAAGTTAAGTGGCCCACCCCCAACCCCTCGGGTTCAACCACCGTCGATCTCATCCATGGCCCGCCGCTGATCTCCTCTGGCTAGCTTTCAACAATTTTCCATTCTACATCGCCATTGAGCCCCTTTTGTCATTTCTGAAGGACACGTTCTACGGTGCTGGCTTGGTGTAGAGACCCGACCTCAAACGGTCAAGTCTCCGTGCTTTACTGTCATCCCTAGATCGGTAATGCTGACACACACAGTACTCGAAGGATTTATAACAGAGTAGCAATCACACACTTATTACATTGAATGTCTCAAAAAGAGAACTTATTACAATAAATATGGCTTAAGGTCATCTAACACGATAACAGCGGAAGGCTTGGAAGATAAAGTGAGTCCATCAACTCCAATGGCATAGCTGAGTGCATGACAACGACCTATCGCACCATTACTCGTCGTCTCAAAAGTCTGCAACCTAATACGTTGCAGCCCGAAAACGGGTCAGCACATGGAATATACTACCAATATAACACAGTAGAGCAATGAACAGATAAATGCTATCACTACATGCATATATGGCTGGTGGAGGCTCTATGGCTATTTGGTTTTTGCGAAAAGCCAATTTTTTCCTACAACAAAGGAATAGATTTTATTTATCTATCATGGCAGTTGAAACATCATTGAGAAGGTTCCACCAACTCAATCCCAATTAAAGGTAATTATCAACCCAACAAATTATATTAAGAGTGATGAGATGCAATAGAATAATCCAAGTACTAGATACTCAAGATGTCCATAACCGGGGACACGGCTAACCATGATTAGTTTGTACACTCTGCAGAGGTTTGCGCACTTTTCCGCACAAGACTCAGTCTCCTCCGTTGGTTTTCTCGCACTACATGGTGTTTGAGAAATGGATGACCGAGACACAGTCTTTAAAAGCATTAACTCTTTACTCTGGGTGGACAGTTACACCTACTTTCCCTCTACATCTGCTAGCCCACCACTGAAAGAGGTCACACAACATACTCAACTATGCCAAAGCCCATAATGGCTTGTGGCTGCACGCGTAAGTTTCTAGCATGAATAATCTTATGATCCCTTTGAGCCTGGGTGGCGGACCGTAGGATGATCACACAGGTACTCCGGGATATCCTAGGACAACACTGGATTCTCCATGTGCCCAAACAAGCAATCCACCCAGATGTGTATTAAAGTTGCCACCTTAAGTTGAACCATTAATTAACAACTCACATCTGTCATGGATACACTCAAACCCAATCCATGTCTACGAGCATAGCATAGCATAGCAATATAAGCATAACGTAGAAGTAACTCCCAAGGGTTTGATATTAAAAACAGGTAATAGTTTCTACCTCATCATCTAGTTCTCAAACCCACATGTTAAGAGATCCTACTCATGCAATGTGTGAGGGTTGTAACTAATGCATAAAAACTGGGTAATAAAGGGTATGCTCAATGTGTTACTTGCCTTGCTGACGATCCGCAAAACCTGGTGACTTGTAGTAGCTCGCTTCGCACTCCGGGAATTCTATCGCAAGCAAATAATAACAGACATAAGAAATCAAGTAAAGATGCACAGGTAAAACTCAAATAAGAATATCTAACCAGAAAGTTCAACTTAAGAATTCCGATTTGCAAAAAGAATCAAATCAAATGGAGCAACGAAACTCAAACGGAGAAAGAAACAAGATCCGATTACTAATCTGGACTAAAGTCAAATTTTACAGTACCAAAATCTTGTTCAAGTTCGTTAAACAGAAAGAGGGCTTCGAGACGAAGATCTAGGCGCTTCAATCGCCTGATTCCGATAGACGAGCGAGAAGATAAACTAAAACGAAAATCGGATCAGAAATCGCGATTGGAAATAATCACGAAAAACCCGAGAAAAAGAAAAACTGACGAATAGGCTAATGAACGAACGTTCGCTGTCTGTGACTAACCGGTGAACGGCGTTCGTTTAAACGAACGAACGGACGAACGTCCGCAAAATAACTAAACCAACGGAAAAACCGATATACCGAAGAAAAACCAACCGGTCAAACGGCGGTCAACGGCGACGAGATCCGGCGGGCGGCGGCGTGGCGGCGGAAAGCGGCGGCGGTGCGGCGGTAGGAGGCGGCGGCGGCAATGCAGCTAGGGTTTAGGCGGCGGGTGCGGGTGGTGAGGCTGCGGAGGATGGGGCCTCGGCGCTTATGAAGCCCCGGCGGAGTCCCGGCCGGCACGCCCGAGTCGGTTTCCTTTTTTTAAAATAATTCGACATGCAGAAAAAGAAAGAAAAGAAATACTAAACGGACTCCAAAAATCCTGAAATAAATTTTCCCCGTCCTCTAAAAATATGCCGGACAAGGTGAACATTTATTTGGGCCTAAGATGCAATTTTGAAATACGTGTATTTTTCCTAATTCAAATAAAATAGAAATAAAATCCGAATAACAACAAATATTTGATTTTAATATTTTTCCTCCAATATTTCATTTATTTTGGAGAAGTCATATTATCTCCACTCATTTATTTTAATATGAAATATTTTTGGAGTGAAAAATATAAAACAAATGATCCTCGTTTCGATATTTGATAAAATTCAAATATGAAAACGGTGAAATCCCCAACTCTCTCCAAGGGTCGTTGAGTTGCTTAGAATTTCGAGGATCGTGAAACGAAATGCAATAAAATATGATATGCATGAATGACCTATGTATAACATTCCAAATTGAAAATTTGGGATGTTACACTTGGGATCCACAGCTTCCAAGTCAGACCTCATCGACGGCGACCACAAGGAGGGCACTCTCTCCGGCTCTTCCAAGGGGAAAGAGCCCATCTGGTCTTCCAACGGGAAAGCGCCCGTCTGCGATATCAGGGAGGGCACCCTACAGTCGTGCTCTTCCAAGGGGAAGGAGCCAATCTGCGACAACATGGAGCGCATCCAGGGTCCGTGCTCTTCCCACGGGAGCGAGCCCATCCGTGACAAGTGAGGAAACCCATTATTTGTTTTGTCGTGCCTCTTCACAGGGGAAACCCATGATTTGATTTGTCGAGTCCCTTTTGTAGTGTAATGAGAATATGTCCAGTTTTAATTGCTATATCTGGTTGTTTGCAGTATGCCTTGTTTATTTCAGTTGTTCACAATGTGATGCTCTATATGTGCAATTATTTACTATGCAGTACATTTCATCAATCCAGTTTTAAACATACCGATAGGAATGCATATATTTGCTTGTTGTTAAGCCTGTTATAGCTAGCATATGCCTCTTTTAAAGTTTTTTGATTATTTGGTTGTTTGTAGTTAGCATATGTTTAGTTACAAATGCTATCTTTGGTTGTTCGCAGTATGCCATGTTTATTCAAGTTATTCACAACGTGATGTTCTATATGTGCAAGTATGAACTGTGTAGTTCAATTTCATCAGTACCAGTTTCAACAATACCACTATGAATGACTACATTTGGTTGTTGCATCTTCTAGTTAACACGCCTTTCCATTTTTATTTAAACATAACCAGTGTACTTAGATCGGCACAATACCAGTTTAAATGACCATGTTTTCTTGTTGTTAAATGTTTGGCCTGTTGCAGTTAGCACACCTTCCACTTGTTTTGCTTTACTAGCATGCTTAAACCTGCACACTGAAGCTATCTTTTGGAGATTATTTTGTCTGCCATGTGTAATTTTGGTTGATATTTAGCTTTGTTCTTAACATGCTTCTTGATGTACCTACACAGGACAATTTTGGGAATGACTAATGTTTTCCATCGAGGTTAGTTTCATCCCATGGCTTATATCTGCTCACTGTTCAGGATATCGGTAGCTGGTACCATATAGGCCGGCGGCTGATAAGGGACTAATCGGTGAATTGGACTTTTAACTGAATATATCTGCAACCCATTTTTCCTTAGGTTAACTAGGGCCATATGTAATATATCTGAGGCTACATAGCAACATGCACTTTACTTAATGTCTAAATATGCAATCCTAGGCTACATAGCAACAAGGAAGAGTGTTACATTAATGTTCTAATGACGTCTAGATATACGTAGAAGAGCAGCAGCAGCAACACGCGGTGTAAATATCCTATTTGTAGGAAAATGTGAAAGGTTATCCCGATCTATAAAGGTTATCCACCTTTCTCCTCTCCCAGCTTTGTAAACCCGTTCGCG